>CM028675.1:7682500-8882500 GCA_016760335.1 Gastrodia elata
AAGTTTATAAGCTACTGATGTAAGCAGAATTATTGGAATCTTTATAGGTTCTTAAGTTTAGAAGTTGGATAAAAACCAGGGCTGTTTTATTTATTTGTGAAGCTCAGATCTACTGTTATATTTGATTAGAGGATCCTCTGCTATTATTATTGTTTGTGGCTGTTTGAAGGCTTAAATAGGTTGCTTAGTCAGTAAATGAATTCGGTAGGAAGGGTTTTTCTTTTTATTTCAGATAAGAATGAGAATCATTTGGCAATGGAGTGCTATACAGAAAGCGGTTTTTCATGCCAGAAACACTAGCTATTGAAAAAGTGGAGGAACAGGTTTCACATGCTGATTTGATGCAGTAAAAGTTGTACGATATTTCTGAAAAAGAAAATTATAGGGAGAGAGAAGACAGTATACGGGAGGAAGAAAAAAAATCACCTAAGAACTCTATTTTTATTTCTCAAAATCTAATATCAATTATACTAGAAGGCAATTATTATAAATCCTTAATTAAAATTTGAAGTTTAAAAATTTTGAGAAATTTTATAATAGAAACAACAAAAAAACTTAGAAAAAGAATAAAGGATATTTAAGTTCAAAATCATTCATTAATTATTCTTTTAATGACAGATATATAAAAGGAACTTTCCATTTGAAATTTTAATTTAGAATTCGAACTTTAGATTTAAATGAGAATATTTTAACAACATTAATCATGAGCTTGACAAAAAAAAAATTTCTAACCATAATTCAACTTTTCTTAGGTGTAAATTTAGGGGTGAAATCTGCACAACACTATTATGGACAAAAATATTTTGTTTATGCACTCTCCTTGAATATACTTTTGTAATATGCGGTTGATGCAATTCATCAGTTTTCTTGCGGTTCGAAAAACTTTGTTCCATGGAGTTGAAGTCAAGTTAAGTTGTTGCTAGACTTGGTGCTAGCTTTTCAATATCCTCCTTAATTAGCTAAGTAGCTTCTGTCGGCGGTTGATTTATCCATCTATTTAAGAATATGTTTTGACATTTTTCTATATTGGAGGTTTTATTGATGATGATTGCTTCTACTTCCAAGAGTTGTGGATGTGAATATTGATTTACATTTGAGGAAATATTTGAATCCCTTGCAAAGAGTTATCATGTAAATCTTTATTTTTATTTAACCCTTGTATGATCAAGTATATTTTGCATTAAACATAGAATTAATTTACACATAAATAGACAATTCAAACGCATAAATGCTATGCTTTTATTGAATCTCAATGAACCGTGGGCTCTAGTATGTAGCTTTTTATATTGTGAGGAGGCATTACATGTTGTGCAAAGACTTATTAGAACATAATCACCAATATTAAATTCTCTAGTAGTATTATTTTTATTTGTAAGCTTAGCATAGTTTGATTTGTTTTATCAATTTGCTTTCAAGTAATATCATGTAGTGTATGAAGGTCATACACAAATATATGTGCTAAAAAAAAAAGATATGCTGTGGCAAATTAAGTAGATCAATAGGATTCTTTGGGTTTTACCCATAAACAATCTCGAATGATTATTGCTAAGTATTTCTAGAATTTAAATTGTTATGAGTAAATTTTACCGTGGGAAGCTATCAGTTCTAAGTGCTTATGTGTTCCCTTTTATGACAATACAAAGTATTTTTTGTGACTATTTATGACCTTGTTGTCTATTCGTTTGTGAATAAAATGCCAAAGGGTGTTAATTTTGTGCCAACTGTTGGCTTTAGGAGCCCAAATGTCATGATGACCCAAGAGGGGTGAATTGAGTTTTACTTAAAGAATTTTAACTTTGAAATTTTTTTCTTAAGTTTGAGATAATTTAATGAAAATATTTAATTGTAAGCAAAAAAAAAGTTAATGTAAAAGCAGGTGAAGAAAGTATTCAAAGATTTATAGTTGTTTGGGTTCACCTAACTATGCTTTAGAAGTTATCATTTTCTAGAATTCACTCTTACACGAGTCACTTCTTCGATGATCACACAACATACATAGAAGGTTATACAATCCACTTTAGATGCTTGACTGTAAAATTTTTCTTATTCCCAAAGCCACCTTGAGGTGAACCCTTCTCAATTTTCCTTAGCTTTCTTTAGAAGCTTCGGAGCCTTCCACTTTCCTTGAGCAATGCCGACGCGGAGCTTGCTCAATTGTCTTTCCTTTATAATCCGATACCCAATGGTGCCGCCAAAATCTCTTGACACGCTACAAGAGTAAGCTTATAAAATAAAAAAAAATCATACAAAAATTTGAACACTTGTAAACAAATTGAAGATAAAATCTTCAAGACCATATCTTTTTTAAATGCTGAGAGATTGCAATTTTTCTTAGAGCGTCTTAGAAATCCTTTAACTTCCTTAAGAATTATTTCTTAAAGGTTAGGGATGCTTTTGGGGGCTGCCTACATCCTCTATTTATAGTGGAGGTGAAGGAGGCTTCAAATAAGATAAAATATATTTTAAGAAAGCTGGGACGTGTTTGGGCGTGCATCAGGTGTGTTTTGGCATGTGTTTGCAATCAGTTGCTCACAGGTTTCCATGTTCGGCTTTCCATATTGGGCTGGTGACCAGTTGGTTAACTTAATAGGTACATGATTCGTATGGGCTCGGTTTCATAGCATCTAGGCGGGTGAAATTACTTAATGCATTTTAGCTAGCATCTAAGTGTGTTCTCTCTCAAACTCTAGTATGTTTACATACATCATCAGAAAACACATAAAAATATTTCTTATAAATAAAACAAAAACTTGAGCTAAATCTTCAAATCTAAAGTGATTAAGGGGTTATCACGAGTTAATGAGCTAACTTGAAAAGCACAACACTATATAAAATGACAAGTCCAAAGACAAATAAAATTATATATTGCGATCATCAAAATCAAACTAAGAGATTTACTGGGACTCAAACCCTTAAGTCAATGCCAAATAGTTTTCTAAGTATTTTTTTAAATTAAGATATTATTCGAACATCTCTATCTAACATAATAATATTAGGTAGGTTATGGAGATGGGCTATCTTGTTGAAGAATAATTTAGCTATATGGAATGCCTTAGTTATCTTGGAATAGGGAATTAAATGGGTCATTTCATAATAATCACAACATAAATACTATCAAGTCTTTTGGAAATTTTAGGTAATCTTAGAATAAAGGCCATTGAGAGATTTTCTTAGGTTTTAGAAGGAAAAGAAAGTGATCTGTATAGCTAAGGATTTTGTTTGGTTTAGCTATCCGGCATATGAATCATGAGGTGACAATTCAATTTACATCTTGACGAAATGAAGGCTAATAAAATCTATGTTCAAGCAATGCAGTTGTCTTATCTTTTTTAGCATGTTCAACTATGTTGCAGGCATGTAATTCAATAATCAAGGTAGAATATATAATCTCGACCCTTACGTATATAGTCATATGAAATTAAGAAATGTGTGATTAGAAGGGGATTGGTCATGATGGTCATGATATATCATCTTGAAGCCTAGATACTGTGGATCTCTCTTTGGAATGTTTCATTGAACGGTAATTATATCACCTTGGATTTAATCAAGAAGAATTGAGGAAGTCTCCTTTTATGGCCTTGATACCAATTGGTACGAACTCTTGGATTCTTTATAGGTTAAGTTTGGAAGGAATTTGAAAAAAACAAGAACTGTTTTAGCTATTCCAAAAGCATTGAGCTACTGTTTTATTTACTTGAGGATTTTTGGCTATTAATTTTGTTTGTGGTTGTTTGAGGCTTAAATAGGTTGCTAGGAATTAAGTGCGATGGGATTTTCTGTTACTTTCATAAAGGTTTGCATATTGGGGCTGTGAAGTGCTATTGAAGGGGGGATTTCGTATAGGAAACAAAAGGAATTTTAAAAAGGAGGAGAAATTAAGAAATGGAAGGAAACAAGTTTCACATGTGGATTTGAAGCAGCGGGAGTGACAGAGAAGATCTTTAAATAAGAAAACTTGAGAGGGGAAAATTGAGCAAAGGGGAAGAGGAAAAGGATCACCCAAGAAAGAAATTGTTCTCAAAAAATATTATCAATTATAATAGAGTGCAATATTTTGAAATCCCTTAAAACAAATTGAAAAGTAAAAATTCAAGGGATTAAAAAAATGAAGTAACACAAAAATTTCTCATAAATATAATAAATTAAGGAGTAATTAAGAGGGGGATTTGAAATTAAAATTCTATATTGATTATTCTCTTAATAAAGGACTTTTTAAAATATTAGTTCTATCCAAAATTTAAATATAAATTTTGGCCAGGAAAATTTTAATAGCAGCAATCATGGACTTGCCAAAAAAAGAAAGTTTCTCATTAAGATTCAAAATTTGAATTCAAAAGTTTTCAAGCTTAGAATTAGGCAAAGAATTTACACTATCGTTTTGCTGTACAATATTAATTAGTCCATGCACTCTTCTTGAATATAATTTTGTAACATGTCAACTATGTGCTGCATTTATTTTCTACTATCCATTGGATTCACAGTGTTTCTATTGCATTGAACTTTACACAACTCTTTTATTATGCAGCATGCTTAAGTGCTTGATTGCACGTGAAATATAAATGCAAACTGGCTGATAAAAGATAATCTATTTTTCACCCAACTTGTTATGTATCGTTTTATTCTATGTTTGAACAATTACTTGCAATGGGTTAGGTATTTAGCAATAAGAATTCAGCTTGTGTTTAGATAAGACAGGCTTATTATTTACAGTCTCTGTCTTTCATGCTAATTGCCACAACTCTTAATAACCTGGTGTAACTGTAAGAATTGTTTGCTTAAACACCTTTGGCTTTTTATGTTTTAATGAGAATTGAACATTGAATTTGATCAAATCAAGCTCATCAACATATGAGGATTGTCCTTTTTGACCAGCTGTGCTATACGTTAGCACTGATATTTTCTAGCTCGTAGTTCCTCAATTTTTTAAACTAATTTCTTTCCATTTTAGCTTGTTATCTACTTCAGCTCAGCAGTAATCAAAACTGAGATACGATATTTGTGAATTGAATGATCAAGAAATTTGGATTGAACGTTAATGCAAGATTTTAATGTTTTCTAAGAAAGAACTTGATAGCCTAACATCAGTTATTGATTCTTGATTTTCAAATGATTAGTTGGTGAAAGAATAATAAACCCAAGTGTTCTTAAATTTAAATGGTTGAATTTTAAGAATAAACATACATACATATGTATATATATATTTATATTATTTGTAAACTTTTACAGCATGGACAGTAAAACATCGAGGGAAAAGATATTCTAAGGTGACAATGATTATTAGTTATATATGTAAGGGGACTATATGCTTTGATAAAGCTCGAAGGAGATCCCCCAACATTATAGACACTTAATGGCGGAAATTTGATGTTCAAGAAAATGTTACGGTGAACATGATTTTATAGCAAGTTGTTTGAAAGCAAACATAAATGATAGGAATTTATGAAATGCTTTAAGTTTAGAAGTATTATTTTTAAAAAAATTACAATAATCAATCTCAAGTATGTAAACTCCTAATACTTATTTCAAGAGACTATCTTTCAATCTCTAGTATGTTATTTTAAAGAGTTACAATAATCAATTTTGAGTATATTTACTCCTAATTTTAAGTGCTATCTTTCAATCTATAACATGAACAATACTTATTTATGAGTTTTCAAGTCTAATAATCTCATAAAATTTGCTTTTCCCTTATTACACCCAATTTATTGAAACACATATATTTCAGTAATTTACTTTTATTTTATTAGTTTTTTTATCATTATAAACATATTACATTTATTTTCTTAAGATATGTATAATTATATATATTTATATATATATTTTATCTTTATTTTTCTTAAACTTATTGCATTTTATAAATCCAGAGTGAAAAAGTGTAGAACAAATAAAGAGTTGGTGACCTCAAACAAACAAAAAAGAACAATAATAAAGAAATAGAAAACAAACTAAGAAGAAAAAAATACAAAACGGTTACCAAACTTTAAAAGAGATCTAAAACAAGGAATCTCAGTAAAAGATGAATGTCTCCACACTAGAGAAACCATTTCACCCAGTTAGTGACCGCGTTTCTTTCTTAGGTTGTAGCTTGATTTTTTATTGGATCCGGAACTCTTAAATTTTTTCTACTTCTTTTTATTTTTATTTTTTCTAGCAAGGAAATCAATTAATATCTCTGAATCTAATATAATATCATTTAACTCCAAAATTGAATCCATCTCAGAGTTCTTATCAGAATCATTTCCGTCAGCTGGTGAAGAAATTGATTGAGGCCTTCCAGGTATGATCAAATGAAACTCTTCTGCATGCGGATTAAGGTTCGATCGAACCTCATCATCTGGTACCCATAAGGTAGAAGTATTTGCAATAGGAATATCATACGAAGGGGTGATATCTATTGTTTCTTGCCTGCGCAGAACAATAGGAATTTCATCAATATATTGTTTTAGCCATTTTAAAGGAGCTCCCATTAAACCTTTATCACTAGGGATCACGTCGATTATCCCCAACCCCTCAAAACGTCAGCAACCTCCGATAGCACGATCCGAAGCTTTAATGAGAAACACACCTTGTAACTCGCTAGAAGCCCACCGACACCTAAAGGGTTCGACGACAATGGGATCTTCTTGGACACCTCGACCATCGTTCTGCCATCCATGATAGCCTCATACGACTGTAACGACCCAATGTCGTTACTTTTCAAATTAGGTCAAAACCCGCCTCAGGCATCAGGATCTCGGGGAATTTTAAATTAGGGCAAACAAAAATACCCTTAGATAAGAATAAATTTTAAGATCTAAGTGCCCTAGTTTGGGAGAAATCCGAATAACGGAAGCTCCCGCTTAATTTTCAGAATTAATTAAATCCAATAAATCAAGAACATTGAAATATGTGTCAAAATTCATCGATTTCAGGGTCGTTGTGTTAAGTATATTATTTAAAAGCTGTTCGAGAAGTTTCATTAAATTATGAACGCTGGATTTATTGTGATTAATTTCTGAAGTTTTCAAACTTCAGAAATTAATTAAAAATAAAATATTTGTCCGAATCGAAAATTTTCGGCACGAGGGTGTTCGTCATGTCGTAACACACCTCGGTGCCAAGTTTCATTGTATTTGGACGCCGAACGGCGGAAAAATGCTAATAATTTAATTTTAAGTATTTATTTATTTTTAATTTTCCTTTTTTCCCCTATTTCTCCCCCTGTTTTCCCGCGACCCGCCCCGACCCGCCCGACAGGCTTTTGGCGCGGAAGGTTCCGCGCCAGGGAGGGCCGCCTGCGCCGTTTTTGGCGCAGGCTGGTCGGCGCACCTGGCCGACCCCTCCCCCACCTCCTCTCCTCTACATAAGCCCTCCCCTTCCTTCCATTTTCCCCCACAACCCTCTCCTCTTCCAAACCCTAAACCTACAGCCCCTCCTCCCCTCTTGCAGCCCCTCCTCCCCCTCACAGCAGCCCAGCAGCAGCACCATTCCACGGCAGCCGCCCCTCAGCTTGCTGCAGCCCAGCCCTCTCCCGCAGCCAACCAGCAAGCAAGCCGGGCCCCCAGCAGCCCCCGGCTAGCCCTCCAGCGGCAGCCCTCTCCAGCCGTTGCCAGCTTGCTGCAGCCCCCGGCCAGCCGTCCGGCCACCCCGCACCGGCCTCCCTCCGCTTTCCGGCAATCCTAATTTTAAGGTAAGTTGATAAGTTTAAAAGATAGAAAAAAAAGAGAAGAGAAAAGAGGAGAAAATTTTAAGTTCTTTTAATTTATACCTACTTAATACATATTATTATGATAATGATGAAGATATAATATTGTTATTCACATTAATATGGTTTTCATTAATTAATAAAGAAAATTATATATATGTGTTATAAAATGATTATAATTTCAGTTCAAACATTTTTTTTTGACAGTTATTTCTTTTATTTTCTTTCATTCTAATATTATTATTATCATTAAAATAATGATAATAATAATGTGATTCTATCCGCAGCGACTTAACAAACGCTATAAATATTACTGTCATCGCAGTATCTTAAATATCAGACTTCAATCGTTTATGAGAATGGGACAGAAGAACATAATCGAAATGATAATAAATGTTACTCTTAAAAATATTAGCTGAGAGCTAATTTAAAAATATCTAAAACCTAATTACAGAATGAGCGAATTGTCACTCATCCAAACTGTTGAACTGTCGAACTGTTGAACTTTTTAACAAGGTACCAGATGTCTTTTATTACTTCTGTTTAAATATGCTTTTTCTGCTCAGCATCGCACCAATTTGATAAAAGTGCTTTTTTTAAAATCACATAAAATGATATATGAATAAGTTTGGATAAGTGAGAAGCAAGGGTTCCATGTTGCTTTATACTTTTTGTCTGATCAGACAACCGCTAGGACGGGGCTGGCCGACATCAGGAGTCATAAGGATCCTATACTGATAAGCCTTTGAGGGGGCAGGTATAGAGGGAAGTTGAGATATGTAACACAAAAATGAACCTCCTTTTTCTCAATTTTGTACTTGCCCAACAAAATCATATTTTGCCTCAGATATCAAGCGCTAAAAATTCTGTATTTATTTTTGTGACTGCAATTATTTCTATGCTAAGTTTCAAGTGCAATTGAAACATGTTTGCAGGGATAAGTTTGTACAACTTTTATTTCCTGTCAAATATTGATTATTTTACTTATTATTTAACATTTGTAAAGATGACATCTATCAGTACTTAGTTTCACAACTAACTGGTTTTTGAATGCCCGCACTTTTGAAACGTGTCCAGATCAGGAGTTCATCATCGAGGAAAGGTGCTAAAGAATTGAGCAGTGCTGATACTGCTACTTGCTGATCCACCGCTTTCTTTTTGACTCTATCTACTTTTAAAAAGTCTGTAATTTTTCTTTTATTTTAATCTATGTACTCAAGACTCGTGAATTAATGAATAAATGAGTTATGTTTGATGTCTATATATCTGTCTTTTAAACCACTCAATATGATCCTGCGGCTAGAGGACTTGCCATTGCGTGTTGTTGTTGCTATTACTATTCCACAAGCAAACCGATGCTGAATTAGCTCCCGCTGACCCGGCATCGGGTCCTCACAACAACTCAGCCAACGGATACTCAGCTAGCCCGTTTAATATATCACAAGCAATTGCCTCGCTCTCTTCATTCGAGTCACCTCCATCTGAGCTATCCACCTCGTCCATCTCAAGCGTGTCGGTATCCGTTAGGTAGTTCAACTTAGCTAGGGCATCCCACAATTTTCCACAAATCCTTAAAATGGTCCGAATGGAGTTCTAGTCTACAAAAAATATATGATGGCAATGTCTGAATCAACAAAACCGTATCTAGCGGACTTAGTCACCTCGGCTGCCCCATTCTCCACGATACGATGAGGATCATTTTTTCCTTTGTCCAAGGGACGAGGTGGAAGTAATCCTTCTAATAGGGCCATTCAAGCCTTGACCGAGCTAGATGGGACCAAACTGGATGTGAATGGGATCACATTCCCAACTAGCAAAGTGTTCGGCCTTTCCACCAAGAAAGATTAATTCCTTTTTGGAACATACACGAGTTTTTGTTTTTTTTTTCTCTTTTGTAACCTAATAAATATTTCATTTTGGCGGCACTACATTGTTCTAAGCTGAGGGTTTGTAATCTGAAACATTGCATTTCATCATGACCATTAGTCCGAGCAGCACGAACAATAAAAAGGAAAGTTTTCAAAGCTGCACTCTTGGAAATATCCCTTTTGTTCATCTCCAATCCAGATTCTGGATTCAAACTATTCAATTAAATCCATATCAGTTAACATCCGAGCCACTGAAGGTCGAACCAAATTAGCCGTTGTATAATCTACTTTCAGTAATTTTTGAAAATACAATACCAATGCAAAGAGAATTGAATGTGTAATCATGTGGATCTTAAGGTGAGGAAAATCAATACATAACGAGACGATAAGAGGTTCACATCCCAGATTAAAGATCGTTGTCCATTCTAGAGTAATCCTCTTCATTCGAAAGTTTGGTGAAAATGTGATGCGCATCACTTAATCCAACATTTAATTCACATGATATGTCCAAATCGTTGATAACTTTTCTTAATGGAAATCATAGATGGTTTCCTATTTGAAAATTTTCTACAAGAGCAAATGCAAAAGGTTTGGCTAGGACTTGCATTTTCTCTTGTAAGAGAGTAAGGCATGTTTACTTTGAATAGACACTATAGGTTTGATACTGACAAGCTCTCTCGAGGATGAGGTGTTTGTCAAGACATCGCAAGCCAAGATGTTTGTCACTTGCCATGGGTGGAGATTGGGGAGTTGCGCTCTTTCAGGTGAGAGGCCATGTTGCTAGCTCAGTCGCACCTTCCAATGACAACTCCATCACATGGTGTAGAAACTAGTGTTTCGTCACGCTGGTCATGTGAGGACACCGTTTCTTTGGAATGATATATATATATATGTATATATATTTATGTATGTATGCATGCATGCTTAAGTCAAAGGTGAGTGATTTTTTTGATTTTTCTCTAAAATACCTTAACTCATCACAAAATTTATTTTTATTTTTTATATTAACCATTAATTGACAAATCTTTGAAATGCATGGTGATGTACAAAAGCATAGAATCCACAAAATAATATCTTAGCACATAAGTGTTTGATAACAAATCTTCTATTCTAAATCTTTAATATCTAAAATTTAAATTCTTGAAATTTGCTTACCTTTAGAGGACTTAAAATTTTTCTTTTTTACAGAGCCCTAGCTTAGAATCATGGCCAAACATGAAGAGTAGGCCACTATTCTATTCCGACATTGATGACAAGCTTCAATAGATGCAGTTGATATTGAAATTGAATGTCTCGGTTTAAAAGTCTCTTTGTTGAGCTCATTTTCTTTTTCTCACATGATTTTTGTCGCTTGTGTGAGATGGGATTGATGGAAATGATAGGGATGGCTATCTTTGGTATAAAGTAAAAACTTTGTTATAATATTGTTTTATTGTTATTTAGATGTTTTAATGCTATACTTTTACAATAAAAGTATGTACATCTTAATTTTTGTTATAACTTAGTAGGCCAAAAAAACTTACATTCATTAATTATATTATTAAACATAAATTGATTTTTAATTATATGATTTTCCAAAATAGTTACATGGCTTAAAATATTCTTGGTTACACAGTTAATTATCATTTTGCTCATAGATGTGTATTAATTCTATTATTACCTTAATTAGTCAATAATAATAATTTTTTATTATAATTATTTTACATTCATTTTTTTGTTTCTTGGGTAGTACACAATCTTTATTTAGTTGAACTAAGCTAGTGTATTGACCCTTTATATATATTTCTAAATATTTTCAATTTATATTTTCTTATTTTTTTTATTAGTAATATTTGCAAGCATTCACTCAATTTGTTAATTTACTTAATTAGTACTTAAAATTTAATTTTTTTAAATGATAGCAACATTTAGGTTATTTTAATTGTTATATACTGATTAGTTTATAAAAAGTGGTCAATTAATAAGATTTGATCAGATCTATTGGGATGTGTTTCTTTAGAGCCGATGTCTTGATTTAGACTACTTTGAACTCAAAATGCTATTGGATGATTTATTTATTTTAATTGAACTACATCAAGGCTCTACTTTAAATTCATATCTCTTAGCAATATATATGGATGCTCTTATAAAACATATTTAAGGAGAGGTGCACATTGTTTGTAGATGATGTTTTTTTTATTCATAAGACTTGTGTTTGGATTGATGTGAAACTTGAGTATGGAGAAATTCTTTATAATCTTATGGGTTTTGTTATCATAGATCCATGAAGTGTAAGTTTAATTGTATCAGAGTATGTAATATCAATGATATGTCAACCAAAGGTCCTATTATCTAGAAGAGTGAGTTTTTTAGATGTAATGAATTAATTTGTTTCAAAAGAGTATAATAGCTGAATTAGACAAACTTCTAACCCTTCTTTGAGTTGTTGCACTTGTCCCTATCTTGTCAGCACATCAATATCCTTTTCTTTACCTCTTAGGATTCTTCTCTCAACAGCTAATCATATGCTAGCTTGAAACTCACTTCTTTTGTATGACATCAAGTGATATCTCTTCTCCATTTTCTTTCTTAATTTAGTGTCTCCAATTTTATAATATATGTTTGCAGCTTCTTTTTAATCCATTCAGTTGGCCATCGTGATTGCCGCCATCAAACATCAATATGTTTTTGATAATCTCGTTATCTCGTCTTTTTATTAATTTGTTCACTTTAGGTTTTATTGGGCATTGCTAAGGGCCGATTTGGTTAAGGCTTAAAATTCTTATGTCCCTTAAATCAGCCAAACGGTTACATTAAATAATTCCTGGATCTTAAGTGAGTGCTTAATTAAATGACCGAATTCGTCCTCTTAAGCACATAATCAAAAGCGCTTGAGAAAATTTTTCCTTTCGCCCGATTCTTCTTATTCATGAAATAATTATAATAACATTAATATAAATAGAATGCAATAATGTGTGTACATATATATATATATATAATAGCAAAAAATATAAATATGTAATGTTAAAATAATAAAATTAAAAAGATACTATTAATATGCAACATATTTTATAGCAAATTATAATTAATAATGATATCAATAACTAAAATATAATAATATTAAATATGTAATCACTAAAATGTGATTAATAAGTTATAGTTAACTAAAATAGAAGTAATAAATATAGTTAAAACATCATTAATAAAATGTAACCATAGTACTAAACATAATTAATTAAAAATATGCATAACTTAATTAATAATTGAAGATAAAATGATAATTCTAAAATAACTAATTAATATTGATATTATTGTAATTATTATTGTTTTAATAAATTAAAATAACTAATAATGTTTTTGTTATAGAAACTTTAATTAATAAAATTAATTCTGCATTATAAATATTAGCACATTTAATAATTTACAAATAATTTAAAATAATTAATTATCTTCTATATTATTAAAATTTTTATTAAATTAAATACTTCAACATCAATTATTTTGTCACATCAAGCTTAAACCCAAATGAGTGATCCAAATGATTTCTCAGCTTAAGCTCAACTTATTTGTTTAACAACTTTATTATTTAACTAGTTTAACAGGTTTAATATTCATAACTTTTTTAGCTTTAGACTCTTAAGAAAAGTTAAGCCCAAAGCAAAGAATCCCTAAAATTAGTTTTTTTTTAGCACTAATTATAAATTAATTTGAAAATTGCTTATAGATTCTTGCTGCTGCTTGTTGTGTGACACCTTGTTTAAGAGGATTTATGTTAGGAATTTTGTTCTTTGCTCATCAAGGTGTGTTGCTTTTTATTGCTGATTAATTCTACCATTGTTAGTTAAGGATAGTTTCTTGTCAATAAGTTTCTTTTGTATGTTAATTGCCATTGTTGTCTTTATATACTGCTTGCTAATAAATTCGTTAATTATTTTTTAGATGTTAATGTATGAACATTGATTTATTGTATGTCGAATATCTTGATTTCATTGGTACTTGATATTGATGCATAAATCTTTATTTATAAAATAAAGATTATCTTTATATTCTTACAATGAAAAAATTGTATGCCAAATTTAAATTTTAAAATGCTTATGCTATTAAACCTTTGGGTCTAATGGTTAATAATTTTTTTAATTCTTGCTAATAAAATAAATAAAATATTTTTGATAGTTGATATTGTTTGATATGCCCATAATGTGATGCCTGAAGCACTATGTTCTTAATAAAAAATTTGTGTTGCTGTTTGAGCCTCAAAATGTTGCAATTGATAGTTTAATCATAATTAGCATGCATTCTATTTTTCATTACTCTATTTTAGACTTAGTTGCAGTTGTACCTTGAACATTCTTTTTTATTCACATTGCATTTTCATACCTTGCTATTTATGATTAAATAAAGTAAAGTTATATACTAAATTTTGTCTGTGGATTGGCTATTGATATTTTAATTGTTCCTCTATGTTAATTGGTGAGTTCTTTTTTACCAATAGCTTTTGTGGGGTAGTGATTAGTTTCTATTTAGTTGAAACACATTTTGATAGTATCTTTCTTTTTTTTATTTTGTATTTTTATATAGGATTATTATATATACAAACATATATGTGATTTGGTGTACAAGATATCAACTTGTATGCTACTGCTTTTCAGACTTGGGGTATGTTATCATATATCTGTCTTATAAAGTAATAACAAAATAAAGGGTGATGTGATTTTCTTGGTTTAGGAATGCTTGATTAAATGAATCATTTCTATGGTGTTGTGCGATTGAAAAACCCATATCAAACTTGAAAATAAATTTAAGGAATGACTGTATGACCAACAATGTTTGGTAGGTTAGAATGTTAGTCTACAAAGCAAAATCAATCTAGTAAAGTTGGTGTGTGGAGAAGGAGTGGTAAGCTGGATTATTGAATTTACATGATACATTATGGTGAGTACATTTGTTGAAGGATTGTAGCAATCTCAATTGAGGTTAAGCTTGAAGAAAATCTTCTTAGATAGTTTATAGATATATTGAGTGTAAATCGTTAGATGCTTTTATTAGGATAATCAAGTTTATGAATTTTTCTTCTGTTGAAGAGGAAGGGTGTGAAGGCCCGATGCCGGCTTAGCGAGAACTGTCCCGGCATTCAGGTGGTCACATAGCGTAGGATCATATTGAGCAATTTGAAAGAAAAAGAACACACATATAAAAGCCAAATATATTTCTCATTCATTTCAAAATATCATATTACAAAACTTCATAGTACATCACGAACATTATTCAACTTTTAGAAATAAAGAGAATAAAAAGATAAATAAAAGTTAAAGTAGCGTCGTCGATTCATCAGCAAGTTTGAAAATTAAGGTTCTTGTTTGAATTCTCCCAGAAGCACCTGACATGATATTGTAACGAAAATAATATCATGATTGGAATTCTCAGTAATTAGAGAATACTCTAAGTACCGCAATAAATAATAAAATATTACATTTTTATAAAAGCAGAGATGCGATTAGTGGAAATAAGGGTGTAATAAACATGCAGTTAACGCAAAAAGGAATAATCAATTTACTGTGAAAAATATTATCACAAAATGTAGGTTACTGATGCCATTTTTTTTTCAGTAACAACCACGTTATGAAAGTGATGTTGGTTTCAAACAACCAACCAAGCTTCAATGTTACTGATGCCATTTTTCAATAACAACCACCTTATGAAAGGGATGTTGGTTTCATACAACCAACTAAGTTTCAATGTTATTGATGTCATTTTTTAGTAACAACCATGTTATGAAAGGGATGTTGGTTTCAAATAACCAAATAAGCTTCAATGTTACTGATGTCAATTTCCAGTAACAACCACGTTATGAAAGGGATGTTTAGTTTTAAACAACCAACCAAACTTCAATGTTAATGATGTCATTTTCCAGTAACAACCACGTTATGAACGGGATATTAGTTTCAAACAATCAACCAAGCTTTAATGTTATTAATGTCATTTTCTAGTAACAACCATTATGAAAGAGATGTTGGTTTCAAAAATCCAACCAAGCTTCAATACAAATTTGACTAAAAGCGAAGCTAAGCAGCAATAAAGTGCAAAAAATAATACATGTCATATAATGGGTACCTTTTTTGTTAAGTTCAGAGAGTGACAGTTCGTTCAATCTACATTTAAGTTTTTGATATTTTAAATTAGCTTTTTAAAAGTGATGATATATATTTAAGGAATTTTACATTCTTATTTTCTATTATGTCTTTCTTTCATATTCTCATATTGATAGAAGATCGTATTTTTAAGTTACTGATGTAGTAATATAATATTATTATTATCATTATTTAATGATAATAATAATGCATAAAAGAATAAAGACAAAATGAAAATGACTGTAAAAATTTTGGAACGTAATAAAACGTCAGAATAAAATGCTTAAATGGGAATAATAGTTATTTTATAATATTTGTATTGTTTTCATTATTGATTAATGAGAACAATAATAATGTGAATAACTAATAGAGATGTAGTATAATTGAAAATAAAAGAGAAATAAAAGAATCAAAATATCTCCTAATTTTTCTTCCTCTTATACTTCTCCTCTTACCTAGGATAGTGGTGCCGGAAAGCTGAGGGAGGCTGAATGGCTGAAAGGGGTGGCCGGAGTGGTTGGCTGGCGGCTGGCCGAAATGGGGTGGTCGGACGACTGCTTGCTGGTTGTTGGCCGACTGATGGAGGGCTGCGGCAGGAGGGAGCTAGCTGCTAAATGGCCGGCTGCTGCTGTGGGAGGTTGGCTGGCTGGTGAGAGCTGACTGGGAAGAAGAGGGCTGTGGGAGAGGAGGGAGTGGGCTGAGGGGTATTAATAGGAGCAGGAGGGGACATTCCTGCGCCAAAATTAAATGCGCATGGCCTCTGGCTTGGATTGTTCTTCCGCCACCCGCGATCAGTTCGGATTCGGGGGGATTAAAATTCTCAAGGAAAAAAAGAAAAATTATTTAAAGATAAATCTTTCATATTTTTTCGCCGTTTGGCGCCCAAAAATAATGAAATTTGACACCGATGTGTTATAATATAACGAATACCTTCGCACTGAAAATTTTCGATTTGGATTAATATTTTATTTTAAATTAATTTCTGATGTCTTAAATTTCGAAAATTAATTGAGATCGAATCGGCGCTCCAAAAAGGATGAAACTTTTGGAGCAGCCTTTAAATAATTTACTTAACATAATGATATGGAAAACGATGAATTTTAACACATTTAATATCTTCAATTTATTGAATTTAAGAAAATTCATAAATTAAAGCAGGAGTTTGCGTTATCCAGATTTCTTCAAAACTATGATACTTTGATCTAAAATTTATTCTCATCTAAAGTTATTTTTGTTTGGCCTAATTCAAAATTCCACGGGGTTTTGATTTTTGAGCGGGATTTAACCTAATTTAGCGAAGTAATGACAATGGGTCGTTACAAAGGAGAAGACCAAAAAAACCATGGCAAAAAACTATTTAGAATGATTGCTCATACTTAATAGATCGCTTATGAAGTGGGTGGTGTCATTTGAAAGAGCACTGAAACTAAGGATTCATGTTACCGGAATATGGTTTGGTATTGTCATTGCTATTATTCTTGTGATTGACAATAGCACAATGTGTTTTCTGACATTTTGTTATTCATTCTCCTTCTGTTATATTCATTTTGGCTGTACTCAATGCTAACATTATTTTTCTTGCTTAACATTAAAAGTAGTCAGTAGACAACTATTTAGAATATACCTAATAAATTTGTTATATTATAGAGAATTCATCGCGCAGCATACTTTTTTTTCTGTGTATTGTTGAAGACATTGAGAATGTGAAACAAACCTGATACTTCTTTTTTAGGTTGCTGAAAAGACTGCTTTGCTCAAGCCGTGTGATTTGAAATTAGTTCCATCTGCATTGGAGGCTAGTGCTTACCGAAATAAATTCCTAGACCCAGATGAGCTGATGGACTATAGCAGTTTGCTTGTAGTATGTATACTAAATCTTGACTTGTTATTTTTCTTAATACTAGTCTGGTTTCTCTTTCAATTATTTTTATATTTGTGTTTTTCTGTTTGGGAAGTTTTTTCTCTTAGTAGCAATGCTTATACATAAACTATTTAGATGGCTAACTCTTCTATAATTTGTGTTAGATTTTATATTCTTTTTTACTTATGCTGCTCATATAGTAGTATCTTTCTGTGTTGGGCATGAAGGCTTCTTTTTAAAGCCTTATGTTTCATGCTTAACTTCTAAGCTTTGATTGCCTTTCTTAACAATGAATTGTATTTTGTTTTTTATGGTTTCTTATTTTGTTATGACCAGGCTTGAAGATCTGAGTAACCGAGGCAGGATTGGTCTATTGGACAACAATGTTTAAACATTGTTCTAGCCATTTTTTTATTTACTCCAAGCGCCAATAATATAAATGATCTGCATTCACTGATGATCCAGTACCAAAGTTTTATTAAATAAGAAATCATTCATAACATTAGTTCAACTAACCATGCAATAGAGTAATCAAGTGTAACTTATTTACAACTGGTTCAAATAAATAAGTGTGATGACCCTAGGGTTAGGTTAGGTATCAACCCAACTGCCCTTGGGTACACCCCCGCAGGATCATATTGACAATTAAGAGAAAAATAGCATTTGGACATAAATTAAACAACAGATCCATACAACATAATAAATTTGTCAATTATTCAAATTAAAGAATATAATATCCAGATTATTACAAACTAAAAAATGATATAAGTAAATGTCTTCTTTCAATTTTAAAGGTTTATATAGCAAATCAAAACTATATGCGCCAAGTCAGCACCAACATACTTTAGATATCCTTTAAGCTATATCAACTTCCTCCAACTGCACCTGACCTAACATTATAAGAATAATTCCCCAATACACTTATTAAGTACAAAAGATGTTAAATATTACACTTAGCAAATGCGGGAAGCAAAAATAGATAATTTTGCAGGAAATCAAAGGTTAGAGCAAAATATATAATCCTGTAAATTAAATATTTTTCTTGCCATAATATTGTCACATGTCATATTATCAACATATAATAAGTTTCATGCATGTTTGTATGTATGTCTTAATTTCACGAAACAACGTTAACAGTTCTGCTGGGCAAATCCAGAACTATGAGGCTGGGTTCAGTTAGAGCAACTCCTTCAGCTGGGCCCTCTCAAAGGCTCAAGATGGCACTCTTATAACTCCCGATGGACTACCACGTCCCTAACCTAATCAACTACCATTTCGGAACCCTTGCATACATTCACAAGACATAACATACACATTTCATTTATGATATTTATCAAGCATTTCATTTATCAACAGGAATAAAGTTCAAAGCGGTGCTAAAGCGGCAATAAAAGCATTTAAGTGTAAACAGTAAGATCAATGTACTTTGGTATGCAAATATACTGATTTTAGCACTCAAAAATCTGCTGTGTCTGCAAAAATTGTATTTGTAATATTATTAGATTTTGAAAATGACCCATATATATAATAATGAAATATAATTTCTTATTCCTAAGTCTTTAATATTTCTTTAGTGTTGTTCCCCTTAAAGATTTCTATAAAACTTTTTAAACTTATGCAAGCATTCCCTAAAATTCTTATTCTTCATTTCATTAAATTCTCTAATGCTTTATAAAGTAATGGTTCTCTACATGAACCTTTACCATGTTTGAAAATAGTGGGTGAGTGATCATTTTACTAAGGAACTAAAAACGAGCCATCATTGATGTATCATATAAAAGTATCTAACTCACTTATTTGACTAATCCTAATCTTATCTTAGCATTTCTTTCCCTCTTCATTTAATTAACGGAACATTCCATATTTTCCTTGGTATTGCTGAAATTTGATCAATTCTTAAGTGCATAAATCACAATATAAACATAAGTTAGCTTGATATCAATATCTAAGGATCTTCATTATAAACCCTCTTTACAAGACTGATTCTTTACATACCCAATTGTAAATAATTGCAATATAAAGAATAATACATGCTTATGGTAAATCTAAGAACTTGTTGAATCATCCATTTAAGCTGTCAAAGAAATATATTGCCTAATTATACATATATAGAGTGATGAGCAAATCATGATGTATCTAAGGTCAATTTGCATGCAAGGAAGTAGACAACTGCCCATCCTTTAACGAAGCTCAGCAAATATTTCAAATATTTCCTATTGTCATAACAATCACTTTCACTCTCAAGAACTCAGCCTACTATTTATTTGTTTAATATAAGTATAGTTTATAACAATCATTATTGATAGATGGCTATTCTAAAGAGGGATAAAACCTTTATAGTAACCCGTTGCTTCCATCTACACTAATTCCTACGTACTACAATAAATTTATGTTACGGATTTATTGATATATGGTTATTCTGTTTGTTTACAGATTTCAACGACTCTGATTAAACAACACATAAAAAGTTTACAGTTATAAACTCATCTCTTAGAATCGATCATGCCTAATCTCATAACAACTTCTATTCTACTTAATTAGAAAATAAAGTAGAGCTAAGCATTGTACCTATGCAATCGGGCGTTTCTAGAACTCAGCAGAAGAGAAAGCAGACGGCTCGGATACGTCGAGTGGATTTCAATGAATGGAATCAGGTCGAAGCCATGCTTGGAGGAACAGGGATCAGCTGAAGGGGTCGAGATGAACCTTCTTGTTATCGAAGCAGAGCGATTGAAGGCGTCGAAGACTGCGGCTGCGGCTAGCTTCGTCTTTGCTTGCGGCGTATCCTCTCAAGGCTGCAGCTGCGTCGTCGACTTGGAGAGGAGTTACGGAATCGACAAAGTTTGTAGCGGCAGGATCGAAGAGCTGCGTCGAGGACTGCGTCTCTGCCTGCGTTGAAGACTATGGCTTCGTCGGCTCGGTCACTGCGTCTGGAACGGAGAAGAAGACGATGCGTATGAGCTGCGATAGTCCAAGTGCTCAGGTGTCGTAGGTTCTATCCGCCTAAATACACTGCCGACAATTTCTATCGAGGCATCGCCCCCTTCCGCAAGCGACTTCGCGCCTTATTGAGATAAAGGCGCCATTTCTGGAAGGTGGCGACAAATGGGAGGATCGACAAATACAAAAATGTTACCGTTAATTTTTTTTTTCTTTTTTTTTTTAAATGAGGTTGGTTAATCAATTGTAGAAATAGAAGCGGGTTATCAACGTCAAAATGAATCTCGGCGAGAAAACTAACATGAAACAGAAATTCGCGGGTATTACTAGATTATAACGGTATTAACGAACAATTAGGATTAGCGGGGACATTAGAGCCTTTCTTAGTAACGACCAAGCAATAAGTCACATTAGCTATGTATAAATTATACAAAAGTTAGTGCTTTCTTTATTATTGTGAAAATTTCTCATGTCATATAGTATATCAACATCTTTTTTGGGTTGTGACTTTAGTTTTAAGCATAACTCAATCTGTATTTATTAGTTCTACAATAGCAAACACTCAAAAAAGAGAATTTGCTTTCTTACAACTGTGTGATGAAAATATTAATAAAACTGATATAGTAGCACATCATTTTCTTTTTTTTTTCTCTTTTATATTGATCCACATTTTGAGCTAATCATTTTTAATGATTTGTCCCACTATTTGGAATATCGAGGCGGGATGAGAGACTGCGATGACAATGATCACTATTTCAAATTTTTTAAATATACTAAAGTAAACATATTCAAATATAATAATAATCTTTGAATTGTAGGTTTTATTTCAGTCATAATATACATATGTTTATATATATATATATATATATATATATATATATATATGGAAACAAAACATTTTATTAATCTAAAAAATAAGTACAAGACCAGGTTGTCAGTTTACAAAAACATCTACGTACAGATAAAGATAAACAACAACACCCTACATAAAATATTGAACAACTCAAAAAAATCATCCAGGGCATACACTTAAAAGATAATTTTAGAAAATAAGAACTCACTCACATTTAAAATAAACCAACCACACAAAACGCAAAAATCAAGGACATAAAAAAAGAGTAAAACATTCAAGATCCTTAAGAAGGAAGTCCCATAAAATTGATCAGAGTGTTCCAACGAACCTTCAGCGCCTTGGGTGACCAAGAAATCAGCCAGTCGACGATAGTTCCAAGACCAGCCGACTGAGACCGGAAGGTAGAAAATTAGCTCAAACACAGTCCATAGCAACACAATTATAAATTGAAACAGTGACCTTTACAAAGGCGAAATAACCCAGAAATCACAGCACAACATAATGTCAAACTGCATCACAGCCAAAAAAAAAAAGCCACAACACAAATAGAACCAGCACCATTCAAAAGGTCGCAGAAAAGTATTAACTACAAGCACCCCAGCCAAACAAGAATGAGAAACTATAACCCTTTTAGGATTGGATTAGTGAATAGCCCACAGGTGGAATGAAGTTTTAAAATATTAATGTTATGCGGTGGAATGCCTTTAAAATGATGAGCAATCGCTTATAATGAACGTGGTAATGCTCATGTGATTCATTGCATTATTTCAGTGCTTACTTTTATTCCTAGCAATCCAAATGGCCCAAATCGTGTACACATCAACAACGATGCCAACATTAATTATTTTTCAACAAATGGGCATTTGAATTCCAGTAATTTAAGAATTAAAAAAAATTTGTATCTGTCTGAGTGGATTGTATAAAATTCGTAGTGTTCCAAACAATTTGGCTACAGGCGTTCGACTGTAAAAGATGGTTTGAAGATTTAGTGCTAGTGCAACACATGCATTTGGATGCAAGTTGGAACCCTCTTTGCATTAACAGCTCATCCTTACTGATTTAATTATTAAAGAATCTTCACACGAACAAGCTCAAGTGAGTAGGAATGTACTTGCTTAAAACCAGTGATTAAAGTTAGGAAGTTTATGCATTCTTGATAGCTTCCAAGCTTTGGATAAACTGAATTTATTGTTAACCACCAAATCTGAAACGTTGGTCTTAGCATTGCTTAAGTGAGGATGGAAAGAAATTAATTTAGTAGCAATGGGGCTAGGCAAAAGATTGATGAGAGCTTGTTCGTTCCCCCCTCTCCTGATCATTAAACTCATCCGGCGTTTTAAGGTTAGGACAAGAAATAGAATGATGCTCACTTAACCTACCAATAAGAGACTAACTGTCAAACAAAAAAGAAGAGATGGAATCAATAGAATCCCAGTGCATTAAATGCTCCATGCTGTCTCTTGAATCAAGAATTCGTTTCCATAGAGCAGAATCAATGATTTTGTGAGAAACAATATTTGGGTATTCAATGGTGCAATACTTAGCATTAAGAATGTGTACCAAAATGCTATTAGCAGTTCTGAAGATATTTGATCAAAATTTAGTGGCTGAAGAGACATCTAGCCGATAAATATGAATAATATTAAGAACATATTTGATCAAAATTAATTTTCCCTCCGGGGAAGGAAAGTTGTGCTCCCAACCTTTAATTTTAATGGTAAATATATCAAGCAACCCCAAGTGAAAATTATTTTTATTGTGATCTTTGAAAAGAGGGATGCCAAGATTTGCCTATTATGAAACCAAACTTTTTCTCATTAACATTGGATATATTAGGAGGGTTTTTTGGTTCAAGAAAAAATTGTATTTGGAAGAATTAATGTTTAAAGCCTGTGATCTTTTCCAAATCATTGATCAAATTGCAAATTTAGTGATGAACTATTAAGAGGCATTAGAAAAATGGTGATATTTGCATATGCAAGATGTGACACAACCAACTTACCATCGATAATGAATCTAAGAGAGGGGTTCTCAAATAATTTGTTTAACATCTTTGACCAATGGTCCATTGCTACCACAAAGAGGATTGGAGATAGGGGGTCACCTTGTCTCAATCTTCTTTTTGAGTTGAAGAAACCTTTAGGGAAATCATTGATCATAATAAAAAACCAATTATTTTCAACCAAATTTTTGTTATTGCAAATAACTTTATCATTAAAACCAAAGCTTAGGAGAGAGCGAGTAGGAAATCTCAATTAACCTTATCGTAAACTTTTTCTAAGTCGAGCTTAAGGATTAAATTATGCCCTCTTTGTTTCTTATGTAAGATGTGAACCATTTCTTACATAACTAAGATGTTGTCTTTAATACTTCTATTAGGAATAAAGGCCTATAGATTGAGCTCAATCAAGTCTGGGAGAATGAATTTAAGCATGATAGTCACAATTTTAGAGATAATTTTATTGAAAATTGCTAATAGGTCTAGTGATTAAATAACTATAGGGACCCTACTAAGTTTTTTTTAAACCGAGTTACAACAATCCTTAATAATGGGCTAGCAGGTTTTAAAAAACTCGCTAGGGAAACCATCCGGACCGGCGGTCGTGTTCCACTTATGGGAGTTAACACAGGACCAAATCTCCTCTTCAGGGATGACATCCAACATTGAGTTCGCTTAGGAGTCAATTAATAAAATAGAGTTTATCTGATTAAGAGGTGGCAAATGGACTCTGTTAGAGCTATAAAGATTATAAAAGAATTTGGTGGTTGAGTTAGCAATGCCTTTTTTACTAGTAAGTAGCTGGCCCGATGAATCTCTGATCTCATCAATTTTATTTAAGCATTATCTCTTATTAACCCAGGAATAATAAAATTTTGTGTTCTTCTCTCTTTCCAACTTCCAATTCAGATTACATTTTTGCTTCCAAAAACTTTCAACTTTATTATAAGCTCTCATGAGATTAGCCTTTGCTTCAAAGATAGCACACCAATTGCTGTTAGAAGGGTTATGATTAAAGTTATTTTCAAAATTTAACAACTCCTTTTCATGATATTGCCCACTTTTTTTTTTATTCCAGAAAGCAAGTAGGGTCTTTAGCTTTTTTAACTTGAAAATCAATCTTAAAATGCCATACATTGGACCAAACAATGTTCAATCCAAGAATTGGAAACAATCTCTTTAAAGTCCTAGAGCAAAAATTTTTTGACTCAGAAGGATTTGTGACTGAAACCATTAAGTTTGGAGAAAACTTCTTAAGAAAATATTAAGCCAGCGGTAGTTGATGAGGAACCTGTCTAGACTGGAAAACTTTCTCCCATTCGACACCAAGTGAGGCAGATTCTGAGTAGTTAAAATTTTCTGATCAGGGCATTGTTAAAATCAGCTGACGACACTGAATGATTAAGGGAATAGCCTTTGTATATTGCTTTTAAGAATAGCATTAAAATCACCACCGACAAGCTAGGGGAGGAAACTATCCCTACAATTTTTTAAAAAGAGCCAAAGTCTTTCTCCTTCAGATTTAAGATTATTGCCATGCATGAAAGTGATCATAAGTTTGATAGAGGGAGATTGGACCAACATGTGAACCCCTTGGTCACATTTATTTAAGATATCAACCACCCATCCCTCTTTCTAGAAGATCCAGATTCTATTGCTGGTCGAGGTGAAAGCGTTCTTCAAATTAGCTATATTACAAATTTTTTTGGAAGAGGTGCGTGAAATTCATTTTATGCTCAAGGATAGTAACTGTCATTTTTATGTTCGACTTAAATATGTTTAAACTTATTTTTAGAGGAGATATTGCCCATCCCTCTAATGTTTCAACATAGGACATTAATCATGAGGTTAGAGTTTTTCAGCTCCCCTTGGAGCCATAGCTTTAGCAGTAGCTCTAGTGATCCTTTTGCCATTAGGATACTGAGTAGAAGAGTTAGTAACCACATTACCCACCACCAATTAAATCAAGAGGCTCAAATCTTGAGAGAATTATATCTGCCTTGTTGGTAGGGAACCTGGATTGCCTTTTATTTCTTTCTCTGGAATAAGTAAATATCTGCACCTCACCATTAAAAATGCTTTCAGATGAGTTAATGATACCTTGCTCAACAACAACGGAGGTTGAAGAACCACCTAGCTGCAAAACAGAAATGTTAGCTTCAAATAACTGAGAGGAGAAAGGCACAAGTGACAGCTCGACAAGTCTAAATCTTAAACATGGAATAAATTTTCATAACACCCTCTGTCGGCTCTTCCTCACAGTTGTCATCAGACACATCGTTCGTTGCTGAGTCCAAAGGAGCAAAGAAGTCTAAGGTCCTAACCTCCTCCACCCTCTCTTCCACCGATAAAGAGAAAATAGATGGAGAAGCAATAGGGACTTTAATGACTAAAATTTCAATAGTAGAAGAGGTAAACACATCACTACTAGAGTTACCATGGTTGATAATAATGGGGATTGCTCAGATGCATTGGCAGCCACACGATCAGTCTCAACTGGGACTTCAAAAACAACAACGTGAGATGAATTTTATTTTATAATTTAAGATTGGCGAACTCCCCATTTAAGCCACTAAAGGTCTCAGGAATGCTAACATCTAAAAGTTCCTCAGAACTGGCCTGAGTATTGGCATTTCCCGCAACTCTTTCCAAGGGGATTAATGCATTTGAATTGGGGAGATTTAGATGGGATACAGACTGAGGCTTGAGTAAAGGCCCTTCTCGAGGAGAAGAAGCGTGAGCAGCACACATCGGTGCCCTAGGCTAAAATTCTAAACTTTGGGATTGCAACCTTTCATGAGCATTATGCCTCAAGTTTTGAACTTGACTCAGCTCAGAACAACTATGGCTGAATGAAAAACATTCAGTACAATACATAGGCAAATGTTCATAGACACAATCTCTTGAAAGTAGCCTGTCTACAGGCCCAAGCCATATTTTTTCTGAAAGGGGCTTGAGACATCAATCTTCCCCAAAACTCTTGGTGCATATAAATTTATAAAGGTTGTTGTTTCTCTTTCTAGTTGCAATGGCCTTCCAATGGCTGAAGAGATTGAGAACATCTCCTTTGAAGTAGAATGCAACCCAAGTGTTGGGAAGTTAACCCAAACTGAGGGCTTAAGGAGTATATTTAGCTATCTACGTATGGGTTCCATTTGCAAAATCACACAATGTGCCCTTGAATGTCATATGAACCTTTTGCAAATAATCTAGCATAATCCAAATCATTTGAGAATTTAAAAATGATTCCCAGTGAGTTGAAATAATGAATGGAAACAGATCCATGTAGTTTCAACCGATTGATAAATGCCAGGATTGATCCATGATTCGGTAAAGTAGAAGCAAATTTCCTTGCCAAAGCTAATTGAAAAGGAGAAGCAAGATCTTGTATTTCTCCTTAAGAAAAAGAGGGTGGGAAAACATTGGAAACTAGTCATATGCTTGGGAGGTTAGAGGTGTTCCCCTCTAGCACCTATCGACACGATCTTATCGCAGGTTCGATCGCCATTAACTCATACTTAAACGCCTCACAACATCACACAAAACCACAACCAATTAACAATGACCACACCCAAACAGGAACAAAAACAACAAGAAAAGCCGCAACACAAGCGAAGAGAACAGAGAGAGCAAAGGGAAAGCAATAGGAAAACCACAAGAGAAAACTAAGAGAAAACAAAAGGAAACTTCTACGCAAGAGGTGCACTTACGATCTTACACCACAAAAAGAAGGTTGAAGGAGTGAAGATACCCGAGATGTCCTCAAGAGGGAGAACCACAAGCCCCAGGCAGTAGGCGCCACTTGTCGTCAACACCTATGATGAAAACCTTAAATTGCTATTTGAGAGATTTTCTCTCTAGTGGAGAAAACTGCTTCATTCATTATACACACACACACATATATATATATAAGCTCATCAACATACAAAATGTGAGTGTACATTTTAGTTTTTTTCCCTTATATTTATATTAAAAATTGAGGTTTATATGCCTTATATATAAAAAAAACTCAATACATAGAATGCAATATTTTTCTATAATATACTTTTGCTACCTACAATTCATTGTCTGTTCACTTGGAAATAATTAAATAAGGGTTGAGTTTTTTAACTCACTGCAAACTATTGCATTTCTAAATGATTGTAAAAATACTTTTTGAATGAATGCAAATTTTGTATAAAATGTAAAACTTAAATGCTTGGCAAGAATAAAATTATTTTGAAATAAATTTTATGAAATAACGTGAGCATATAAAGTTTCCCAAAATTTATAGGCCTTAACATGCTATGAATTTCAATACAACTTTAGTTAATGAGAATTTCTTATTTTTGGTATGCTTATTTCAGCACTACATTAATTCATTATGCTATATACATATCCTTCATTTGACTTCTAAGATGTTGTATTGTACATACTGAACTTTGGGAGCTTTGATTAATATTAGCTCCCTTCATTAATTGCTAAGTATGTGTGACGGCCCCTATCCATTGCTGGGTTAGATGTTTCACTAATCTATCAATGAATAGGTGGTTGACCATTGAGTATGATAAGCTAGTCTAATACTAAGCATAATGATAGAAAATCATAGAGTACGGAAGCTGAATTAATCATCCATACATCGCATTCATCCAAAATAAAAGAGAAAAATATGCATCTCAGAAAACAGACAGAAAATACATCCAAAATAGTCTAAAGTTATACAACTAAATAAATGTGCAAAAATAAAACTCATAGAAATAAAATAAAATGCAAAAGAAATTATTCCACAGCTAAGAAACTGGCTCCTCCTCAAATGCCGTCTTCTCGAAATGCTCATGATCTGACATGTCGATTTCACATATCAGAGCCACAGAATAAAAAAAGAATCTTAAGCTGCTAAAATTTATTACTTACACATCTGGATATCATCATTGTTATAGTTGATTACAAACAATGCTCAAAGGCACGTAAAACTAAAATTCTGAAAAGTGGCTTAAAACTAAAAGCTAGAATTGTAAATAAGGTACAAAGCTGCTGAAATAATATGCTAAAGTTGAAATAGAGTTGCTAAATGCTGAAACATACAATTCTGGTTGTGCAAATTGCATCACTAAATATCTTGATGTGCAATCTCACAACTAAATATATTCTAAGGTGTGTTAATTGTGCCGCTAAATATTCTAAGGTGTGCCAATCGCATCGCTAAATATGACATGATATGCATAAAAAAAATGACAATGAACTCATAAATTGACAGTATGATTTCCCTTGTTATTTAATTAATTATTATCTGCCTAAATCAAATTTTATGATAAGACCTACTCATGTCTTAACCCGAAAACTGAATTCACATTCAAATTTTTGCTTTCCTTTCATAATGAAGTTTTATCTGATTCTTGACAATTCATAATTTGGAACATTACTTGCATATATACTCAGTATGTCATCATGAGGGAAAATCAGATTCTTTAGATTGTTTAACTGCATTTATCATCGCATACAAAAATATGGGGCTGAACCCTTTTACAGTTTCACCCAAGCTAAGAAGTTTGAATCCTAGATAATGACAGACTAAGGAATTTAGATGTTTGTCTTATAGTCAGCTACACATATCTTCGTGTACAGAGATAAGAGGCAAAACCATTTTACAATATCATACAAGACGAAGCAACCAATCCCAGTATAGCAACATGAAATATAATATGGGCTCTTACATTTTATATAACTGCACTTATTTTCGCGCACTGGGATAAGAGACAGAACTCTTCTACAGCTTTAAAGATGCCAATTGATTAATTCTATTGATGTTTCAGAGGTAATATGTGTATAACTCTTTTGCTTATGATAGTACGCTAATTACTTAGTAAATCCTCAATGCAATAATGCTCCAAGGTTCTTACAAATCCTTACTTAAATACCCAGACATTAAATCTTGGGTAAATACTTAGCTCAATTCAAGACTTATTCTTAACCATTCTAATTGAGGTTATTTAAGACTTTTATAGTTAAGCTAAGAAATCTACTGAATACTGGCACAGATAAGCTAATAACTTTACAGTTTGCAAAATTGATAGGACTATCTTTAGCTTTTACTAATAGTAAGGTCAAGAATAATCATTTCCTCAAGGTTATTTTATGTTTAAGCTTTAAATCTACTTCTTCATTCAAACTAGATTGGATACTTAGATCCAGTCTGCATTAATATTAGATCATAATAGGATTAAACTACATGAGTGCTAACTATACCTATACTTGCAAGTTTTCATTCTCAATTTAGTCTATTTCACTCATCTTACCACTTAAACATATTGGGATGATCCAATTTTACATTTAATGTTATTTTGCGATATTCTAATTAAAATATTATTATTTCAATGCTTAAAAGTTAACTTAGTGAACTAGGCATCCAATCCATAGATTTCTATCAACTTATGATACTTACTGCGTAAGGAGTCTAATGACACCTTAAACATAAATTTTGGGTGGATGTAGGTCCTAAAATGCTCAAATCAAGGTTAATTACAATTAGGAGGTGATTGGCAAATTCAATTGTTAAATCCTAAATTTTCTTTCATATTTATGTTCCTTATATTTTTTTTGATCATAATGGTATATAATTTCATATATTTTGGAGTTACATTTATCAAGTTATTTCATTAATACAATCTGTGTTGATTTCTTAAAGTTCTGATTTATTTCAATTAATCGGGTTGTTTAATTGAAATGGAATATTCTTTACACTGCGGGTCGGGGCTCGGGTCAACAGAACTCGGCGGGTTTCTGAATATTCCATCCGTGGAACGACGGGGTCACGGGTCATCCCGACCTTTGACTGTGCTTCGTCCCCGCAAAATCCCTGAATTAGGGTGAACTTTCGCCGCTAATTGAGGGCGATTCCGGCCATCTCAGGGGACGTGCAACCTACCATAACGATTAGTAAGACCAGACATGTTGATTGGCACCGAAAACCCTTTGGATGGTGTCGTCGAGCTCCGGGATCTTACTCGGCTGTAAGTCAACCACTAGGGTTTTTCTGTGTGAGCTAAATTGGCTCGACACATGCCACTCCAAATGGGGGTTTTTGTGCCTACACTGTCACCGTCGTACGGCGGTCTGAATGCACTTATCCACGACGTTTGGGCCCATCTAGAGCTCCGGGAGCGTACTCGATCGGGGTCCACTGTGTGACACTGTGGAGCCTGATCATATCATGGTTCATCTGGGCTAGTTCGAGCCCAGATGTGCTCAATAATCATCACTCAAACTCCACGAATGTGAAACAAGCGCATTGTGGAGTCTAATCAAATCACAGAAATGCGGAACAACTGTGATCAGATGGATCGGTGTTCTGTGTTTCATCTGTTACATAGAATTTCCACGGTTTCTATTTTTAACGTTATAAATTAGTTAATTAAAATCATATGTTTTGATTTAAATAAAAATATTATATTTTGTGAATATTTAAATCAATACAAGTCCAAAAATTATAAAACTTACACTTCTAGCATATTTTGATGTGAGGAACTCAAATATGCCATCAGATTTGAGATTAGAGATTAAAATATTTTACCTAATTTTTTGAGTTTCTAAATTAAATAAAATAATTAGGAAATTATTCCTTGGTTATTTTGGCCACAAATTTTCAGGGTTAAGAAGTTCTAGTGATGTTTAGAACCTATTGATGACATGTTTGGGCTTTAACTAAGCTTGATTATGTGAGGTAATAACATTGTGTTGTTACAATATGTCTCCTCACACCATTGTTTGCTGTGAGATTTATATCTTTGGTTACCATCAACCCCTCAAAAGGGGTTATTTTCATGACTATAGTTTGATGTAAAATTCTTAATTCATAATTATTGTGTGTAAGTGTGAAACAAAAATGAGGAAATATGTAAACAGTATATGCATTTGTTGCATTTGTTTGTAATGTAATATATATATATATATATATATATATAAATATGTATGTATATATACTTCTTATAATTGTGGACTGTGATTTTGTTATAATAATAAACTTGAAATAATTAAATCTATTTCCATAAATGTGCAATATGAAGAATAGGTAAATGCATTGTGGGCAAGTTAGAAAAAAATTGTAGTTAATTTAATAATGTCAAATGACAATATATCTTATATAACAATTATGAATTTCAAAAGAATTAGAAGTACATTTTTATTGTTAGTTAGAATTGTAATATCCCACTTCAAAGATTGGTTTTGAACGTGAGCTCCCTCCTTTTCACTTTTTTCCAACTCCTAAATATTCATAATAAAGTATAATAATTATTTGGAGTAACATACGACTCATCCAACTATTATGTTATCTTTTTATTTATTTATTTAAGTTTTTATTAAACTAGCTAATAAAATTTATTTAAAATTTACTTCTTTCTCTAAAGTACTCTTACACTTTATAAATTTTTTATTTAACACTCTTTATATGCTCCCAAATAATTTTTGTTTAAGTTATATTAGAAAATCATATAAAGGAAATATATTAATTTTTTTATTTATTTAATAATTTAGTTGTTCACTTAATTTTTGTCTCATTATATGTAATTTTATATAACAATATATTTCAAGATTGGTTTTCCTAATTTTATGCTGAATTACGTTGACCCTTCAAATTCTCTACTACTACAATTAATTTTTATCTAATTAGTTGACTAATCATGGTAAAATTAATAAAAATTCAAAAACATTATAAAATTCAATCTGAGCAATATAGTATATTGTGTACTTCCTAAAAGTTTTAAAATGAAAATTTTAGTTAAAATTTTGGTTATTTCAATCTCCCGTCATAAAAAGTTTGTCCTCTAAATTTAAAAGATATCTAAATTTAATTTCTCTCCTAAAGTAAAGTATTGGGGATATTTTTCTTTGCCTATCCTCCTTATTTTCCCAGGTGTCTTCTCTTTCAGGGCCATGCTTTCATTGATTCTTGACAAAAGGAATTTCTTTAATTTTCCTTGGCTTCAAAATTAAGATTTCTTTTTTGCTTTTTAACGTATGTAAAATTCTGTTGAACTTTTGTTGGTTAAGAAATGTTTCTTTTTAATTCATCAGCTAAATTCTCTTGAAGAGAGGATATATACAATACATCATGTGTATTTTGCTTTTCAGAGTGCAAATGTAATTTATATTCAATTTTTTCAAACATTTGAATGATTTCATATGATTCATCATATCATGGGCTTAGCTTTATCATTTTCCTAAATCTTGAAATTCCTTTCTTTGGGCTGCCTTTTACAAAAATTTTATCCTTGTGCCAAATTCAACTGATCAGTGTTTATCATCGTTATAATTCTTTTGGCTATCTTGTGAAGCTTTTAGATGGCCACGAATATATTTAATTTTCTCAGTAGCTTCATTAACTAACTTTGGACCCTTATACATCTTTCACTGATCTTGGCCAAACACAATAGTGTTCTATACCTCCTTCCATAATGTGCCTTATATGGTGCCACCCCGATATTTGATTGAAAGTTATTATTGTAGGCAATTTCTTTTAAATGAATATGTTCTCCCAACCAGCTTCTACAAGTCCAATTGAAGCAGATATTTTAGTGTCTGAAGGCCCTTTTAGTCGATCATCTGTTTAATGAAAAATACTAATGAAATTCAAGTTGCTACCCATTGTTGCTTGAACACTCTTCCACAATCTTAATGTGAATCTGATATTGTGATCCTATAAAATGGATTTTAGCAGAACTTAATCTAACAATTTAGTAACGTAAATTCTAGTTTACTTTTCAACATTTTTTATATTTTCAATTGGCTGAAATAAACTGATTTAGTCTGTTAATAATTACCCATATAACCTCAGGATCCTTTTAGTTCAGGCCAAATCCATAAAAAAGTTAATTTCTATCTCATCCTATTTTCATTCGGGTATTGGCTAGGGCAGTACAGTCCTTGGTCTTTGATGTTTAATTTTTTCCATCTAACAAGTGATATTTGGCTATGCTTTTTCTTAATCTAGGTCACTAGAGTAGATATTTCAAATCTTGATATATCTTATCACTTCCTGAGTGAATAAAGTAATCTTAGGTGATGTGGTGATGTGCTTCTTATTGTACAATCCTTCATAGGCCATCAACATTTAAAACACAAATCCTGCTTTTACAAATTATCAATTTATTCTTATCAAATTAAAACTCTTTATTATGACCTTTAACAAGATATATAATTCTCTAAAATTTAGCATGATCAGGAAATTCTTTTCTTGAATTATCTCTTTCAAATGAAATTGGATTATAATTTGATTTATTTAGTTAGTTTTTTATCATTAAGATTGATGACTGTTAATTTGAATTTATTCATATTTCAATTAACTCTGCATGAAGATTGATTAGCCAAGCTTGCACTAGTGGAGGTTCTTCGCCGTAAAGCATTTTCTGCAGTGTTTGCCTTTATTGGATGGTGTTTAATATTATTATTTCATAATCTCTTATTGGTTCAAGCCTTTTTTTTATCTCATTCAGATATTCTTGTGTAAAAAACATTTAAACTTTATCTATGTAAAAATATGATATCAAACTTTATAAAATAGAATCTCCATATCTTAAAAAAAATGTCACATGTACAAATCATGTGTGGATGATTTTTTTTCATAATTGTTTGACTATTTGAATGAGCAATAAGTCTAGAATGGTGCATCAATACACATCTTAGCTCATTCATTGAATAATCACTCTAAATTTGGAAGCTTTCTAAATCCGAAGGAAGGACTAATAGTGGTGCATTGATTAAACACATTTAATCTTTGGAAAGCTTCTTCTCATTTATCATTTCATTCAAATATTAATGCCTTTTAAGTCGATGTCGACATATGTGATGTAACTCTTGAGAATCATTCTATAGATATTATAATATCAATCAAACCCAAAGAATCGAACTTTTGTGACATTAATAAGTTTGAGCCAATTAATGGCTTCCATTTTTCTTTGGTCAATAGATGCATTCACAATTATTCATACAATTAAGAAATAGTACTCTTTAAACAAAGATTATATTTAGAATATATTATAGATGGATTAGACATATTAAGCTTTAAAAAAGTTATCTTAGGCTAATCATGAATATTAAGCATGGACTGCTTGATGCCCCACCATAAAATGTTGAGTTAATGAATTTTTCAATGTTAAAATTGAAAAAGTGATAAAAAATGGCACTTCATAACAAAGAACTCGCAGGAATGATATTCCACATTTGGAGCTTAGTTAGGGATTTTATTTATTCAATTCATGTTACTAATCCCAATTTGTGGGATTAAGGTTTGATGTTGATGTTATTGATGAGCGAGCTAATCTTAAGTCTCTGAACTTTGTTGTGATAATTAAATTTCTCAATTGGATTTTATTTTACCTTCTTAGTTGCTGATATTGTTCATGTAGGAGATTATGCCAAGATTCTCCAATATGTTGTATGTTTGTTAAAGATCACAACAGTGCCATAGGTGTTTCTTGATTATTATGTTCTTTAGTTCTCTCACTAACTCTATATTCTGCACTTGCTAAGTTTGTTCTCCCTTTATTTTTCTTTCCATTTCCTCCCATAGAAAGTGCTTGAATTTGATTTGTTAAACTACCAATTGATGCAGCACAAAGGTTTACATGAGAGTGTATGATGACATGAGCATACTCTAGGAGCTTGAGGACTACATGATGAAGTTATGTTTTAGTTTGTAGGATGATAACAGGTCATGACTGATTGTTTTATGTTATATAATATTTTGTTATGTTGTCATTTGTGTGTATCTACTAGTCTTATTTATCTATTTTTATTTATTTTAGCATTTATGTTGTTTTATTATGGTGTAGTCATTGTGATAGTGGTCATATGATATAATTAATTGGACTTATGTCAGGAATGCAAAAGGTCATTCGTGGAGGGGTAATAGGGTCTTATTGCGCTTTTAGCGCTGCTAGGTTAGAATTAGGGTTTGGCTGCTTTAAAAATCTCATGTAAATCTTAAATTTGTGTAATATCAGTGAGAGCTTTTCTGTTGTGTGTGGATAGCCAAAGCTTTCTTTGGTGTGCATAATCGTAGGCCTGAAGGTATGCATAGCATTCAAGAATCCAATGTGCGTATAACTTCAGAATTGCCTTGTTTGTTATGTTTACTTTAATGTTTGTATTTCCTGCTATTATCTATCATTTCCCATTATTTTCTTGGTGTTTCCCACCATCATCTTGTTCCCTAGTTTTTTGGGACCCCGACCCAGTTCGGCCCAAGCAATGCCGTTTGCACGCCTGCGCATCCAATCGCAAGCAAAGGAACACATGCACGTACGCACATTTTCCAGTGCACACATGCGCACCCACGGGCTTCTGCTACCGTCATCTTTGACTTCTGACTCCATTCTCTGTGGTTCAAACCTCGATTTGCAAATTGTTTTTGATACTGGATTCATGACAGCAACGCCTATGCACCTGTGACTTTTTTGGAGACTCACAACACTCTAGCAAAGACATTCAACATATTATCACCACTTAAAAGTCAAATTTAGACTAATGTTACAAGTAATAAATGTGAGAAATGATCAACGCCCTCCCCCACCACCCAAGTAGTCTACTCATCAAGCTAGAATTATGATGATTGTATTTATGAGATTATACACAATCCAAACTATAGGAGAGCTAGAATCCCTAGGGAAAAGAATTTTGAGGATGGCATTGATGACGTGCATCCTAGGGGGCTTAAATGTTGCAGAGGAGGTGATATGTGTGGGATACCTAGGACTAATACACCAGTTAGACTTAGTACGCTTGAGAGAGATCACCTTGATTAAGATATTTTGAGCACAATGAAAATAAAAAGCCCTACTTATGATGGCACCCACAACTCTAATAATTTTTTTTGGTTGGATGACCAAAGTCTAGAAGTTCACTGTGTCACATGATCTACATGATTACTTGCGAGTCATATTCACTTAGATGGAGATGATTATTCATAATAAGATCTTTTGGAATAATGTATCCAAAAAGAAGTGAGAAGTGGTTGTAGAAGAATTGGGTCAAGATGAGGGAGATTTATAAAGACAAGTTTTGTTCATGATATCATCACAAGCAACTTCATTCAAAGATCATTACACTTAGGCAAGCACCATGTCAGTTAAATGAGTCTTTGAACATGTTTGAGGATCTAATTGTAGGATTGATTGTTAAGATTCAGATTGGCAATTGGTCAATAAATCTGTTATGCTCTTGAGGGTGGACATTTAACATCAGGTTGAAATGAATAATCCCTAAATCATAGATGATGCACTACATGGTGCCCTTTTCATAGAGTCTTAGTCAAAGGAAGCATACTCTAGGGTTTAACCCTCGATTAGCACCTTCAAGTCTATAGGTGTTAGCAAGAGGGCAAGCATAACGGGTAGATTTGTGCAACCTAGTTTGTTATAGGTGCAAGCAGAAAGGCACCATAAGAATGAGCCCAAAGTAGTACTGTTTGCTGTAATTGCTAAAGAGGTAGAAAAGGGAGAGGGTGAGATAGAATTTGTTCCTGGTGATGATAGTGTTGATGTTATTTATGAATGTGATGAGACATATCTAGGATCAGTGAAATGCATTAGAAGACGAAGGTTGATGACATATGAATATTTTTAGTGTATTGATGATATGCAATGACATTAAATGTGAAATGGTGATTGATGGTGGTAGTACTATGAATGTAGTGTCTACACATACCTTGGTTAGGACAAAAATATCAAGCTGAACCACATTTGAGCCCATTTAATATTAACAAGGTGAACCGCACTTCACTTTTAGTTACACGACGATGTTTGATTCCCATCAAATTTGGGATTTATGAGGATAACATATGGTGTGATGTATTACTCATACACGTTCTTTTGGGCCGACCTTGGATTTTTGATATGGACATATGCACCATAGTCGTGAAAATACATATGCATTCAAATTTAATAGCAAAACCATACAACTTTATCCTTTCAAGCCCAACCCAAAAGCCACCGCACTTGCGTTGAGTTCCCTTCAACGTCCATTTCACAATTAATTCTATGCATTCTACATCTTCTATATCCAAGGCTTGTGCTGGTGTGAAATATACACTATCACAGCCAAATAGAGTGGCTCAACTTCAGCTTATCACAATTTCCACTCTTTCGATTACATCTGATTCACATTCCATGATCCTATCTATAGAGCATGAATTCCACCTTTGTGGGCTATTGTGGATATGGTAAGATATTGCACCTTATGAGAGAGTTTAGTAGTCTATAAAAGTGTACAGTTGTTGCATGTGAAATAAGTGACCCTGCCACTTATAATGTTATTATTTATCTTACTGTAGTAGATCTATTGAGGAATTTTGGAGACTTCACTTGAGAATCTATTAGATTTCTTACCTTCTGTTAGAGACATTTGACATATTATCGATTTAGTCCTTGAATCACAAATACCCAACCTACCACAATATCAGCTGGAGCTTCAAAGGCAGGTTAATAGTTGTTATGGAAAGGATTTTGGAGTGGGAGTTTGAGTCCTTGTGTTGTTCTAGCCCTTCTTACACCCAAGAAGGATGACACATGGAGAATGTGTGTTGATAGCCGCACTATCAACAAATTCACAATATAATCTAGGTTTCTCATCCTATGGTTAACGATATGTTAGATTATGTAGCCAACATTCGATTGTTTTCAAAGTTTGACCTTTAATGTGGCTATCATTAGATTCGTATTTTCCCTTGTGATGAGTGGTTGATTGCATTCAAAATATCTGATGGCCTTTGAGTGGTTGGTGATGCATTTTTTCCTTTCCAATACACCCAACATATATTTCTAGGAAAGTTTCTTGTGGTTCTTTTGATAATATTTTGATCTTTAGCGTTGGTCTTTTTGATAATATTTTGATCTTTAGCATTGTTGACCACTTTGATCATCTTAGGCTTATTCTTGATAAGCTCTGCAAGGAAAAACTTTTCATCAACTAGAGGAAATATTTATTAATCGTGCAAGTTGAGGTGATTTTCTTAGGATTTATTGTTTCTTCTTTAGGGATAATAAAACTAGATTCATCTAAAATCTAATCAATTATAAACTGGTCAAACCCCTAAGAGATTTCATGGTTTTGAGATCTTCTATAAGAAATTTGTGAGAAATGTCTTCACAATCATGAGCATTATCATTAATATCTTGAAGAAATTTAAGTTTTGTTGGGTTTCTAGTGCTTAGAGGGCTTTCAAACACATTAAGCCATGACCACATTCCCTGTACTTATATTACTCGATTTCAATAAGGTTTTTGAAGTAATTTGCGATGCCTTTGGGATTGCAATCAAAGTGGTCCTTTCACATGATAATGCTCTCGTTGCATTCCTTAGTTAGAAATTTAATGAGGCTAATAAACAGTTTTTTACATACGACCGTGAGTTTTATGCAATCATTCAGTAGCTAAATATCGGAGGTATTATTATTTGCATCGCACAGGCCACTAAGTATTGATATTCATCAATAAAAAAGCTGAGCCATAGATATGTCAAGTGGGTAAAGTATTTGCAGGATTATAGTATTACCATCAAGCATAAATCAAGTGTTGAGAACAAACTCGTTGATATATTATCTAGAGTATCTTTGACGATTTCATTGTTGACTAGTCAAATATTGGGTTTTGATCGCCTTAGGGAAGGCTATGCTGTTTACTTTGACTTCTTTTTTATTTGTTTTGAATCTCATGAGTGTGTTACCTCATTGTTCATCATATCACATTGTAGATGGCCATCTTTTTCGTGGCCCTATGTTGTGCATTTAACACGCCTCCGTACGTATATTTCTAATTGGTGAGTTGCATTCTGGTGGTATATCCGGATATTTAGGGAGAGACAAAAACATACATTTGGTAAAGAATAAACTTTTCTAGCTATCATTAAAAAGAGGTGGGAGCAAGTACATCTTCTAATGCTTAAAATATAAAATTGCTAAGTCTCAGAAATAAAGATAAGGGGAATATATTCCTTTACCTGCTCCTTACTATGAAAAGATTTATCCAATGATTTTGTCCTAGGATTTCCAAGGACTACATGACACCATGATAGTATTTATGTAGTGATCGATAGATTTTTAAAAAATGATACCTCTCACATACAATTTTTTAGGGAAATAGTTAAGCGCCATGCTATATTTAACTCTAATGTATCTGATTGAGATGCACATTTGTTTTATATATTTGGAAAATCTCATAGCAGCTTTTGGGTAATTAGGAATTTCATTTGTCAACTGCCGAGTTTGCCCCGAATAGCATCATCTCAAAGACAACCAAGCAAACACCATTTTTACTATCGTAGTTCAGATTCGTGACTTCATTTTTAAGAAAAAAGTTGTTTAGATTTCTGAGATCTTCAACTACTAATTTTTTTCAATTTTTTATTTTTTTATAGTTATCGTTTCGGTTGTTGCCAGGAACCACCGTCGGAAACCTCCCTGCCAGAAACGCCTCCAAAAATGCCAATTAAAGCGCTAGTTGTTTCTAGTTTGTGGGACCTAGCTTGGCCAAACCTGAGTCCTATCGCCCGCATGCTTGCGCATCCAACACCTGACGCACGCGCACACACAATTTTTTGGTGCACACACGCTCACACACGCAACCATTAGCATTCTTCATCATCGTCGACGACTTCCGTCACTATTATTTGTTGTCTAAACTTTGTTTTGCAAACTGTTTTCGATGGGGATTTTTGACAGCAATGCCTATGCACCAATGACATTTTGAAGAATTATAGCACTCGACTAAAGATTGAAAGTGCTTGGAATATTTGATATGCGAAAGTATCCTTTTAATTCCACGGAAGGTTTGCCATTCATTTTCTTGCAATATTATAGCTATTAGTTTATGGAATTCACGTAAATATTGATACTTTAAACTTTTTTATATATGTGGCAAGTTGTGTGCAAATTTATATTTCATGCCTACTTTAGTGTACCTCCATTCGACTATCCCCAAAACTTATCCGAACTTTGAGCGACCACTTGATAGGGCATGTTCCTTTAAACTAACTCACCTTGCTGTGATTGAACTACATTTGAGCCACATTTATTGTTTTAACTTGTTCTATGTGTGTTTTGGTCTAGCTTATTTATCTTTTGTTTATTTGTCTATTTTACTTCTTTGAGTTGTTGTTGCATTTTATTTTAAAATTTTTTGCATTTTAAATGTAAGCATGATGAATAATCAAGCACATAATGGGAATGATTTAAATCAGTGAGTTGAGAGTTTAGAAGCTTCTATGGCTATGATAGAAGCCCTATTTACACAGTTGCTATAAGTACTAAATGTGAGAAATGATCAACACCCTGCACCACCACTTGAGTATCCCACACATCAAGCTAGATCAAGTAGATCATTTATTGTAGGTGATTTTTTGTTTGTTTGCATTCGCTTGAAGCATTATTCCACTACAAAAAATAAGAAATTGCCATGTTTGGGCGATTGGATCATTCAAGATCTTTAGAAAAATCGTACTGAATACATGTTTGATTGATTTACCACTAGATATGCTATTTAGTTCTATGTTTGATATTGATAATTTAATTTTGTATATTAATGAACTCATGCAAAAAAATACAATTGCTATTTCTGAGGAGTAAAACATTAGACCTTTACATGAATATCCTAAAACTCTTTTTCTTTAGTGAGATGATCACAAGAGAGCATGGTGTGCACATATTTTTTATGAGAAGGAAAGAGAAGGCATTTTCAAAAGACATTGTGTTAATTTATGTGGAGCTATAAAAGCTTGGCCCCAACCTTCTAGACAACTATGTAGATTTCAACTCTACATATTTGAGTTCTCATGGAGGGGGAGAATTTAATGCAACACGGAGGCTTTCTCGAGAATATGTGATGATACGAGCATGTTCATTTAGCTTGAGGGGTGCATGGTGAAGCTATGTTTCTGTTTGTAGGATGTTATCGGGACATAACGAGATGTGTTATGTTATGTTATAATGTGTTAGAGTATATGATGTTGTGTGTTGACTTGTATTATTTATGTATTTATGTTTATTTTAGCATTTATATTATTTTATTATGTTGTCATCATTAAGTGACAGTGGTCATTTAATTAGACTTGTGTTAGAAATGCAAATGGCCATCCGAGGAGGTGTAATGGACCATATTGTTTTTTAGCACTATTAGTTAGAATTAGGATTTTACTGCTATAGATAGTTCACATAAACTTTAAATTTGTGGTTCATGAATGTTTTATTCTGAAAGAGGCTTGAGAGCTTTTGTGTTTGGTTTAGATAATCAAAACTTCCTTTGGCTCTCCCCTTGGTATGCATAATTAAATACCTTAAAGGTGTACATAGCCTTTAAGAATCATAGGTGTGTATAATCTTGAAATTACTTTGTGTTTGCTTTGGCTTCTTTTATGTTTGCATTTTGCTAATATTTATCATTCCCCATCATTTGCTTGGCGTTTCCCCACCATTATCTTCTTGCCTGTTCAAAGTCCCTCTCAGAATTAAATAAAAAAAAAGAATTTGAAACTGCAGGCTCAGAAACTCAGTGCCAATGTGGTTGGTGTTTCAAATTTATTTAATATAATTTGTAGATATCATGTTTTTAATCAAATTTTAAATTATTAATATCTTGAATAATTATTTTTTTGTTATTGAATAGAAAAATATTTCTTACGACATAGAAGCTAAATTTTTCTCAACTTTTTCAGCCAATTAGCAATCACTTTTGTTTGTGCTCAAAGAAATACCCTATATCCCAAACTTTCTGTGCAAAAGAAGCATTGCGTTAGCATTTGCATTGGCGAATCAATTGACAGTCTCTAAAACATTTGTGCTTTTCACTCCCCCACTTTTAATGAACTATCTTAGCAAGCTGTATCAATTTATAAATCGCTTATATTTATGATCTTTCGTTTCTGTTTCAAAGAATGCCTCGTCAGCATTATCTAGCTGATGTATTTTTGGAATACTACATTCCACACTATGAAAGCAGTTTCATACTTATTTTTTTATTCTGCAGTCTGCACTAGTTTATTTTTCTTATTATTCAATTGTTTCTGATGTTTTCATGTCATTTTTTGTGCAGATATTAAGAAAAGTAATTCCTGCATGGTTATGGGAAACTAAACTTCTTAAAAAAATAAGCATGAATCTTGGTGATCATCTTGGGTTGACTTTGACAAAGGAAGACATACAATCTGTGGTTGATTTGATGGAGCCCTATGGTCAAATAAGTAACGGACTAGAACTTTTGAGTCCTCCGATTAATGTAAGTTATTACATTTGTTTTCTTTTTAGACGATCCATGCACTTGATTAAAGTTAATTTTATTGTACAATCTTGTGGTCCCCTAATAAGGTTAGCATTATTATTGATTTAGTTTACATTATCATATAATTTTCTGGCACGTACTGTATTAGTTTATTTTGGTCTTGTCCATTCATATCTTTTTTTTGTTCTGAATGTTGTTTTTGATTGGAATTTAGAACATACTTCATTTTCTATAATTATTGTTTTCTTCCGTTGGAATTGCTTAGACAGTATTTATGCAAATCAATGCACTGATTTTCTGCGATGTTCTTAACGCATTTGTGAACTTGTTGTTATTTTTTCTTTAGCGTCTGTCTTTATCTCATGCTTTTTATGGTAACTGGGTGTTATGATTTAGGTATTTTTGTATAGTTAGTCTTTACAGGCGTAAAAGGTGTATTATATAGTTGAGAGAGTGAGAGAAGCTAAGTGAGAATGCATTGCATCAATGTGGTTATTTTTCTTCTACTTGCTCTTTTGCAGTAATTGTTTTTTAAATTGGGCACCATATATTAACCTTCTATGGATATATAAATATTTATAAAAGTAAAATTGTGAGATTCAATGTAGATGATCTCAATGAGTTCTCATCAATACAACAAACTAGATATCAAAATATGCTACAAAAATTTGTCACATCATCTTATCTAATGTAGATCTAGTGATTACAGTTGCTTGTCATTTTTGGAGAATAAATTTGCTCTATAAATAAGATCATACAAATGGAAATCTATTGGAAATCATACAAAAATTTGAGGCATCACCTTATCTATTGGAAATCTATATTTTGTGGTAATTTTATTGACCACACATTTTTCAACAAAAATGCTTTATGGGACATCCTACTTGGAAAAAAATTTGAGTAACCCTTGCAAAAAAAATTGTCAACGTATTTTTGTTCCACTTGTTCATTAGGTTCTTTTTATAATGTGGAAGAGAGTTGGAAAAATAGATCAATAGCGTTCTATGTCTCTCTTTGGTGATAATTCATCTAAGGATTAATTGGATATATATCCATAAACTCAATAACAAATCTGAGACTGTCTAGTCAGTCTTTACAGGCGTGAAAGGTGTATTATATCGCTGAGAGAGTGAGAGAAGCTAAGTGAGAGTGCATTGCATCAATGTGGTTAATTTTCTTCTACTTGCTCTTTTGCAGTAATTGTTTTTTAAATTGGGCACCATATATTAACCTTCTGTGGATATATAAATATTTAAAGAAATAAAATTGTGAGATTCAATGTAGATGATCTCAATGAGATCTCATCAATACAACAAACTAGATATCAAAATATACTACAAAAAATTTGCCACATTACCTTATCTAATGTAGATCTAGTGATTACAGTTGCTTGTCATTTTGGAGAATAAATTTGCTCTATAAATAAGATCATACAAATGGAAATCTATTGGAAATCATACAAAAATTTGCGACATCAACTTATCTATTGGAAATCGATATTTTGTGGTAATTTTATTGACCACACAATTTTCAACAAACATGCTTTATGGGACATCCTACTTGGAAAAAAATTGAGTAACCCTTGCAAAAAAAAAATTGTCAACGTATTTTTGTTTCATTTGTTCATTAGGTTCTTTTTATAATGTGGAAGAGAGTTGGAAAAATTAGATCAATAGCATTCTATGTCTCTCTATGGTGGTAATTCATCTAAGGATTAATTGGATATATATCCATAAACTCAGATAACAAATCTGAGACTATATTAGACATGTTGTGTTGGAAGGAATGGAAGCTGGTTTTTTTAAGTGAAGAATGTGAAAAGTGTATGGATCAGAAGAATCGACAAGAAATTTGTCTAAACTCAATGAACGTGTAATGAATGTTTAGGGTATGTGTGGTGTCATGACAAGGTTCGATACGCATTGGAACCAGACATTGAAAACATATATTTAGCATTTAACTATTATAATAACATATTTAAAATGTCATCTAAGCAATAATAACTAACTAAGCTTCCAAAAAATTGAGTATAATAATATTCAGTAAAATGTTCATTTTAAAACTAGTAAACGAACACATATTGAGTAATAAAGAAGTTGAATTGTTAAGAAATTAAATTGTGTACCGAACAAGGCAATGAGTGTAGATCAGATTAGAAAATTTTAAACCATCTAATATTATTTAAAAATTGTTAATTAAAGGTAAAATGTATAATTTCAATTTCTTGTGTGATGATAGTTGGAATTCGCCATTCACACTTATGAATCCATATTCGACTTTGGGGACGCGTTTAGGGTAAGATACAAAAGCGAATGAACAAGAAATTTTGGTGGGATGTTAGAAAACTCTTAACTCATTTTGTATATTGTTTTGGAGGATTTTGAAAACACGATGGAAGTTGAGGAGCACAATAGAAAATCAACAAACAGAATCAAATGTGGAATAGCTTGAGGAAAATTAGGAAGGACTAGGGAAAAATTATATATCAGGATTATGCACACTTTGGTAGTCTTGTTTCTATGCATGCACATTGGAATTGAAGTAATTATGCACACCACTTTACAAACACTTGCAAGAACATAATTTTTAGAAATGAAAAAGTAGGAGTTATCATTCTTCATTTTTCAAATGAGAGGAAAATAATTATTTATTGAAGTTGCTTTAACCATAGGCAACTCATTAAAGGCACTCCGTCATAACCCAATGTGTCTTTTCACATCCCAAATAAAATGACAATGATAAAAAATAAGTATAAAAATATTGAACGACACTAATGCACGATTGACTACCAAAAACATTCCATGGAAGTACAAAACACTAAACACCAAGTACAACACCACATGAAGATACAAAAAAGTGTCAATACAACACGTCCCAAAAATATGTACAATGTGACATGGCTGAACTTCCTAGTATAGAATCACTCGTGCTCAATAATTGTCATAATATGACTAAGTCTTGTTGCAAACACTTAGTCAAGAGCCTCTTACTCACATGTGCAACTTGTTTTGCATCATTTTTAATCCATAATTTAAGTAATAATGAGAAAAGAGTAGGCCTGCACTTATAATTGTCATATATATAATTCAAACCAGTGAAGGCTAACAGTGAATAGTAAACTAATTGTATTAAATAATAGTATGAACAAATTACAGTCAACATAGTTAAGTTTTGATTCACCTATTATTAATGTAGTGCTTGTTATCACTTGTATCGTGGATATAGTATCATGTAATATAATTGAGCGACCCTCCACCAAATGAACTTGTGATGAGAAGCTCTTTCAAAAAAACGAAAGAACATATTCATTTGAAAGATTTCATCATAGAAATAATACACTTTGATCTCTGTCATGTATTCTTATATAAATGTACGTGCTGTATTTTGTAATTCGACATTGTTATTTTAACTTATTTATAACCATTGCTATTTGCATTAAAATTTTCTTACTTTAACATGATTCATTTCATAGGCTTGATAAATTTAATTAACAAGTTTATCTAATTTGTAGAAATAGTCTATGCAATATAATGTGACATAAATGTTAATTAGAAATTAGTGATTGTCTTGTAGATATGAACTAATCATTTTCATTATCTTTATTTTAGTATCTAGAGGTAAGGATATTTGATTTCTGCTTGATTAGCTGTAGAAAATTGATATACTTGAGTTTAACTATGTAAATATCAAGTTATAATTCTGAATACTTACTACAAAATTTTGTAAATGTTAGAACTAATTACAATTCAAAAAGAAAAAACACTTATTTTTTTAATAAAATTTATAATACTCACTTTTTACTGATTCTAAGAATCTGTCAGTTCCACAAACAGTTTTTTTCAGTGAATATCAACATAATTTGGAAGGTTAGGGTTTAATTTGATATTTTTTAATTGTTCATGCAATTTAAAATAGAATTAATTGAAGATTATACATTTAGACTTGGTAGACTGCTCGTCATCGATTAGGATCTATTTGGAGAACCTATGATTTTTTTTTACTACTATATTTCAGAGTAAATCAATTAAACTTGCTATTTTACAAAATGAATATCTTATAAAGGCAAGGTAAGGTAGTTGATATGGTTTGGGTCTGTTCGTGAGGTCAGTATTATTGTTGAAACTTGAAGTAATGTGTTAAATCTGTAATTATGCAGAATTTAGATCTAAAATGTGTACATGTATATTAAATATGTAAAATAGAAAAGATGGAGTAGAGAAAGCGGTTCTAGGTCAGGATTATGTTATAGGAAGAGATAAAGTTGATAACTTGTGGGAAGCTATTTGTAACTTTTGGGAGCTATTTAAGGGCTGTTGGATGCTACTTGGAAACAACTTGTGGTTTCTAGGGCTATTTGGCAGTTGCTTATTGGTGCTTGAAATTTCTCTGGGGTGTTTGGGGGTGGTTTTGGCTGTTTGATAACTGTTGGAGGTTGTTTGGTAACAATTTTGGCTGATTTATGGAAATGATTTTTGGATGTTGAAGTTTGTTGGTGGTTGTTTGAAAATCATTGCTGACAACTGTTGGAAGTTGTTTGACATTTTTGGGAGGTGTTGTGAATGGTGTTGTGCCCAGTGGTTAGGGTCTTTGAATTTAAACTCTTGATTGATCAAGGGTTCAAATGTCACCGATTATATAATTATCTCATTGTGGCTTAACTTCAAAGAAAGGGAGTTGTTTGAAAATCGTTTAAGGCATTTTGGGTAGTTTGGCAAGCGTTGGAGGAAAGGGCTTGTCACTAGGGTTTGTCCATGGGCTCTTTGGGTTGTTGGAAGCTGTTTGGCACTAGCTTTTGGTTTTTACTGTAGACATGGGAAGGTTTGGCCGTGAGGTGGCCGGCCATGATTTTGGAAAAGCTACCTTAGCGGAATCTTTGGGCTGGTTGACCTTTGCGTGGTTGCTTGGAATGATGAGTGGGAGACAATGGGAGGAGGTTAGGAGGCAGAGAGTGAAACGAGGGCCGATGGAAGTTAATGTCTAGGGTTGCTTCGGGCGATTCCTCTCCATGTCTGAAAAAGTGTGAAGGCAATTTCGATTGTGAAGGGCTGTGTGATAGGTTCAGCCGAATAAAAAGAAGAGTGGGACTATTTAAACACTTTGGAACAATTGGTATTATTCAAGAATTTGTTGAAAAATTGTTTTAACTCTGGTTTTGATGAAACTTGCACCAAAATTTTTAAATTTTAGTTCACAAACCTTATAGAAAATGTCTTACATTTTTGATGAATAATTTTCGATTTTGCAAATTTTCTTGTTGAGAAAAATTGATAATTTTTGAGGTTACTGATCCAAAATTCGGGGGAACATTTGAATTTTAGTTCTAAAACCTTTTTATAAATGGGCTTGACAAGTAGTATACCAGGTATTTGAAGCATATTGATCAAGGGGTGTAAGGGAAGCAACGATACGGGCTGTCAGATAGAGTTTAATAATCTTTAAATTTTTGGGCTACTTCTTGTGGTAGGTTGGGAACCTTCAACAAGGGACAACTTAATGGTCTTATTATTATTGTACTTGGAGATATTTGTATTCTTCTAGCGAAAGTGATAACTGTTCACATTAAAGATTCAAGGACTGCTGAGTAGTAATTGTGCTACATCTATATAGTACCTTCACCGAGCACACCGCAACGGAAGCGATTTGCACTTGAAGATCGGAGTTGCGTTGACGGTTACTAAGCAAAACACATGATCACAAAACAACAAGAAAATGAATCACAGCACATGCATGCAACACAACAACGAGCACATCCAAACAAGCATAGATTTTATGTAGAAAATCTAAGAATGAGAAAAACTACGGAGTCACACCATACAAAAATTTCCACTATGAATCTTGAAGAGTACAGAGTTACAAAGAGCTTAACCTCAACAATGAACACTAGCTTTTACTCTATGATGAAAGGGAGAAGTAGCAGCTACCACTTGGAGTATCTTGAGCATGCAAGAGCTCCCTTGGACAACAGCTCTCCCTTAGGGTTACTCCTTGGATTCTCCTCCAACAGTAACCAAAGCTCTCTCAAACTCAAATGCCAACATTGGAAACTCCTAAAAGTTTCCTTAAGTATCCAGCCAAAATTCGAACCTCAAAATGTCCAAATTTCCCCTCAAAACACTTAGGGCAATGCTTAAATCTGGACAGATTTCCGCCAGGCGCTACTGCTCGCCGTAGTGCCCTGGTCTCGGGTAGCATCCGCTATGGCGCGCTGTAGCGCCCTTCTCTCGGGCACCTGGCACTGGGGCGCGCTATATCTTTCCAGCCTCTGAACTCCATCCGCCTGTGCGCGCTGCAGCGCCCTGGTCTCTGTCTTCTATCTGCCAAGGCGCGCTATGACCTCTTTCTCAAGGATACTGAGCGCCATGGCGCGCTACGGCGCACCACAACGCGCTGTGGCACCTTTGCTGTAGCAGAACCTCCAACCTTATTCTGAATTGCCTCGGAACCTCCTGAAAGCTCACCGGAGCACCATTAGCATCTCCATGATGATTTGAATGGTCTCCACAACATATCAATCTCCCACTTGGAGACCTTTTGGAATCATCCCTCCTTTCACCTTGTTTCTTTATTGTCTTCTTTAATCTCTGTCAAGAACGTGATCAGACATTAACCTATCGAATCTCTTGTACCATTGCCTTGACGCTTGCTTCAAGTCATAAAGGCTCGCTTCTTGAGCTTGCACATTAGCTCAGCTGTTTCTTTCTCTTGAGCCTTGTGCCCCTCTGGTTATTTCATTGAAAGTGACATTCCTGCTTCTGATGACCTTTTGGTTCTGATTGTCCCAGAATCTGTAACCGAACTGGCCCGCGCCATATCCAATGAATGTGCACTTGATCGCTTTTGCATCAAGTTTGCTCCTAGATCCTGCATCAATGTGCACATATGATGAGCAGCCAAATACTTTGAGGTGGTTCAGTTTCACCTCCTTTTCGCTCCAAGCATCCTCATGAATCCCTTTATTTAGGGGTACGGAAGGTCCCCGATTGATTAAGTAAACAATTGTGGTAACAACTTCAGCCCATAATTGTTTTGGGAGACCCGCATGCAATCTCATGCTCCTGGCTCTTTCTATGATTGTTCTGTTCATCCGCTCTGTAATGCCATTTTGCTATGGTGTTCTTGGAATTGTAAATTATCTCTTGATACCTCAAGGCACAGGACTCCTTGAACTCCCTATCACAGTACTCATTGCCATTATCGGATCTCAAGCACTTAAGCTTCAATCCTGTCTCATTCTCCACCAAAGTAATCACTTTCCAAACATATCAAACACGTCAAATTTATGTTTTAGAAAGTAAACACATACCTTCCTCGTATGGTCATCAATGAATGCGATGAAATATGTGGCTCCACCTATGGAAGAAGTAGGAGCTGACCCCTATGCATCTATATGCACCAGCTCAAGTTTTCTGCCTTTTAGCTCTTTTCCAACTTTGGAGAATGAAATCTTCTTCTGCTTGCCCAACACAGAATCTTCACAGAAATTCAAGTATATTGACTTCAATTCTTGGAGTTTTCCTTTTGACTGCAAGGATTTCCCCCTTTCACTCATATGGCCAAGCCTCCGGTGCCATGAACCCGAGTCCGCCTATTCTGCAACTGCAATGGAATTAGATACTTTATTGATCAGGTAAGGTGTACCTTCCATATTGCCCCGTGTAACGAGTGTACTCTTGGTGACCTTCAATAAGTATTATAAAAACATGTGTTGTAGCCCTCCCTGGCTAACCAACTCACTGAAATAAGATCTCTCTTTAGACATGGCATTTGTTTAACATCTTTGAGCTTCCAAACTGCACTCTTAGTAGCTGAACATCCACATCACCTCTACTAATGATGTGACATGCCTTATCATCAAGATATACCTTACCCAAGTCACCCTTGGTGTAAGTCTTAAAAGCACCCCTAGTAGGAGTGGCATGAATGGACGTGCCCGAGTCCACCACCCAGGACTCCGTGTTGACAAGTGAGAGGATCAATGCATCCCGATCCTCCTCAACTGAAATATTTACAGTGGGGCATATGACCTTGCTCTCACCACTTGGCTTTTTCAGGGTAGGACAGTCTTTCTTGAAGTGATCTGCCTTCCTGCAGTTTTAACAATCTGACTTTGCTTTTTCGGGTCTTGACTTACCTTGTCTTGACATAACCTATTTCTATTATGCATCTTGTCTACACCTCTTCCTCTAATTTCAACATTCAACTTTGAAGTAGATGTCTCCCCATAGGATTCATTTTTGCACCTCTTCATTCTGCACTAGCCCAACATTATTGTCGAATTTCAATGACACATTCCCTGATGAATTACTGATGGTTATAACCGGCCAATCCCAACAATCTGGAAATGATGATAGGAATAACAGAGCTCGGACCTCATCTTAAAACTTGGTACTCACCAAACACTACTGGCTCGTCACAGTGTTGAACCCATTGAGATGTTTAGTCACTGAACAACCGTCCATTATCTTCATATTGAACAGTCTCTTTATCAGAAAACTTTATTAGAAGCCGATGGCTTCTCATACATCTTTGTCAGTGCATCCATGAGATATACATTAGTTTTCTCATTAAGAATGTTAAATGTAACAGAAGAAGACAATGATAAACGAATCAAACCCAATGCGGTTCTATCAAGAACCTCCCATCTTCATCTGATGTAGTCGGTGGTTTTCTGTTGGCTCCACTTAATGGTTGATACAACTTCTTATGATAAAGCAAATCTTCTATTTGCATTTTCTAGAACGCAAAGTTCGTGCGATTGAACTTCTCAATCTTGTGTCTCACATCGTCAGCCATTGCTCCCACTCAAACAACAATCCCTATAATCAATAAGAAACCGAACTTTTTGATTCCACTTGTAATACCTTCACCGAGCACATCGCGGTGGAAGCGATTTGCGCTTGAAGCTCGGAGTTGCGTTGACGGTTACCAAGCAAAATATAAGCTCACAAAACAATAAAGAAAAGAATCAGAACACATGCATGCAGCACAACCACAAGCACATCCAACAAATCACATATTTTATGTGGAAAACTCAATAATGGGAAAAATCATGAAGTCACACCACACAGAAATTTTCACTATGAATCTTGAAAAGTACAGAATTACAAAGAGCTTAACTTCAACAATGAACACTAGCTCATACTCTAAGATGAATGGGAGAAGTAGCAGCTACCACCCGGAGTATCTTCTCCAACATGCAAGAGCTCCTTTGCACAACAACTCTCCCTTAGGGTTCCTCAAAATCTTCTCCAACAGTAGCCAAAGCTATCTTAAACTCAAATGCCAACATTGGAAACTCCTCCTCTAAGTTTTCTTAAGTATCTAGCCAATATTCAAACCACAAAAAGTTCAAATTGCTTCTCAAAACAATTAGGGCGATGCCTAAATCTGGGCTGGTTTCCGCCTGGTGCTACGACGTGCTGTAGCGCCCTGGCCTCGGGTAGCATCCGCTATGGCGCGCTGTAGGGCCTTGTTCTCGGGCGCCTGCCGCTGGGGCGCATTGTAGCGCCCTGGTCTCGGTCTTCTGTCCACCAAGGCGCGCTACGACGCCTTTCTCTTGAGTACTGAGCGCCATGGCGCGCTGTGGCGCCTTTGCTGTAGCAGAACCTCCAACCTTGTTCTGAATTGCTTTGGAACCTGCCGGAAGCTCACTAGAGCACTATTAGCATAACCATGATGATCTGAGTGGTCTCCACAACATAATTATCTATCCTGAGGACACCACACTTAACTTAAGGTAGATTAAGCATAAAAAAGTTACAATATGAAATGTGTGACTTACTCAACTAACATAAATTGAGTAAAAGTGGTTTAGGTAAGGCTTGCACTGAGTTAGTGCTTGGGTTAACATATTGTAACAAGAATCCAGTCGCCTGTTACTAATTAGCAGCTTTTTCCATCTATAAAATCATACTTTTAAAGCATGTTCCTACTCCTATCGTAAGTGGTTCTTGTAGTAACTGAAAGGTACCTCATCTTAATAACAATTGTTTCGTTAAATGAACACTTGCGGTCTTTTTCTTGTGCATGAAGGTGTAGGTATTCTATGGTCCAAAGATAGTTCTTAAGATTCAAAGCCTGACAAATAGTGCATGTGCTCTAGAGGTTAGGAGGGCATCACACCATAGTTGATTTTCATGAATTTTGTTCTTAAGGGGGATTAAGCATTCAGTCGACATAGTTTTTTCTACTTAATAAGTATAGTCCCTGGATTTTCTTTCAGTGAAAATTGGGCTGTAGTTTTTGGACTAATCTAGTTACTAGTTTGAAAATTCAGTCGATGTTTTTGTTATTTGGATGCACGATTATATGTATTTTCCCTTCTAATATATATATATATATATATATATATATATATACACGAACATTCATGATCAATGTGACCAGGGTGTCCATTTAAAAGTCTCTACTAACTTATTCCATGTGGTCGTTACATTTTTACATGTGAACAACTTCATGTTGAAAGAGAAGGGCTTTTGTATTTTTTGAAGGATTGTAGTAGCAGTAACTTCCCATGGGTTATGGGAAGGAACTTCAATGCAATTCTTGATCATAATGAATACTAAGGCTATACTCTAAGTTATTATATTTCAACTTTTGATTTCAATAATACTCTTAGTGAGTGTGGGTTGGAAGATTTTAAATATACTGGGTCCTTGTCTACGTAATCCAACTATAGAAAATTTGCTAGACTTGATAGATTTCTAATCAATAGCCGTTGGATCAATTTGTTCCCTAATATGGAAAACTATTCCTATAATTCCATCATTTCGAACCATAAACCCATCATTTTTAATGCATGGAATGAAACCCACAATATTTTCGAATCCTTTTAGATTCCAAACCTTTTGATTTCAAAGGGCTGATTTGAGGAGATTTATGGCAAGCCATGGGACTAGCCTTGTCAGTTTTATGGGTTGTATAGGTTGGTCACTTAATTGAAAAGTCTTAGAGTGGATTGGATTCTTGGAATAAGAACACCCTCGGTAATATATTTCTCTTAGCTCCCAGGAGAGTCTCGCTGCCAACCTTTAAGGGCTAGTTATGACCCAATCCTAGCCGATCTCAGCCGCTGAGGCGACATAGGCTAGCGGCTAGGGCTAGGTTTTAATCCCTGTCTTGGGGGCTTCCTCCTGGCATGGCCAGGTGCGCTCGAGGTCCCTAGTTGGCTCTACAGGGCCGCATGGACACGCGAGGCATCTTGTGGTCCTTTCCACGACGGTTGGGCATCTGGCATTGCGTGGAGGAGGCGCTTGCCACGGATGGCGATGCGTCAGACGCACGTGCTTGTGGAGCGAGGACAATGTACATGAACTGATCCTTGCCGTCAGGTTTGGGTAATTGAATCTGATGGTATGATATGATCCCATGATTTAAATCAGGATAGTCAGATCTTATTTAAATTGGATTAGATTGTTGATAGTGCTTCACATTGTGGCGCCGGATACTGCTCGTTGCACGGGATTCTTGCCGCAGGATTTTATCAAAGACGGGGTCGTTGGATTGTGATCTAGGCTGTTTCAATGGTTGCCAGCGCGTAGTATCGCCATTTCGTCCTTTGCCTGATGCACAGGATCGTCCGTCGTCGTTTTATTTAACCGTTTATAATTTAAAATTTAAATAATAATTAAATTTGATTTTCTTAATTCAAGTTTAGTATATTTTTCTCCCGTTTTACTAAAAATTTATGAAACTTTTTCCCTAGTTAATTTGAGGGTTAAGAATATAAAAATATCATTATTTTCACATTCTAAGATTAAAATCATTTTCCTTATTTTTTCTATTTATTTTACTAAAAATTAATATTTTTCCAAAAATAAGTTTTTTCATATTCTTGCACGGACATTGTTTTGGAGCAATTTAGTGATTCTTTAATGCATATTTGACTCCAAAATTTTCCTCGTAATGACGAGGGTCATTACACAATCCCTCTTATTAAATTGAATTGGATAAATGTGGATAATGATAAATTTAATGCTATGTTCAACTATCATGATAATGCTAAATTTAATAGGATTTGAGGGTGTGGTTGGGTTTTCGGTGGTCTATGGTGGTGGCTTGTGGTGCTATGTGATGCAAGTTAATTGGGCTCTCAAAATAGATAGCTTGGTGGAAAGAATGTTAGAAGCAAGGGATTATACTGCAATGGAGTTTGGCTCAAGGACTGCTGATGCTGATTGTTGTCTTTTATTTTTTAAAAGCCATTTGAGTTTTTTATTTATTAGATTTGTTGATTTTAGTGTGTAGTTTCTATTTGTTTGTCTTTGTTTTTGAGCTGAAATTTCCTTTTAGAATATACCATGGGCAATCTCTTTTTGTCTTGCCTAGATTGTTTTAGTTCTTATTTGTTTTCAAAATTTTAGATTATATTTGTACTCTAGCGACCCCTTTGTACCCTTTTATATTTGATCAATAAAATTTTTTATTTTCCTCGTGTGTGTGTGTATATATATATATATATAATGATCTATTTTTAGTGATGGTAATAAAAGATCTATCAATAAAATTTCTAAGCTGATTCATGAGTTGAAAAAAGAGATGACACTGAGTGTTAACATTAAAAATTCATCTGTTTTATTAGCTGGAAAACACCTACTCGTAAATAACAATCCATTTAATTCTCAGTTGTTACTCTAATTACAACTCATTAGAGCATTATAGTACAATTATAATAGCCCAATTAATCCCCAACCGTTACTTATGAATGCACCTAAGAGCATTGCAACACTACTCTACTATTTATATATGCGATTTTTGTAAACAAATGAACATATATTAATAATACGCAGCATTCTTTCTTTCTCACGCTTTCTCTTTTTCATCATGGCATCATATCGATTCATTGAGGAAGGCTTGCTCTGTCTCCTCAAATCTATTAGGCGCAAGCGTCGCCAAGCCTCCCTCAACTCCTTGTCGGCCCCGAAACAACTTTTCGAAATTGGAATAAATCAAGGGCCAATTGACGCGCAGCTCACTGTTTTTTTGCATGCTTCATCGACCTCTTGTTGATCTCTCGCGACATCGACCTCATTGATTGCTACTACAACAGAAAATTCACTGCCGAAGAGCTTCGCCTCTTGCCGATCTCTGGTAGACTCTTCGTGATTTGTCGCATCTTGTCGACGCTCGTGTCATCGACCTTGTCGATAGCTGCTGTGATGGAAAATTCACCGCTGAAGAGCTTTGCCTCTCGTCAAGGCCCTCTTCGCATGTAACATTTCCGCCTGCTTCTTCAACATGGATTCATCCAACATGGACTCTCATTCAGGCGACAACACCAATTCCCTGTTCATTAGTACCAGTCTTAGATAAGATCCAAAAGATATTATGTTCTTGATGTCTAACATCAAGACTTAATTTACAATTCTTTGATATTTGAGAACTACACAATCTGGAGAGCCCAGATAACACATTTATTCAAAGCAAATAATTTCTATAGTCACCTGGACAAAGTCGACTCCACCTCTCATACTGACAGTGAAATACAATCACTAGATTTCCACCGATTGAAATTTAATTGCCGCTCTCTACTCCACAATTTCTCCTTCTAATCTCCTATATATCATGGAAGAATGATGTGCCGAAATCAAGCTTGGCCTCGAAAAATGTCTTCAATCTTCCAACAGATTCAGAGTCATTCAGCTAAAAAATGAACTTCACAATATCTCTCTCAAGAATCGGCCCATGAGCGCACAATTGTCTAGAATTAAATCCTCGGTAGACAAAATTACCGCCGCAGCCTAAAAGTTGATTAGGGGGATGTGATATTCTAAAATTACCGCCGCAGTGTTTAGAGTCGCCATCCGAACCAAACTCACACCCATCAGCCTTGATGACCTCTATTATGTCCTATGCAGTGAAGAAATCAATGTAGAACAATATCTTCATAATGAAATTCAGATCACCATCTCACCTACAAATATGCAACAAACCTGGTCATTCAACAAGAGATTGTTGGCATAGAATGAATGCCAATTACTGCGACTCTCCAACCCAGCCACACCCCTCAGCCGCATTCCATATGGATAGAACGACTAACTACAGCTGGTATCTCGATTCGGTAGCCTATAATCGCTTCACCAACGACTTCGACAATCTATTGGTCGCCGAAACCTATCATGGCAACAATCAGTTAACTATCGACAACGATAAATCTCTTCCAATTTCTAGCATCGACACCGACACCGACACCGACATCCTTCCCCCCTAATCATAAGTTTCATCTTACTCATCTTCTCCACGTTTCTCAATGCCAAAACAATCTTCTTTCCATACTTAAACTAACCACTGACAACTCTTGCTCAATTTTATTTGATCCTCATGACTTCACAATAAAGAATCTCCAAACGAATACTCTGCTTTTTAAAGGTTGCTGCATCAACAGCCTTTACATCATTCGACAATCTTCAGAACCACCTCCGTCCACCACCATCCACTATAACGTCCACCAATCTTTCCTGGCACCTGCGACTTGGACATCCCAGCCAATAAGTCCATCAGCTTCTTTGCAAGTCTATGCCTAGTCTCGGCAATAACAATTCTTTTCCCTGCGCTACTTGTACTACAACAAAAATTCATAGATTTCCATTCTCCAAATTTACAAATAGAAAATATGGCTTTTTTGAATTTATACATTATGATGTATGGGGTCTAGCCACCACTATCTCCAATTAAGGCTACAAATTTTATGTTATTTATGTGGATGATTGCTTTCGATTACTTGGTTGTTTCCAATTAGACAAATTCGAAGCCATACTCAAATTTATCCTTCTTCAAAAATTCATTGGCTGTCTATACAAAAAACGCATCAAAATTCTTCAAACTGATGGAGGTAGCGAATATAACTCCACTTCCTTTCATTAGCTACTCAACAATCTAGGCATCTATCACCAAATGTCCTGCCAATACACTTCACAACAAAATGAGGTCGTTGAACGCAAACACCGCCATATACTTGAAACTCATGCTCTCTTCCACATGGCTCAATTACTCGAAGTCTACTGGGCTGACGCAACCCTCACATTTGCATATCTCATTAACCATCTACCTTCTTCTAATACACACAATGCCTCACCCTACAAACTTCTACATCAAACAATCTTTGAATATCACCATTTTTTATTGTTCGACTGTCTATGATTTCCCCTCCTATTGCCAACAAAAGCTACCAAACTTAGGCTTAAAACACTCTGCATCTTCCTCAGATACTCCCCACACTATAAGGGTTACATTTGCTTCAACCACTTAACCTCCTTCACTGTAATCTCACATCACGTGCAATTTCTTGAAACTGAATTTCGCTATCCTAAGCTTACTCAGTCTTCTCTCACATCACCCATGCACTCCCAATCTCCTCTCACTCCTCTTACTCCTGGACCAACATCACATTTTACTATACAGATACAAACTCCTTCTAACAATCCGATCTCTCCTAGAAAGCCAAATTTCTCATCAGCTATCATTCATCAAACATCACACACACCTCCTCCTCATTCTCTCTCAGCCACCTTATCAACCTCCCAACCACCATATTCATCCGTACACTCTTCTTTCTCTACCCCATCATCATCCTCCTAGCTATTATTTCCCAACTAAATCCCAATAAACCCTCAAACAAAATCATCAACCTCCCGACTCACCCGACTCAAAACCTCATACACAACTCACTCAATTGAGCCTATCTTTTGTAATGCTTTAGCTAAGTTGGAACATTGGCAAGTTGCAATGAATGATGAGTACCATCACTTAATAGATCAACACACTTGAACTCTCGTACCCTCTATTCCACATCAAAATATATTTGGGATTGTACAAAACTCAAAGTCAACAGCGCAGTGGCACATCACAAAGCCAGGTGGGTGGCTTAAGGATTATTCAATCAACAGTATATCACAAATTACTTGGAAACATTCAGCCCAGTTGCAAAAATACCAACCATTTAAATCTCATTCATTTTGGCCACTTATTACAAATGAACTATTGTACAACTATGTCACCAACGCATTTCTACATGGCAAACTCCACTAGACAGTCTGCAAATTAGGTCAAAATCCTGACGCTACGTCAGGATCACGGGGAACTTTATTTTTCTGAACTTTTTAAATTCAACAAATTGAATTTATTAATTATGTGTTTGAATTCATCAATTTTCGTGTCATTATGTTGAGTATATTATTTAAAGGCTGCTCTAGAAGTTTCATCGATTTCGGAGCGCCGGTTCGATCTCAATTAATTATCAAAGTTTAAAACTTAAAAAATTAATTTAAATTAAAGTTTTGCTCCAAATCAAAAAATCTTGGCACGAGGGTGTTCGTTACATCGTGACACATCTCGGTGTCAAGTTTCGTTATTTTTGGACGTCAAACGGTGAAAAAATGCAAAATATTTAACTTAAAGTAATTCTTTAAAGTTTCCTTCAAAATTCCTTCCCCCTGATCGGATTGCACATATGATCCTGTGATCGCAGGCTCTGTCGCTAGACAGAGCCTGCATGCGGAAGGTTCCGCCTGCCAGGAGAACCGCCAGTGCCGTTTTTGGCGCAGGTTGGTCGGCCAAAAATCGGACCTCCCAGCCCTCTTTCTCTCCCTCTATTTAACCCCCCCCACTTCCTCACCTCTCCCAATAGCCCACTCGGCTCCCTACCTCCTGCAAGCAGATTCCCCTTCTTCCCCTGCAAACCAACCCCCCACCTCCTGCCAGCCAGCCATCCTGCTGCTGCCGGTAAACTCAGCCGACCAACAGCCACTCCGACCAGTCGTCCGACCACCCCCTTCAGTCGTCCGGCCTCCCTCAATTTTTCAGCAACACAACCTTAGGTTAGAGAAGAAGAAAAAAAAAGTGAGGAAGAAAATGTGGAGAAATTTTGCCTTCTTTTTTTATTTATTCTTTAGTTCTTTTTCATAATACTTATTATTATGATAATAATAATGATAGTTTTATTATCTCAATTATGTCATTCACATTATTATTATTATTTTCATTAATTAATAATGAATAACAGTGAAAATATTATAAGATGACTATTATTTTCATTTTTGTCAATTTCAATTCAATCATTTTTGTTGTCTTTTTATTTCGTACATTATTATTATCATTATAATGATAATAATAACGTTATAATAAATATTATTGCTATCGCAGTAACTTAAAAAATCAGACTTCAATCAAAATAAGAAAGCAAAAGAAGAGCATATAGAAATAACGATAATAATTACTCCTAAAAATATTGGCTAAAAGTTAATTTAGAATATTTAAATCTAAATGCATATTCCAATAAATTGTCGCACTTTTGAACTTAAAGGACAGTGGTACCCAATTTATGACATGTATTACTTTTTGCACTTTATTGCTGTTTAGCTTTGTTTTGAGCCAAATTCGTATTCAAATTTGGTTGGTTGTTCGGAACCAATATCCCTTATACAATGTGATTGTTACTGGAAAAATAACATCAGTAACATTCGTGGTACTAGAAAAATGACATCAGTAACATTCGTGGGTTGCTGGAAAAATGACATCAGCAACATTTGTGGGTTGCTGGAAAACTGACATCAGCAACATTCGTGGGTTGCTGAAAAACTGACATCAGCAACATTTGTGGGTTACTGGAAAATGATAAGTAACATTCTTAGGTTGCTGGAAAAATAACATCAGCAATATTCGTGGGTTATTGGGAAAATGACATTAGTAATATTCGTGATGGGTTACTGGAAAAATGATATCAGTAACCTATATTTTGTGATAATACTTTTCGTAGGAAATTGATTATTCCTTTTGCTTTATTGCCTTAGTTTTCCTGCATATTTATTTCACCTTTCGCTAATTGCACCTCTGCTTTTATAAAAGTGTTATATTTTATTGTTTACTACGATACTTATAGTATTCTCTAATTACTGGGAATTCCAATGCCGGTATTGTTTTGTTTATTGTTTACTACGATACTTAGAGTATTCTCTAATTACTGGGAATTTCAATGCCGGTATTATTTTGTTTACAATACTATGTCAGGTGCTTATAGGAGAATTCAAACAAGAACCCTAATTCATACATTTTCAAACTTGCAGAGGAATCTACGACGCTACTTTACTTTTACTTTCCTATCATTTTAGTTCATCTTGTGAAGAACTTTGTAAAAATGAATGTTGAAGATTTTTGTAATCAGGAATTTTAATGAATGAGAATTATCTTTTAGCTTTTATATGTGTGTTCATTTTCTTTCTAATTGCTCAATATGATCTTGCGGTATTTGAGTACCCAATGTCGGGACAATTCTCGCTGAATCGACATCGAGCCACCACACAGTCTATATGAAGCAATCACAAGGGTTTGCGGATTCCAGCCATCCCAACCATATTTGCAAGCTCAATAAAGCTATCTACGGCCTCAAGCAATCACTCCGCCAATGATGCTCTACTATCACAGAGTTCCTACATGCCCACAGTCCTTGGTGGCATTCCTAGCATATTTCGTTTTTAAAAATGCAAAATCCCTTCATCCATTTAGGCAACCCTATTTTTAATATCCATAACAAAAATGATAATCATAAAGGCCTTATGGAGAAGAGTATTTGTAAGATTAAAGGGTGGGAGCGCAACTGCCTTTCCCCGGGTGGTAGGTTTATCTTAATCAAGCATGTTCTTAATACTATTCCTATATTTTGGCTTGATGCTCCCACAAAATGGATTTATAACCACATTAAAGTTTTCTTAAGTAGATTTCTTTGGGTTTGTGAGGGTGGGATTCAAAATCATTTGATCTAAGTGGAATTACATCATGTTTCCTATCAATGATGTGGTTTTGCAATTAGAAATATTGAATGCATTCATGTTGTGGCGGCTCTTTAGTTCTTGGGTGCAAATTATCAAAGCTAAATATTGCCACCAAACATTCTAGTGTTGTTCTCCTTAAATTGTCCAAATCTCTTTTTTTGGAGAAGGATGTTGGGTTCCCCTCAGTAAGTTGAATTGGAAGAATGTGAACAAGGATTAATTTAAAGCTCTTCTCAACTATCATGAAAAGGTGAAATTTAATATTATTTGAGTTTGTGCTTGTGTCCTACGATCTTACTATGTCTTTGGATTGTTTTGTTACTCTATGGTTCATCGGTTTTTTGAGCTGTTTATCACCTTTCTTTTTTGTTATCTTATGTTATTGTTGTTTTAGCACCTGCTGGTTTTGAATTGCTTCAGATTATCATTTGATGTTGGCTTTCATTTATGATGTGGCTTACTCATCTTATTAAAGATTTTTTGATGTGATTGCATTATGATGGCTGGATGGTGTTATTAGAATGTCTGATTTATTTGAATGATGTGGCTCGTACCTATGATTCTATGTCGAACTTAAAATTCTCCTGCATGACAATAAGGATTATATTATATGTTTTTTGGTTGTTTGTGAGCGTGTTTCTCCTTGAAAGAATCTTGTTTGATATTTCGAATAGATGTTCTGCTGCTGTGGATTCAATGTTGGCTATTGCAAAGGGATATCTTCAGTTCGGAAAGGGATATCTCCAGTAACCAAGAAAGAAACCAAAAATGAAAAAAAAAACAAAACTAAAAACTAAAAATACAAAAAAAAAAAAAAAGCAGGAAAATGGTCACCAATCTCCCCATAGATTCACCCTGAATAAGGATCAATTAGAGAGCGTAAATTTAAGTGCAAAGCAAATGTGCTAATTTTTCAGGATCGACTCCTTATTTTTCTTTGATAATATCGTGAATTGTTTTTTGAGCTAGAGGCATTTTTCTTTGTTTGAAGTTTGTTTGAGCAAGCCTTTTTGTGAACTTCAAACAAAGATTCCTCAAAGGAAAAAGGAGCAGACCCTAAAGCATGAACAAATATTCTCATTTGCTCTTTCTTATGTACTTCTGTGCTAAATTTGATTATTTCTTTGTAAGAATTTTTGGGAGGTTTGGTGACCATTGTATGTTTCTTTATTGTTTTTTATTTTTATCTTCTTTATTTTTATTTTCTTTTTTTGAGGTTACTAACCAAAACTGTTTTGTATTCATAGTTATTATTAATAAAACATAACAGTTACACTAATATATATATATATATATATATATATATATATATATATATATATATAAAATTTAGCATTCCATGAATAGTCAATTTTCAAGGCTTAACAAAAGTATTACACCACTCATTGAAGCTGCTGAAGTTTATTTACAATCTTACCTGCATTTACAAGAAAAGGGGGGGATTAAGCATCTTATAGTTGGAGAACAAAATGTGTAGTTTATTCTGGTAACTTAATTGAGTCAGAAGCCCTGAAGGCTTCCTTGAGTTAGTGCTTGAGTCTACATAATGTTTACTTGCATTTCAATCACTTGACTTATTTGCACCTCTTTCCATGCATAAAAGCATATCTTAAAAATGTTCTTACATACCCAGTTCTCGGTGATTCTTATAGTGATTGAAAGGCATCTTTTTTCAACAATTGCCTCATCAGATGGACACTCGTTATCAAAATGTTATTTTTCATTCTTAACGACCCAAACTTATTAAAATCAAGCATATCAAATTTTTCCAAGATAAATATTTTCTCAGCTCACATTTTGTCCTCTTTTATTGCACTTAAATTACTTGATGTCATTGATTCTAATGTAAGAGCACGAAACTGTTGCTTTAGATGTTAGAACACCAGAGGCCGTGGGATAAGTTATTGAAGCCTTATCAAAACGTGTTTTATGGATGGGTTTCATGCTTTAATTAGGAATGTGCCGATTATAATGTTTTTCTATTATAAATGCATGAAAAAAGAACTCAAGTTTCCGAAAGTCTTGTAATTCAATCTCATTTTCAATTTTAGATCTTAGTCGTGACAAAATTGTTAGTTAATCTTCAATCAGTATGTGCATTATTATATTCGAATTGATTTAATTGCTCAACAACTTGTGTGATGCCTTGTATACAGGTAAGTAAATGGTCTTGATGCTTCTTACAATGATGGCATGACCATTGCATAGTTCAAAGTGCATTTTTTGTTATAGTTCTTGTGAATCAAGCTAATCCATTTGCTATCTCTTTTTATCTAATTTTGTCTAATAAATGTTACCATGATTGGCTAATTTAATTCAGGTTAATACAATCTGCCTATAGGCATCCTTATCGTATCATTTGAAGTAATCCTCAAGCAGTGTCAACTAGAAAACTGCTAGGATCACGTTCCATCAAATTTGGGGAAATTTTCTTAGTTTAGAATAATGATGATTCTGATGCTTCTTGTCATCTTTTTGCTTATGATCATTTTGATGAAGTGTGGCAACTTAATCATTACAATCATCCTTAAAGAAAAGGAACATTGGTCTTGGTTGTTCAACTACATTTACACCTCTATGATAATGATGCTAAAGTCTAATTGGCAGGTGAGAGCGACCACTGTCGTGTAGAATGAGAATGATCAACTCTAAAAGAAGTTTTAGGAACAAGGGTCTGTTTCAAGTAGAGTGTCTATTTGGGCCTATTTGAACATCCAAAGACACTAAATTAGTAGCACTTAAAGTATTTTACTTTTTCCTGCAACTTTAAGCCGCCTGTAGGCACAAATTTTGGAAGCATTTTAATTTTATTGTGTTTTTTATTTTGTGTTTGCACTTGTAATGGTAGACTTTGTATAAATGGTGATCATGTTATATAATGATGTACTTTCCATCAAAACTGGATATGTAGATATAATATTGTAAATTACTATATATTGAGCTGAAGCCAATAGTGCTTAATGGATCTCTCAGTTTAGTCTTGCTTACATGATAATTAATGCTATACTGCATGATTGTGTGGATAACATCTTTGATGGAGGCAAAGATTTGGACAAGTAATACATGCTTACAACGGATTGCAGGAGTTAAATACCTCTCCAATTTTCAAATGTAAACTGTGCCAAACTAGGCTCAAACGAAAATTAAGGGAATAAAAACATACTTCTTAATGTAAACTCTTTTCTTTAGAGTATCGCCATCCAGAGGAGCTGTTCTTGACAAGATTTTTAAGTCGCCGGTATTTAGTGGCAGTGATCTCATCCCTCTAGCAAAGGAGTGGCTCTATATAGTGACCGACATATTTCGTATGATAAGAGTGATTAGATCGCATTCATTTTTAGATTTTGGACCAACTCTTCAATGACTATGCCAATGATGCTTTATTGGAGCTCCAATGATGTTATTAAAGTCTTGATTGACTTTATCCTAAATAAAGTGGTGGCTAATGAAGCTTGTGTTGGGCCCTTGGTGTAGTTGCAGAGCACAATCAGGCTTGAAGGAAACCTCACAAAGCTGCAGATTTATTCTGAAAAAATGCTCTAGTAAAAGACGAGATGGAGAAGAAACATAAAAACCCTTGAAGAAACTTTTGGAACCATTGTCAGAGTTGCGAAACCTTATCAAGATATTGAAGTGTTCGAAACAAAAGAAAAGAGAGAGAATCGAACGAAAAAAAGATGAGAAAAATGAGAAACAAAAAAAAAAGAACAAAGACAAAGGAGAAGACATGTTGACACCTCCACCGCTTGCGTCTCCATTTGCCTAGGATACCTGCGTCCTCCGTGCATCGTCCTCACATGCCGCTACCACATGCAGACCATTGTCTTTGCTTTCTAGGAACATTGCTCGCATGCGTTGTAGTGCCTTTCCCCGCTTCCACTCTTGTATGCGTCGTAGGCAACCATTCATGGACGACTCATGATTTCTTCCTCAAGTTTCTCACACAGCATTCTGCTTCTTTACCCTCCATCATTGATACCTCCGCCTTGTGCATCACTTGTGCAATTCGTCAGGACAATCTCCCTTGTCTCTCTGCCTTTTTCATTAATGACGCCTCTACGAATGTCGAACGATTGCTTTAAACAGCTCAAAATTGTTGCTCAAGTGAGCAACTGCTGTCTGCGGTCTCTCTAGCAACTGCAGACGACCCCAACAATAGAGGTAATTGCTCATAGCCACTTCACAACAATCACCTTGTGTAAGCATGGGCCTTCCTTCGCCTATAAATAATTGTTGATACTTACCCTTTTTAACACGCTTTAAAGGAACACACACGATCAAGCATAGTAATATTGTCGTGAAGTCGAGCGCATCAACTGATAAAAATGAAATAGAAGAAGGGTAAAAGAAGAATAAGTTTAATTAGGAATCTGGTACATGCCCTAGGATATGTACATGTGCAGGTACAATGCAGGTACATGTACATGCCTTATAATACGATACATGTACAAGATTCAACGAAGATCCTGCGTATTGATACTCCTTGTAGTTGGTCGGGTAAAGAAATTTTGAAGATCCTGCATACCAATGCTCCTTGTAGCCGATAGAGCGGATTAGAAGACTCCCTTGTTGATATTAGATCCGGGCCAAGAGAGAATTATAAATTTTTGAGATTTTTTCAATGTGTTGTGCTGCTGAAATTTATCAAAAAATTCCGTCACCCCAATACTTCTCATTATGGTGCCAAAATTTCATGAAAAAGTTTCTCATTTTCTTAATATAATTAATATTAAATTAATTTCATTAATAATAAATAAATTGTAATTTTAAATTTAATTTATTAATTAATATTAATAATTTAATTGTTAGTCATTGATTAATTGATAATTTTAATTACGTAATATTTTAATTAATTAACTGTTACATTGTAGATTAACTGATAGTAAAACATTACCAAAGAACTAAATTAATTAACTTAAGGGTAAAAATTAAAAATGCAGCTTGAAAATGAGACACTCAAATAAATGCTGCATTAGAATAAATGGGTAATTACAAATGACTCAAACAAATAACAAAGTCCAAAAAAGTGGTGGTAGAGAAAAAAAAGAGTTACTCGATTGATTGTTTTGTGGCTTGTAGATATCATAGAATTTAAAATGGCTATATGTTAAGTAAATTTTACTTGATTGTCTTATTCTTCCCCGTTAAAAAACAATTGTTGCGATTAAATGACAAGATAAAAAAGACACCTGTAAATTTAATTAACAAATAATTTTTTTCTAATTTTATGGGTGAAGTCAACTCTAAAAGGTTCTTATTTTGTAAAATAACATAAAACAAACTTTAGATGGATAAAATCAGAAACATATGTTTTCGCTTGGTTTCATAAGTATTGCTATCACAATAATTAACTATGAGGATATGTTGCGTATAAATGAACCTGGATAGTTGGCAAATCTAAATCTCAGTTTTGCTAATGTTGTAATTTCTCTCTCTTTCTTTCACGCACACACATACACTTTATTGTTGTGGTCTCTGCAAAGCGGTTGGGAAGTTCAGGTTCCTCCATCCACATCTGGTGGAACTGAGGATGGCCAGGGAGGGGAAATATTTAAATTAAAATTAAAAAGTATTTTCTGTCTCATTAAACCATTTTAAGATTTAAATTCATGCATATAAATATATCTCAGCACCAGTGTTAAGGTAATCTTATTATTTGCTTGATTTAGTTTTTTTTTTATTTTTTCATATCCATTGCTCATCTTAAATTTTATGCTTTTAGTTTTTCAGTACGTTCTGCTGATAACAGATATGGTTTAGCTTGTGGTGGTTGTACAATTTACTCTTATATACTAAAAGTTTGGCTATTGTTGTGGATTTCTCATAATTTTGTCTTTATGTTTTGCTGCTAACAAATGTCGAAATGGCAAAGCACAATTTCTTTTCACCCCTTATAATCAAATATCTCCTTGCGTTAACTTGTGAAATGCTTCATTCTGTAGCAATCCGTCCTTTTAATTAACATATATTAGTTGCAATTTTGGATAGTTTTATTTGGCTAGTTACTCATCAGTACTCTGTTATTTTTTTGCAAGTGGACAACACAAGAGAAATTTCCACATGCTGTCTGGGCTGCTGGGCGCGGTCTTATCGCTCTTCTCTTACCAAATTATGATGTTGTTGATCATATATGGCTTGAACCAGCATCTTGGGAGGTATGATATATGTGTTTTTTATTTTGTGAATTTACATATTATACTTTAGAAAGTAGTTTAATTTATATGCTTCATTAATCTTGCCACTTTATTTACTGATTAGAGCTTTGTGATAGTTCAAAAATATAGAATCTGAAATTCTCTTAAAACAAATCTTTTGAAGGATCTCATGTAGCCTAATATAACTTGAACTTAAACTTTTCTTTTCTCTTAAATCTCTAAACTCTTTGTTCACTGTTAAATTTAAAGAAGCAGAAAAAAAATTCACGCACCTCTACACTATCTCGCATCCGCCTACTACCACTCTTTTTGTGTGTGCCGAAGATAGCCGCCCATAATTCCTTTTGTGTATGAACAATGCAGTTGTTCCAAGAAGCTTCGCACTGTGTGTTTGCACACACTGCACAACATTCCGATCTATGTAGTGCTGCGTTAAATTGACCGAATTGTCTGCTCACGACCTCCGTAATCCTCACCATTGTGTGCTAAAAGATTCATGTTGAAGCAAGCCACTCACGATCCTTGAATATCAGGGGACATGATGAGGGAATTTCATGCGAAGAAACTTCCATCGAGTGGGACTACAACTGCTTGAAACCTTCCCAGACAATTGGCTCCGCAATTGCAACTGATTTCATATAACGCCTTCAGCTGAACATCCCCCTTCTTCTGTATTATAATACCAGACGATACCCTCCCTCTTAAATGGAATGTGAAGAATAACAAAGACAAGAAAATATAGACTAAGTGGAGAGACTGAGGGGAAATGAGAGGGATTTTTGGTAGGAATATCAAGCCTATAAAAGGTAAAGTTAAGGGGAGAAGATAGGATTTTTTGAAGAATATGTTAAAATTATAATTTAACATAATCGGAGATGACCTAATATTCTGCTGTCTCTTTGAGCTGGGCTGGCCAAGATTTCTGAAGGCCCCTCGTTTCTTTTTCTAAGTGTGAGCCATGAAGATTATACTTCCTTCATTAATCTCAGATCCATATCTACGTAGCATTATTTTTAATACAATTTTGAGTCATGTTGCTTAAATATTTTCAAAAATATGGATAAAATTCAATAGTATCATTATGCTGTAATTTTATTAAATGTTTGAAATAATTGATTAATCACAAAATAATTAGTTTATTATTAGCAAATTATTAATTAAAGTAGTTAATAATAAGGATCGATTCATCAACTATGTTAAGATTTCTAAAGGGCGTAACAAATGAAATTGTGAATTTTGGATATTGTTTTAACTTAAATATCATATTGCTATGGGGATAGACAACCAAAAATTTAGCAAGAGTTGTCATTATCATCCAGATAAAAAATAGCAGAAAAAAAATAGAATTACTTGCATTATTTGTATATATGGCTCTTTGTAAATATGTTAATCTAAATACAATATTACTCTTTACTGTGCTTACACTTTTAAACTACAAACACCCATCTCAAGGCTCCCGCCATTTTGGGTATGGTGACAGAACGCTGCTTTCAATGCCCCCGAATGTGTGCTTACAAGTCTTCAGTAGCATAAGCCTGTTAATGCACGCAATATTGCATTGTGATATTATTCTTGGAAAAAGGTTCATATCCTGCTCCTGTGTTTGCTAAATATCTGCTTCCTCGCTTCTGCTACTTGCATGCAGGTATGAAGTGATTGATATAGTATATAATAATGTAAAATAGTATGTGTGTAATAAAGATATGCAGAAACTAGAAGTAGAACGAAAATGTGTGTGTTTATATATATGTATATATATATATATATATAAACAAAAACAACATCAGCTTAGTAAAAAGGTAGAGAATCTAGATTTTCTAATTTTAGTAGATCTAATTAGTCTTAGTTGAATTAGCCTAGATTAAATAATATAATACTTAGTAGATTTGTATGATCCTAGATTGAGTATAAGTAATGTTATTGAATTCTTAACTGAATTATATTAGGTTAAATAACTTATTTTCTTATCATCTTTACACTCTTTAAACTAACAATAAATCTTTAATGGATTTGACCAACTTAAATCATATGATTTATCTATTCAAACTCAGAAGATTTGATTGATTGAACCAGAAGATTTGATATATTAAGTTCTGAATAAAAGCAATGGTATCGTTTTATGCTTTAAATGATTCCTAGTTGATCTAAAAGGTCATTGTTGAGTTGTGTCTAGCCAAATTAAATGATTCTTAGTAGATCTAATAGATCTATTGAGTTAAATCAAGTTGTAGTGATTTAATGTCAAATTGATATGATCGATCATAGTTGAAAAGTACTTGAGGATCTAATCCTTATAAAGATCTAAAAAATCTGAAATACAACTAATGTTCAAATGGTTAAGCTATAAGACCCAATGTGCTAAGCATTCTAATAAATTGCAAGTCCCAACCTAATTTACTAACTTGAGTTTTTTAACATATGTAAGCCCCATCCTAAATCCAAACTCAAGCATTCTAGCAATTGTAAGCTCCATTTTAAACTCAAACTCGTGCCTTCTAATCAGCCCCTACATCTAGATAAAAACACCAAGTATATAAACCAAAACACAAAAAATGTGTCTTGAAACACTGCTAATCAAGTTAACATTCAGGCCAACCCCACTACTAATCAGCCACCTCATCCAAGATAATAACACTAAGCATTTAAATCGATACACAAAAGTCATGTCCTGAAGTTCAATTAATGTTCTAAGTGACATTTTTAATTGACTACGCCTTTAAGGCCTAGTGGTTACTGTGCTGAACTATTGCATATAATTGTATGGCCATTCCTTGTCCAGAGAACCCAAAACTTATTCTTTAACAATTATGATTTAGTTTGCTCAGGATCTTTCAAGATGCAGTAACCTGTGGCTTTAAGTTTGAATCTCTAGACTTCATAGATAAATGTTCCTAGAACGTTGACATATTAGATCTCATGTTGACCCGAGATGACATAACTATGGGATTTTGATAGGGTCTACTTTTATCTACCCCTATTTGTTTAATTAAAGTATTACTCCTTAATCTAGCATTTTATATTATGTTTGATCTCTAATTAATTATCAAGGTTTGTGCCTATAAAGAGGCCTTTGATCCCATATTAAATAAACACTAAACCATCCATTCGGGGAAAGTCTGGATTAAACTCAAATTTACTCTATGAAAGTTCTACTCTGAAACATAGCTCAAATAGCCTAGATCTCTTCTCTTTATGGAGTGATCTCTCAATTTGACTATATGCCTACCTTCACAATTGCATATTATTCAACATCAATATCAGCCGTCAGACATTTAGTATCATATTATTTATTCTTCTTATCTTGTACAAATTTTAGACAATCATAACTCAATTTGATTTTTTTAGCCGTTTCATTAAGTAGCCCTGGGTTTGTCAGACATCTTTAATAAGTTCTAGTTTCACACAAAGGTGTTCTGGATTTTTTTTGTAGGGTGCCTCATAGTCATTCTAATACATAATAAGAAGCTACTATTATAGGAGAAGTCTATTAGAAGGATACGGGTCTTCCAACTCGTCGAATGTATAGATTGTACATTTGGAGCAAATTTTATGATATCTAAATGATCCTTTCAGATTGACCATCTATTTAGGGATAAAAAATAGTACTGAAACTTAATTTAGTTCCCAATGCTGCTTGAATATTCTTCTACAATCTTGATGTGAATCTGGCATCATAAATAAATACAATTGATTTTGGCATACCCTGTAATCTAATAATCTCATTAATGTAGATTGTGGTCAGCTTATTATTTTTATTACTAGTTTATTTGATAGGCAAAAAATAGGTTGTATTAGCTTATCTACAATTACTTATTTCACTCCATGATCATCTCTTGATCTACGAAAAACTTAAAACAAAATTCATTACTTTCTCATCGCATTTTTATTTTGGTATTAACAAGAGTTGTAACAATCCTATTAGCTTTGATGTTTTGTTTTTTTCATTTAATAAGTGGGACACTTAAATACTATGTAGCACTTATCTATAATCATGGCTACCAAAATCTATCTCTTAAATTCTAAAACATCTTATGGCTTCTTGGATGACTAGTGTAACCAAGTGTTGTAGTTCACATAAGACATTCTTTTGTAGATTATCAACATTTGGAACACAAATCCAGTTTCTATAATCAAGCAACTTATCCTTTTCAAACTATATGAAGTCTTTAGTATAGCAACTTTATCAATGTTTATAATTCTTTGAAATTCAAGATCCTTAGGTAAAACTTCTCTAACTCTATTTTTCAAAAGAGATTGCGCTATTATTTTGTCATCATTTTTCTTGAGAACATATAACTCCAATCTCTCCATGGCTGTATGCAACTCTGTCTGCTAAGTTATCATCCAACTTGAACTACTGAAAAGTTTTCATCTCAAAGCATCAATTACAACATGTCTTTTTTGGATGATATTGAATATCAAAATCAAAATCTTTTATTAATTTAAGCCATCTCTTATATCTAAAATGTAGCTTTTTGTGTAAAATGATATTTTAAATATTAGTGATATACTATATATATATATATATATATACTTAATTTATAATCTTAAATGTAGATCTCCAATCTTCATTTTCTGAATCATAAGCAGTAACTTTACTACACTAGGTTAGTACACAAGTAAACTCATTCAATGAAGCTTCATCAAAATCTAAAGTGGCTTGGCCAGATTCAAGGGGATCTTGTTCATCTAGATGGCTAAACCAGTTGGGAATACCTTTGATTGTGAGTGCAGTTTGGCTTGATCATGCTTAAGTCATGGCTAAGCTATCTATTGGAAAAAATCATGCCAGAAGATCACTTTGGAAATCAAAGGGAATGTAGTTTTACTTTGTAGAGTTATCATGTGTTTGCATTTATTTTAATAGTTGTAAGCTTGTAATTCCCCTTCTTTTTTCAAAAAATAATTTCCTTGATAAACAATACTTGAAATAAGAGAGTCAAAGAGGAGAGTCAGTTTTGGATATATGTATGGGCGCATTTACAATGTATGGCTCTTTTACTTAATTCCCCTTTTAAGTTGCATAATCTTGAGAATTGCCTTTATTCTTGTTAGTTGGTACAATAACACTCTTTTATTCAATTGGTATATTTTGTCTTCAAATTAAACCAAAAAAAGTTTTCCTCACACCAATGTTTTCACACATCAATATGGATGTTATCTGATCTTACAAATTTTTATTTTTCATCTTTTTTAAAACATTTCAAATTCTAGTTTCACTATCCCACTAAATAAAAGTATATTGGATATTATTTTTATAATAGTGAAGCTCAAGTATATTAATTATAACTGTACAACTTTCATTAAAAAGGCTTGGTAAAAGAAATTTCCATCCATATTTATATCTTTAATACTTAAAAAGAATTTTTTGGTTATTGTTTTGATATATTCTATTGAGTCAAAGTGTTAGTTTTTTTATTTCTTACTTTGGTTAACCTATATATATATATATATATATATATATATCTTTTTTTTTCATTAGCAATTTTTCTGTGATAACTGCACCACCGAGCAGAAACCTTTAATAATTAAAAATATAATGACCCTAGGATATTTATAAGAAAAATGTTAATGTCCCGCAATAATTGGATTTCGTTAATTCTCCCGCAAATTTCAGTTTTCCGTTAAACTCCCGCTAAATTTTGATTTTTCAATTACAATCCTTAATATATAAAGTTTCCCAATTCATTTAAGCTGAAATAAGAAACTTTAAATTACCATTAAGCACGAAAGATCAAAACAGGAAACGAAAATCTCAGAAAAACCGCTGGCAATTAAGGTCGACGGTTCTATTAGGAAAGAATTTGGAAACGCACGCACACTTATTGGCTTTTTTAAGAACCGCTCGACTCCTTCGACTTCTATAATCGCGCCACTTCCAATCCTATCGGACGCCTCCCGTAATCCGTCGCGCATTTCAGCGTTTTTCCAGCCAACGCAGCAGGCATGCATTACATACGCATGCCTTATTTAAGTCAGTAAGCCACTCCCCATCCTCACAAAGCCTTCGAATCCCTCTTCCTCTCTTCCGCTCGAGCTGTAGTAGCGTACTTGAGCCGACGACGAAACGCGTCGGCGGAAGCAGTGTGCGCAACGGGAGCCGACGAGAGCACTGTTGACGCCTCAGCACGCACGATCTGATCCTTCCACCTCTGCGCTGATCGACCGCTCGATCCTTCTGTCTCTGCGCCGATCGCCACTCTCAGCGCCCGATCCTTCTCCGTTCGACTTTGTGCGCTCGACTAAGTTTACGGTACGAATACTTCATTGCGTCGAGTCTTTTATAGAAACTTAAAGGTAAGTTAGTAATACTTCAAATCAATATACGATAGATTTTGTGAGAAACTTAAAAATATTGAAATCTTTGTTAAATTACCTAGTTAACAATTGGGTCAAAATCCCGTCATGAATTTATGTGGCCATAATTATTGATTTTATATAGAATCTGGCGTAAAGATAGGGAGCAGTACAACATAATTGAGATCTTTATTTTACTCATTTCAATTATTGTTTTAGGTAAAGACATGTTATTCATTTTAAATTCTAAAAAATCAAAACCTGTGGTAGAAATTTGCTAGAACCTTGTTGTATTAGGTTGATGTTATCTCAATTTAGATAATATTCCAATTTCATATAATGGTTGACCGTGTGAAATAGAGGATAGTGAAACTGTGCTAAGGTTGTAGTAAAACTATGGTGAAAGCAATGTGCTGATGCTATTGCCAGCCAGCTACCCATCTTGATTGATAACCTAAACCTTCTATGTTTTTATTTATGAATTAAGTTGCAAAAGTTTTGCTTCAATCTACTGTTGGATTCCAATTTAAAATGGAATATAAGAGAGGTGAAATGGTCATATTTAATAGAATTTGTTGGCAACAATAAATTTTAAACATTCAACATCAATTCTGTTGAATTATCATCTCATGGAAAATTAGAATCCCTACATAATCTCTTAATCAAAATTAGTTTATATGCATCATAAATCAAGAGGAACAATAAATCACAAGGTTCATAATTAATCAAAAGCTTATGAATAAAAATATTAGTGTTGATAGAGCAAATAAGTACTTTCAGAGTTTAATAAAATTATAATTTTTGCAGACACATCGAAATCGTGAGTAAAACGTCTTGTCAAGTCAAACACAAAAGGTACACTGGATATTATTTTTATGCTTTTTACTATCATTTGCTGCTTAAGCATCGCTTTGAGCCTATTTTGTATTTGCTACTTAATGCGTTATTCTTACTACTAATGATATAAGAGAAAGAAAATGATGTTTATGTATCTTGTGAATATTGCAAAAAGGGTTTCAAAACGGAGCATGAATAGGTTAAGGACGGGGCTAGTCCTCAGGAGCTATAAGGGTGCTATCTAGAGCCTTTGAGGGTGCCCAAGTGAAGGTTATGCTTAAATACATGTTTGTTGCTATCTGGAGCACTTAAGGGGGCCCAGCCAGGTGAAAGTTATGCTTAAATGCATATGAATCCAGCCTCATAATTCTGGCTTTGCTCATCAAAACTGCTATCATTGCTTCATAATATCATAGACATAAATATAAACATGAATTTTTATGCTATTATTGCTTTTTCGTTCGAAAATTTGGCATGTGATAAAAGAATATTTATTTTGCAGGAGTTATGATTATCTTTTTGCTATAAACTATATTTTCCTACAATTATTATCATTTTTGCTTTTTGCTTTTTGCTTTTGCTTTAAGTATATATTTAATATCCTTTGTATTTAGGATGTGCACTAAGGCATTATTTTTATAATGCCAAATCAGATTCAGCTGAAGGAGGCTGATATAGTTTAAAGTCATAGCGCGAGAAATTTACGAATTCTAACTGCCCCTTGGAGGGATAATTATATTTGTATAATGATATTTATGCAATAAATTTTAGATCTTATTTACCTTAAATTGAATGAATAATATTTCTTTATATTTGTATAGCTCTGGATATTGTTTAACTGCTATTTTATTTAATCGTCAATATGATCCTGCGGAAAGATATATCCGATGTTAGTTTGGTTGTTACCAACTGTTATCACAAAAAATCACATTACTTTTAACAAATGTAACGAAATAAAGAAAAGTACATTAATGTACTTATTTTTGTAAAGCCTTGGAAGGAAACCTTTTTATCCCTATATTTCAGATTCATGTATGGGTGTTCCCAATTGGATCTTAAATATATTGGATTGCCATTGTGGATAATTTGGATTGTCACCATAGTCTCTTGGATCACCACCGATTTTCACCTTTTTTGAAAAATTGTATGGTGAATTTAAAAGGAGAATGTCTCGTTTTTGTCATTTCCTTTTTTATTTTTTGGTTAGTGTTCAACTGTCCATACGATGCTCAAGTGCTTAAAGAACCAAAGGAAAACATTAATTTTGATTTGTGTGGATTTGATATGCATAAAACATTACACACTGTCTAGGCTTGAACATGATTTCTCAAATAATTGAAATATACATAGTTAGAATAAAATGACTTATTATGATAATAATTGATCTTCATTCTTCTAAATAGGCCATTATTCTTGTTATTTTTTCATTATTCAGTCTCGCCTGATTTCATCATGGCGTCACCTTTCAAATGAAAGTAGCATGCATTGAAGTATTTCACACTGAATATTAATTGTAAGCATGTTCAAAACAGTGTGAAAAGAGCGGAGCTAAAGCTGATACTTGATTTAATCTACTACGGTTGGGAACTCATCGGATTTTTTTTACTAAAGTTATTTCATTTAAACATCTTTAATAGTATTATCAAGCCTTAAGCACATCTGTTTTAGTAATCAACACCTAATAAACTGTCGTTGCTTTTTTTATAGTCTCTTTGAAGATACCAAAGCTTTGCACTTTGTTAATGTTAATGTTTCTTACTATTGTTGTGGCGTGAATCAACCAAAGTTTTTATGAAATTCTTATATTTGACGATCTATTATTCCTTAATGTCACAATTTTGTGTAAATATTATGATTTTATTCTCTTTTCTAGGGGATTGGATGCACAAAGATTACAAAAGTTCGGCGTGAAGGCTCTTTAAATGGGAATCTTGAGTCGAGATCTTATCTTGAGAAGAAGCTAGTTTTTTGCTTTGGATCTTTTGTTGCAGCCCAGTTATTACTACCTTTTGGAGAAGAGAATATCTTGTCATCATCTGAGATTAAAAAAGCACAGGAGGTTGATCTTTTTTGTTTTTTTTATGCTTTTTTGATTAAAACGTTTCTTATTGTTTTGAAATATTTTTGTTATTGCAGATAGCTACCCGTATGGTTCTTCAGTATGGATGGGGCCCTGATGATAGTCCGGCTATTTATGTTACTGACAATGCGGTATAGACTTAATTGGAAATATTTTTGTTATAGCTTAAAATATCATATTTGAAGATAAAAAAATTTGAGCTCGACTTTTATTGCCAGCAGGGTTAATATAAAATGCCAAAATAAGGAACGACTTCTGGTTGGAAGACAAAATCTTAACGTTTACTTTTTCACTGGTTCATTTGGAAACTTTTACTTTATTTATCTTTATTTATGTAGCCTATATTTGAGAAAGTGCTGTTATTTTGCATAAGTATTGTTATTGTAAGCATATTCTTTTTTCATTGAAAAAAGACGAAGAGCCGCATGGTTAAAGGCGATTTATGGGTTTGGGCAATGCTAGGAGCTAGTATTTATTTTAGGCTGGTATAATCTGTAGTCGTTTTAGCACTTTGTGGGTTTCATTATGTTATTTTGTTTATAAATTGCTCGAATTTTTTTTTCTTGATTAAGAACTTGTTAAACCTTTCTCATTAATACAAAAAATGATATAGTTTAGCTTATAAGAATAAAGAGAATGAACGCCTTAATAAGAGAAGGGATTGAAATGCCCAAGTTATAATTGTAAAACGCTCTAAATATCTAAATTGGAAGTGATTCTCTTCAAAATTGATGGTTTGATGATGTTATTTCTTTGAATCTTGAAATAACTGATCAATAATTTAAACCAAATGATCACGTCTATGTATATGTATTTATGAATATGCATCATAAAAATTTATTTTTAAAAAAGGTATTACTAGTCATTGAACCAATACACAATCAAACATGTTAATAATATACATGTAAATACGAGATGATGGGATGAACATCAGCGATAATCATTACAATGTACTTGAATAAAACATATTCAAACACACAAGAATGCCCATCCATTTGTGTGCTAGTGGATTGTGAGGTAGTTGCTTATAAATAAAATTTAAATAAGCTCTTAGATTTTTTGAAAATATCTTTTAAGCAATCCTTCTCACATTCCTTTGCAGTTTAAGGCTACATTTCTTAACATTCGGTAATTTTAGTGCAATCAAGGCTCTATAACATTTAGTGTGAGTATTGTAAGATCGTTTTTTTGTATTTCTTAGTTTTGAATTTTCTTTTATCAGGTGTTTGTTTTTTTGCTCAATCAAGAAAACAACCTTCTTTTTTATTTTCTCTAAGAAAATCTTGGGTCGAGGTTGAGATCTAAATGACAGACATATGTTGTGGTCTAATCATCACGTAAAGCTTTGTAGCGTGATTTTTTAATCTCATTATGTGCACTATTGTTTTTTACGGAGGCTTTATAAATAATAATGAAATGCTCTTTGTATGCTTAAAGTCTTTAATCACACCACTGATATTTTTCTAATTTGCTCTCCACTATCCTGACCCATCAAACATGAATCTAAAGGTTTGTTAGTGACAACTTTTTGCTATTTTGCTTTTTAACAAGTAACATCTAGAGGCATTTGTAATAAATGCTTTCTATAGTAAAATTATGCCATAAATTTTAAAGCTTTCCATTTAAAAAAAATTCCTTTTGCGTATTCAAGGATGCCAAATGAAGGAAAGCCAATTCAAATACTTGTGACTAGTGATATTCGTTCCATTGCTCTGCGTTTAATTATATTAGTGATTTACATGTATTCATGTCCATTATGATTTATGAGTAGTAGTTTGAATCCAAGGCACTTTCTGTTTCATGCATGATAGCTTTTAACATGTACTACTACAACCAATGTTTTCAAAGTTTGATTGCTCTTCAAATTTGCTTGGATGCTTACATGATAATCGGTTTATCTGGTGAATGACTGTCCAATGACATTGTGGAGGGAGTCATGGAGCGATAAATTATTTGGTGTGTAAATGCTGGAGTTTCTTATTTTTTAATCATTCATATGTGATCATTAAAATAATTTATAATTAATTATTTAAGTTTTTTATAGGTGATTCCAAATATTTTATGGAAATCCAAGAAACAAATAAAAGTTTCAATTTTTCTTAAAGATTAGGTTGGTTGAGCCAATTGACACTCAACAAAGTTGGCGAATTATAACACAGTTTACCCTTTTTTTGGTGAGATCACTTGAAGTGATTGTTCAGGATTTTAAAACCCAATATACTAAAGCTTTATAAGGGGCTTTTTTAAGGGCAACAATAGTCTCAAATAGACTTCAGAATGATGCTACGCAGATAATTGGCTTGGATATACACAACCCTTTTTCTCCCCATTACCCAAGCAACCACCTCTCATTCCTACCCAACTTGGACAACGAATCATTTAAACTCATCCTATCTAGGGGCAGGTGTGCTGATGTGGCACTGAAGTTTAAGGACTAATTGGTGTAGATAGGCACATTCCTCACTCTATTTCTCAAATCGCAGTCTCTTTTCCTCATTTTTTTATACAAATCAAAGAACCTTATATCATTAACGCTTATATCACCAAGTTCTTGTCTATCATAAAATGTTGGCTCAAAGATCATACATTCTCGTGATTTTCCACCAATAGGGGATGGGAGATTTTCTCCAAGTGGTACCTCTTAATGTGTCTAGGAAATATTGAATAGATTCTGAATGTCAATTGATTTGGGTCAAATTGTACTTTATTGATTGTTACTAAAGCATTTTTAAGTTCATGTTTGTAATTTGTAAAATTAAATCGATGGATTATTTTATTTTTTTGAAATGAAAAGAAATGTTACTTCATATATTTGTTATGATGCCACTTGGCTTGTTTGTACAATTTAGCTTAAAATTTTGGTCATTTAGTGTGCATCTCTATTTTCAGGTAAAGAACATTTTGAAATCTTGAAGTGTTCTTCAAAATCTAAAAAAAAAAAATCCCATGAAAGCCATCCATTTTAAAATGGTAAATGAAGTAAGACTTTAAAACCTGTTGAATTAAAAAATGAATGTCATAATTACTTTTAATTAATAGAAATAGGGGCTTCCCTGTAGATTTGTGTTTCGTAATAAGGAACCAACGTGCCAAAGTGTACTGGATAGTATAATGCATCGTAGAGGGTGTGACATTCACATCAGAAAGGGCCTTGTGCTTTTAATTTAAGGTGCCTTATTCTAGGCTTGAACGACTTTGATTACATATTCAATTTAGTTATATAAATTTATGTGAAAAAGGTTAACAAATTTTGTTATCTACTGAATTGAGAATGTTAAATCCCAGAAATACTATATAAAAGTTTTTTTTTCTAGAGTTGCGTAGTATATATATTGTAAAAAAAACATTGTATAGTCCTTAAATATATGCTGGAACGTATTGCCAAAGTGTTTCTATTTTTCAATTATTTTTTCACCTTTGTAGTGAATATAAATCTGGTTTTTCATATTTTAACTCCTTATAAATAAATTTTCCTATTAGTTAATATTAGAATATTCTAAGATTAAATTATATTGGATTGATGGACTGATACATCATTAAATTCTGGCTAACTATTTTACTTTCATTGAATCAGTTTGGGGTATTTAGTATGGGCAACAAGCATGCCTTGGAGATGGCAGCTAAAGTTGAAGAGGTAATGTAACTAGTGTGTTGACTTTTTTCTTTCTTTTCTGGTATTATGTTACAAGTATTTGCACTATAACTTGTTATTGCACTATCCACATGGAAATTTACATTTTTCTGTTATGATAAACTGTCTAACTTCGTTTCACTTTTTTTGCTCAGTTGTTCAAGCTAGCCTATGAAAAAGCAAGGGCAATGCTTCAGAAAAACTGTCGAGTACTGGAGGCTTATGTGGAACAACTGCTTGAATTTGAAAATTTGAAAGGAGAGGTTAGTGACTATTTTGTCACATTTTCTCTAAGGCAGCCGCACTTGCATCTTGCATTATTTTAATGCTGTACAATTTTAGAATGAATCCCAATCTGATCAAATAAAAAATGTTCTTAAATTTTAAAAATTTTATGATATTCTTACTTTCTCGAACTTTTTTGTGCTTTTGAAGCCATCAAATAAGATTATTCTTTTTATTTTTGGTGAATTTATATGAACAAAATTTTTTGATTGGAAGATTGTTATGATTGATAATCAATTTATTATCTCCAATAAGATTATAAGGGGGGCTCTTGATTTTATTCATCTATCTCAGCATAAGTAGCTCAAATTAACATATCCTAGACTTAATTTGAGCTCAAATTTGCAGCCAAATATAATGTACTGATTTTTAGGAAGTTTTTCTCCAATTGGTAGACCTTAAAGCATAAATTTATTTGTCATCAAGGATTTTGTATAATGTTAAAGGTGAATTTTTATTAAATAATTTTTTGAGGACGATGCTTATGTAGAATAATCATGCGGGTTTGTTGACCATGAATTTGCTAGTCATATATTTGAATTAAAGAAATGTTTAATGGCGTGCAATAAGTTCCACTATCTTTATAAATGAAATGAGAATGACCTAATTATTGCCCACCTATATGTTGAGTATACGTGCAAATGAGCCAAGCCAAGCATGAACTTGCTTAAGGTCAAATTGTGTAATTTTTAATAGGCTTTGATATTGACTCAATCTCGATCTTTGATTGAAATTTTGGGTCAATTCCAGTTCGTTTGATTGAGTGTATAATCAGGAACTCAAACTCGAAGTCGAATTGATGAAACTAGGATTAAAAGCCCAAGCTTACATTGGGAATTGAGCTCTATCTTCTTATAGTGAACCTATGTTGTGTGCTCTTTTTCTTAGTATATTGAGCTCACTATAAGATTAGGCTCACTTGAATACCTTTTATACCCTGACTATCAGTTAAGTGAGTATTTAGTTTTATTTTTTGCTCTTTGCAAAGCATTGAAATTTAATTAAGAAAATTTGGCATGCTTGGCAATAATGGTGAGGGGTGATATAGAAAATTTACAAATCAATGGCTCTCTCGCTCCAAGCTTTGGTAAGAGATTCACTCGCTCTTGAGGTCTTTTAGCTAAATCGAGGGACACTATTGGGCCATCAAAACAATGATTTTCTTATGATTAATCTTCTATGCTGGAATAATAGGGGGATAGGAAATTTCTCTTCTAGGAATAGACTTCAGCATTTAACTATGGATCATAAAGTTGATCTTGCGGCTGTGTTTGAGTCCAAAATCCATTCCAATTTCAGCAAAAAGTTGTAAGTTAAGCTAAATTTAATGAAATTTACACCTCTGGGGCCAATAGAATTTGGGTTTTTTGGAAAGAGGGATGGCACGTTGATATTTTAAATGAATGTGATCAAGGGATTCATTTGAAAGCTTTCACCTATACCTTCCAAATTGAAGTTACTTTTGTCCATGGTAGCAATATTCGTACTAAGAGGATAGACTGGTCATTTTTAAAGGATTGCAATAATAGTAGTCTCTTCTGGATAGTAGGAGGGACTTTAATGCAATCCTTTATTCTTGTAATTATAAAGGCTATGCTCAAAGTTACTCCCTCTTTACTGTTGATTTCAGTAATTCTTTTATTATTTGTGGCTTGGTGGATTTCAATTACTCTGAATCCTCCTTCACTTGGTCTAACAACAAAAAGTTTGCGAGGTTGGATAGATTTCTCCTCAATGATCTTTGGCTTAACCCCTTCATTGATCTCAAGAATGGCTCTCTTAAAAATCCACCACCTATGACCATAAGCCCAGGTTTGGAACCAATCTCCCACAATCACCAACTTCTTTAAGCTCCTAAGGGAGGACTTTATGAAGACTATTCCAACTCTTGGAATGAGTCATGCCCATATTATGGGCTGTTTAAAATGGTCAATGGCTTAAAAGGATTCGTATTAAATTATCCTCTTGGAGTAAAAATAGTGTGGGGAACATCTTCAATAATCTCGTGTACAATGAAAAATTGGTCTTTAATCTGAAAAATGTTTATGATCAAATTCCTAATTAATTAATGGATGTGCTCTGTTTGAAGTTCAAGCGAATCTCATCCTAGCTCATAATGATGTTGAATGTTTATGAACACAAAGATGTAGCCTTGATTGGAAGCTAAAGGGGAAAATTACTAAGTTTTATCATGCTTGAGTTAATAAAAGAAGATATAGATAAAATCTAGAAAGTTACTTCTCCTGATGGCATCACTTTCATGGAGATGAAAAGCATTGTAAATTCAGCTATTTCTTATTTTTCTGAGCTCTATAGTTTGAAAAAGATCTGCTACTTCCCTTGTGTGTCCTCCTCCCCGCCTGTGGCTGATTCAATATGATTTTTTATTGAATGCCATTTCTGATGCTGAGGAGATTTGACAAATTATTAAATCCTTTGAAGATAACTCTGCTCCCGGTCTTGATGGGTTTCCTAGTGAATTCTTCAAAAAATGCTGGCCTATTATTGAGGATGATCGTAGCAATGCCATTAAGGAGTTCTTCTGTGGCATGTTTTTGCCTAAATTCTTTTCTCACACCGCCATATCCCTTATTTCTAAAGAAAAGAAGTGAAATTTGTGGAGTAAGTTTTAGACGTAGTAGCCTTTGCTCATCTTTTAATAAAATTGATTCTAAGATCTTTGTGGAAAGACCCAGGGCTATTCTTCTTGATTTAATTGAGTCAAACCAATTTGCTTTTGTGCCTAACAAAAACATCAAAGATAACATTTTATCTATACAAGAGCTGGTTCATAGCTTAGATAAAATTCAAAGAGGCCATAACCTCATTCTCAAGCTTGATTTGGAAAAGGCCTATGATAAAGCTAGATGGGATTTCCTTGTCTTCTCCCTTAAAAACCTGGGTTTTAATGATGCTTTTATTCTAAATTTTAAAAATCTTACTTAAAATAATTAGTTTTATGTTCTAATCAATGGTTCCCCTGAGGCTAATGATAAAGTCCCAAAGAGGTTTGAGACAAGGTGACCCCCTTATCTCCAATCCTTTTTGTGATTGTCATGAACCACTTGTCTTAGAATCTTAATAAGGCTTCCTTAGAAATTATTCTTTAAGGTTTAATATAAGGGGTAAATTTACTATATATCTCATATTGCCTACGTTGATGATATCACCTTCTTTTCCAATGGCTACAAAAAATTTATCAATAAAATCTCATCTTATTTTGAACCTAGAAAGGGGCACGGGCTTGAATATCAATCCTCAAAAATCTCTTTTATTTGCTAACTAAAATGACTCATAGCTCCATCAATGGCATTGCTCAAAAATTTTGTTTTAGAACAGGTAAATTTTCTATTTCTCATCTTGATATTCTTTTCTTAAGGGCCACACTAAAAATACATTGCATAACGGGCTCATTGAGAAAATCATCAATAAAATTAAAGAGTTCGAGTACAATTATTTTCCCCCGGGCAGTTGGCTCACCTTAATTAAATTTGTTCTCAACACTATCCCAATTTATTGGTAGACGTTACTTTCCCCGCCAAATGGATCTTTATGAATATTAAAGTCATCTTAAACTATCTTTTTGTCAACGAGGGGGGCTCCAAATTCATTTGGTCAAAGTGGAGTGATGTCTTATTTCTATTTTATGAAGGTGGCCTTGGCCATTAGGAACCTTGAGGACATTCATAAAGCCTTCTTGATTATGCTTTAGTGAATGTTTAGAATCTCTAATAACATTTGGGTCCCCAATGCTATTATTCTTAAAGCCACCGACTCGGCCACATGGAGAAGGATGCTGGATTTCAGGGATACCATGGAAAATTTTATGTTTTGGGAGGCTCTTGATTCGTCTTCCTCTTTTTAGTTTGACAACTCGTCCTCGCTTGGGATACCATTATCATTTGATTCCTTCCAAGCCAAATTTTTAGTTAGCTGATATTCATAACTCCCAAGAGGGGTGGGATTTGCCGACCCTCCGCCACATTTTTCCTATCCCTCTAACCAATCAAATTTTCTCTTTTTACCCAAAATTGACCTGCTTTAAAAATGTTAGCTCTGATTTGCTTATTAATGGTAGGTTCAGTTTAAGGATTGCTTGGCACTTAACTAGATCTCATAGACTCTCTCTTACAAGCATTGGTTTAGGAATAATTACATTACCACTAATATTAGCTTTATTCATTAGGAGGCTGCATAATGGCTTTATCAATGTTGATGAAATTCTTATGAAAAGAGGGTTTCCTTTGGCTTCCAAATCTGTTTGCTGTGACAATATCTAATCCTTAAATCATGTGTTCTTAGATAATGCGGTGAGCAAAAAAGTTTGGAACATTTAAAACCTTAATAGGTTGTCCCGTAACTCTAATAACATCATTCTTCATCTTAATAGCTGGAATGCTGTGAGTTATTCTCACAAGAAAAGACATTTTGGCAATTTAGTGGATGTGCATTTTGTTTTGGCTATATGAATTGCTAAAAACCAAGCTAAATACTTATTATTGTAATGATTGGTCCAGTTGTATTATTATCATCACTTGTTGTTTCTGCATTTTTAGGGTGTGCGCCTGCATCGCTCCAGTGTCCAGTTTTCCATTTGTTTTTGTACTGCGAAAATTAAGGTGGTATTTTTCTTATAATGTTATGTTGATGCCGATCTGTTTCTGGTGGTGGCCGGTGGGGTTGGTTTATCCTTTTTTGAAACTAAGCTATGCTGGAATATGTTGGTTGTATGGTGGATTTTGGGGCTTACATCTTTTCATAGGAGGATTTCTTCTTGGTGGTTGGATTTTGTGTCTATTTTTGCCGATGTGTGTTCACCTAAATTTCTTATAGGCAGGCTGGATGCGATAAATTTGAGCTCTGAGAACCTCAACTGCCTGAAGAAGATGAAATCTACAAAAGAAACATGTGCACAGTTGATGGTAGAGCTGCTGAAGATTGGGATGATGGCCACTTTGTAGACCTTAACTAGAGTTGGATTAAAGGAGTTTTCCCTCTCGACTATTTTGAAGTTGGCGGCATTATCTTTTTGACTGTATTTAGTTTTCGATGTGAAATGCAAATAATATGTAAAAGAATTGATTATTGGTATTCATGAGTAGTATTGAGGCATAATATGTGAATTTGCCAACTTCTCAATTTAAAGTTATGCAATTAATAGCATAAATGTTAATTTATGATCTACAATATGTTCTTGCAACATTTGTCGTTCTTATTCATGGTATTTCTTAATGTTTAAATTATTTTACTGATAGTCATATTATTCTTTAATGCACAATGGCACAGCGTTTTACAATCTTTCTGTCATGAGTTATTCAGTCACACTGTATGCTTCATGTTACTATGATCACTGGGTATTATATGACGGATCGTAGTATTTAATATCTTGATGTTCCCTGATGATGGTGCTTTATGTTTTTATTTTAGTTTTCTATAGTAAATTTAAGTAAATTGCAAGCTTTTTAGATTTTGTAATTCATAAATGCTTTTATTCTTATATTAATACAACAGTACCCTAATGATCAATCAAATATGTATAATGTTATAACGGTTTTGTTTGATTGCCATTTGATGTCAAGAATTATTAAACTATCACAAAACGCTAAATGGTTATTTTCATTCATCAAAATAAAAAAATTTATTCAGCCTTCTATCCTGCAGTGCAAATTTTCATTCCTTGAAGTTGTGTTTCCATTTATTTTGAAGTGTTTATTATGCCAGGATTTGATCAGAGTATTTGAAGAAAATGGTGGTATTCGTGAGGAAGAGCCATTCACAATAATAAAACACGAGAAAACGGAGGTGAATTTCCACTACCTGCAATAATCCTTTGTTAATGGCGTTTGATTTGTTAGGATGATTGACATATTCGGTTCTTCATGCTTGCTGCTTCCATGCACTTTCTATGAAAATATATTTTGCTTATATGTTATAAGCCGATTTTGCATAGTGAAATTAAGCCATTGCATTTTTTCTTGTTGTTGCTGATTCCTCAATTGCATTATGGCTTACCATGTTTTTATTTTTGTACTTGGTGAAACTTGAGGAATCATAAGATCTTACCCCATTGGTTATGAAAAATGGAATATTTGGCTATTTAATGTGGTTCACCATATCCAATCGGTATCTAAGCAATTTTAACCCGATTGTCTTTGATCTCTAGAAGTTTATGGTTCAAAACTTTTCCCATATTCTTCAGGCTTATGTGATTTATATTGGCTCTACCTGTCTGCAATTTTATTCTAAATATGAACCGCAAACTCCAAATGGAGGTTCCTGATTTTCTTGCTTTCAATTATACATTTTGTGATGCTATTTTTTTTTGTCTACTTAGGGTATATTTAAGGACATTTTTGCATGATGGCCTTCCATTAACGTTTAGGATCTATGATTCAAATGGATGAACAATAACCAGACAGTCACTTCTTATTTATAATGACATTTAAATTGTGAACTACAATTAAGATATGATCCTTACAATGAATAAAAAGCTACTTTAAAATGCATGAATATTGGTTAAAGGTTATCATCATTCTCAACTTTAAGAGCACCTGACACAACACTAAGGGTGTTAAATAATTTGAGCTTACTAGTTTTAGTAGCCCGCTCGTGATCATGAAGTGTGTTTTTGATAAATGAAATGTATATTAGGGCACGTGTAATTGGTTGTGTGATTACTATTTTGTCAACTGTAATGCATGTCATATTTCTTTTTGCAACACAAATTGTAATCATTGTTAGATTTTATATTTGTGCTCAATTTTAATGCAAAATTTTTACTTTTTGTGGGTTTATTTTATAGATTATCTTTGAAAACTCTAGATCCATACATCAAGTTATATCAGAGTATATGTTTTGTTCATGTTGCATGACACCCAGTGATTCTTTGTTATATTTATGGATTTATTAAAAATTTTGGGTTTCTTTTTTATTTGAATATTGTAGTGTAGTTAATTATTTTGCTTGAATATATGTTTTGAAGAAATAGACGAGTTGTTATCCTTGTGCATTTTTTATTTAAGTGCCTTTTTATCTAATGTTGTTAATTTGGATGAAGACCGTTAAAAATGAAGGGTAAATTTGTCATTTTAGAATTTAGCAAATAAAATTACACGTATGATAAATTAATTTTGACTATTACTGTACAAATATTGTAAATATGTTATTGTCGATCTTATAACAAGAAAGCTATGATTATTCAATCGTCTTTTGCGCGCAATGCAAAGAGCCAAGTAAGTTAATTATGAATTATGAATCACAGGGACAACGCTTGATGAATAAAAAAAAATGAAAACCGCAGCTTGGAAGAATCGCAGCTACTTCAATGAAATCGCGGAGGAGATGAGTAGAACCGAGACAGCAACGGGTGATGCGACGAAATCATGAGTTTGACACAATGACGGAGACAAAATTACGACTTTGGCGTGACAACGGTGACAAAATTGCGGAGGAGAAGAGTAGAACCGACTTTGGCGTGACAACGGTGACAAAATTGTGAAGGAGAAGAGTAGAACCGACTTTGGCGTGACAACGGTGATACTAATGGCTTCTAATAGAATTCTATAGAAAGTATTAGGACAATGTCAAATCTGTTTGTTGATGTGTGATTCAAGAATTTTTGCGGTGCATCTTTGCCCAAGTTTTTCATGCACACTGCAATCTTATTATTCAGTGATAAATGTATTTTATGGGATAATTATAGACCTAATAGCACGTACTTGTTGTTTAGTAAAATTATTTCCAAAATTTTTACAAGTACACTTAAACTTTTCTTGCACAACATAATTGAACCCAACTATAGTGATTTTATACTTGGTAAAAATTTTAAGAACATTCTTGCTACCCAGGAAATAATTCATAGTATAAATATGAAACAACATAGCAGCAGTGCCACCAAAAAGCCTGATTTAGTGAAGGTGTATGACATGCTTAATTGAGATTTTCTTATCTTAAAGCTATGAGTTTCAAGGAAGTTTTTAATGATAGGTTGAATTCTGTTTTCCTTGATTATTAATGGTTTCCAACATGGTTTCTTTAAATCCTTTTGAGGGCTAAGGCAAGGGGTCCCCTTTTCTCTGATTTTGTTCATTATTGTTGTAGATTGATGATCTAAAAATATTTATCACATGATTCGTAATGACTAAATGTTGAGATATAATGTGCGAGGATAATGCATAATTACCCATCTAGCTAATATCGATAATTTATTGTTGTTCACTAATGGGAGACCTATAAATATAATGAAAAAACTTTTCATTACTCTCAAAAATGATTTGGGGCTCTAAATTAATAAGACAACATTTTCTCCTCAGCATTCTCCGCTTCTTCTCCGTCTAACATGGTATCCGAGCGCTAATTATTCCACAGTGCCTCTTCTCTTGACAATGGCTGGAGCCCAAAGCCTCTCCGAATCTTTCGTCATTGGAGAAATTGAAGATTTTCCTCTTTTGTCTTTCACGGCGCTGAAGCTCGACAACGTAGCGTCTCTATCCAACGTGCATCACATTCTGAGCGTTAAACTCGACAAATCAAACTATGCTCTTTGGAGATCGTAGCTCATTCCCATATTCTTGGCTCATCATCTCATGGGGTATGTCAATGGAACCCTACCTCCTTCACCGACTCTACCGAGCGGTCTTCCCAATCCTGACTTCATGAAGTGGTTCTCCATTGATCGGTTGATCCTCAATTGGATCATCTCGTCTCTCACTGAACCTACACTGCCTCATGTTCTTGGCTGCGACTCATCTCACGCGATCTAGCGAGCTCTCACCATGATCTACGTTTCCACCTCCTAGATCTATATCCAACAACCAGTGAACTGAATTTCATCCGTATTTTTGTGTTGTGAATGATATTTGCAGCATGAAGGAGCTCCTTCAGAGATTGCTTGGTCAAGGCTTGTACCGATTTCCATTGCAGCAAGTCTCATCTTCTCCTCATGCTTATCATTGTATTACCCCGCTTGTTTCCATGTGGCACCACTATCTTGGTCATCCCAACACCAACTCATTGAGACAAACTCTTCCAAATATTGATTTTTTTTTTCATTTACTTGTCATACTTGTGCTCAAGCTAAATGACATAAATTTCATTTATTTTATTCTACAAATATTTACACAGCCTTTAGAGCAAATACACTGACTTTTAGGGTCCTTATTCTACTCATATTACTGGTATCGATATTACATCATTTTTATAGATGCTTGTACTAGATTTTGTTAGTTATATCCGCTTAAACACAAAAGTGACCCTCCTTTCACCAAATTCAGAACCATGGTAGAAAATCTATATGAGCATCGTATCAAACACTGGATTCAATGTCTTGATCAAGAAAAACACTTGTACTCTTGTTCCTTGGAGCTCAGATATGAGTGTCATATCCTGTGAATGGTTGTTCAAACATAACCTCAATTTGGATGGCACCATACACAAGTATAAAGCCAGTCTTGTTGCCAGGGGCTGACATCAACAAGAGGTCTCGATTATGTTGAGGCATTCCCAATCATCAATCACATGCCATTCATGTGGTTCTTACCCTTGCTGTGAAATACAACTGGTCTCTACATCAGTTGAATTTTTACAATGCCTTCCTCAACAATGATCTCACTGAAACAATTCTTATGACTCAATCGGATGATTTCACAAATACAGCTTATCTCCATCATGTCTGTAAGCTGACCCACATGCTTAGTTTCACAAGCTGTCCTCTTTTCTTTTGACAAATGATTTCTACCAAAGTGTACTGATGATTCAACAAGAACAACACTTATTTTTCTGCTTGTCTATGCAAACTTCTGATAGGAAACACTACTACTGAGTTCATTAATTTCATACAGAAACTGGGATCAGCATTGTCATCAAAGACCTTGGTCCTCACTCCAATTATTTGGAACCAACTTCAGGCAGACTGACTCTGCATTGCTACTATCTCAATCTGCATACATTACTTCCATCTTACAACAAACCGCATGATTGGATGCAAACCTTCACACAGTCCAATGGTTGTTTCTTTTATCACCATTGAAGCCACATCTCTCAAAGGTGCTGACATCATTAAATTTCGCAGCATAGCCAGTGCTCTCCAATATTTATCTGCTTCTAACCTGACCGAACATTGCTAACATAATCTATCAGTTCATGCATGCTCCTACAATAGTCCATTAGATAGAGCTCAAGCACATTCTCTATTTTCTCAAAAGCACACTTAACTACTGTTTTCCTATAAATCAGCACCGCATCATTTCTATCCGCTTATGTTGATGCAGACTGGGCCAGTTGTCCAGCTGATCGAAAATCCACGACGGGCTTATACATGTTTTTGGGACCGACACTCATTTCCTGGTCTTCAAAGAAGCTTCCTCCAATTGCTAGATCAAGTACTAAAGTTGAATACAAAGTTATAGCCAACCCCACTTGTGAAATCATTAGATCGTTCATCTTCTTCATGACATCAATTTTTCTCACATATTAGTTCCAACTATTTTGTGTGATAATGTTGGGGCCACCTATCTGGCTACCAACCCAAGTTTTTACACATGGATGAAATATATTGAAATTGAGTATTATTTTGTTCGTGAACTTGTGGCTATTCACGCAGTTCAAGTTTGTCATTTTTCAGCTACACAGCTTGCAAATGGCCTCTACAGTCAAAATGGTTCAAGGAACTTATATCCAAGCTCATCACTTGAGTCGTGCCACACTTGAAATGGTGTATTAAACTAAAGTAGTATCTGATACTCTCATTCGTCCAATTCGCATTCGCTTAGATTGTATCTGTTCCCGCCTATATATTTGCCTATATAGATCGAACTTTGTTCTGCGGCTTATCACGGGAATGAGACTATGTTTCTCCTCAGCGTTCTCCTTCTCCATCAAACACTTTCGATGGTATCTTAACAGTCCTACCAAGTGATCTTCTCATTCTTTCAGCACATACTGTGGTTGAGTTGAATGTCTCAGCTGAACTTTTTGAAACCTAGATTGGGATGTGTAGCTTTTACTTTTTGCTACAAAGCCATCTTCAAGAGTTGACCTTTTTATATAAAACATAAGATGCAAAACCTTAGGCCACACCAGCTTCTTGCTTCGAACTTCACCCAGAAGTCAGGGGTTAACAGGCTTGCTTCAAAAATGGTAGAAGTAATTATAATGGTGTTAGTATAGATTTGATTAATCAACGGATCGAGCTTCATACCCTTTCATACCGGAGAGAGGCAGGTGTTGGTGGAGGAGTCGTCTTGATTTATATCAGAGATACATGATATTGATGATCTCGACACTCTGGCTGTAGTTCATGATGTGTTATTATGGGGTAAATGAAATCAAAGTGAATTGAATAAACGCACTAATTGCCTTAGTATAAGAGGCGTAGGAATTATGGCATCACAGATGGTTGGAAAGAGTCTCTTTGCCACTGCCTGTTAATAGTTCAATTATTTCTTGTGATTGAAAATAATAGTCAGATTTGGTGATTATTTGGTGAACTTGAAGTTTTGAGTGTTTATTTTGAAATCGTATGAAATTTTAATGCTGTGCAAGTAATTATTGCTTTGTTTTCTGCAGGCTGATTCAGAAAGATCTCTTGATGGCATTGAGGGCATTGGAGATTCAGCAGCAGCTGTAGCATTTTTGGGTGCGAGTTAAGTGGAATATATGGAGTGATAGCATATGCTTCACTGAAGGTTTTTGATTCCATTATATTTCTCTTCTTTTTTTGCTTACCAAACAAATATCCTAAATATTTGTTTATATTTTCAGTTATTAGTAAACTTTTTGTGTAGTGTTGGTTTATTCTTACCAATTGGTGTAAAAGCATTGTAATCAGGATGACAACATCAGTTATGGAAAAGATGAGAGAAGTAAACTATACATTTAATGATTCTCACTTTAATTTTTAATACTACTGCAAACTAGTGTTTGGAAAAAAAATCTAGAGGCTATAAAGTATGAGGTGTGAGGTTTATTGGATCACTCACATTCATTGAGTGTTCTTAATGTTAGCTTGGTGCTAACTTTATAAATTAGAAGATAGTTGTTGTAAAGTCTATATTACATTCAAATATTTGAGTTAATTTAGATATTTTAAAGTTGGCAATCTTATCCATAATAGGCTCTGTGAAATTAGAAATTGTGGGTTAAATAAAAATTTTATTCTTAACATAGACAATAAAAATTGAGAAACAGTGATGTAGGTTTCGTATGAGTCGGTGCTGAAATGAATTTTTGGTGAATTTCTTAATTGTTTAACATCTTCTAAACTTTATATTTAAGAAAATAGCCTGTAATGCCTCCTGCACAAGATAAGAAAATGGCCGAATTAGATATATATGCATGTATTTGTGGGGACTACACATAGTATGTGAGAAGGAACCAAGGAATACAAAGCATAGACATAAACTTATCCATTGAAGATTACATCATAACAAGCTAAAATATTCCTTAAACAATAGGTAAATACATGATTAAATGGTGTGTAAAGTTAAGTTCTCAAGCATGTGTACAAGTGATATAGTTTGTGAGTGGTAAAATGATCTCAAAACTCATGAATGTTAGTTCACATTCAAATGAGTTAAAACAAAATTTATACCATCTTAACGACTATAATTTACAAATATTTTAAAAGGTTATACTATGGATTATAATATATAAGGTTAGGGATTCAATGCATCATGTATGCATCCTAATTACACATGATGATGCATCCATGTCTCATTCTTAGCATAACACAATTTAAGACCAAATTTAAGATGAAGGTGAGTCAATGGCATTCCATTGATTACTTCAACCTTGGCTTTGGTCTTAGATATGGTTGGGTTAGCCTCAACCAAGTTATGGCTGACTCAACATCAATTGAATGTACTTGTAAGGAAAGGCATGTAAAATATTAGATCATGCATAACCTTAAGTTGAGTTATTCTAGGGTTGGTTACATCTTAATTGTCATAGGGTCTTAATAATACAAAAAATATTGTAATAATTAAGATATTATTAGAATTCTTATTTAAGATTTGACACCTTGCAGGCTAAGTTGGACTCATTGATGGTCTCATGGTTCACTACAAAGCAAGCCTTCTTTCCTAGGTTAAGATAAGTTGGGAATGAGTCAATCACATCCAAGGATTACTTCCCTGCTCTGGCTTGACCCAAGTTTTACTTAGGTTATCCATCATCAAGCCTAAACTAATCTTTGTTAAAGGAAACAACAACATGTATAATATGTTGTGAAAGAATTGTATAGAGCTCTATACACCTTCAAAGAAGGTTGTTTAAATAAAGTTCCATGGAGATCTAGAAAATTGAAATAAGACCAAGAACATCAAGTTTTGGCCACCATATTAGCAAGCATGGATCCAAAGTTCTAGTTATCCAGAAAGTGCTTTCTCATATTTGGCTTCTTACAGCCCAATATAGGCATTTTTATGGGTAGAATGTTGTAGAGGATGATGTTATGATCTTGTGCCAAATTTGGTGGCTTAAGGTGCACTCTAAGGGCTAGAATCACAAAGATAATTAAAGGTGGTTGGTAGAGAGTGGAGAAAGGAAAGGGGGAAATGTAATGAAGATTTAGGAATTGAGAGGGCAGGGGAGTTTAATAGAATTATCCCTCGGGGTTAGGGGGTTTAAATAGAGGAAATTAAAGGTGCTTAAGGTGCTAGTTTAGCCAAGTGGCCAATGACCATGATATGCTGAACAAACCATGGATGGGGGAGATGGAACATTGGAAATTGGGTGCGATGAGTTGGGAATAACCCTTAAGGAGGTTGGGATGATGGAGGTAGTCACATGGTTCCCTTGATGCAATAGGAAATGAGCAAAAAAGAACCTGAAGTAGCTTTATCTACGAGCCAAATATGGTTGGCATTTAATGAAGAAAATGGATGTTTCATAGGACAGATATGGTATGAAAATGAAGCATAGGAGTGTGGGAATGCATCAGGACTAGTTTCCTCTTCATTTGACCACCAAATTGAGCAAATTTTGCAAAATAAGTTTGGGACACGTAGGTTTCCATTCAAGTGTCAATGAGTTCTTCACGTCCTTGCGCCCAATTTCAATATTGAAACATCAAAACCAGCTTCCAAAATTGAAAATGCTAGAATTTTGTTTTTTGGCGTGTGATGATGTTCGCACAAAGAAAATTATTTCTTTGGGTCTGGTCTAGTCGGGCTAGGCCTTAATGGTCGATGACTAGGTTAAATCCAGTTGCCCAGTCACAGTTGAACATCTTCACACGTTAACAATATTTAAGCAGTGATCACCCACCACAGATTGATGTCGCATATCTGACGGTTGAATCTCAATCGTCAAACAAATAGCGATTGTCGTTGGATCGAAGTCTTGGATTCGACAACTAATATCTATTTTTGTGTTAACTAAAATATAATTAACATCCACTGTGATTGATTGTTGTCTTCAGATCAGATTGTCATTATGATGGCTTAGATTACACCTGCAAATTGATTAATTAGTTGTCGTCAAATCAAGGTTAATGATTGGACAACCGATATCACTCTCATCTTTTGATTGCAGATCACAGTCAAATCAAAGGTATCAACCCAACGATTGGATATGTCCTCGTCATCTTGTCATTGGATCGACACTCGATATGTCGATCCAATGGTTGAATATTCACCCATCGTTCTATCGTTGAATCAGATATATCGTTCCGACGGCCGTGGATTTGCTCATCCATTTAATAAATGAAAAATTGGATTTATTCTTACATAATGAATCTTATTCATTTATCTCATTTGAACTCTAAAAATTATAAATTTTTGACATGATACATATTTTGGTATGATGAATTCTATGATTTCAAAATAGATTTATTTTAAACTTATATTTTATTTTATTTTAATTTTAAAACTAATTAAGAAAATAAATTCAAAGAACCTTAACTCCCAAAAATTTCAATTTAGCAGGTAAAATTACTAAAATATATTTAATCAAAATGGCATTCTCAATTTTATTTTATTTCAAGTCATTTTAGAAAAATGTAAAAAAAAATTGTTCTTATTTCAGGCTATTTATGCTGAATTAAGCTTAATTAAACTGCTAAAGAACCTCCAGTTGTTACGATGGTGTTCCTTCTTTCCTGCATCTCCATCCTTTGTTCTTGCTCCAACCATAGTTAGGAGGTTCTCGGCTCCATTTGCAGCCTCGTCGCTCTACTACAAAAAGAGGATGCAATGAAGAAAACCCTTCCTGCATCTTCTTGCACTTATCCTCATTGAGGATGCTGCTCTTCAAAAGTTCCATGTGATGTCCATTTGGAGTTGAATTGGATAGGATGTTTGAAACATCTCCCATGATTCTAACAAAGGTACCAAGCATCCAAAGCCTTGGACCTTATCCTTGAAATGTATGCCAATTCTATTCAATTGATTGACAATCTCTTGAAATTTATTTAGGCAAAGGTCTTCAATGAGCATTTTTGAGCCCCAAAACAATTGTTTGATGAGGTGCTTATTATTATTTTTGTGCTATCATTCAAACCTCCATACGTCTTCTCCTGTTTAAGGATATTATTGCCCACCCATTATCATGTGCAATCACATACTTACCGATGAAAGAGTTTTCGATGATCTTTCATTTTATCTTCAGGTCTCATCTAGTAAATACATGCAAATATAAATCTTTGACAATTAACAAATCCTCAATCTTTCAGTTTCATACATGATAATTTGAGCTATTAAAAGTAAACAAAAAGCTTTGATATTTTCCATAGCTCTACAATTATCTCACCCAAAAATCTCTCTACCCAATTTCGCTCAAATACCCCCTTGTAGAGACCAAATAAATAGAAAAAAAAAAAAAAAAAAAAAAAAAAAAAAAAAAAAAAGAGTACATGTTGGTGGAGAGATACTCATAATTTTTGTAATAAAACTTTCTCTTTATAAGAAAACTTTTAAAATGCAATAGGTATTTATCAAAAATAAGAAAAAATGGAAAAACAAATATCAAGAAATGATCCAAGATGTGATTCAATCATGAATCTTCAAACTTTGAAATGACAGCATTAGGGAATTCTTCTTCTCCAAAGATAAAACCTGGCTGTTGGATAGTGGAAATATACATGGATTTCAATTTATAGCTCGGCAGCCAGGATCCAACACTTATATATAAGTGTCCCCTCACACCGAGGCGAGCCATAATTTTTGCCTGGGATGTGTTGCTTGTAGCACCTTTAGCTGTGAACCATCGATAATACTAATTAAGTTTGATTAATGTAACAATGATTTAATTAAAACCAACCACATTAACATAAACAATGCAATTGTTGACCCAAACCCGAGTCCTTGCACGTCTGGTACAACTTAATTGCTCATTTGGGCGTATGAGCAATTACACGACTTTTCAGTTCTGCCCTTTTCACAGGTGCATCATGCATTTATGCGTGTGCGCATCGTAGTCTCACATCCTTAAAACACGGGTTGATTGAACTCAACATAATAAAAATACTCTCACGATTTATATATGACAATGCAGTCGTTCGCTTGGACGCATGTCATTATGCATTTAGGCGTGTGCTCACACATGTGCGGGTGCATGAGCCATTACACATGTTTCCACGTTAGTTGCATTAGTGTGCATCTTTTGACCTCGCACCAGGGTGCGCCTTGTTCTCATGCCTAGTTATGACTAAAACAATGGATTTGGCACCTGTGCAAGCCTACGTTTCTACTACTCAAGCTTGCTCTGCCAATTCCATGCATGAGCACCTTGTAATCTTGCCTAGGCGTGTCTAGTGAACCACAGACCTAGGTGCATTTGATTGCCTCTAGGTGTGGTTCATGTACTTGTGTGTTGGACCCAACACAAAATTGAACTTTGATGTAGAAACAAGTATAGCTAAATTTATTTTTATTTAAGTTATTAATTTAAACTTGCTTGTTGATATTTAGGATTGAGCCAATTAAAAAAATTGATTTGTGCAAGCTTCTAGCAGCATGTGAAGCTCAACCTACGCTAAAAGAAAGAATTATAGTAGCTTAAAGAGAAGATAATTGTTATTCCAAGCTCAAAAAAGATATTGAAAATGGTCATATAAATGATTTGAAAATGAAGTGTGGTGAAGTAATTCACTAAGGGAGTAAGATATGGGTACCTAAGAGAGTACATATTGAAGTACTAGCTGAAGCACGCAATTCAGGGTACACGATTCATCCTAAAAACAATAGAATGTACCAAGATCTCAAACAAATGTTCTAGTGGTCAAGAATGAAGAAAAGAAAAGTTGATTTTTTAGCCACGTGTCACTCCTATAGTTTAGTAAAGGCAAAATACCAATTTAGTATTATGCACAACATTTCATCCCTAAACAAATGGTCAAACTGAGTGAGTTAACCAAATTCAAGAAGATTTATTATGTCTGTGCATCTTAGATTTTAGATGAAATTGGGAGGAGCATCTAGCTTTAATATAGTTCACTTATAATAATAGTTTCCAAGTTAGCATAAGCATGGCTCCTTATGAAGCACTTTATGGCAGAAGATGTAACACACTCCTAGCATGGACTGAAGTGGGAGATGTGCAATTATATTGATCATAACTGGTTGAAGAGATAAATAAGAAGATATAGTCAATAAAGAAGAAAATCTTTAGCAGTTCAAGATAAACAAAAGAACTATCCTGATGCTTGACATCGTCAGTTGGAATATCAAGTTGACGACATAGTCTATTTTAAGGTCAGAAGGTAGTATCTTGAGTTATTTTCCTAAACATGTCTTTTAATAAATTAGTGAATTATATATGTCGCCTTGTTTTAATTATTTGGTGTCGGGGACGACACATCTTTTAAGGAGGGGGGTCTATAACAACCTATGGTTGTTGCTTAAATTTTTTATTATCAAAGTAGCTTAAGAACCTCTCAATTTTTTTTTAAATAATCTTAAGATTAAACCTTGAAATTTTGGTAGAATTTGGAAATTGTTTGATTTAAATGAATATTTTAATCAATTTAATTTAATGGAAAAATGAGATAATTATTTAGTCACTCTAATAAAAAATTTGACTACATTTTTGAGTTCCTCACACCCAAATTATTTAAAGGTGAATTTTTAGAAATTTTTGAAGCTCATTAGGTCAAGATATTTTGATCTATTTAATTAGTGTTAATTATTTATTTAATTTAAATATATTTATTAAATTAAATGCCAATGACTTTAACCGTTGGACGTAAAAATCTGCTGCGGGCAGCAAAGCACTAAATTGCGAAGTCACCTGATCAGGGCAATCCGATGGATCAGATGGCCAAGATCAGTCCCCGTTTGTCTTCTCGGGGATCGACCACCTGAAGCTAAGCGACACCTCAAACCGCCTTTAGAGTCACCTCTTCACCGCATCAAGACCCAAGTGAACCACTTCCTTGTGGATGTTTGTCAATTTGGCTTGTGCCATGTGATTGGGGAGAGCGGTTTGGACGGGGCAGAGGCTAGCAAATTCACCACCGATGGATGATGGGTACCTCTTCTTCCCCTTCAACTCAAACCATTTTTGTTAAGTTGTTTTTTCGTTCATAGATTTCATAAGGGTAAGTATCAAACACCAGTTTCCATTGGGCTTGAATGAGCTCGATCAAAACTCAACCCACTATACCTATACAATAATGTATAGTGCCCGAGCTCTTAAGGGCTTCTGGTTATTTCCTCCACACTGTGTTGTGATTTAGGGTCCAATGAATCGTCCAAGACCTAATGGACTCTTTGGTGCCTCAATCAAATCAAGAGGCTAGATGTGGATGGAGTATTGTCCTCCTTAATGAACCCGAACTCATCGAGCAGTCTTATTAGTAATAAGGCAATTTAGCATGTGTTATATATGAATTATATTCTCTTATGTAGATCATCACTCTTATTTTGATATAATCGTAGGAGGTGAACAGTGATGGTCAAGCTAACCCCAACTCGCATGACACTGCTTTTGGGCCTGCACTGTAAGTCAAACAAATTATTTTTAAGACTATAAGCCTGATATTATATATATATATATATATATATATATATTATAATTAACTAAGGAATATGCCTTAAGTCAATTAGTGGTTCAATTGATCTCAATCATTAAGGTAAGTAACTAAATTAGACAACAAATAAATATCACATATTTTGTATTTAATTTGACAAATTTCTTAGAATGCAACAACACTTTGAAAATCTTATTCAATAGATCATAACTCATTTGCATAATATAAATTATAAATTAAATTGATAAGGAGTTTCACTCAGGGTGGATTTGTCTGTACAGACATTATTGAGTCAGGGCTGACTATGGAGTGATCAAGAGATCACACATGTCCTTGAAGGAAAATGTGTGGTTATGCAAGAGACCCTGATACATACATTTTGGTAGACATATCTAACTCCTCATTTTTCTATATGAGCCCACATAACAAAACATGATACAGCATAATAATAAATTATATTTATAGCTTACAATTAATTTTTATTTACTGTAGTTCAGCTTTACTTTACTACATCTTTATTTTGCTTTTAGGTTGCTATGATTTATTTATACAGCTCATACTTGAATATTACTATTTCTTAACCAATCTCTTACAAAAAAACATTGTTTGTACTAGTTCACCAACTAATTTTTACTTATTTTGATAATTTCTTTTATTTATAGCATTTTTTTATAAATGCATTGTGCACCCATACTATTGATTGCTAAAATGTGATACTCTTTAACTAAAATTACATAAATACCCTAAAATGTGCTTAGACTTATGCAAATATTATAATTTGTTTCTTTTTATTGGTTGTAATATTGTATTAAAGGCTAAATAGGGTACTATGAGCTTAGAGTGGAACTAGCAGGTGAACCCGGAATAGAGTTAAAGGATCAGGAGCATACCTGAAGACTTTATCAATTTTTAATATTTATTTTTATCATGTGAGGATGAGTATTTTACTTATTGAAATGTTATTATATTAGCATAGACACTTTCTTTATTTTTAATCTGAGATGAATGATTTTCTTTTATTTTTTTGAATAAATATTTTTGTAATGCATGTTACTTTGTATGAAAATGCATCTATATTTCCTATCGTATAGGTCATTTGCCTCTTGTAGTGCTTAACAGTAGGTTAAGACATGTTAATATAGTGTTAAGTATTACAGTAATGCTCAGTGTTTAGTCATGACACTTAATTCGACACTTGGTCGTTACAGCATGTTGGTGGCCACTTCAGATCAGTTTAAATTGAACCATATAAAAGAACAATTATTAAAGAACTTTGAGATGAAAGAGTTAGGAGAAACAAGAAAAATTCTTAAGCTTTAAATTTATAGGGACCAAAAGGCAAAAAAACTTTAATTAACCTAAAAGAGGTATTTGGAGAAAGTGTGGAAAAGGTTTTGGGTGAATGTAGCGCCCCGCCCCGTCGCCGCGCGCAAAATAGAAAATAAATCAGCGGCGGGGCGGTGCGCTACTCGGTGAAGAATTTCCCATCTCCCCAAATAGCTCAAACTAACACTGAAGGCTGATGACTCAACCCCAAACGAGGGTCGAGAGCTAATACTTAAGATAAGAGTAGTATTATTATCATAAGTATTAGACAAATATATATATTTGATTTAAAATACAATATAAAGAATCCAATACATGTATAAAATATCAGAATTTCCAGTACGCTGATCACATCATAATACTAAGTATAAGTAATATATAAATAGAGTGCGGAAGCTAAGCATCATCCAGAAATATTCATTGCAAAAACTGAATGAAAATATTCATCTCATAACAGAAAAGTAAATACATCCAGAAATTATTACAAACAGTTTACTGAAATAATACTTTAAAATAAAGTCGAAGTACTGAACAGAAATAACTAATCAAAAATAATAAATCTGAAGGAGAAATCCTCTAAGACTCCATGAATTCCTCCAAAACTTTCTGAACATCCTCCTGACCTGGCTCAATAAGCTGTTCAGGATCTAGCAATTTGTCTGATCCAAAAAGTACCACGTGTTAGACAATAAGTCTAATACATCGAAATTAATCTAAATAATTCTAATTATTTACTTAAATATTTAAATAACATAAAACAGAGCTACATAAAAACTATAAAAGTAACTGAATATCTGAAACTGTATAAAACTGAAATAAAGTAAAGCTAACGGTATACTGAATACTGAAAAAGAATAAAAATAGCATATAATTTATAACTAAGTAAATAACATGAAAAACTATGATGTATGCCACTGAAGTCATACATTTATATATGTCGTGATACTGTATGTCACTGATATGCAACTGAAATGTCACTGAACTACTATGAGTTATACGGCTCAATATCTACATACATTCAATTAGGAAATACAGTTTACTGTGATGTCATTATATTCTGAATTTTCCCTATTGATGTATGCAATATTTCGTAACTCATAAATTATCACTGATACTCATATATCATACTTATGTTCATGCTCAGGTCTCTACACTACATATCTTAAAATTCAAAAATTCTAAAAATAATTTAAAATCAGATAAAAATGTCTCCATTGTGTAGAATCCTTCTAAATGGATTTTGACCCCTAGTTCTAATTTCAATAACTAGTTTTACTTATGATTTTAATTAAAATTATCGATTGAAAAGGTTGTATACACATGGTTGTAGGTTTCCAAGAAAGGTGAATTTAATACTTAGCTTGTTTAAAATTGTACTTATCGAAGCGCACTTCGATAGGAGGCAGAACTCGGTTGCAGTTTATATCAACCTAAGCTATTAAATACCCTAATTACAAGCACACTTAGTGTTATACGTAGAGTGACTTGAGAAACTTAGTTTGTTTTAAACTACACTTATCGAAGCATACTACGATAGGAGGCAGAACCCAGTTGTTGTTTATATCTTAAACTAAGGATATAGTTCACTAATTATAACACTCTTAGACTTGGAAGATTTACTATAACATGACTGTATTCATCTAATCCATCGGGATAGCACCTAATCATAAGTTCATATTGGAGTAACTCAACTAATCCTGAATATTGCTGAAGTGACTCAGTACCATAAATATGCATAATCATATCTGACTAATAATTGGGGCTCTAGCAATTCTATTTAGCAACTAAGGATTTACCAAAGCTATGAATCCTGACTCTAATTGGGTAAATCCTACATAAGGTTTCAAGAGTGTGACTAAAAGGTCACTCAATATAGGTTAACATCACATAGGAGAAATCTCATTCTAAGTACTTTGAGTGATCCTACCATAAGGGTCTAAGATCAATCTTCTAAGGCTAAGAAGGTTTATCTAAATTTTTACCTCAATTTTTAATAAAAGATCTTCCTACCTCAATGTATTATCAATTAATAGGCTTAACTTTTTCTGCACTATTAATCCTAAAGTAACATCATAAAGAGCTTACACTTCTATTGTTCTAATTCATATAATTCTTCTAAATTCACAATTCTTATTTTTTTAAGTTTGAATTGATTAGATCAGATGGACAAACTCGTTTGATCAACACTTATGCTATAATTATGGGATACAATCAATAATATTATTATTATTAGTTGGTCATATTACAAATCAGTATATTTTTATGGTTTATCTCATGATAAATATCTTATATAAGAGATAATTAGGGATCTTAAGGTATATGTCCATATACTAAATCACATGAGTTCATTAATAATCTAAGCACTTCTAATTCAATGGTTTAAGATCAATGTCAAATCAGATGTATTATTAGAAGTATGCAAGTTGAATTGTCTTTCAATCAAAGTTAATTGATTAAAGTGATTAAGATTTAAATCTTAATCAAAATAACTCAAGATTTAACTCCTAACTTAACCAAATCAAGATCAAATATTTAGTTTAAGGATCAATGACAAATCAGTGAATTATTAATACATTATTGGTGTTCACTTCAAGTTCAAGATCAAGTATTGATTAACTTAATAAATTCTTATGGTTCTTAGGGTTAAACATTGATTAATATCAAATTAAATCAACCAAGATGTCCAAATCAAAATTAAAGTTCTTAAGCATTTATAAGTATCATATTGATTAAAATAATAAGTAATTAAGGCTAATCAAATCTTAAATTAAATCAAAAGGGATTAACACTTAATTACAACTAAAGTACTTAAGTTTTATGCAGTTTGGTTATTAAGTTCTACTTAGTTGCACAAGCAATCAAAGATTCTAACATTTATATTTGGCACAAAATATTCAAACAATTCTCTATGAGATTTAGAATATGACATTTAGAGTAAATGATAAATTTTCACTTTAAAATGCACCTCCAATTTCATATAATGCTTAATTTTACTAAATTCAGGTTTGATTTTGATATATTTTGGCCCTATTATTGTGGCACCCCGCCCCTTAACCGCCAACAATCAAGGTTAAGGAGAGGAAAATCCCTCACTTATCATTAGATTAAGGTGTAATTCCTAAATCCACTAATAAGTGAAGGATGTGCCCTGGATAATGCAGTGAAATTCATTCACTAAGTATATACATTCATCAGAGTGCGAAAGCAAGACAATAAAATATGCTACATCCAATCCACCATAATCCAAGTTAGAAGTAAATATGTAACTCATAATAAAATAGTACAGTAAAAGAATATACATAAATATCTGAATAATTATAAATATTAAATAAGTCTTAATAAAAATGATAAATCTCTCATCCTCACAAAAATAAAAAGAGAGGCTAAGCTAAGGATCTCTAGCGGCAGCACACTCCTCTTACTGAATCTGACCTTCAGAAGACTCAACTACCTCGAATAACTCGGAATCTACCATTGTTGGTTTCACTATGATATGGCCCCATCCAAAGAAAAGAAAATTTTGGTTAAACATATTATCTAAGTATATTTTAGGCTATTATATTTCATAAATTTTATGATATCACTATTTTACTTAGACTATAAAACAAACAAAATGTAATGGTACAATAAGCATACAAAGGGATGCGAAAAGTTATAAATACAGCATTTATAACTGAGCAACATATGAGGCAAAAGAATATACCTCAATACTAAGCGGTTTATATAAATAAAGTAAGAAAAGTACTTGAAAGAAATGACATATCCTAAACATGCTGATGATCATATGAAATATGCATGTCTAAGAGTAAGTAAATAATCTGTGATAAGTATAAGTAAACAGTAAGAAATCTAGTATCCTATAGGAAAGTAAGCAGGTAAAGTAAAACTGACTGAAGTAAAATGTAATAGTAAATGGTAAATGGTAAACAGTAAATATCGAACTATAAACAGGTATGTAATGACTGTCATATCAGAAGAGGGCTAACCTAGCCTGCTGCAATAAGTATATATATATTCCTAGCAACATACGAGACTAGGCCAGAATAATAGAACATAAACTAAACTGAAGAGGCAGTAATCACAAATATAGTAATGTTTAAGTTATTTACTTTACTTTTGTGGACATATCCAAAAGTAGCTGAGGAGTCAAGCACATCTACAAGACTAAGCAAGTTCTAACTTAACATAACACTCCTCAATAAGTAATATTAAGTAATCGTTATTTCTCCTTACCCCTGTCTAGTAGGGTAAAATGCGCAAGATCAACAAGTAATTGAACCCTATGCAAATTCTATCCTAATTATTCTATGTTTTCATTTTATGCAACAAAGATATCTTGTATGACATGTTCAAAGAATAAGGCACATAATACAAGGAATGCGAAAGCACAAATAAAATAATAGTGAGCAAGGGACTCTATTACATAAGGTGACATTAGTTATTATCTATTAAACTATTCTAATTATTCCAAGTTACACAAGTTCATGATCTTCAATTCCTACTATCGAGTGTAACTTAGAAGCACAACCTTAAAAGTATAAAAAAAAAAATTAGAACTGATCAAGTTTTAATTTAATTTAATCAATAATGACTATAAGTTAAATAAAAAATCATCACATCCTAATTGATAAATTTAAACATTCTAAGCTAAGATCTGATCAATATTTACTAAAACTTGGAATTATGAATTAAATGCCATAAATTGGAGTTAATCACAAAATCCCAAGGTAATACTTAAGGACTATGATTTTAATCTAATTGTGAACTAATGATTATGGCAAATCCTATTAAGTAAAATAAAGGCTTAATAGGATGAATCTCTTAGTCTTAATCTAAAATTAAAAGATAAAATAATCATAATTAAAGTATGAAAATTTAGAAATTAATAAAAACCAAAATTTCATTCATTGAATAACTCATTTACTCAATGAATGAATTCTAATATATGATCTACGAAAAAGGTCCTAAGGTGCAAGTGAAGTTCTTAAGGAAGTTTCTATTAAAAGAATTAGGCAATTTAAGGAGTTGATGGTAGTTAATATAATTTATCTTTATTTGCAGATATTATTTACCTAAGGAAGTTAGGGATGTGAAATTGGAACTGGGTTAGAAATTCATAGATTTTACTTATGAAATTTTCAAGCCTTTAATGGAGTTTCTATCAAATTACTCAATTATGAAGTTATGGGTTCTAAATTGATTCTAAATTAATTTTATTACTAATTTTAATGATTTAAATGACATTTTAGAGGTAAAGTGCATTTCACCTAAATTTTGGGCAAAATGACCATGACCATTTTGCCCTTACTTAAGATTTTAAAATGATACTTTTTGATCAATGGCTCTAAATTAGATTTTATTAATACTAAATAATTCCTTGTTGTCTAATATGAAGATAAATAGTATGTACATCAAATTTGGACAAGTGTTAAGTTCTATGGGTCCAATTTAAGAATTTTAACATATAATGATATTTTGGTAATTTTATTTAATGAAATCTAAAAATTCAGTTAGTTTATTATTTTTTACTATCTAAGGATTACATAGAATCCAAAAATATTAAATTCTAATGTCTAATGTTTAAGTTATGGTCGTTTCAATATTATGGTTCTATTTTTTATAAAAATGGTCAAAACCTAATCTTTTTCATACTCAAAAATCACCTACAATTTTATACAATGCTTAATTTGAATTATGTTTAATTTTGATATATTTTGACCTTATTAGGATCCTAAGGTCATTAAAATTTGAAAAATAAGAGGTTTCGGCCATTCCTGATAGTTTTGGGCAATTCTGAACGGTTCTAGGCTCTACGATGCGCAATAGCGCCTTCTAGCCGAAAGTTAGGCGCTACAGCGTGCTATGGCACGCTATGGTGCGCTGGGGAGCGCTACAGCACGCAGCAGTGCTTTCAGGCGATGTGATGAATTTCAATGCTATGGCGCGCTACAGCGCTTTCAGGCGCTACGGCGCCAGAACTTCCTGAGGTTTGAGTGCTGAGGTGCTTTGAGGCGCTGTGGCGCGCTGCGGTGGAAATCAGCGCGGCGGCGTGCTGCGACTGATTCAACCCGAGACTCGGGTGCTACAGCACTGTAGCACGCGATGGTGATTTCGCCTGTGCGAAAACCATAACGTGTCTCCTTTTGCACTCAAATACTCTCAATTTAGAGCACCTCACGTGCGGTGCCATATACCGATGGAAAGGTATTTCTGAGACCTTTCCATTGATATCAAAATCAGCATGAAATGATTATTTTAATAGCATAAATAGAAAGGTTAAATATTCAGATATGCAAGAAGAAGGAAAAATAGAGCTAATGTTCTTCCATAAATTTTTCTATCTCAATGAGCTCTGATGGATTCCATATCCCAATCATATATTTATAAGGATGCAAATAAGCATAAGAGCAAAATGAAGTAGCCATTGAATCCATTCAATGGGGGAAAGGAGGTGCCTTAAACTCGCAAATGAAAGTTCCTTCTAAGAATCCTTAGGAACCTGAGAGCTTGAGAGGCTGTAGAGCTTCTCTTAAATAACTAGCACAATAAAAATGGAGAATGGGGGGAGCTTGAATTCCTTCAGCAGCTTCAGCTGGAAAAATAGAGAATGGAGCTAAGGGGGGTCTCTTAAGGACAAGGGAAGCCTACCATTTGGATGGGATGCGCCTAAATTGTCCCATCCCACTTGTGGAGATTGGCACCCGTCATGAGTGGAGAAGATGGAAGGCTGAGCATGGCAGGGGGACAGAAGGGAAAGGAAGCTCAAAAAAGTAGCAAGGATGGGATGGCTGTAAATCCCAGCCTGAGAAGAAGGAGGAAGAAGACAAAAAATTGAGATTTTTAATTCCTTTGTTTAATTATTATTTGTTAAAAAAATCAAATTTTGTAAACGTGCTCCAAAAAATCTCAAAATTTCACCCTTAGCTAATTCAATGATAAGGAACGCAACGGCAAAATCGGATTTTGATTTCGACGACAACTTAATTTTCTCATTTTTTCGAGGTATTTAAATATTATTAAAATATTCAACAAAATTTTGACGGCTAACAATTGCCACCAAAATATCCCCCCTAGCTAATTTGGGGGCATTTAGTGTAATAACAAAGTTTAATTTTTAATTTGAGGTCAAAATAGTTAGGTTAATTTCCAGAGTTCCTGAAAATTTCAGAATTAGTGTTTGATCCATTTGATCTCTAATTTGAACTAGTTCCCAGCGGTGAACTACTAATGACTTAATTAGTACACCAAGATCAAAATTAGGACTTGGATTTGTCCTAATTAGCTAGGGTAATAATTTTGGTTAATATAATTAGGGTCCTATGGTCATTAGAATGTAAAAAATCCCAAATTCAGGAAATTCTGGACAGTTCTGGGCACTTTCGGACATTTCTGGGCACTACGGTGCGCTGTAGCACCTTTTGGCTGAAAGTCAGGTGCTATGACGCACTGTGTGCACTACGGCACGCAGCAGCACTGGAGCGTTGCAGCGCTTTCAGACGCTGCAGCACGCTATGGCGACAGAGTTCCCGAGAGCTAGATGTTACGGCACGCTGTATCGCTCCCTGGCCGAGAGCCAGGCACTACAGCGTGCTACAGTGGATTCAACCCGAGACTCAGGCGCTACTGCGCGCTATAGCGCCCGATGGTGATTTCACCTGTGTGAAAATCATAATGAGTTTTCTTTCGCACTCAAATACTCTCAATTTTGGGCACCTCATAGGTGTTGTCATATACCTATGGATAGATATTTTTGAGACCTTTCTATTGATACCAAAATTCGGCATGAATAGATTATTCTAATGAGCAGAAAGTGATGCCCTAGCTACTGGTATACAGAAATCATACAATTTTTTACAGCATTTTCAATGGGGAAACGATCTTTAATCGAACTCATTTAAATCCGATTGATGCTCGACAATCATACATAGAATTCGTATCTAATGAAATATCATTCACCACATTTTGCTAAATCAAATGCAAAGAATAGCACAAGTAAGAGCATAGCAAATGGGTACCTATGGCGGCCGCCCCTTCTAATCACAAGGCTTAAGGAGTGGTCGTCACTAAGCATATCTTATGCTTAACATTAGGTTGGAATTTAATACTCCAATCCAATCTTAAGAAAAAGAGGTGTTTTTTTATATAAAGTAAAGGTTAACAATCACTTAATGAGTATCAGAGTGCAAAAGAAAAGTAACAACTATAGCAAATATCCATACTATAAAATAAGTACATTCAGCTCAGAATATATACAATGCAGGAAAGTAAAGTACAAATAGATCTGAATTATTACAAATGTTTAAAGTTTAAAGAGGACTGAAATGAAAAGAGTCACTCATCCTCACAAAGTAAAAGTAAAGCAACTAGTGAAACTAAGGTCCCTCAGTAGTCTGGACCTCCTCCTGGATCTGCTCTTCAGCAGGTTCAATCTCCTCAAAAAGCTCAAAATCTACCATTATCAGTTTCATAATGGTAGGGCCCCAGCCAACAAAATAAAAATCTTGTTAGACAAAATAGTCTAAGTACATTTTAAAGTAATAAATTTTAATGTATTTTAATGATATCACAACTTAAGTTAAGCAAAATATAGCAGTAAAGCACAAAGAAAGGCAAGAACAAGTCATGAGGTAGAAACATACCTCAACTCAGGCTGCAAAATAAGGTAAGTAAAGTACACAAATAAATCTACTAAGTACAAAGAAAAGTCCTAAAGAATATGATCAATTAACATGCCAGTATAGTATAAGTAAAAGTACTGTACTGAAAGTATAAGACTAGCATCCTAACATGCTCTTAAGTAGGTAAAACGACTAACATACAACAAGTTCTGAAATGTAAAGGAACTGCAGAAAAAGAAAAATATGAAAGAAAGAAAAAATGTACTGAAACAGTAAAGTAAAGTAAGTCTGAAATGTAAGGAAAATATGTAAGGTACTATAAAATGTCTGAAATATAAATATAGGTAATATTTATTAATTTATTGTACTTATGAGATATTCTTACTTAGTTTGCCAAAAAGTAAAGTCCGTCTGGTAATCTAGGAGAAACATCCCAGATTAATGTAAAGTTCATCCAAAAGAGGCATCTATGAGAAACCTCCCAGATCCTAAAGTAAATCCATAAAGTATCTAAAGGGCAAATAGGAGAAACATCCCAATGCCAAAGTAAAGTACCATAGGGGAAACCATATTGGGTATGTTTGGATTAGTGGTTACAAAGTTATGATCAAATGAAGGTTTGTAACATATTTTGATTTAAGTTAATACTCCTAAATTTTACTATGTTAAATATTTATCCAAATTGAGATTTGATAGTTTCATAATATTCCTTATAATTTTCTGAATCCAATGGTATATTTATTGGCTGTATTTGGATTTATATTTCTAAAGTTATTAGGGTTTAAAGTTTGGGATTTAAATTAATTAAATCCTTATATTTATTATTTATCTAAATTATAAACAGAAATAAATTACACTGATTATTATATTCAAATATTATTAATCTAATATTCTGTTTATTATTAATGTTTAGATTAATTTATGTTGTTTGCTTTGATATATATACATATTTTATCACATTTTAAAATACTTAAATCTGATATAAATATTTATATATATATATATATATATATATAATCAATTCTTTATCAATATATGTATATATAATAAAACTAATAATTGTTCTGTAGGTGGGCCCGTGGTGACGCCAGGCGACAGAGGCGGTCAGCAACGACACATGGCGGAGCATCATTGGATGAGGTGCTGTGAGGAGGGCCCACCACCGCTGTCAATGAAGTCAGCTGTAGTACAGAGATGTGGGTCCCTCAATCCACGTGGCATTCTATGAGTTGCAAAGGAGGCAATGGTGGGGCCTGCCATTTTAAGACACGCAGACAAATGGGTTGGGTTGAGCCCGACCCGACCCGTCTCACACCCGAGCCAAACTCGGCGAAACGGGACACGTGGCGAATGCTGGCCCGTCCGGCCAGGCCGTCCAGGCTCGGGTCGCGAAAGACCCAAGCAAACCCCGATCTTCTTCGTTCCTCTTCTTCTTGAATCGCGCCGAGGGCTGCTTCTAAGGCACAAAGTTTCGGCAACTTCCCGGTGATGATCTGCCTCAACCCGTATGGCTAACTCAAGAGCACAACCTAGCCTTCCTAAAGAACCTTAGATGTTAGATTTTCGAGTAATCCAACACCCTAAATCACGATGCCTTACTTCGCCTAAACCGAACCCTCGCAAACCATAGCAGAAAATTTCGCAAATGGTAGAAAAACTCAGTCGATTCGTATGGTTTCAATTGAATTAAATTAGTTAATCAATACAATTGCAATTACATGCTCTTATTGAAAGGAGAAATTGATACTGAAGTGGAGTACCTAAGGATGAGCTGTTGACGATTTTGTGATGATCAAATGGATCCTTTTGCGACTAGGGTTCCTTGTCTTCTCCCAAAACTCGGTCCCCAAGTCACGCGAAAGATTTAAATGGGATCAGAGGGGACTTCAAAGTGGCGGAGAGGCAGGTGGCGAGCAAAGCTCGCTGCGTGCGCGAGCGATCGCCACGCGCACTGTGCGTGGCGCGAAACGGGAGAGATGACTTCACGGTCGTCCGATCAAGTCTGATCGGACGATCCAGATTACATTGTGTCTGATCAATGGTGATTAGGATAAGGAGGACTGCGTGAAAGGTAGATAACGGCGGCAGTTTAGGTTAGATTGATTATAATAAGATTATATTATTTAACTAAATTTCTTTAATTAAATTGAATGACTAATTGATTTCAAAAAAAATTCAATAAATCACCCTTAACTAATTGAGGGGTGAGGAACGCAACGGTGCACTCGGATTTTTGATCCGACGAGTAATTAATTACTTGAATTTTCAGGTATTTAAATAATATTAAAATATTTGACAAAAAATCAACTACTTCCAAATGCATCCAAAACATCACCCCTAGCTAATTTGGGTGTTCTGAATGTAATGGCAAAGTCAGAGTTTTAATCTGATGTCTAGATAAAAATTCAATTTTCTAAGGTTTGGGATTTTTCATAATTTCTAATTTGACTCAATTGACTTCTAGTTTGACTTAGGTTTCAGAAATGAGTTCTAAATTATTTAATTAGTGAACTAAAATCCCAATTAATACTTAAATTAATCTTAATTACTCAAAGTAACAACCTGGGTTGTTACAGTACCTTTGACCTTGCAAGAATGGAGGAAGAAGGCTCAGATTTCTACAAGAACTTGAGGGCTTGAGGAGGAAGAAAGGACCTCAACTGAGTAAAAATGGAGGGAGGAGGGGCTGAGCTCCTTCTTAAAGGAGAAGGAGGGCATGGGCTATGGGAGTTAAGAGGTGAGGGGAGAAAATTGAGAGGAGAGGGGGATGGCCTTTATGTGTGTAGGTTTTGGGGGTAAGAGGCACCGAATGAAGCAGGGGGAGTGTGGCCAGCCAGGGAAAATAAATGGAGGAAAATAATTAAAATGGATATTTAATAAATTTAAATTCAATTTATTTAATTAATTATTGCTTTAAAAGTAAAATTTTATAACGTGCTCTGAAAAATTCCAAAACTTCACCCCTAGCTAATTTGGGGGTGAGGAACTCAACGGTGAAGTCAGATTTTGATTCCGATGAGTATTTAATTATTCTATTTTCCAAGATATTTAAATATATTAATATATTCGAGAAAATCTAACAACTTCCAAACACGTTCAAAATATCACCACTAGCAACTTTGGGATGACGATCGCAATGAAAAAGTTGAATTTTGATTTTGAGATCAATTTAAATATCTCAATTTTCTAATTAATTAAATATATTAAAAAATTCTAATTATTTGATTGAGCTCCGAATTGCTCCAAATCTTTGAGGATTGATTCTAATGACTAAATGAACTTAATGAAATGATAATTAAGCTACAATTGAGTTAAGATTTGGCTAAATAACAACTTAGGGTTGTTATAGTGAATGAATTTTCAAAGTCAGTGAGTGATCTTTTGGAACCACACTTTCATTTATTTGCTAATTTATACCATAAGATAGATTCTGAAAAAGATGAAATGTATTCAGTGCCATATCTTAGTGTTGTAGGCAACTTGATGTATGTCAATGTTTGCACTATACTAGATTTTCCTCAAGCAATTGGAGTGGTGAGTAGGTATATGCATATTCCCGTAAAGGATCACTAACAAGCACTGATGGGGATATTTCAATATTTAAAGAGTATGGTGGATGTTGGTTTATTATTCCAATGGTAATCATTGATAGAGGGCCTTTGTGTTGATACATGGATTCAGACTATGTAAGAGATTTAAATCGAAGGCGATCGACGACAAGTTATGTATTCACTTTGTTAAGAGGTTTTAATGGGTAGAGATCTACATTACAACCTATGGTTCCCCTATCTACAATAGAAGAATACATGGCAGTGATAGAATTATTCAAGAAAGCTATATGGATGAAATTGTAATGGCCCAGTGTCTGATTAGATATCCTGATCTAACACTGAGTGTCATTGTAGTGCTTAATACGAGGTTTGCAAATTTTAACCCACTATTAAGCACAATGATGGGAAAATGATCTATAAGATGGAAAAGATAAATGCATTTACAAATATATTAATAAACATTACCATTACAATCTATAATAATCCTAGTATTGTTACTTATTATTGGGTATTCTAATTAGCTTGAAAACATTTCCATTAGACATTTAGTAACATTAAGAGCCAACCCCTGAAATTTGGTGCAATTTAAAGATCATTTATTTTTAATGAATATTTTGAGCAATTTAATTAATCTAAAAATTAAGAAAATTAAATTGACCTTCAATTAAAAATTTGACTTCATTTTTAAGCTCTTCACCCCCAAAATAGCGATGGGTGAATTTTTGGGATTTTTTAGAGCTTGTTCAGTTATCTAATTTTAATTAATTAAAAAGTTATTAATGTAACAACCTATGGTTGTTACTTAGGCTAAACCTAGAATAATAAGTCTTAAATCACTTACATTAGTCTTTAATCATCATTAGAAGCGAACCCCAAAATTTTGGTTCAATTTAGGAATCAATCGAACCAAACCATAATTTTAGTTAATTAATTAATTAAGAAAAATATGATAATTATTTTGAACTCCAAATCAAAATCTAACTTCACCATTAAATTCTTCACCCCCAAATTAGCTAGGGGTGAAGTCATGAGAATTTTTGGAAGTCGCTCATATTTCATCGAATATTTTAATATAATTAAATACCCCAAAAATTATGATAATTATCTTGATCTCAAAATCGAAATCCAACTTTGTCATTGGATTCCTCGCCCCCTAATTAACTAAGGGTGAAGTTTTGAGATTTTTCACAGCGTGTCTATCCATCGAATTATCAAAATGTATTTAATTGAAAATTAGAAAAAATTATTTAGTTAAGCTAATTTAAATCCTAAATTTACCTTCTGCGTGTGGGACCCCCTCCCTTCCCTTCCTAAAAATTCACACGCATCTCTCCCCTATCCTGCCGCACACATTTTCCCCCGTGCCTTTGATGGGATGGTTCATGCTCATCCCATCCAAGCCCATGCATTTCCTTCTCCTTAAGAGAACCCCCCTCAGTCTCCATTCTCCATTTTTGTTTGCTCAAGATGCTGAAGGAACTCTCAATCTCTCAAGCTCCCAGGGATTCCTTGAAGAAATCTCCATTCTTGCAAGCCAAGGTACTTCCCTTGTATCTCTTTCTTGTATCCTCCGTGTGCTACTCTTCCCATTAGTTTAATCAAAGTATTTGTGAAATAGTATTTCAAGTAGCTATTGTATGGAGTCTTGATCTAAGCTCATTGCGTCCATTAAGAAAACAGTTCTGCAAGTAAGATTTATGTATACTTAGACCTAGGGCATCATTATTTATATTGTTAGAATGGTTCATTGATGTTAATTTTGGTATCAATGGATAGGTCTTGGAAAGGACTCTCCATCAGTATATGGCACCGCACTTGAGGTACCCTAAATTGGGAGTATTTGGGTGTCATAGGAGGAGTATTCCACCTTTCGCACATGCCAAATGTCCGTCGACCACTACAGCGCGCCGTAGCGCCCGGCTCTCGGCCATGTAAGCGCTACAGCATGCAGCAGCGCCCATGTCTCGGTAAATCTAGCATTATAGCGCACCGTAACACCTGAAAGCGCTGCAGCGCGCTGCAGCACACGCGCCTCAGGAAATATGGAGCTACAGCGGGGTGTAGCACCTGGCTCTCGGTCAGGATGGCGCTACAGCACTCCGTAGCACAGAAACACGCCACAGTGTGCCATAGCGCCTGGCTCTTGGCTAGGCAAGTGCTACATCGTGTTGTAGCGCGCATAACTACCCAGTTGCTCAAACTTCATATTTTTTATATTTTGATGAGTTCATAACCTTAATTATGCAAAAATATACCAAAATAAAAATTGGGTATAATAAAATCATGCATTGTGTAAGTATAGAGGTGATTTTTAAATATAAAATTCATCTCTTATCAAATCAGCATGTTGTGTAGCAACTTTTCCTTGCCCAAATGCCTCGTTTAAAGTTTCTAGTTGCTCATTACGACATGAAGAGTTTATTCCCAATATTTGATTTAAATTTCTATAATTTATAGCTTTAAAATTTTGGCATAAGTCATGAATCATGACTTATGATTGTACCCTCAATATTTCTTTAAGCTTCATAGTACTTATCCAATAGGATTAAGTGAATCCCTTACCCTGATCAAGTCATAATTTATGGCTTGTATGGGTAGTCTTTAGTAATATTTAGAACCTTTTGTTGTTAAGTCACATTATGTGACTTGATGCTTTAGCTTTTTCCCATGCTTTTTAAGGTTAAGTATCCAAATTGGGTATTTATCCTTGGTATCTTATGAGATTCCTTTAACAAGAGATGGATATCTCTTTAGTGGTAGAAGCCTTAGAATGGATTAATTCTATTATTAGTTCATTCTAACCCCTCCTTAGGGTGAGATTACATATAGTTAAATGGAGATGACATTTAAGTGTAATTTCATGTATAGAGCATAGTAGCCAATCCATTGGTTTCATTATTAGACTTAGTCAAATAATGGTGCTTTAGCTAGTCCTCTAGCTTAGATCCTTATTATTTAAGTAGTCAAAAAACTTTAGTTCTTTGATGCCAAGCCTCTAGATTCTAATTTATTGACTTAAAAGTGTTAGTTATCTTATAGCATTGGTTAAGTCTTATAGTGACTTAACTAGTTAGCCTAAGCTTCCTTAAGTGATGAATATCAATTAAGTGTATAACCTTTAGAATCCTTAATTCTTAGCTAGTCTATGCTTAGTGTGTGATATTACATGCTAAGTAGTAGTTTTCTTTAGCCTTAGAATCTTTAAGTGCTAAGTCTTATGTTATGACTTAAGAGATAACCTTTAATTCTTTAAGGTTACATTCAACTTAGTTGAATGTTGGTACCCTTTCCTTGGTTGCCTTCCTTATTAAGTGATGATGTTCACTTAGTTTGGTTAGATTCCTATTAAGCTTAATTTTGTGGTTAGAATTCTCTAACCTTAGCCTTTAAGGTAGATTTGTAAAGATTTGGTCTTAAAAACCTTAAGTTTGATTACTTGGATTCTATATTTAGAATCCTTGAGCCTTCTATTATCCTTAAGCCTTAGCTCTTTGCTTAGTTTAGAATCTTAATTTATAGATTAGTTCTTAAGTCTGAATTAGTAGTTATCACCTAGAATCTTAAGATAGTTGAAAGAGTAGATTAATAAGGACTTAGTTTATGTTTGACTTCTCAATAAATCAGTTTTGATATAAGCTTAAGATGTTAAGCTTATATAATTGGTCAATTCATTAAGATGAATTAGAGTTGTTGAGATTGTTTGATTGAATATAATTCAGATCAGAATTGTTAAGGTTAATATGTTAATTGAATTAATTATTGTATAGTTGATTAGATTTGTTAAGCCTGATGATTAGGCTAAGGCTTATTGATGTCTTAGTATCAATAAAAAGGGATATTCAAATTCAGGTTAAATAGATAATAAAAAGGGATATTATTTTCAATGATTTTTGCATTTAGTTGCATACGTCGTTCAGTTCATACTCAGTGATTCAGTCAGGATATTCAAGCATATTTAGGATGGCATATTATGCATAAGTATGCCATGATCAAGTGCCAAGTGGGCATAATTATATTGAATTCGGGAGCATTGGGCTCATATATTTTTGGATGTGTTGTGCATAAAGCGGATTTGCATGATACATATACATACATATATTTTTGGGAGCATTGGGCTCTTTTGTTTACGGGAGCATTTGACTCATTTCTTTTCATGAGCATTGGGCTCACTTCTTTTCAGGTGCGTTATGCACATGTATATGAATATGTGTATGTATATGTATATATATATGTATGTATATAAGTATTCGGGAGCGTTGGGCTCATATGTGTTGTGGGTGCATTGGACACATTGGTTTTGCATATGTATTATGAAGTACATTTCATTTTAGTTCAGTTCACTTGTAGATTCAGTTCAGGTTGCATATGTTTAGTTGATGCATTATGGTATTAGTTCATATACTTGTATTCAGTGCTTTTTAGTACTTGCAGTAATTACTTTCTACTTTAGTTGACTTTACTATTTATTTACTACTTAAAGTTAAATATTAATGTAACTTAAATAAATATATTTTAGTGAGCCTAAAATGTACTTAGACTTGCAGTAGTTACTTTTTTTTGTCATTTTTCTAATAACCAACTACCATATGTTATCAATGTAATTTTTCAGTAAACAACCAATGTATGTTACTGATGTCATTTTTCTAGTAACCAATCAATTTGTAAGAGAATGTTGGGTTCAAACAACCAACCAAGCATCAATATAAATTTGACTTGAAGAGAAGCTAGCAACAATAAATTGTATATAAGTGCAAAAAATAATATATAAATTTAAATAATTAAATTTTCGTATTTTTCTGTCATTTGACTTCCAAAAATAACAAATTTTGACATTGAGGTGTATTATGATGAGACGAACATACTCGCCCCAAAAAATTTTGATTCCGAGCAATATTTTATTTTATATTACTTTATGAAGTTTGAAACTTTAAAAATTAATTACGATCAAACCATAGCTCCAAATTTGACAAAACTTTTTGTGTTGCCTTTAAATAATATTCTTAATCTAACGACACCAAAATTGATGAATTTGGACTTGTTTTTAATTTTCTAAAGTTATTGAATTTAAACAATTCAAGAGTATCTGTTATCTATATTGCTCCCAAATTAGGGCATTATAATATAAAAACTATTTTTATCCAATGGTATTTTTGATTTGCCCTAATTTTGAAGTCATCCAAAATCCTAATTTTTGAGTCGAAATTTGACCTAATTTACAAAGTGATGACATTGGGTCGTTACAACTTATGTCAAAACTAAAGAAGGCATTAACCAATATTTTTCAGTCAGCATCCTAAGCATACATGTGTTAGCATCACAAAATATTATTAAAGATTAGTGCTAAAGTACAAGTCAGGAGTCTCTTGAAGTGTTTAGTAGTCATGATGTATGTGGCCTCTCTCAGATTAATGCATGTCAAGGATTAGACCTCCCAAGCTTACCACCACCCAGCTGAGTCTCTCTGCTTACAACCCAACAACAATGCCTCAATAACCATTAACACCTATAATCAACTAGCCTATATCATTCACTAGTCTTGATAGTTCGATAATGATCATTTCCAGTCAAGGCCACACGTTCAACTGCTCGACCAACATGCCATTATAAATGTTGTTGGTCCATTAAAAAAGACTCATTATTACTAACACATTCGCTCACATGCTCAATTTGATTTTCACATTTATGTGTCAATTCACCAAGAGATATTGACATGATGATAAAATGAATCATGCACACTATACAAAACCCAACCAATTAATGTCATACACCGCTCACGTTAAAGGGACATTTGTCTACCAGCCTAACACTTTAATGCCGATGGATGCATAAGCATAAGCATCCTATATAACCTTCAAGGAGTAGCATCCTCCTGATCATAATAGCAGAGAATCCCTTTCATCATCATTTTTTTCTTCCTTCTTCCAACAATATTGTACTTGCTACCTCTCACCTCTACTTTACATTTTTCTCTTTTTTACAATTTTAAGAACATGTAACATTAACAATAATCTTTATAATGAAACACCTCAAGAAAAATGCTACAATGAATGCAGACTTATTTTAATAGAAGAACCACTATAAAATCTCTTGTCACATATCTTTTCCTACATTTTGGTTTGTTAATGCTTTTATTTACTAATATATATTATCTGAAAGTTGAAGGATTTTTTGTGCCTTTTAGCAAAAGTAAACAAGGTGCCATCAAATGGCTACCAAGCATATCACCATTCTCCGCTTTACATCTTAACCACCAAAGATTTTTAATGATTTGTTTCATTTAATAAGAGTTGTTATAAATCATTAAAATAAAACAAATATATTAATAGTATATTTACTAATACCAAATAACTTAAATATTTAAAGGTGTATGAACATCCTTATTGATCAAAATTCATTGGAGAAAAAAACTAAGTTGAATATTGCAAATGCATTTCTCTATCACAATTTGGAGATGTGCAATGTTTAATGAGAACAAGAAAAACTTGCATCGAGTTATTAAAGATGTGATTATAAGCATATGAAATTTAATGATTATACCTGAGAATATAATATAAATAAAATTTTTGAAAATATTATGTAGACTGTGAGTGAGATCTCAAAACTAAGAGATAAATAAATAAATATAATTAATTTTACCTTGGCCTTGCTTTTAAAGCGAAAAAAATATGTTTGCACAAAATTCATTCAAAAAGGCATTAAATGACTATTATAATTTTCTTGTAATTTTAGGTGATGAGAGATATTTTTTCCTTAAGAAGGGTTTCTCAACTTTTTATCCACATCAAAGTAGTCAATGGAATATTAAAATGGATGTTATTAAGGAGAATATTATGTCTTTGAAATCCATAGCTTCTATTTTGATTGTCTTAATGCCAAATCCCCAAAGTGGTGAAGACAAGATCTAGGCAAGAATATAAACCCAACAATTTTTAAGTAGTTTTACATAGTATTACTTAAGGCAATCATGCCTAACATATTAGAATTAGTCCTCCCAATCATAATCTCTCAAAATTGAAGTGTAGTTAATAAAGGGAAAAAAATTATTAACAATATATTTTTTTTTGGTGAAAGGAGGACATGTGAAATTAATAGCAATCCTGCATGGCACAAAATTATAGTGAAGTTGTTATTATATATCCTATGAAAAAATTCAATGAAATTTATTATGCATTTATGTCAAAATGTGACTTTTCATAACACTAGATTTCTCACATCAACTCCTATGATCTTTAACAAAGTAAATCTTAGATTTTTTTTAATCCACCAAAAGGCTATTGATGAGGTTTTTGCCTTTTAAATTTTAATGTCTATGGAGTACATATCCAAAGATTTTTCTATGTTTACTAGACATCACTCAATAATCTTTAAGCCAAAATCAATTCGCCCCCCTAAAATACAAAAGCAATATAATTGTTAGGTGGTTTTTTCTCATTGTATGTTGTTCATAAAATGCATGCCTTCTTTAGAAGATTTCAGAGATTCATCAATCACATTCAAACTTTATTCATTTTAGTAATCCAAATAAATGCAAATTCATGGCATACAACAAAAAGCCAATAAACATGAAAAATTCTATCCATAGTATAACAAGCCACAATTTAAAATGTTTGAGCATATGCAAGAATGCATATCTATAATGGGTCTTCTGCTATTCTTCTTACTATGAAAATCTACTTCCCAAATTCAGAATCTATCTACATGAAAATTAAGGCTATTATCACATAATGGTGGTTGACACCTATTTAAAATACTCTCAACACAATCACACTATATCTCTTGCAAATTTTGAATCATCAAAAGTGTACATAAATTTGAAGATACTAATCAAGCAGACCAAAAGGAGATACATTGAGTGACACTATTATCACACAATGCTCCATCAGTCAAATCAAGCCGATCAAAAAGAGATACTAATCTTTTCTATTTTGAGAAATCACTTGCCTTCACTCATGAGAGAGTTTGTGAATTCATCCAAAGAATTTAACCTCCAGTGGCATCTAATCTATTAACAGTTTTCCACCAAATATAACTTTATTTCTGAATACCCAACAACTATTATTCTAATTGCAAGTAACATGAATGAGAAAGGAATGCCATCGAAATCTAGGAGTCAAAATTGAATCCATACAGAAATAGTCCAGCATTCTAAAATGTGATCACTTGATTCCATGTTCTATTGTATAATTCATAAAAAAAACAAGAGCGAAAGCAAAAATGGTACCATTAGATTCCATCATATGAGCATTTAATCATATGATTGAACAAAATGACGAACTCTCAGTCTTTAATAAGGTTTTGATTAATTCCAGCTTTAAAACGGATTTCGTGATCTACAATTAATTCAAACTTGAGTGTTAATAGAAACCAAAGCTAACTAAAATTGTTTATTGGTTTGAACTCTCAAGTTCAAATGATACACATTGATTCCTAATATTCTATAGCTCTAATTGTTGTTACCACAAATAAACTTCCTTTCAGTAACAACACGTGTGTCATAGTTAAAGTCAGCTAGGGATGAATGAACAAAATGAGTGAACTATTGTAGTGAAAACTCCACTCGCATGCGTAAACCTAAAAGTTCTGAGCACAAAAAAATTTTAAATAAAAAGGATGTTCCAAATATTTAAATTAAAACAATTTCTAAAGAACACTTGAATTCTAGGGAAGCAAAAGCAAACTAATCATTAGCACAAAAAATTCGGTATGCAAGATTTAAGGCAAAAACAATATATTAACTTTATCACAAGTACTTGCTTGATTCTGAAATTGGAATACAATGAAACAAACCAAAAACACTAAAGATCCATTTGAAGTTTAGTTAAGCAGCCTGCCTTCTAGCCTGGCGAGCACAATCAGAAAACTTTCTAACAGCCGAAGCGCACTTTAAAGGATCATTGAGATACTCCTTGTAACATTTCAGACAATCCTCTCTCTCACCCAAGCATGGCATAGTTTTCTGGTAAGGAAGCCTAAACTCCTTTTCATGGAGTTCCTTTGCCCTCTGAGTTAGCTCTTGAACCATGTTAGCCTCCTGCTTCTCCAATTTCTCCACAACTTTTTCACTCTCTAAAAGGGTAGACTTGATAGCTTCCAACTCGGTATTGACAGGTGATGATAGAAGACTCCCTGGAGGAGCTGAAAGGAACATAGGTGCTTGCTGCGCCACAATCCCAGTATGAGACAAACTTTTCTCTACATTAGAAACTGAATTTGTCTTGCCCCGTGGCTGAGGTGGTTGTTCATGAGAAACCTTCGGCTTGGCTTTCTTGGCCTTTGTTGACCTGGTGTCGTTGGTGAGCCGACGAATAAGTTCAGAGCTAATTTGAATAGTAAATGTCTCGCCCATGGAAAGTTAAGAAAATCTAAGAAATACTCAGTTTTAATGAAAAGTAAATGAAAATTAATAATAATTATATCCATTGCTTGAATCATAAACTTGATGCTAAGGCTTTCGTTTGTGATTTATTTTTCAAAAAAACAAATGAAAACCAAGATAAAATAACTGACAAAATAAGAGAATCTAAAAATTAATAGGAGCTGAAAATATAGTTCTGAATTTTCTAGCATCAACCACTGAAGGAAACTAGGAAGTATATCATTCTCTAGCATATGCTAAAATATTTAGAAAAAAAATAACATTATAACATATGGGCTGTAAGAGAATAGTTCCACTGGTTAAGGATATCTTTAATGGCAAATAATATGTTTAATGAAGCTGGTATATATAAAACGATAAAATAAAATTATTAAACCGCATCCTTTCTTCTATCTTTCATTATTAAATAATATGTTTAATGACAAATAATATGTTAATGAAGCTAGTCTTGTGACCCCTCAAATAGTTCCCATGGCTCTTCACCTTTGAAGAAGAAATAACTATCATCCCTTTCATCTTATCGTTATTATCCACATTATTATCACCATCATCTGAGAAAAAAAAGCTAAGTCTTTCATTTTATCTTCATTATCCACATCATCATCATTGATTTTGGCAAAACTTCATTATCTACTTCAGCACCGTCAGTATTATTATTATATCACCAAATTCTCATAATCAATAGGCCTTGATTATTAACAAGCTAAACTTCAACAGAATTCACAAACGCCTCATGAGGTAAACAAGGGCACTTTCTAAACGTGTTTAAGAAACAATAATATAAAGACAAACCAATTACAAACAACATGAGAACATGAAAGTAATAAAAATCTAATGAAATGTAAAAGTAAGAATACACAAAGATCAGACATTGAAAAAATACAAATTATCGAGCAACAATCAATCTAAATCATCACGATGAATACACCTACCAGGATGAGCATATTAGTTTCACAAGTTGGACTTCTGTAATCCACATTATTTCAACAAAGTCAAGATGGAATTGTCCAATTCGTCCTCCTCATGACACATGGATCAGATTACTGATTTAAGGCTCAAGCATTGAGGCAAAGTCACAAGAGTGACCGTACTTTTAAACTATGCATAACAAAACATGCACAATGTGCGGAAGCGTAACCCTGCTCTGCCACCCTCGCCTTCCCTTGACATGCACAGAGCTCTATTCATCCTCACACTGCCCATGCACTCATGCCATCTCCACGCCCTATCCCCAATCCTCCATGAACTATAATGTCCCCACGTCATCCCACACCACCTACGCAACCCTGCACAGACTCCAGTCTTGCCTTCCACCAAGTCTCATCACGCCCACCATTGTCATCGCACTAGCCCCACTCAAGCCCTTGTGTCGTCATCATAGTAGGAAGCCTTGCACTATATATGTGTTGACTCTAGGGTTTGAATCCAATCTATCTATTAATTTGGTTTTAATGATCATAAATTGTAATTTTATTTTTGTTGAGGTACTCAAAATTTTGTGTAGCTTTTTTTTATTATTACAAATCCAACGCACAAAAATTTTTGAATTTGAACTTATATTTTATTTTCCTAATTTTATGTATTTAAAAATTTCAATAATTAATACAGGGGTATCTGTTGGTCAAAATACCTCCAAACTTGGGCATTACGATCACAAAAATATACTATTTTCAACGGTATATTTGGTTTGGCCTAATTTTGAACTTGTATGGGATTCTGATTTTGTCCTAATTGAGTCAACAATTTGATCATAATTGCTTTAATCGTGATTTGGTTGTTACAAAAAGAGAGAAGATGGAAAAGGAAAGAGGTTACTGAAGGAACGTCCCTTAAGGATTATTTTCTTCTTCACCTTCTTCCTTCTGCAACTCTCCAACGACAGCTTTTAGAGTTTTTACTCAATTTCCTCTTGAGGCGGCTGAATATTCTCTAAGTGGTATGCTCAATATTTCTTCAAATAGTCCCTCTTTTTCGCCCCAAGTGTAATAACCTGATGCTATATAAAGTAATCTAATCCAACATTAGATGTTACTATAATACTTAATACTAAATTATTAAGAACTAATCCAATATTAAGTATTACTTAGGCCAAAAATCTAAGAGATGGGAAAATATATGTACAAGAATACAATTAATATATAAATTTGTCTACCATTCCAATCATTCGGATAAAGAAAAAAAAATATCCATATTAAAAGTTATACAAATAGTTTTGCACGTAATGATACTCGTCCTCACGAAAAATAATAAAAGACTAAAGAGGTCTTCAAACTTGGTTTTGCACCTCTTGCTCCACCTCTGGCTCACACTCTTGATCACCTCCAAGCTCTTGATTTATCATATTAATTTTTAATACAATAAGGCACAACTAATAAAAGAAATATCTTGTTAGGCTTATTAAATATATAACATTTAGGCACAACTAATCCTCCCCAAAATAAAATATTCAATTTATTCAAATCAAAAGTCTAGATCAAGGCTTTGAGTGCACTTAACATTTCTTATCTCTTGTGTTACATAATTCAAGAAATTTCGAGCTTAGACGTAAGATAAGACCGAGTAAGGAATTACTGGAGTAGAAAAATCTACACACTCTCCTTAGAACATAGAGATGTCTATGTGTAAGTGAGAGCAATGATGAAAATTTAGTTCCACTTGCATTAGACAAGGAATGGAGATAGAGCTTAAAGAAGCATCATTAAGACATTTAGGTTCGAAGTCAAGAGGTCTCATATGAAATTGGCTAAAGACGACCTTAAGGTTTAGTAGCGAGTGACTCATGTGCGTGAGAGATCATTAGTTGGTTTAATTATATGTAGCCCCTAGAAATATAAATAAAACATTCACATATTATAACTAATTTAAACTCAACAAGAATTACGAAAGTTGAATCATAATTGATTGGTCTAACTCTCCCCAATCTTTTAATTATTAATAGATTATTGTAATTTAGATTTACTTGCATGCGTAGATTTAGATTAGCTTTAAAACCAACATTTTGATTGTCTAAAGTATTAGAAGAGAAAAGATTATCTAGTAACCCTCTATTAATCCCTGAGAAAGATAAATCTAGGACTCACAATCCCTATATTACTTTAGACTACACATACTTGGGTGTGATCAAAAGTCACACTATTTGTCACATGTCAAGTTCTTGATGCCGTTGCAGGGATTAAGTTAGAAGGTATTTACTGAAATTTATGAAACTAGTGGCTTAGACGCTTTTACTGTGTTCATATTATATTTTAGTTTTTTTTTTTTTTTTGCATATTTAGTTTTCATTATATTTGTTTTTGAAATTATTTATGTTGTTGTAGCCATATCATTTTAATTGTTCTTAAATCTGTGTATGCGGCATGTAAGTGACCATAATTAACTTTATAATCCTAAAATTGATAGAACCTATCACAGACTTAGACATTATTTAGATCTTAACTTAAAAAAATCACATCATGTCTTACCATAACTTAGGAGAGTTATTTTACGATAGTTAGGAAGGTTTAAGGAATGCTTTAGGAGATGTCCACATCATTGATCACCATTGTGATGCCAGTTGCAATTTTTTTTAATGGGTTAGATATGAGCACTAGAACTTTTATAGATGTGGCAACTAGGGATCATATACAACAAGACTCGAGAGGAAGCATATGATTTGTTAACGAAATGACCATTAACTCTTATCAGTGGCATGTTGAAAGAATATATCAACCTAGAGACACACAAGATAACTCTAATGCAAAGAATCTTGTGCAGACAGATCCTCACAACTAGATATGGGAGAATCAACAAACATCTTTAGAAGAATCTCTTGAGAAATTGACAGCTTACACATTTGAATTCATTCAAAGAGCAGATGCAACTTTGAATCAATGTGATGGATCATGTATAAGGCAAGAAAGCTCTATTAAAAGGATTGAGGCACACTTAGAGTTGATATGATAACAATTATTGATTAGACCAGCTTCTGTGGCAGTTGTCAATGAGCATAGTCAAGAACAAGCACAAGCGGTGACATTACACGATGAAAGAGCACTAATCCCTATAACTAACACATGATTCAAAGGATTTGAGAGCTGGATCACCCACCAAAATCCTTAACACATGACAAGAAGAATTTCAAAAAAATAGGGAGGAAGAAGAGTAACCAATAATTGAACCTGTCACAAAGCTTGCTCCTTACAAGCCACCAATACCATTCCCTCAACAATTAGCAATACGCAAAACATTAATTAATGTGGAGCAAGTTAAATTAATACAGCGTGTGAAGGTGTAGAAGCTATTAGTAACATCTCCAATGTCATAAAATACCCTAGCAATCTTGATGAGAATTTCTTACTAGTTGAATTTCTGAAGAAATGCTTGGATTGTATTCCTAAAAAAAATGAATTATATGCATTTCTACAAGATGAAGTCAAGAATGAGGCTAATGATGAGTTGGTGTGTTGATTGAAAAATAAAAGGCAAGACGTGGGAAGAGAGAAAATAAAAAGAAAAAGAATAATTATAGTAAGACAGAAGATATAAGTTGGGTTTGGAATAGGAAAATAAGCACAATTGATATCCATAAAGATTATACTATTATACAAGCTCATGCACATCCCAAAACCTTAATGAAAATCTAGAAAGAGAAACTAAATAGATATAAAGTGTTATTAGTCAGGCTGAGGATGTTAAACCAAGCACTGGTTAGGAGGGAACCCAGCATATGTTTTTTATATTTTTTGTGTTTTGTGTGTTTCAGGTTGATAGCAGGGTTGAGGATATAAAACCAAACGCTTACGGGAGGCAGTCCGCTTGTACGACTAGGTTGCATTTGTTTCTTTTGTTTTTATTTATAAGTGTCCTTTTGTATTTTTCTTTTTAGTGCAAAATAAAACCCACTTTAATGATTGCTCTTTTTTAAGTAATGAAATTTTGAAATGTATTTACTTGATTGTGAATGTGCTATCTTGTATTGTAATGAATTAACAAATAGAGGATGGTGAGAAATGATCAAAGTTGGGATTGAATATTAATTATAAACTAGATTTAAATCTTATTAATTGGATTAATTAGGCTTTAGATGAACTAACCAATATAAAGTCTCTTGTCAATGTAAATGATGACATAGACTAAGTGTAGGGGAAAGGTTAGTATGATGGAATATATTTAGCTTATGGATTAAGGGATGATAGGCTCCAAACAATTCTCATGAGTATGAAACCTCATGCCCAAGTGCATGATTTATAAAAAAAAGTAAAAAAAAAAAAAAAAAAAAAAAGGAAAAAAGAGTGAGAGTTGTCACTCATTGCTTAATAAAGGGATGAATAAAAATATCTCTCCCCAATAAAGGATCATAACTCATGAGAAGGATGAACATATGACACTTAAAAATCTTAAAATATTTATTATACAAATTCCATTCAAATGACTAAACTTAAAGTCACACCAAAATCATATAGATTAATAAATAATGACTTAAGATGATTGAAGTTAGCAATTCTATAGTTTTAAAAGATCAAGCTTTGTAGGATAGAGAATCTTTATATCAAATGAAATTTAATTTGCAACAAGATCATTACTAGTCAACCTTCATATTTATAAAATTTTCATGATAAAGATAAGCATTTCAAGTTCAAGCATACACACATAACTGTATATGACTACATTCCCTAATATATCTTACTCGAGGACGAGCAAGAGTTTAAGTGTGGGTGTGATAAGCCTTAAAATTACACTAAAATTATCCCATTATTTTGTGATATTCTGTATTGAATATATTACTTTTAATTTGTTTTTGGTGTGTTTTGTTTCATTTTTGGTTTTCAGGTATTCAAGAGCAATCTATTGATCTATTACTCACTCATTCATCAAAAGAGCAGTCGGGCACTTAGGTGCGCTTGAGTGCCCCATACAGCACTTGAGCAACATTCAGAAGCCTGGCGCTAATGCGCGCTCTAGCGTCAGCTGGCAGAAGCTTGTGTGCTCCAGCGCGCTCATGCGTCGGACCGACATGCATTTGTGCGATCAAGCACCAAAACAACAGAGATATGCGTGCTTAAGCACACTCAAGCATGCTCGCATGCTCAGACACGCTCAAGTGCTCGACGGGTACAGGTTTTGAAAATGTCAAATTGAAGAAGGAAATGAGGCATCCTTTGGCTCTCCATGGACGGTTTTGGGCAGTTTCAAGACCAAATAAAAGCCTTAAATTCAAAGAATTAAAAGAGGATGGATTAGAGATAAAGAAAAGATAAAAAGTTAGGGTTCCAAAGAAAGTAACTTTTCAGTCATTCCAAGGAGAAACTCTAGGTGACCATTAAGGAACTAAAGAAGAAAGAAGAATAAGGCAAAGATGAAGAGAACTCTAGAGACATTCCTTCAGAAACATTCTCTTCACATCCTTTATCTTTTCTTTTGTATTATCTTGCATAAAAGTCATGATACTTTTAAAAACAATGTTTATCTTTATTTGTGACTCAATTATAATTGTAGCCAAATCCCCTCTTTTTGGGGAGGGTTAGGATAAACTTATGTAGTAGATTTTTTTAAATGAACGATGAGTTTGCTATGTGTAATTATGTGATGAATAATTGTGTTGTGCTTGTTGTAAATCTTTGTTTGGAATTCATAAGATAGTCATTATATTTACTAGAATTCATTCACTACGCCCTACAACTTAGATCGAACCAAAAGTTTGGATCACGACATATGTGCATAGTGAAGCATAAAAGCTAAGAAGCACTAAATCTTAACGAGCAAGAGTCTAGATCAAGGACTTGTGTGCACTTGACACATAAGTAACACTAAACCCTAAATCAGAGCAAAAATCCATATCAAGGATTTATGTGCACAAAACTTATAAGTAGCACCAAACCCTAGATTAGAGCAAATGTCCAAATCAAGGATTTGAGTGCACTTAACATTTCTTGTCTCTTGTGTTCCATACTTCAAGTGGTCACACACTTAGACATAAGGTGAGATCGAGTAAAGGATTATTGGAGTAGAGAAGTCTACACACTCTCCTTAGAACACAGAGATGTCTATGTGCAAGTGAGAATAAAGATGGAATTTTTGTTCCACTTGCACTAGACAGGGAATGCCGATAGAACTTTAAAGAAGCTATCATTTAGACATTAAGGTTTGAAGTCAATAGGTCTCGTACAAGATTGGCTAAAGAAGGCCTTAAGATTTAGTGGTGAGTGACCCATGTGCGAGAGAGATCACTAGTGGGTTTAATTATTCGTAGCCCCTAAAAATATATATTGAACATTCACATATAATAACCAATTTAAACTCAAAAAAAATTGAGAAGTTTGAATCATAGTCAATCGATCTAACTCTCCCCAATCTTTTAATCATTGTTACATCATCGTAATTTAGATTTATTTACTTGTATGCATAGATTTAGATTAGCTTTAAAACAACATTTCAATTATCTAAGCATTAGAAGAGAAAAGAATATATAGTAACCTTTTATTAATTCCTAGGGAAAATTTGTGACTCACCATTCCTATATTACTTTAGACTACGTATACTTGCGTGTGATCAAAATTCACACTATCTGTTGTTTGTTAGGGTTTAATAGTGGTGTTTCTAGACTAATTAAGCTAATTGAACTAGGTAATAATCTCAGGTTGTTACACCAAGTGATCCTCCGTTAGGGTTTCATTATGTTGCTTTTATACTCTTTAAAACCACCCATGGGATGCCATGTAACAACCCTAGGTCCCTTGTTACAATGACTAATCTGGACTAAACCAAATTCTAATCTTTATTCCATTAGACACTAATTGTCATTAGGATCTAACCCTGAAATTTTGGAATCCGTCGGAGCTCGATTTGATCAATTGGCTATTTTGTAAAATTATTTGACCTAAGAAATTAGCTAATTTAAATTGATTTTCAAATCAAAAGCTGATTGCAATTTTGAATTCCTCATATCCAAATTATCTATTGGTGAAATTTTGAGAATTTTTGAAGGTAATTTAGACTTGAAATTAATTAAAATTAAAATGGGTAAATTGCAAATAAGGGATTCACAATTCAAATATTTGCATTTTAACCCCTCCAACGGTCAACTGATTGCCCGGATCCGCTGTGCGGACCACGAATAATCCACTATGTGGCTCGTCTCACGCGACAGTGATCCCGAGTGCATTCCAGCAGTCCGATTCCCAGATCGGACAGCCAGGACTTTTCCCTGCACTATTCATCATCGTCTCAAACATTCCCGAACCGAGTGGTCCCCCGACAGCCTCAACGAGTCCACGCTAGACATACGAAGGATCTTCCATGTCTCCCACCCAGCTGAATCCCAGTGGCCTCGGTTGAGTGATCTCCTAGGTTCGCCCCTATCGAGCCAGACCCAAATCCTTCCCTTCTCTTGGGCCGATCATGGGAGGTCAACTGAGCTCAATTGCTCCCTCAGTGCTATAAATATCCCAGAGTATGCCACGGTGAGCTCTTTGCTCACTGTGCTACATCCTAAGACCCTAGCTGCGATCTCTCCTCTACATTCCTCCCTGCCATTCCAATCGATGACCAACAGTTCTCGTCATCTTCCCAGGAGATCAGTGGGTGCGGCCTCGCGTTCAGGTCCAAGCTTACTTCCAGTCTCTGGACGCCTCCCGTCAACAACTAGCTCCATCGACTTCATTGTCCAAGTACCTCTGTTTCACAGAGCCAGTGATGGTTCTTCCACCAACACAATTGTCGTGACCCCATTTCGATTAGTTGCGTGCATGCTTTAGGGTCGCCTACGGATAAAATAGTTGTGGTAGGGCTTGACAACAGCCTAGACGATGCAAAGCACCATTTGGAAGGGGTCGTTGACTCTTATGGCCAATCGGGCAATTGCGCGTGTTTAGCTCCCCAGTGAATGCCTAATCGCAGGTAATTGCATCTCGTATCGATTGAAGTCAATCGATACGGCTCGGAGCTATTAGGTTCACCCGATTGCTCTTTGTCTTACTCGGACAGCTCTGTCTTACTCGTGCAACAGCAATACTCAACAATACTGGTTCCCGAGTAAGCCCCCATCGATCTAGATGTCCCAAAACCAGACCAAGTTAGGGCTTCTCTTCGTCTTGGAGCACTGATTGTTTCAAGACGAAGCAGGAGTCATGGCATCGCCTCTGTGGGGAGAATTTACTCCCCATAGTAAACCATAGAATTCTAGTTAAGGCAAATTATGGCATCCGGCATTCCAGCGCCTCCGGCCTTCCCGTAGAGAGCTTCTTGGTGCAGATGGCTCATCTTGGTGCAAGGATGGTGTTGTGATTGGAACCAGAGCATGAGGTAGTTTGGTTGTCGAGAATTCAATGAAAAACCCTAACCTTAGCTCGCAGACAGTCGAGGATTCCTTTGCGCAAAGAAGAACAGTTCCAGGCAGGGTCAGCCCGTGCCCGCGCCGTTTCCAGAAGGCGGAAAGTGCTGGGAATATTCCTAAACCCGTCGGGTTCCATTGGCCTACGTGCTTAACCCGTGGAATATTCTCAGAATATTCCATCCATTTAAACAACCCGATTAATTAATAAACTGAAAAATTTAGGAAATTTAATTTAGATAGTATTTTTGACATATTTCAATCAATCTAAATCCAAAAATAGTTATCTTATATACTATTTTAATCAGAAAAATATAAAAAATGCTAATAAGCAATAAAATTCCACCTTTTGTAATTGAAATTTTTAAATAAACCCTAATTACTCTAAAAAATGGATTAGTTAATATTATACTTAATCTTTAGCCAAATTTCATGATTAAGATCTCATTTTTTTTATTTAACATAGAACTTAATATAGACAAAGAAATATTTTCATATGCTTAATTTTATTAATCACTTATTGATCACTATAAACCCTAATTAGTAAATAATTAGATCATTAGAGCTCTAATTTTAGTGATCAAAGTGGTCTAATGACTCTTTAGTCAATGCAAAACTTAAGTATAACCTAAGATTCCATTTTCTACATTTTATTTTTCTAATTGCTCTTTAATAAACCTAAACCCTAATTAATGCTCATTAAGCTCCTTAAATAAATTTAAATTTTAAGGTGTTAAACTTTTCCTTAGACGGTAGAGAATCATGTGGCATTGAGAAGATTCAGGTTAGAATCCTAATACTAAAATCAACTTTTGAACACTTAATAAGTGACATTTTAACAATTTTAAGTAATCTTAATTAAGGTAAAATTAGAACTTCTCAATCTGTCCTTTTCCCTTAAAATCAGCAGACAAGGTGTTTAGAATCCTGTTTGAGTTAATTTGAATCATTACTAGCCTCATTTATTTAAACCTTAGTTTTTGCCCTAATTAAGGTAAGGAAATTCCAAAGTGAATGTGAATTTAGAATCTACATTTTCTCTAATAAATCTTTAACTTAACATTGCAAGTCATTTAAGATCAGCTTAGACTTGTTAAAATTTATAAATCTTTCCTTAGACTAAAACCCTAGAATTAAATTAGAGAGCATAAGAGTAAACCTGTGGTGTGAATCCACATTTTTCCTTCTTAAATCTAGATTTAGTAGTTTATAGTAAATTAGTCTCTATTGAATAAAGATTGGACTTAATAAATTATATCTTAACATATAGATTTTAGTATTAGATCAAAGCTTAGCCTTTTAGAATTAAGGTCTAATTATTTTATTTTTAATCATCATTAACTGTCATTACTAGTGGTATTAGTAGTTCCAATCTTGTTGAGCTAGATTATACTCAATAAGACTTCCTTTAACCTATAGCATTGAAGAAGTTTAGACCTTGGATATTTAGAAGAGACTCAAACCCCTGATGTTGGAGTTTAAGCTCTGATCTCTGAATCTTGATAATATTTATCAAGATTGGTTTGAGGTGTTAAAAATAATCAAATAGGACAATTTGATTTAATTATTTAACTTCAGTATGCGATATCATCTAATTTTGGATTAGAACTGAATTAATTCTACTAATTGACTTTATAGGATCGTGATTATGAGAATTTACTGGATAATAGGGTGTTGGAGATCCTAAGTTTGTATATTTTTAAAATGGTTAGAACAAATAAATTATATAATAACGAAATCACATGAGTTATTAGTACGAGTCTTGCTTATTCCTTGATCTTAATGATTTGCTTTTCTTGTTTTGAGACTTGTTGCCTATGACATGTCACATAAGATAAATTTGATGCATGAAAATAAAAACTTAGTATATTAGGATAGCATTTACATCGGGTTCATATTAGGATGGGTGATTGTGTATACACATTACGGCCAATGGACAGGCTGTAAGAAGAAATAAGGATACTTTGCACTTATTCATTGGGGAGAGTTGTGTCTAGTTCGGGAACCATCTCAGTCTTGCAGACGTGCTCAACTCCTCAACTATTTTTGCACGTGTCCATAGAAGTAAAGTAAATAACTAAAATAAGCTTACATATGTATTTCTACCTCTTTAGTTCAGTTATGTTCTATTTTAACTCTGAGTAGCTAAGTGATTATATGACATGTTACAGTTCAATTTCCGTTACTGTGGATTTGTTAGCTAGGTTTTGATATGGTAATTTTACTTCTTGTACTTTCAATTTATGTATGTTTTTACTTCAATTTCAGTTCTTATGCAAACCTACTAATATTTATATATACATGTTAGGATGCTATTTTTGATTTATGTTTGACTTGGTCTATTTATGTATCACTGTCCATTTATTTTTATTATTTACTCAACATAATTTCAATGATCAAATTCTTGGTAGATGTTTATTTCAATCATCACGTAGGTACTTTAGTATTATATATATATATATATATATTATTATCTAACCTTGTTGTAACTACTGGTCTTGAGATATGTTTCTTTAGTTGCCTCATTTTGATAAATTATAAATATATTATTTATGACTTCCTTATTTTTATTGTGGCTTGTTATACCTATAGCTTTGTTATTACTGTTTAAGTTAAATGTGATATCCTAAAATTGTAAATATCATTAAATAGCATAAAATGCACTTATACAATTGTCTAACACGGGATCTTTTCTTTTCTTTGATGGGCCCTTGCGTGTAAAACTGACACATCAGACTTGGAGCTTTTTGAGTAGGTTGCACCAGGTGAGGAGCTTAGTCAAGAGGATGATCCTGCTGCTGCAAATTAGACTTTCCATTTTTACCTTTTTGAGAGGATGAGCATTTTATTTTTCAATTAAACATTTATCTTTAAGTTGTAATAATTATAGATTTGTGTATTTTATTTTCTACACTTCCATTCTGAGTTGACCATTGTTATTTTCAGTTGACATATGATTATGGATGTTGTTTTCTTGCTCCCACACTCTGTTTATATACGCGTTCATTTGGTGTTTGATTTAAAAGCAGGCGGCATATTCTGCAATTATCGGCAGATTAGTGAAAAACCTAATCTGACAATAATTGAGAATCTATTACGATGATCACTCAATCGTAATCATATTAAAATACATGTTGTAATGACCCGAGGTCATTTATAAGGAAAACATTAATGTCCCGCAATATTTGGATTTCATTAATTCTCCCGTAAATTTCAGTTTTCCGTTAAACTCCCGCTAAATTTCGATTTTTCAGTTACAATCCTTAATTTAGAAAGTTTTCAAATTTGTTTAAAGCTGATATGGAAATTAAGACCCGTTATTAATGCATACTTAAATTAGTAAAGCAAAAATTCCCTCATTAAGACCCATATTCAAGACAGAATCGGCTGTCCTTTTAAAAATTGTTAAGCAATTAAATCTTCGGCTCTATTAAGAAGGTATGCAGAGAATAATATAGCTAATTAACCGTAACTCACCGGCTAATCAGCCCGAATGAAACGGACGTGAGTTACATATGCACGCCCAATTTAATGGCAAAGGAACGAACGATTCTCACCACTCGAATAAGCCTTCTCTCCCTCTCAGTCGCTAGACTATCTCCCGTAAGACGAGGCAGTAAGCGTACCTGGTGGTCGACCGAGCAGGAAGGATCGACCCCTCCTTCCATCGTAACCTTTGTGCCCGAGAGACAGGTAGCGTGCGGCTTCCTCCGCTCGGCTTCTTCTTCCGCGCTCCTGATTCTTCTCCGCTTGATCACCTCCTTCCGCGTGGCTTCCTTCTCCGCTCAATCCCTCTTCCGCTCGATTCTGCGCTCGATCGCTCGACCGCTCTACTCTCTACGCGTCGACTCCTTTTGTGAGTTCGACCGAGAGTTAAGGTGTGAACCCTGCTCTCCTCTCCTCTGTTCGATTCTTTTAAAAGGATAATATATATATATATATAATAATCAAAATCAAAATCAAAAAGCTAGGGATTTTCTTTAGCATACTATTTCACTGTCTCTTATTTATTTGTTATATCAAAATCTTTTATAGTGAGGTTAAACTTTTTAAGAACTAAAATGAAATTTATTTTTGAATATTGTGATAAATTTCAGTTATTAGTTTGAGTATTATGAAGAGCTGTCCGTGAATTCAGTCAATCTTTCATACTAGTATTATTTGGATTTAAGATCTAACTGTAGTTAACTTAGTATGTTAATGTAATCTTGGAGTTTTTAATAGTTAGAAGATCGAAAGACTAACTGAATTGAGTCAAAGCTTGTTCAACAATAAGATGCAAGTGTTTCAACATAAAATCAAAATTTGTAAGCTAGAGATTTATAATTGATATACAATTTCATTAAATTTGTATTCAATTATTAATGATGAAATCGATGATTTTTCCATTGTAATCAATTTGCAATATGTGTGCAATTTGGTATAGGAAGATTTCAAAGCTATTAAACACTTTAGAGTAACCTATGTTGCATTTCAAATCTATGAGGAAAGCTCACTTAGGGTTAAGAATACACAAACTTTAATATTGATTTTCTCTATATTATTCCAAATTAACTCATATAATCTCTTAACCAAAGATAACTTATATGCATCATAAGTTAAAGAGAATAAAGAACCACAAGGTTGGTAATTAATCAAAAATTTAGGAATGAAAATATTAAGCGTTCATAAAACAAGCAAGGACTTTCAAAATTTAATAAAATTCCAATTATAACTTTTGCAGATACATTAAGGTTGTGAGTGAATCGTCTTGTTAAGTCAAAATATAAAAAGTACATTGGATATTATTTTTATGCTTTTTTTACTATCATTTGCTGCTTAAGCATCACTTTGAGCCTGTTTTATATTGCTATTTAATACGTTATTCTTACTACTAATGATGTAAGAGAAATAAAATGATATTTATGTATCTTGTGAATGCTGCAAGAAGGGTTTCGAAATAGAGCATGAATAGGTTAGGGACAGGGCTAGTCCTCGAGAGCTATAAGGGTGCCATCTGGAGCTTTTGAGGGGGCCCAGGTGAAAGTTATGCTTAAATGCATGTTTATTGCCATCTAGAGCCCTTAAGGGGGCCCAGGTGAAAGTTATGCTTAAATACATATGAACCTAGCCTCATAGTTCTGACTTTGCTCATCAGAACTACTATCATTGCTTCATAATATCATAGACATAAATATAAACATGAACTTTTATGCAATTATTATTTTTTTGTTTGAAAATTTGGCATGTGACAAAAGGACATTTATTTTGCAAGAGACATGATCATCTTTTATTTGCAATTAACTATATTTTCTTGTAATTATTAATATTTTTGCCTTTCGCTTTTGCTTAAAGTATACTTATAATATTCTTTGTATTTAGAATGTACGCTAAAACATTATTTTTATAATGTTAGATCAGATACAACGAGAAGATGCTGATATAATTTAAAGGCATGGCGCGGGAAATTAACAAATTCTAACTGCCCCTTCAAAAGATATATATTTTTTGTATAAATGATAGTTGTGTAATAAATTATAGATTTTATTTATTTTAAATTAAATGAATGTTAGTTCTTTATGCTTGAATGGCTTTGGATGTTTATTTAACTGTTACTTTACTTCACTGCCAATATGATCCTGCGGATAGATGCATCTGATGTTAGTTTAGTTACTAGTAACCAAACTAACATGGGTCATTACACATGTTAACATGACCACAGTTGAGGTGAGACTCCACATGCCAAGATCCACCTCTTTTCATCAGCGAATTTTGGTGATTTGTATTCTAAAATGCATCGGGCACCTGGGCACTGACAATCCAAAATTGTAAGTCTGCACTTGCACACAAGTGTACGTGATTTGAAGTAATATGGGATGGCAAGATCCCAAGATTTATCATCTTCTGAGAATAGTGTGTGTTTATTACTAAAGTATATTTCTTTTCAATAATATTTAAACTAACAAATGTTGGTATTTTTGTCCTAAAATTATGCTAGATTATTCTAAATTAGTTTTTTAATCAATTGATAAAGTTGGGGAGAGTTAGATTTCAAACTTGCAATTTGTAATAAATATGTGTGCAAGTATACTTCTCCTAATGTCATGTCATATTTTTCTCATTTAATAATTTTCTAATCAAGAGGTCTAGTTTTATCATTTAGACATTAATTTCATTATGAGCTAATATGAACACTCTAGGATTCAAATTTGCTCATAAATATCTTTGTGATCTTTTTATAAACGAAAGTTATCCTTACATTTGGGCGGCATAATTCATATTTTATCTTATGATCACTCGAACTTAATTCCATCTATGACTCGCACGCTTCTACTTTTGATTTAGCCAAGATAATGAGCTGCGAAGATAAATGAACATATGTCACTCACTCACAACTTAATGCTCACAACTTAATGCGCTCTATTATCTCGCATAAATCACAAGTGAGCAATGAAGCTCAACAGGTGGGTCTCGGCTCACATGCATCTAATACATAACTTAACTTAGAGTCAATAATGGCCTACGTGAACTATGTCACATCGTTCACTACCTAACACGTCTTTTCTATGTGTTATGGATTGAGCTATGGGGCTCAAAGATTTACTAAATTTGCTTATGGCTCATATGAACAAGTTTTTGAGTTATAGCTTGTGCATAAGAAATTTCGCTCAGCGAATTATGTCACATTCATTCGTGGCATAGATACTCTAGGTGCACAAGTTTTAAATCAAGACGATCATCGAGCACTATAAGATTTCATTAAAAATATAATTTAATGATATTCAAAATATTTTTTTATTCATCAACACTTTTCATTCCATAAAAGTAAAAACTACTTTCAGCTCAAAAATTAAGACTTTCTATTAAGATCGAATTCTTAAACACGCACAAAATCTAATATTCATTACATGTTTTCTGCCAAATCCTCCCCAAAGGGGGATTAGGCTACCATTATAATGAATATGACAAAATAAATACAAGAATTTGTAAAAGCATACATTCTGTTCTTACAAGTAAAAATACAAAAGCAAAGTCATTGTGCTAAAGATATTCAAAAATTGGAATAAGTTGATGGAGAACTAAACTAGCAAGATAATCAAGATTATTTGATCTGACAATGGCGGATAGTACACTTCTGATTCATTTATGCAAGAGTGCCAAAGTTCTGGGATTGAGCACAACTTCACAGTAAGAGAGGCACTGCAACAAAATGAGACAGCAAAGCGTCTAAATCACACTTTGGTGGAAAAAGTGTGATATGTGTTGTTCAATGCTGGGTTGAAGAGAGTCTATTGGGAGGAGGCCTTAGACTACACCTATTACTTGATGATTGTTTGCCGTATGCTGCAATCAATAAGAAGACTCCAATAGAGTAGTAGTCTGGACGTTCTGCTGCAAACTACTGTCAATTGAAGATCTTTGAGAGCCCAGCTTACTATCATGTGAAGAAGGATAAGCTAGAATTGCGGGCTAGGAAAGCATTTTTTGTTGGTTTTTGACACGGAGTAAAGGGCTACAAATTGTATGATCGAGTAAACAGAAAGATAATGACAAGCAGAGATGTCACATTTTATGATGAATTTTTCTTGAGACTGAGAAGTTTGCATCAGGTGAAGGATTGTGTAGCGACTTTTACAGGCAGACAAAGTAGAGTTTGATGCAGCCCCATTTGTTACACAAGATTCTTCCCATCATGATATAGTTATTGAATATACTCCTACATTTGATGACCACATTGATGATGAGGAAGAAGATGATGACATTGTTGGTGAGGCTCCTATTCAGGAGTCAATTGCAAGGACAACAAGCAATTAGAAGGCCGATTTGGCTAAAGGACTATGCTACTTACGCTTTGTCAATGTTAGAGGACGAGGTTCCCTCTCATTGCAAGGATGCAGTGATGGGTCCAAAGAAAAACTTATGTATGAATTCCATGAATGAAGATATGGAATATCTTCAAAAGAACAGTGTGGAGATTGGAAAAGCTCCCTACAGGAATAAAGACGATTGGGTTTAAATGAGTGTTTATGCGAAAAAGGAAGGATCTCCTTGAGCTAATGTAAGATACAAGGCTAGACTGGTGACAAAAGGCTTTGCGCAAAAAGAAGGTATTGATTATGATGAGGTATTTTCCCCAGTTGTCAAGCGCTCATCGATCCGTGTGATTCTAGCTTTGGTGGCACGGTTCAATCTATTATTGTATAAGCTCAACGTCAAAACACTGTTCTTACACAGAGAATTTGAAGAGGAGATCTATGTAATGCAACCCCAGAGTACATTGAGGTAGGTAAAGGAGACTTGAATTGCAAACTAGATAAGTCTCTTTATGGCCTAAAACAACCACCTAGGCAGTAGTACAAAAATTTAGATCAATTCATACATAAAGAGGAGTATATAAGAAGCAAGTTTGACTATTGCGTGTCTTTCAAAAGATTACCCCAAGGGTAACGTCATTTACCCAGTCCTGTAAGTTAACAATATGTTGGTGGCCACTTCAGATCAGTCTGATAAGAACCAAATGAAGGAACAGTTGTCAAAGAACTTTGAAATGAAGAGTTAGGGAAAGCGAAAAAAATCTTGAAATGGAGATCCGCAAGGACAAGAAGGCATGAAAGCTTTGGCTTACCCAAAAGGGGTATTTGAAGAAGGTGCTGAAAATGTTTCGAGTGAACGACTTTACAAAGTTGGCAAGTATTCCTTTGGCACCACATTATCGCTTATCTACAAATTTGCGCCCAAAGTCAGATGCTAAAAAGAAAGAGATACACACAGTGTCGTATGCGAATGTAGTTGGGAGCTTGATGTATACCATGGTGGGTACGATATCAAACTTGGCACAAGCAATAGGTACATGCAAAATTTTGGAAAGGATCACTGCCAAGCAGTGATTGAGATATTTTGATATTTGCATAGTACGGTGGGTGTTGGCTTATTGTTCTAGAAGCAGTCATCGATAATAGACCTTTATGCCGGATATGTGGATTCTGACTATGCAGGAGATTTGGATCGAAGGCAATCGATGACTGGTTATGCGTTTACTTTGTCAGGAGGTTCGATTGGGTGAAAATATACACTATAAACATACAGTTGCTCTATATACAACATAAGCAGAATATATGACAGTTACAAAAGCATTCAAAGAAACTATATAAATAAAAGGTTTGTTGGAAGATTTAACTATGAAACATGGAAAGGTAGTAGTCTATTATGATATCCAGAGTGCTATATTATTGGTTACCAATCATATTTGTCATGCTCACACAAAGCTCATAGATGTGTGGCACCATTTTGTTCGAGATATCATAAATGATGGAGAGATCTTATTGAAGAATGTTGATACAAAAGACAACTCGACAAATATGCTTGTGCTTACAGTTCAGAAATTCACCAGCTGCAAGAGTCTGGTGAATATGGAGAAGCTTCACTAAACCATCCCATTTGTCAGAATTATGTGTGGCTTGATTCCTTTGAAATGAGATACGTAGGCAACCATGTTGGTGCAGCTGCGACGCTTGAGAGCGTGTTTGGTTTAAGTTCTCATATGACTCATATGAGATCTAAGGTGGATAATTATTAATTTGAAATGAGGATGCTGTAGATTTGGATCAGCCAAAGAGAGTCAAGGGGTTGGACAGAGGTCGGGCACTCAGGCACGCCTAAATGCCCCAGTGACAGAGTGACAGGTGCACAGCAGACAGCGCATCTAGCACCGTGCCCATGAAACAGTTCCAATGTAGTGCCCAGGCGCCTAGGAAACAGAGTGGCGGGCGCCCAGGCGTGCTTGCTCCTGCGTTATTTCATGCCCGAATTCTGGAGCCTATAAATACATTTGTAGATCAATTTAGGGCATTCCAATGAAATTCCTAATTGTTTTTGGTGCACAAGAGCTTGGGTGCTGCAAAAAACTCCATTGTCAAGGGCTTGGGTGAAGGGTTTCTCAGCCTTTATTTGTATTCATCTCTCCAAAAAGTGGAATTCATCCTCCACTCTCCTAGTGGACGTAAGTGTTTACACTGAACCATATAAATGCTTGTGTTGTGCTTGTGCTTAAATTGTTTGTGTGATTTTCTCTTATTTTGTTCTTGTTTGGTTTTCGATCCTTATAATTGGAGCAATCCAATCTAATGGAACTTCAAATGAATAGCTAAACTTAAAATATTTCTATACACAGAGATGAAGAGAATCAAAATTTGAACCTCACTTGCAAAACTGGCACTTTTCCATTTAAGATACATATTTTATGAATAGAACAAACTAAGCCTTGAGTTGCAGTGATTATATACTACAAATTCTATATATGAAAATTTCTTTCAAACAGAGGGTAGACTTGAGCAATTCATCTAGAAATTTGATATTAAACTTAGTGTTTCTTCAATGCATTGCTTGAGATGGTATCCTTTTAACAAATTGCAATATCAGAGAAGCCTATATAATTTAAAGCTAACTATATTAAATACCCTCATTACTGTCAGTGACGAATATTGCCTCTCTATTGCAATGTTGCTTTCTTAGTCTAGTAAACGATGACTATACATATTTGGTGATTATAAATTTTATAAATTTGATGTGTAACTTATAAAAATTAAGAAAACATAATTTTTAAATCAAGTGCACTCTTAAAACTTAAAGTTTATATAAATATTATTTATGCATGAACTATTGATTGTAAGAAATCAACTAATACAATAATTTGGTGAGGAATTCTACAAAAATTTTGAACTGTATGGATTCTTGCAAGCTTAACAAGGCATTAAACGCATCTTTTTTTCTCTGTGCCTTGTAAAGGAATTGGATAAAAGATATTCATAACACCCCAATCATGCATAGTCAATGACAGAACTTTTGAAGTTCTAAATGGATTGATTTATAAGATACAGTTTAATTTAGACAAAATTTCAATTTAAAGCCTATATAAGCTAAGCATTCAATCTAAATAAGCATATCTGATTCATCAATTAACAAAATTAAAGATCAACAATAAATCTTTTGTGTTGACCAAAAGTAGATAATCTTCCCCAATATCCATAGAGAAAATATTGTGAGAATTGTTGGACCAAGAGGGCAACAACATTCATACAAAAATCTGAATGAAAAAAAAAATTATGGACAAGGCATTGCGCTTAAATAAGCATACATATGATTCATCAGTTGATGATAAAGATGAAAAAAAATGAATCAAAAGTAATGATCAAAAATGCAGAATCATCCCCAATCTGCATAGAGAAATATTGTGAGAATCGATGACAAACTAAGTGCATACTAACATTCATACAGAAAACCGAATGAAAAAAAACGTTTGGATGAAGACTAAACTACTAGATTCAGTGATGGATTAGAAGAGATAAATTGAATCAAATGATCAAAATAAGTGTCGGACCTCTCACGAGGGTTGTCGGTGTCGTGATTTTCTTGGAACCCTAGCGAGCGGAGGTGGGGTGCCGATTTTCATAAGCTCTGGCGAACGATGGAGTGGAAGACTAGGAAATATCGAAAAAGACCATCCACGCAAGCTCCAGCTGACATGGTTTCTTGGAGTTAGCGGGCAAAACACTTTAATACTCTCATTCGTGCGAAAACTATGTTTAAAAGATTTTAATAAGAGATATCGAAGAAGATATTATCGAAAGTATTATAATAATGGGTTAATTGTACTTTTCTTCAAAATAGCTTAAAATAGCATATAAGGTCGCGTGGTGGCAATTTGTGTGGTACAAAGGCTATAAATTTTGTCTTCAAAATAGCTTAAAACAGCATATAAGCTTTTACTCATAGGGGATGGTGGTGGTACACTTTTTAAGCTTATCTTGTAAAAGGATAAATATGATACTATCCTAATATAATATAAAGCTTAAATATTATTCTTTGGTGCCTTAAGATTGTTTCTTGAATTTTGTCAATAATGTTGCAACCCAACGGTTGAGGCTCTGGATTTGTTATCTTAGTTCATGATTTCAAATTCTACCGACCACATATAAAAACATATTTATATATATAATTTTTTTTCTTAAGTTCTAATTTTTTTATAATTTAGTTATATATTTATAGTTGCATACAGCTTAAATCTAATCAAGATTTAAGAAATCTATTAATCTCAATTACTCATTAGATTAGTCCAAGAAAATGAGAATAATGGAAACCAAAATGAATGCTTATATACTTCAAGCTTTCCTTAGCCAATTGATATCATTAATAACTAACCTTGATTATATGTTTAATAGAAATTAGTAGACTAATACAGTGTAAGTAAATCAGTCCATAGAGGAGGTTGTCATAAAATGTACAACTAGTACCCCCAATACATCAAAACTCTCATCCCATTGGTTCATCCCATGCTAACCAAAGGTAAAACAGAGAATTTAAAGCCAAAATCCTTCCTCTTGGAAACTGCTTTTCATTCTTCCGTCAACTCTCCCTCTACCTTTCAACTTACAAAAAAATACACAATGAATTTCCACAATTAATCAAGAATATCATGCCCTCATTCAAAGCAACACTTGGTCATTTATTCATAAGCCTGCAAATGCAAATTTAATCAGCTGCAAATGCTTTTGAAAAATCAAATACAATTATGATGGCTCTATTGCTAAATATAAGGCTCGACTTGTAACAAAAAGGTTATTACAAGAAGGTATTGATTATAATGAAATGTTCAGCCCGGTCATAAAGCTTATTACTATAAGAATTATTTTCTCTCATGCTCTAACAAATGCTTGGTAAATATGACAACGTGACTTTGATAATGCATTGTTAAATGGAGATCCAAAGGAAACCATTTCATGACTCAACCACTCGATTCTGAATCTAGCACTGATAAAGCTCTTTTGTGAAAATTTTATAAGGTTATTTATGACCTAAAATATCTCCCGGAGTTTGATACCAGAAGCTGTCCTCAGTGCTTTTGACATTAGCTTTACAAATGCCAAAAGTGATTCTTCTCAATTTATATGTAGTTACCACAAAATCATCTTGTATGTTTTTGGTTAAGTTGATGACATTTTACTCACAGGGAATAATCTGGACATAATCGTTAGCCTCATCCACTTCCTAAGCTCACAATTTTCCTTAAGAGACCTAAGAGAATTCAACACTTTTCTCAATATTGTTGTTACTCTCAACTCCTTCCCCCTATACCTCTTGTAACATCGCTACATAGAGAATTCTTTATGTTAGTTCGGTATTCATGATCACCCCCCTCTCCCTCATCCATGGTAACCCTAAATTCTCTTCAAAAGGATGTTGGTGAACTCTTTTCTGAACTGTCCCTATACATGAGTATAGTGCCTAGTTGAAGCTCTACGAAACCTTCACTTCACTCCTTCAGACATCATATCTAGTGTTAACAAAGGCTATCAGTTCATACATGCTCCTGCAATTGAACATTGGAATACTATTAGACGTATGCTTCCCTACCTCAAGCACATCGCTCAGTATGTCTTAGCACTTCAAACCATATTGGTATCCGCATCCCTTGGCCTAATACGATGCTGATTGGAAAGAGAACATTCATGATCAAAAGTCTATTGCAGGGCACTACGTTTTCCTTGCCAATATTTAATTTCATGGTTATCGAAAAAGCAACAAAATATTTTAAGGTCGAGCACTGAAGCCTCTTATAAATCAATTGCAAAAACAACATGCAAATTCACATGGATCCAATAACTCAACATACACATGCTTGCTACACCTGAGAATATATACTTTAAAGCCAAATTTTCACACTCAAATGAAATATATGGAGGCTAATTATCATTTTATTTGTCACCTTGTATGTAACAACCAAACACAAGTTCATCACATTTCATCATTTATTCAATTTGATGACATCCTAACAAAGCTTCTCTCCATCAAAACTTTCACAAAACATGTGCACCATCATGCTCACCCGACCAGTGTCAATGAGCTTGAGGGGGAGTATTAGCATGAATTAGTTATATGTATTATTCTGTTTTATACTAGTCAATTATGTGCTTGATTCTATGCTATATTATATGCAATATCCACCATTGGTTGAGTTGCCTTATTTTTAGTCGCTCTGTTCTTTGTCCATGTGTCATCGCCTTTTGCTCATTTGCAGTGTTTGTGGACCAACACCAATTTTTTATCTAATTCGTAAAATTGATGATATGCAAACATTAAAAAATTGGGTTACAAAAATGCAATTTTTTTGTAAAGTGCAACTATTTGAAAATGATCATAAGAAAATATGCAAAATTGATGGAAATTATTTTTTTTCTTCTTAAAATAAAATGTGATATTTAATAAACAAAAGAATAATTTAAAACTAAATCTTATTGAATTATACTACAATACTCAACTCACTTTCATTGTCATGCACATATTATTTATGAGAAATGCTAGTTAGATCCACTGAGATGGCACCCAAAAAAGTCCATTCAATGGGATTTTTTAGGTGCATTCAATATAAAATTTAAAAATAATATTTATATTATTTTAATATAAATAAATATACACTAATGAAATATGTACAAATTCTATGGGATGAGCTTTTTTGGGTGCCACCTCAGCAAGTCTAAATAGCATTCATCTTTATTTATTGGATGACCTCAACAATGCATAGAGTGTAGTTTTTAAATGTTTATATATTTAACTTTTTTGAAATTTTTTATTTTAAAAATAAAAGAATTATATATATATATATATAGTTAAGAAATTAAAAAATTAATAGAGATTAAATAAATGTACATATTTTGATTTGCATGATCATCCAAGACAAGCAAGTCAGTTCAATAACTAAACCAATATTATTATATTATTAAACAAATTGTAACAAAGATTTTTAATTTAGATTTAATGTTTAGAAAGATAATAAGAATTTTGTTAAGAATTATCATAAAAAAATAATATAATATCACTCATAGAATTCTAACATTTTAATTTCAAACATCATTATTTAAGGTGATAAAAATAATTAAACGAGATAATAATCACAAATGATTGATTTGATTAGATTATTATCTATAATAATTAAGCTTTAAATTAATAATATTAAGTGGTAATCTATATTCATTATTAACTTTTTTTATTTGGAATAAAAATAAATTAAAAAAAATATAATTTCTTATAAGAAGTTGAAATTAAATAAGGCAATATATAATTAATTTTTTTTTGTAATTCTTTTTTTTTAATAAAAAAGTGGAAAATATTTTCTAATTTTTATTATAACAATTTCTTTATGAGTATATTCTTAGAATGATTTATTTCTTATGTTTAGAATAAATACCTACACATAGAAATATTATATCATCTATATTTTATTTAATTATTTTTTAGCACTTAGCTAATGACTAACCGTATATAATCTTTAGTTTCAATGAATAAATGATCAATACTAATCCATAAATCATAACATTCCTAAATAAAATATCTATAATTTTAACTTGATTAAGAAAAAATAATAGAAAAAAGAGTTAGTATGACAACAGACAAATAAACACAACCTTTCACAGACGCATGCGTAATCAGTGGCCCATCCATACAGCATTCAGGCCAAAATCCAAAAAACGAGCAATGTAGCTCGATAGCTGCGAAGCAGAACTAAAATAGACTCAGAGAGTCTCTGTGAGCGTGTGTTGGAGGGAGGTCGTGGATATGGCGGGGAATGAGTGGATCAATGGGTACTTGGAGGCGATACTGAACAGCGGTGGTGCGGCGGTGGCAGAGGATCAACGGCCGGCGAGGGATGCCGCGGCGGCAGCGGCGGTGGCGGAGGTGGGTGAGAGGGGCGCCCATTTTAATCCGACGAGGTATTTCGTGGAGGAGGTCGTAACCGGAGTGGATGAGACGGACCTTTACCGTACCTGGATTAAGGTTGTCGCCACGAGGAATGTCAGGGAGAGGAGCTCTCGACTCGAGAATATGTGCTGGAGGATCTGGCACCTGGCCCGCAAGAAAAAACATGTTTGCTTCTCTCTCGTTCTAACTATCGAAACTCTTTGAACTTCTTAACAATTCATTGAATGAATTCAATTTTAGCATGCATTTTGTTTTTTAATCTTCCGTTTCTGCTGTCCAATTTCTCTCTGTGTCGACTAAAGTGACGATTTAGCTCCAGCTTTATGCGGTGTTTTTGGAGATTTTTATCCACTAAATTGAACAGGAGCAATTTGATGGTTTTTTTTTTTTTTTTTTTGCTATGTTTGATGTACAATATTTTGGCAATCTAAATGAATGATTACGGGTTCGCTTAATAGAAACGTGTATTGTTCATGGGAAGGACACTTGTGCTTTTATATGAATTATGGATGAATTTAGTAGAAGGCAGAAAGTTTAACACTGCATGTTGTATGTTGGCCAGCCTGATTGGATTTTTGAATGATTTCTTAAGGGTTAATCGGTGATGACCTTTTTCTTATACGAGTGAAATAGTTGGGGAAATTTACTTGAAGTTTTAAGAAGACTGAATTTTGATGTCAATATAATTAGTTTCACTCCTACTAAAATTTGATAAAATGTCCATGGGAAGGACATTGCATGAAATATTTTCCTCAACTATTGAGATTGATGGGGACTATAAATCAATAAGGTTATCCAGCTAGCATGAAACAGGGTGTGAGTGGAACATTTATCACACTATTTAATCACTATTGAGGAATAAGATTGTCGTATTGTATCACTTTTCATATGACCCTTCTTATGACACAACATTTAGCATCTATATGATGTTTATAATGTCTGCAAGGGTGTGTTTTAGGATGATATCACTAATGTTGATACACTTACCTATATGAGCGGTAATGATTACATCATGGTGATGAGATAAATCATTCTTCAAGTAGTTAAACACCCTTGAGTGCCATGGTAGACTACACCTAGATAAATCCTGAATTTAAATATAAATTCATGAATTTTAATTCTATTTATAATTATATTATATTTTTTTCTTGTAACTCAAAAATCTTGATATTGCTATTTGTATTCCAAATTGTGTTTGCTCTCAGGACATTGAATTCCGAGTCTACATCTTTTATTGATTCTCTCTCATCCCTTAAGGCTCACAATTTAATGTACCTTAATGTTTTTGATTATTATGCTTGACTAGTTGATTATATTTGCCCCGACTGTATGCTAAAGGGTTCTTTGTTTTATAATGCATTTTTGAATGGATGATAGGAACACAGAAGTTTTTTTTTTTGAAATTGATACTATTTAAAATGTTGTTTTATGCAACTCTATGCCAATTTTTCCAAGAATCTAACTTGGCTATATAAACAGATAGAATGGGAAGATCTCCAAAGGATAACAAAGCGAAGGTGGGAGAGAGAACAAGGACGGAGAGATGCCACTGAAGAAATGTCAGAGGAATTATCAGAAGGAGAAAAGGGGGATGCAGTGGGGGAGAACCTTCATAGCGAGACACCTAAGAAGAAGTTGCAGGTCTCTGATCTCCAAATTTTGTGTGAGGAAAACAAGGAGAAGAAGCTTTATGTAGTTCTCATCAGGTATCATGTACTTCTTTACATTTAAATTAAACTATCACTTGATCAACCTATTTTTCATACAATTTTAAATCAGCTTGCATGGTCTTGTTCGTGGAGAGAATATGGAGCTTGGTTGTGATTCTGACACAGGTGGTCAGGTGGCATAGCTCTCTTTCTTTTCATAAAAGATATGTTAAAATTTACAAATTATGGGAAGCCATCTCATGCAATGATGTTTGCATGGGCTTGTTTATTTTATTGCACGAATTGTGCTCAACTTCAAACCATGTTGATTCATTTGTATGCACCACGTATATTCGTTACCTTGTAGATTCTTCTCATAACATTCAGGTGAAGTATGTTGTCGAGCTTGCTAAAGCATTATCGATGATGTCGGGAGTGTACCGTGTGGACCTCTTCACTCGCCAGATAGCTGCACCTGATGTGGATTGGAGCTATGGGGAACCTACAGAGATGCTAACTACTGGTTTCAGTGATGAGGAGGGCAATGAGCTTGGTGAGAGTGCTGGAGGATATATCATCCGCATTCCATTTGGTCCCCGGGACAAGTACCTCCGAAAGGAGCTTCTATGGCCCTATCTCCAGGAATTTGTTGATGGTGCCCTTGCTCACATCATCAACATGTCAAGGGTACTAGGTGAGCAGGTTGGTGGGGGGCAGCCAGTGTGGCCATATGTGATACATGGTCATTACGCTGATGCTGGTGATAGTGCAGCACTTCTGTCTGGTGCTCTAAATGTCCCTATGGTCCTCACTGGTCATTCACTTGGGAGAAATAAATTGGATCAACTTCTGAAGCAAGGACGGCAATCAAAGGATGATATCAATGCTACTTACAAAATAATGAGGAGGATTGAGGGTGAGGAATTATCATTGGATGCTGCAGAGCTTGTGATTACAAGTACAAAGCAAGAGATTGAGGAACAGTGGGGTTTGTATGATGGCTTTGATGTCAAGCTTGAAAAAGTGCTAAGAGCTCGTGCCCGTAGAGGGGTCAATTGCCATGGACGCTATATGCCAAGGATGGCTGTAAGTTTACAATCATTTTGCAAACCTTACTATGGTTGCCTTAAGGCCAAATCTGTTTTTCCTTAGGAAAATAAAGAAATATTATCATGGCCCATTTTATATAATCATAAATTTACTTTCATGATTTTGCTCTTGACTGGATGACTTGTCAATTTAAATGTTTGATTAAATTGATGTGTGATTCAATTTAAATCACAGCTTAGGATTTTCTTTTGAGCAATTTATGGTCATGGCGTATGCAGGTAATTCCTCCTGGAATGGACTTCAGTAATGTAGTAGTCCAGGAAGAACAGGCTGAATCAGATGGAGATCTTGTGGCCCTTATAGGCACAGACGGTGCTTCTCAAAAATCAATTCCTCCAATTTGGTCTGAAGTAAGCTCCAGCAACATCAAATTAATTTAAACTCTTAAGAAATCTCTTTGATGTTGTTATGATTTTGACCAAGGTTTTTGAATAGGTCATGCGGTTCTTCACAAATCCCCACAAGCCAATGATCCTGGCGCTCTCAAGACCTGACCCAAAGAAGAATATCACTACTTTATTAAAAGCTTTTGGGCTGTCTCGTCCATTGAGGGACCTTGCAAACCTTGTAAGAAATTAAGAAATTATGATCTATTTATCGGGTAAATTAATCTGTAGAATTCATTGCTTATTTAAACTATCAAGATTAAATCACTTCAATAACTTGAATTTTTAGGATCTACATGTGAAATTAGTAATTATAGTTCATTCCATTTGTGTGTAACATGTTTGGCTTTTTGGTTTTAGTGGTTTTTGTCTTTGCCATAAATCGCTACTGTTGAATCTAGTTTGAAGTTATTTGGAATGCTTTAGGAAATGCACTCTTAAACATTTAGAATATTTTCATAATCACTTTGTGTATACTTACAAAACATTCTTGTACACATTTAGAGTGTACTTCTTTGTGTGTATGTATGTATTCACACACCACACTACTGCACTTTGCCTCATGTGAATGAAAGCAATGTGTTAATTCCATTTATTTGTGAAACTCTAGTGCATTGATAGAGAAATTCAAAGGTACGGTTTCTTCTCGGCAACCGAATACAGCTGGTGGCTCGAGTGAGTTTCCATTCTTAACGTTTTCCTCTCTGCTCTATTTTTTGTAATTGTTGCAACAGTCGAGCTATTTCTCGCCGACCATACTAAGAGGATCCGCTTTTGCCTTCATCTTACTACCTTTGATGATCGTAAAACTTGTTCATTCTTTAGTGTTCATGCTGCATGAGATCGAATTGGGTAGTGCATCTACTATGCGGAAGAATCAAGAGAGAAGGCAATCACGCAGGGTTAGTTGTGGTTGCAGGCTTCAAGACAAGCATGGAGAAAGTTCTTCCCATAATCGAAAAATCTATCTTTGTCTAATTTTGAATTTAGAAATATTGCATCTTCATTCGCTTGCTGCCCTTGATTGATGTTTGTGACAAAGGATTGCTGGTCCACTGCAGATTCATTATGATCCCATTAGTCAAGAGTTGATCTAACTAACAAAATATTATTTCTTGGTTGGACGACCAACACAATGATGTCGTCAGAGATTACAATGACCTTTGAAGCGGATCCACTGGAAATAATTGTTCCAACCAATAAATTATATCAGTTTTTCCTCGTCTTTTCATCCTTAACTTCAACCCAATAACAATGACATTCATCACTTCATTCTTAGACTAGATAAAAATAATTATCTCTATTGAGTAACAATTGTTCCTCTATTTCGAACTCACAAGTTGACACACTTCTTCAATGGCAGCACCCCTCTTATTCCTTCGCCACTTCTAGGCAGTTTTGAACCGGCCACATTACTTAGCATGGACAAGCAAACCCCTTCTAATCCTTAGTTGGATCATACCTACTCTTATCGAGCCTATTTTTGCACAAGTTCTACACAACATCACCTCAGCAACAATGTGCCAGGTTGTTGCCAACATCAAATCCTCAGCCTCTCAAATTCAACAATTGGAATATCAGTTGTTCATTCTTAAGAGGCAATTTGTCTCTATTTGATCTTATCCAACATGCCAAATCTATTGTACAAAACCTAAAAAATCGTCAGAGCTCCTGGTTCAAAATAATTTGAGTATCTTCATTGCCCTTGGCCCAAAATTCTCCGCAGTAACCACCTCAATCACGACAAAAATCAAAATTTTATTTCTTGATGAGTTCACTTATCCCCTTTGTTAGGGTGTAGAGACCAATTGGATCACTGAAGGAAGTGTTGACGGAGTTCCGGTGAGTTTCGTGGCAAGGTGTCACTGGGCTAGCAGCGAGCCAGGCGCCCAATGAGGCCTGCAGCCTGAGTGCCCAGGTGCTAGTGCCGGTGTTGGCATCAAGAGATGGGCGCCTAAGTGTCGTGAAGCACGCCTAGTTCGAGGCTTGGGCGCCTAGGCACCTGCGGAAACGCCCCCACAAATTGGACGTTTCTTGAGTGAACTAAGGCAACCCATGGGCTATTTTGAGCCATTTTTGAGCCCGTTGAGAGTTGGTATTTAAGCCAAACTATTTGGTGGCTGCTCTTTCTTGAAACCCTAGAGTGAGAGCTTGAGAGAAGAAGATCAGGAGGCCTAAAGGCGGTGATTCCTTCTTTCTTTTGAGATTGATTCTCTTTGACTCTTTAATCTTTTGTTTATAGTGTATTTTCTTGTGGTGGTGTGACTGTAATTTTTTCTAATCTTGAAATTTTCATGTAAAATCTCTTATATTCATATGCTTGTGATTATGTGGCTTGTGCCGTGATTGTAATTTCTTATTTGTGTTGTTTAATTTTTGTGCATTATTTCGGTAACTCGCAACGGTCAAGCCTGTGGTCGTTATCCTCTACAAGTGGCGGTATCAGAGTGGTGGTATCAAACTTCGCGGCAAAATCAAAACTTTATTTCTTGGTGAGTTCACTGATCCCCTCAATTTTGAATTATTATGTGCTGAGTTCACCGTTGTCTCCTCTTTAAACCCCGTGCTTATTCTATACAACACATTAAACCCACATGAACTATCACCCGCCCTGTGCAACTATCAAAATGCATTAGATCTCCACTATTCCTATTTTGTGCCTATTCTCTGATGTACCTTCATATTGCCGCTTAGCATGGATAAGAAAACTTCTACAACTATCAATATTGATGCTCCATGGGGTGGATGATTCTCTACCATTTGCCAACTCTACAACTGATAAGATCATACTGCTCTTGTATGCCTCCAACGATAGCCTTTACCACAACATTCCCAACCGAGACAACAACAAGCACTTGCTGTTGCAACCAACAATATGTGGTATTTAGACTTTGGCACCACTCATCACATCATCACTAACTTTTAGTATCAATGTTCAAATCGACAATGAATTCATGCTACCCAATTAACCGTACTGGATATTTAGTTAGTCATATCTGCATACATCATTTTCTTTAAATAACAATCTCCAAGTGCCCTTAATGTTTCAAAATCTAAACTTCATATGCAAGTTTACCAATGATGATCACTGCTTAATTGAATTTCATGACTTTTATTGTTCATCAGGGGTTCTAGGATGTATCAAGAACTCCTTTGCATGCACCTCCACCAAGGACTTTATCAATTACTGATTCTTACACATCTAGGGTCCTAAGGCTACAAAGTAGTGAGTTGATAAAAGAATTCTATGAAAGATTTGAGCCGATAGTAGACGTTGAGCTGATAAGCGAATCGAAGGGCGAAGGTTTTTAAATTGACCATGGGGCTCCCTTCCTTACCGAATTCATTCTACGCGTAAGAGTCTCATGCCAGGAGCGCTGCTGACCACTGACTGACTTAAGCACCGATCCCTACTTTACAGTTCTTTTGACAACCGATGAAATGGTTGGCATCTCTTAAGTCACTTTCCACCACAATTAATATTCCTCATTTCTAATATAATCAATTGGTCCATCCAAGCTGTAACATCCAACTTATCATCCTATAACAACTCAGCATTCCTACAACATGATCTGCTCACTAACCTTATCAACATACTAAGAGTCATAAACTGCATCTTCCACCAACATTTTATTAATGTAACCAATTAGTACAATGAGTATATTTTGATGTTCATGGCGCTGCTCCGATAACTTTTATTCCTAGATATAAATACTACTTTGTTCATTGATGCTTATTCTAAATTCTCTGGTTTTTATCCCTTACTCTAAAGCTCTTGTAGCATTCTTACAGTTTAAACTGATGATAGAAAATCATCAGATTATTCATTATTAACTTTAAATTTAACGTGGGAAGTGAATTTTGAACTTCCGTCCCTATTTTTGACAAATTGTGTATTCATCGTTATTGTTGTCTAGCACCTTGTACACCAACCTAAAATGACGTCCCATAATGCAAACACAAACATACAGTTAAAACTGGATGCACGTTGCTCACTCTAAATCTTCTACAGTCTGAATTTTGGGCACATGCCCACATATTTCATCAACAGCTTACCTACTCTGGGTCTCAAAAATCTCTCGCCATTTGTATTTTATTTAATTGACTATCAAACTTTCATTTTTTCAAAATCTTGGGCTGTGTGGTTAAAATCACACTTCTACCATAGAATCAAACCATGCAACTTCCTTGGCTACAGTAAATAAGTAGTCGCCATCAAGCTATATATGTTATGGCCCAATCCAAGAAAAATAATACTCATATCAATTCTACACTTTGATTTACACTCACATTCCTCAAACCGACAACCTAACCACAACCCACTCATTATATTCCCTACTGCATCAATCACACCACATCTCAACCTATGTACTAGCTGCACACGTCATTTGACCAGCATCGGCCATCCACCAAGTCTAATTTCTCTACATACAACTCTAACTCTATCCATAGCTCCACCAGCCATATATCAACCACCACATGTCAACATACTTCTTATGATGACTTGCTTATGAACAATATCTCTTAAATAAAATATGTACCACTAAATATCCAATACAATATTTAACTTAGACCTTTTTCAAACAACCCCAACTACTCTTAATCATGCTCTCAAATTCAATCATTGGCAGGCAGCCATGGAGAGAAAAATGAATGCATTTGCAACAACACCTGGTCATTAGTGCCACATAAAAATCAATCTAATGTACTCACCTACCACCATATACAACTGGTGTGTCAAATAAATCAATTTCACTAATGCATTTCTCACTGGTGACCTTCAAGATACCATTTATATGCTACAACTACGGGGAGTCATTGATTCTTAACGCCAGACTCATTTATGTCGCCTTATCTAAGCCATCTATGGCCTAAACTAATTCTTCGCTTCTGGTTTTATAAACTCCACAAGTCTATACACATTAGGCTTTATTTCTATCAAACTTTGTGGTTACATAATGTATCTATTTCTTATATATGATGATGATGATCTTACCAAAAATGTTCACAATCTCATCTTTTCCTTCATCACCAACTTTGTTATCAAATTTTGTCTTAAAAACCTAGGTGATATTCATCATTTTCTTGGCGGCTCCTTGCGCATTCACACCGTTGATGCAATCTCTCCCAACACACCTACATACGCGAGTTAATAGAAGAGACTGCCATGGATGATTACAAACATTGTTCCTCTCCCTTGGATGCTTCCACCAAGTTGTCGGTCTCCACTGGCAACCCTTTGCTTGAACTAATCCCTTATCCGTCAAGTCTTTGGTGTATAAGAATATATTCTTCTCACATATTTGGGTCTTAGCTTTAGTGCTAAAAATGTTGCCCTATTTCTACATGTGCCTATATGCACATTAGATAACACTCAAACAATTCCTAAGCTACTTAAAATGCACTTACTCTTAATTTATTATTCTTTTCAACTACAAATCTATTGTGATTCAGATGTTTGGATGATTACAAGTCCACAATTGGCTTTTTAGTATTCCTTGATCCCTCATTAATTTCTTGGCAATCCAAGAAACAAGTCATAGTAGCGCATTCCAACATTGAGGCCGAATACAAAGTTGTCGTCGTGACAGCCAATGAAATATAGTGGATATGGTTTCTATTTTAGGATCTTGGCATTTCTTCCAAGGCTCCACCTCATATGTGGAGTGGTAATGTGGGGACCACGTATTTAGGTTACAACTCCACATTTTAGTCCGCATTAAGCATGTTTTGTTAGATTTCAATTTGTATGTAACTTAACAGTTATAAAGGCTCTTTGAATTCTTTACACACCGGCTGAGTTTCAATTAGTGAATGCTCGCACCAAGCCTATCATACAGTCAAGATTGAGCATTTCACCGATAAGATTGTCACTGTTTTAGGATTATTAACTTATGGGGGTGCATTAGGGATATATTAGGAACTGAGCATGTAAACTTCTAGAACAATCTTGTTACCTCCTATGTGTATATTTCTAAAACATTCTTGTAGATATTTAGAGTATACATTTGGGTGTGCATATATATATATATATATATATATTCACACACTGCTGTGAAATGCCTAATTAAATGAACAACAAAGTGGTAATTCCATTTAATTACTGTGTTTATGACACTTTAATATAAGTTTTTGACCAATTCTTTATATGATTTTATTTATTAAAAATATGCTTTTATATTCAAAATGGGTTTGCAGCCAAGGTACTGCACACACATAAGTGTTTATGCTCATGTAAATTCTTACTTTTTAGTTTTCTACAAAGCTTTTAAAATTCTTTGATTCTTTATTTCAGTTTGCTTCTATCATAAAAATCTTACAAAATCAAGCTATGAGGGAAAAGGTTATTCTACTTATGTTTTGGGTTCATTCTATTTATTGATTAAGTTCTAAGAGGGTGACTGTAACGACCCAAAGGCATTACTTTACGATTTAGGTCAAATCCTACCTCAGAAATTAGGACCCTGAAAAAATTTCAAATTAGGGCAAACAAAAATACTATAGATAAGAATAATTTTAAAGATCAAAGTGCCATAATTTGGGAGAAATCTGAATAACGGAAGCTCTCGCTTTATTTTCTAAATTAATTAAATTTTATAAACCGAGAGCATTGGAATGCGTGCCCAAAATCATCGTTTTCAGTGTCGTTGTGTTAAGTATATTATTTAAAGACTGCTCAAGAAGTTTCATAAAATTCTGAGCGCCGGTTTTATCGTGGTTAATTTTTGACGTTTTAAACATCAAAAATTAATATAAAATAAATTATTTATCTAAATCGAAAATTATCGACGCGAGGGTAAATGTTATGTCATAACACACCTTGGTGTCAAGTTTCGTTATATTAGAACGCCAAATGATGGAAAAAAGTGAAAAATTTAACTTAAGTAAATATTTAACTTTTTAAAAAGTGAAAAATTTAACTTTTTAAAATTTGCTGCTTAGCTTCGCTTATTTGCTTTGAGCCAAATTTATTTGAAGCTTGGTTGGTTGTTCGGAACCACCGTGTTAATATTCACGGGTTTCTGAAAAATGACATCAGTAACATTAATGCTTAGTTGGTTGTTAGAAACCAACATTCTTTTCATTCGTGGGTGTAACGACCCAAAGTCTTTACGTTGCGAATTAGGTCAAATTTCGACGTTGACATTAGAACCCGGGGAATTTCATTTTAGGGCAAACAAAATTACCAGTAGATAGAAATAATTTTTAGATCAAAGTGCCATATTTTGGGAAAATCCGAATAATAGAAGCTCCCGCCTTATTTTCGGAATTATTTTAAATCTATAAATAAAAAATATTGAAATGTGTGTCCGAATTCATCATTTTCAGTGTCGTTGTGTTAAGTATATTATTTAAAGGCTGCTTGAGAAATTTCATCAAATTCTGAGTGCCGATTTGATCGTGACAAACTTTCGAAGTTTTAAACCTCAAAAATTAAAATAAAATAAAATTTTGCTCTGAATCAAAAATTTTCGGTGCGAGGGTGTTCATAATATTGTAATACACATTGGTGTCAAATTTCGTTGGATTTGGACGCCAAACGGCGGAAAAATGCGATTAATTTAAATTTTTAAAAAAATCTTTTCATTTCCCTTGCTCCTCCCCCGCTTCCCCTGTTCGCCCGATTTCTCCCCCCTTCGGCCCCACCGAATCGCAGAAACCTGCGATGCCTGCGATCACAGGCTCTGTCCCATGACAGAGCCTGCAGAGGCGGAAGGTTCCGCCCGGTCGCCTGCTACCTGCGCCGATTTTGGCGCAGGTTGGTCGTCCCTTTTGGTTGACCACCCCTTCCTCCCGCCTCCAGACGGAAGAAGCTTCCCGCCAGGAAGTTCTGGCGCATGCCAGGTGCCATTATGGTTCTAAAACGGCGCATGCCTCCTACGCCTCCTACGCCCCTCGCCTCCTACAAATACCCCTGCCCTCTCCTTCTTCTCCCACATCAGCCCCCATCATCTTCCTCACAGCCTTCCCCTCCTTCTAGCCAGCTTCCCCTCCTTCCAGCTGCCGGCCAGCTCCTCCTCAGCTCTTCCAACCGGCTAGCAAGCCGCCGGCCACTCAGTAGCCGCTGCTAGCCAGCCTCTCGCTGCTGCCACCTCGGCCAACCTTCGGCCACCCTGTTCCGACTCCCCTCCGTTTTTTGACGGTCCTAATCCTAAGGTAAAAAGAGTTGGAAAGGAAAAAAATGAGAAGAGCATTTCTCTAAATCTTGTTACTCTCTTTTTATAACTATCAAATTAATAATTAGTCATTCATATTAATATTATTCTCATTAATTAATAATGAGAACAATTCAAATGTTATAAATGACTATTATTTCATATTTGTCAATTCAGTCATTTTTATTCTGACTTTTTTGTCGTATATTATTATTATCATAATCATAACGCCTTAATGAATATAATAACTTAAATAAATCGAACTTCAATCTTAAAAATGGAAGAAGAACAGAATGAAAGTAAATATGAAAATTGACTCCTAAATCATTTGATTAAAAAGCTAACTTAAAATATCCAAACCCAAATGCAGATTGAGCGAACTGTCACTCATCCGAACTGTTGAACTTCTGAACTTAAGTAACAAAGGTACCCAGTATATGACGAATATTACATTTTGCACTTTTACTGCTGCTTAGCTTATTTGCCTTGAACCAATTTCCATTTGAAGCTTGGTTGGTTGTTCGGAACCAACGTGATAACATGCAGGGTTGTTATTGGAAAATGGCATCAGTAACATTCGAGGTTGTTGTTGGAAAATTGACATCAGCAACATTCGGGGTAGTTATTGGAAAATGACATCAATTACATTCGGAGTTGTTGCTAGAAAATGACATCGGTAACATTTGGGGTAGATTACTGGAAAATGACATCAGTAATCTTTATTTGATAAATTATATTGTTGCAGAAAATTGTTTATTTTACGCTATTGCCTTATTTTTCTCCTGCATTTTTATTTCTGCCTTCCGCTAATTGCATCATTTAAAATGTAAATGTTATTATGTACTGCAGTACTTAGAGTATTCTCTAATTACTGAGAATTCAAATCTCGGTATTATTTTATGTACAATACCAGGTCAGGTTCTCCTAGGGGAATACGCACAAGAACCATAATGTTTAAAATGTTTAACTGCCGATAGATCTACGACGCTATTTATTTTTGCTTGTTTATCTTTTAACTTTTTTTTTTATTTTCACTTTTGTATGAGGAATGTTGAAAAGACCTTATAATTAAAATAAATGAATATTATATTTTGGCTTTTGTATGTGTATGCTCTTTTTCTCTCAAGTTACTCAATATGATCCTGTGCTAAGTGAACACCCGATGTCGGAACGGTTTCCACTGAACCGGCGTCGGGGCCCTCACAGTGGGTTACTGGAAAATGATATCAGTAATATTAATGCTTGGTTGTTTGTTAGAAATCAACATCTTTTTCATTCGTGAGTTACTAGAAAATGACATCAGTAATATTAAATGCTTGTTTGGTTGTTAGAAATTAACATCCTTTTCATTTGTGGGTTGCTGGAAAAATGACATCAGCAACATTCATGGGTCATTGAAAAAATGACATCAGTGTAATTCATGGTAGGTTATTGGAAAAATGACATCAGTAACCTACATTTTGTGATAATACTTGCTGCATGAGACTTTTATTCATTTTGTGCTATTACTTTACTTTTTTTGCATTTTTATCTTTATGTCTGCTAATTACATATTTGCTTTTATAAAAACGTAATATATTTTATTTACTGTGGTACTTAAAGTATTCTCTAATTATAGGGAGTTCTAATCCCGGTATTATTTTATGTACAATACCATGTCAGATATTTTTGGGAGAGCTTAACCAAGAACCTTAAAAATTTATACTGACGGAAGAATCTACGACTCAACTTTTACTTTTATTTTATTTTACTTTTCCAAAGTTCATCTCGTCTAGCAGATGAACTTTGTCAGAAGTTTGTTAGCTACATTGTAAAATTTGAAATATTATTAAATGAGAAATGTCTTGTGGTTTTTATGTGTTCCTTTACTTTCTCAAATTGCTCAATATGATCCTGTGTATGTGAGTACCCGATGTCGGGATAGTTCACGCTGAACCGGCGCGAGAGAATTGAAAAAATGATTTTCAATATTTAAAATTAGTAGTACAACCTTTAGATGACCTAACACCCATCTTTTCAATCGGATAATTATGTTTGAACTACTATCTACTACTAATAATCTATTTAATAGGATATTTACATGTAATTAATTAGTTATGGGTTACTCAAAATTATTCATAGCATATTTTTAAAATCTCAGTATCTAACTCATAGAAACTTTGTAACTAACTCATATTCTTACCAGCCCCTTTCTAATTCAATCTGTAAAAGCTTTCAACTTTGAGCTTGTTGTGTGTATTATGAAGAAAAGCGTGAATTTGAACAATCTCTTATCAGTACACCTGCAACTTGTTCAGCCAAGGAAGCATGCTTGATTATAATTTTCTTTTGCATAACAGTTCCAGATAAAAAAATATTTATTAATTTCAGTATGTTTGGTTTTGCCTTGCAAAAGATCATAATTATGCTTAAATTGCCTCACCATATGATAGGCATATTTTGTCTTAATTTTTACTCAACTATTAAAAATTGATTTCAAGCAATATCATTAACTAGACTTACCAAGCTTTCATTAGTAGAAGATTTTGATACCTCTTTGAACTCCAAAACACATATTTGGCCCAAAAATACACAGAATCATGATGTTAACATTCAATCACTTAAATTTGAAGCCCAGTCAACACTACTAAAATCTACGATAATAATGTTTTTTGTATGAATTTTATGAAAAACCAGTTCATGGTTAAGTAAGTATTCCTGCTAGATATTTAAGTAACCCATTTATCCGGTTACTAATAGATTATGCATGGATTGAGATACTTTATTTCCATTTAATGTTAATTTTGTCTTGTAATAGGGACATATATTAAGGCTTTACTTGTACTTAAGTATAACTTATGATATTCAACTATTTCAGTCCCATCTTGTCTTATCTTGTTGTCGTGGGCATAAATACTCCTTTTGTATTTATTATATTTGCTTTATGCAAAAGATAAGCGATACATTTAGTTTGAGATAAATGACACTCTTATCATGTGTATGTTTTACTTTTAGATCAAGAAAGTAGCTTAATACTCCAATTCTCTCATAGCAAAATAAAGATTAAGGTGTTTAATAACTGCTTGAGCTATGCAACTATCATTATTCATGATGATAATGCTATCCATATATACCAAAATATAGCAAGTAAAAGGAGTGTCATGTATAAATATAAACCTGTCATTTTTGCTAAGTAAACCAAGCAAGCAAGGGCTGCATGTAATTTTTCAAATCATGCTTTAGGAGTTTGTTTAAGTTCATATAAGAACTCCTATAATCGACAAACTAGTCAAGGTCGTTGAAGAAAACTAGGTGGTTGTTGCATGCATTTCTCTTAATGTAAAATGTCATTAAGAAAAGCATTGTTTACATCAATTTATCCATTGACCCAATTTTTGCTTGAGCCTAAAATGAGAATAATACAAATTGTTGTTTGCTCACAATAGAACCGAAGGTTTCTTTGAATTCAATGGAATCACTTTACTGCTAAGTATTTGCTAATACAATCATTTAGGTTCTTATTAATTATAAAAGCCCATTTGCATTCAATAGCTTTTTTTTTGGTAGGGGCTCTAAGCTTCATGGATCATATTTTGTAATGCTTGATATTCATCATACATTGCATTTTTCTTGACTGTTCGTTATTCATGGCTTCTATCATGGAATGTTGTTCACTTGGTGCAAGTTAAGATTTGAGTTTATGTATACCGGTCTTTTTTATTGTAATTGTTGTATGACTATTTTGAATTCTTAAATTTGATGATAATTCAAGATTTATATTTGCAGTTAACTGTTCATTTTAAAGAATGAATTAGTGGGATATTTTTGTGGAGAATAGTACAAATATAATGATTATTTAGGTTGTAGTTGTTAAGAGCTTGAATTGATTATTATAGGGATTCCAGTTTCTGGTGATTATCTTGTGAAGGAGAGGAACATGATGGCTATTGTGGACAGTTGCAGAAAGTGACTTGCTGATAGATATGATAATTAAGTAGGTGAGATATTAGAGGGTTACGATATATTTGGATGTAGATATTGTGGATTATTTGAAAAACCAATCATCAATTTATCAAATGTAACATTGTGAGATAAAAATTCTTCCCACGTCATGTATACTATAACCCTTATGATTCTAACGTCCAAAAACTTAATACCATATGAACTTAAATTGGAATGTATGCTGGTTATCCGGTTTGTGATTAGGATAACAAGCAAAACCAAGATTTTTTAATTGAACATACTATGGCTGCCTTTGAAAATGAATTTTCAAAGGATGTCTTATATGTGAGAACTTGTGTTAGTAGGTTATTGATAAAAAAATATTGAAGCGGTGAAGCCTCTATGCCAATATTGGAATGTTAAAGAGGATTTAGATAGTGTAATAAGATCAATTTCAATAATATGCCTACATTTTTATTCAATTAAGCCATTTTATTCGTTAGTATAAGCACAAGATATTATATTCCTTATGGCATTTTTAAATAGGAGCTCAGTAAAGGATCTAAAAGTTCGATTCTGCCATGTAATCTTCACCACAGCTGGCGAAATCCATCGAAGGATGGTGGCCACTGGCCAACCAGTATTTAGTGAAGCTCGAGAGTGTTTGCCATTGGCCGACAAAGGTCCAAACGGGTGATTGGTGGCCACTACAAATTTTCTTATATGCCCCTTGTGATTCACGTGTAAACGAAGTTCGACTGACTTGGACAAGTTTTGTTTATGCCTTAATATGCTTAGGCAAGGAATTCAATTCTCTCGGAAAATTATTCTGCCATGTAATTATCTCTATCCAAACACATGAATTTGTTAATTCCCAATATTTAATTTCATTACATCCTAATTCCTGCAAGTCAAACAACGCCTTAATTGAGAGTGCTCCACTTTGAATATGAGGGGTAAAAAACAATGGGGGCTTGTGCTTATTAAAATTGCTATACCCTTGGTTTAAATGAAATTTGATCTATTTATTTGACGAATTATGTTTAACATATTAAAAGGCAACTCCTAAAACCTAATCTGAAGGATATGGGGGCCTCCTATAATTTTTTGAGTGATTAGGTTCTGAAAAATCCATACCATGTTGTTTTTGATTCACTTCATCCTTTACCAACCATTCCATCTCATAAGTTTCCAATTTGCAAGAACCACTTCTATCATCACAACCACAGATCAGTGCATCCTACTAAAATCATGCAACTGTGAATCCTTTCTTAGAGTCGAAGTTGCAACGTTCATGCCGTTGACTTCAATGATGATACTGCACTTTTGACCATTCACTGCATCTTTGAGACGTCACCCATTGTTGTTCATGCTAGCTTCATTTGCAGCAAGGGATACATTGCTAAAGAAGTGGTTGCTGGCATCTTGGAGTGGCAACCCCGGAACACCATGGGAGTGTCGATAAACTCCTTCCATGCTCTACCTATCTTCTTCAACTTTGAGCTCTCACACTTGTTTTTGACTGTCTTATTTTTTATATTTTATATTTTATTTATTTTTGAATTTTGTAACAAGTATAGATGTAGATGTCTTGATATCTAGTTATAGCTCTCAAAGATAGAGACTTCTTTTGGCTTCCTGTAATTGAACCTTGTAAGCTCATTTTTGACAAGGCAAGGTGTGGTTAGGACGGACCTCAATAAATACTATTTTTTGCAAATTTAGATACGGATAAGAGAGTTTTTGTAATATCAGGAGCATAAAATAAATGGTTGAGATAAGTTTTGTGGGATATTAAGGGAGATGAAGATTGGAGGAGCAATAGTGTTTTTTTGTAAACCCATACTATTTGCCATATGCATTTTTATCTGTCATTTGTACTTTGTTTTTTCATTAAATTCTCCAAATCAGCAGTGAGATGATATTTTGTACCCTAATCTGAATATCAGCATGTATTTCCAATACATTCTGAAGTGGCGAAATGAACTTTAGGTTGTGCTTGTTAAAAAGAAGGGAATCCTCAACTGTATGCATTTGGGCCAAACTAATAATAATAATACTGGGATTCAAAGTTGTTTGATGGAAATTGCTTTGTCGTGATCTTGTGATCCATAATGAAAACTTGAAGAATTGCCAAGAGAAACAATAATCAAATCTGTAAGAGCACTGCAGTTACTATGCCCTGTTCTTATTTATATATTTAACATATATACCATCTTCCATTTGAATTGTTAGCCAACATAAATTCCATATTGATGTCCTCAATTTTGTGCAGAGTAGCAATCACGTGCAAAACAAGCGCAATGGTTTTGTGGGGACCAGAAGTATTCATAACCGAATGCAAATCTAGAGCACTGGTTTCTACTGTTTTCGATCTGTAGGAGCTCTTTCCATAGGAATTATTGTACTATTTGTCATATTGTGAAAATCTGTATCAACATTCTTACTCTTCTCAATCTGTGCTTCTTGTAATGACCCATTGTCATTACTTTTCAAATTAGGTTAAATCTCGTCTCAAACATCAGGACCTCGGGGAATTTCAAGTTAGGGCAAACAAAATTTTCTTTAGATAAAAATAATTTTTAGAACAAAGTGTCATAGTTTGGGAGAATTCGGGTAACGGAAACTCCCACTTTATTTTTTTGAATTATTTAAATCCAATAAATAGAGAAAATTAAATATGTATCTGAATTCATCATTTTTTGTCATTATGTTAAGTATATTATTTAAAAGCTGCTCTAAAAGTTTCAACGATTTTTGAGCGCCGGTTCGACCTCAATTAAATTTTGAAGTTTTAAACTTCAGAAATTAATTAAAAATAAAATATTTGTCATAATCAAATTTTTTGGCGCGAGGGTGTTCGTTACAACGTAACACACATCGGTGTTAAGTTTCGTTATTTTTGGACGCCAAACGGCGGAAAAATGCAAAAACTTTAATCTTAAGATCCTGCGATTGGATCACAAGATCTGTCCTGCAGGTGCGGAAGGTTCCGCGCCAGGGAAGAGCCCCTGCGTCGTTTTGGCACAGGATTGGTCGGCCAAGTGCTGGCCAGCCCTCCCTCTCCCCCTCTTAATCCCTCCCCTCTATATAAATCCCCCCAGCTCTTCTTCTCCCTCAGAGCAGCCCTCCCTCTCCCCCTCCTGATCCCTCCCCTCTATATAAATCCCCCCAGCTTTTCTTCTCCCTCACAGCAGCCCCCTTCCAGTTCAGCCAGCCCTCTTTTGCCAGCCTCCCCCTCAGCCTACTGCTAGCCAGCAGCCAACCTCTCCCAAAGAGCGGCAACCCGCCTCCCTCTCCCAACAGCCCAGCCAGCCGGCCAGCCTTCGACCAGCCACCGGCCACCCCTCCGACCCCTCGTTCGGCTCTCGGCAGCCCTAACCCGAGGTGAGTGGAGGAAGAAAAAAGGGAGAAGAAAAGAAAAGAAATTATTTTGCTATTTTCTTTATTTATTATTATATATACTTAATAATCTTTATGAAGATAAGATTATGTCATCATATTAGCATTTTGTCATTAATCAATAATGATAAACAATACATATGTTATAAAATGACTATTATTTCAATTCAGGCATTTTCATAATATTCCGCACATTCTTACAGTCATTTCCGTTTTGTTTTTCTTTCATTCATATATTATTATCATTGAAATAATGATAATAATAATATTATATCAAATATAATTGCTATCCTAAGAGACTTAAAATATTGTCTTCTATCAAGATAAAAGAATGAAAGAAAGGCAGAAATGAAAAAGAAGAAAGTAAAAAATTCATAAAAATATCATATCATTTTCATTTTAATGTTAGCTAAAAGGCTAATTTAAAATATCAAAAACCTAAATGTAGATTGAGCGAACTGTTACTCATTCGAACTTGAAGAACAAGGTACCAGATGTCTTTCCTTACTCTTATTTAATATGTTTTTTTTTGCTTAGCATGGCACAAATTAAAAATTCGTTTAAATGTCACATAAAATGATATATGAACAAGTTTGGATAAGTGAGTAGCAAGGGTTCCATATTGATATATTTTTAGTCTGATCAGACAATTGTTAGGACGGGTCTGTTCGACATCGGGAGTCATAAGGAGCTTATACTGATAAGCCTTTGAGGGGGTAGATATAGTGGGAAGTTGGGATATGTAACACAAAAATGAACTCCTCTTTTTCCCGATTTTGTACTTGCCCAACAAAATCACGTTTTGTCTAAGATATCAACGCTAAAATTCTATATTTATTTTTGTGCTGCAATTACCTTTATACTAAAGTTTCAGTGCAAGTAAAACAGGTTTGCAAGGATAATTTTATACAGCTTTTATTTTCTGTCAAATTATTGATTATTTTACTTATTATTTAACATTTGTAAATATAATATCTATCAGTACTTAGTTTCACAACTAACTGATATTCAAATGCCCACACTTTTGAAACGTGCCCAGATTAGGAGTTCGTTCTAGAAGAAAAGTTCTAAGAACCAAGCAGCGCTAACACTGCTTCTTGCTGAATTACCGCTCTTTTTGACTTGTTTCAGAAGTTTGCAACTTTTTATTTTGATCCTTGTAATCAAGAAATTTATGAATTAATGAATAAATGAGTTATGTTTGATGTCTATATATTTGTCTCTTAAATCACTCAATATAATCCTGCGACTAGAGGACTTGTTATTCACAAAATCGGTGTTGGATTAGATTTCGCTGACTCGGCACACTTCTTTTGCAAGAAAAAGATTCAATTTCATCAACAGAAAAATTATCTATCCTTGTAGATGATAAACTTTTATTGTTCCGTCAATTGTTCTTCAGGAATGGCATCAAAGTGATTTTTACAGACACGCCATGCTGACGAACCCTAACATGTTAACAATTCCTTGAAATTTGAGTACATTTCATTAATTAATAATGAGCCCTTAAGATCATCTTGGAATTTACATTGTATTGCCTTTACTATTGATGTCACTTGTGCAAAATACAGAAGGGAAGTTGTGCTGCTGCAAAGAGGGTTGCAGCTGCTGCTTTCCAGAATAAAAGGCTCCTCCAGGTTTGAACAGAGAGGCAAAGTGTCTTTGAAATTTTAAAACATTGAGAAAAAGCTCCTGGTATCAACAATCGGAGAAGGTCCCTAGGCGTTTCAGTAAGAGATGTCGTAGTTCTCATAGGTTTGAACATCGAGACGAATGTCTTCGTGATCTTAGAACAAAAAGGAAAAGTTGCTGGCAGTTCAAGTTTAGGAGAGCGGTTGTCAGAAGCTGAATTTGCTTTGATACCGTAATAAAGTAAAAAAAAAGTGAGAATTAAAAAAATTATTCTCATTATTTAAAGGTGAAAATTATTAAAATGGTCCATTGACTATTGCAAAATATTCAAAATAGTCCTAGACTCTTGTAAATGCTTTTTTTGGTCACTAACTCTTATTTAAGTAGTTTTTATGGTCCCTGCCGTCAATTTCCATTAGCATTCAAAAATTAAAGGTAAAGGAATGGAGCACTTAGTCGTCTACATGTTGCGATTTTCCACAAATTTCAATTCAGGTTCTTATTTTTTCTACAGATTGATTGCGATTCCTTCCCGTCTTGTCGTCTCTATTCTAGCGACCGATTTCAACTGCAAGCAGTGGATTTTGGCTGTAACATTCGATTCCATAAATGCATACAACAACCGAATTCTTATGGTAACTTCCGATTCCAACGGTTGATTCCAGAGACTCAAATAACAATTGTCAATTGTACGCTTCTCTAGAATTAGCTGAAGTTACCGGCCGCTTAAATTTTTTTGTTGGATATTCTCTTGATTACAGTGACCGATTCCAGCTTCAAGTGGCCGACTCCAGAGACGCATACAATTGACAATTGTTATACACGTCTCTGGAATCAACCACTTGCAGCTGAAATCGGCCATTGGAATTGGAAAAAGTTATCGTAGGAATTTGACTGCTGTATGCATCTCTGGAATCGGCTACTTGTAGCCGAAATCAACCGCTTGCAGCTGGAATTGGCCGCTGAAATAGAGATGACGAGATGGGAAGAAACCGCAATCAATCTATAGAAAAAATAGGAGTTTGAATCAAAATCTGTAGAAAAATCGCAACAAGCAGGCGAAATGTAGATGAAGAAATGCTCCGTTGGAATTACGCCTTTCCCTTAATTTTTTTAACAGAAGGAACCGAATGTTAGGGGAAGCTAATGGTAGGAACCAAAAAAATACTTAAATAAGAGTCGATGGACCAAAAAAGCATTTATAAGAGTCAATGACTATTTTGAATATTTTTCAAGAGATAAAGGAATCATTTTGATAGCTTTTTTCTTATTAAAAGTTAAAAGACGTCTCATATTTAACTATCCAAACATTAATATAGTTACTTATATCAGCTACAAAAAATCTGTCTAATAGGATAGCATATATGTAAACAGTGAATCGTGACTTGCTCAAAACCAATTTGTAGTTAGCTCCTAGCAAATTTGTAACTAACTAATATTCTCAACATTATTTTTTTTTCATATAGTTTTGTGCTGGATATCATTGATAATATATATTTTTACCTTGTTGATCATGCAGACATTGATCATGGGAAACAGGGATGATATCGATGAAATGTCCTCTAGTAATGCCTGTGTCCTTACAACAGTTCTGAAGTTGATTGATAAATATGATCTCTATGGTCTTGTCGCTTACCCAAAGCACCACAACCAAGCTGACGTGCCTGATATTTATAGGCTTTCAGCAAAAACCAAGGTATACAATGTAAATTCCTTTTGAAAACTACTGCTCATTCTAATCCAGATGCACTTATTATGCAGGGAGTTTTTGTAAACCCAGCTCTTGTTGAACCTTTTGGCCTTACTTTAATTGAGGTTTGCTGAGCCTAATTTTATTCAAAGAGAAAACAATAAACTATAAGATAAAAACCAACACTTCAAGCTGATTGCAGGCAGCGGCACATGGGCTTCCTATGGTGGCAACAAAGAATGGCGGTCCTGTTGACATTCATCGTGTAAATATGCATACAAGGCACTTCTGTTTTCTAATATAGTATAGGAATAGGGCAAAGGAGAGCTAATTAGATTATTTGTTCTCAATTTTTGCAGGCTTTGAACAATGGGCTACTTGTTGATCCCGATAATGATATGGCCATTGCTGATGCACTGTTGAAACTTGTGGCTGACAAGAACCTGTGGTCTGAATGCCGACGTAATGGTTGGCGCAATATCCACCTGTTTTCGTGGCCAGAGCACTGCCGGACCTACCTCACTCGTGTCGCTGCCTGCCGTATGCGCCACCCTCAATGGCAGACTGACACCCCTGATGCACCTAACGATGATGTTGATGAATCATTGGACTCGCTTAATGATGTGCATGAGTCTTTTCTTCGCCTATCAATTGATGAGAAGATTTCACTTAATGGTTCCCATGAGCTTGATGGAGATGTCAATGTTGAACTCCCTGATCATGTGAAGAGAATTCTTAGCAAGATCAAGAAGCAAGCAGCTCCAGAACCTCAGCTTGGCACTGTGAAGCCAATTGGGACAAATTCAGGGCATATTTTAAATAAGTATCCTCTCCTAAGGAGACGACGCAGATTGTTTGTGTTTGCCCTTGACTGCTACAACGAAAGCGGCGCACCTGAAAAGAAGATGGTTCAAGTTATACAGGAAGTTTTTCGGGCCGTGAGATCTGACCCTCAGTTATCAAAGATTTCGGGATTTGCTTTATCAACTGCAATGCCACTTTCTGAAACATTGAATACGTTAAATTTGGGGAAAATCCCAATGACGAACTTCGACGCATTGATCTGCAGCAGCGGAAGCGAGGTGTATTACCCAGGGACCGCACAGTGTGTGGATGCCGATGGCAGGATGCAACCAGACCCTGACTTTGCCATGCATATAGATTATCGGTGGGCATATGATGGTGTGAAGAGGACTATAGCAAAGCTGTTGAACTCTCAAGATAAGCAGGGAGATGATAAGGCTAGCACTTATGAGAATGGTTTCGTGGACGTGGCAGCAAGCAATGATCATTGTATTTCTTTCCTGATCAATGATCAAAGCAAGGCGAGTGAAATTGTGCTTTTTGAGATGTTAATGCCTCTATTAAGTAATGTTATATGATTTTTTTTTTCTATCAGGCTAAACCAATCGATGAACTCCGTCAGAAGGTTCGAATGCGAGGACTTAGATGCCATCTAATGTATTGTAGGAGGTCTACAAGGTTGCAGGTGATTCCTCTCCATGCTTCTCGGTCTCAGGCACTCAGGTGTGGGTTTCTCGAAATATGTGTTAAGAATTTTCTTTCCTTCACAAATGAATTATGGCAAGCAAACACCCAAATGCCTGCTGCTGTTTAATTGATGTTGAAATTTTGTTCTTTGATTAAAAGGTACTTATTTGTTCGCTGGGGTCTGAGTGTAATGAATATGTACATATTTCTTGGAGAGTGGGGTGATACTGATCATGAGGAGCTCATTGCCGGTTCTCACAAAACTGTGATCATGAAGGGAACGGTTGATAGAGGTTCGGAAGAGCTCCTAAGAACGACCAGCAGCTATCAAAGGGAAGATGTTGTGCCTAAGGAAAGCCCCTTCATTGTTTATACCAAGGAGGGAATCAGGTCGGAGGATATCATGAAGGCTCTTAATCGAGCATCTAAAGCTACTTAAAGGATGCCATAAAAGGGATATGATGGTATTTCAGCTCTCCCATTTTCTTGTATATTTATACATTGTGCTCATCTCAATGAAAGGCTACATATGTTTTTCCTTGCTTCTTCTTGGTCAATGATTTATAAAATGGCGTTCAGTCAATAAAACTTGATGAAATAATATCTTCATTTATGAGTCAGGACGTTCTCTCAGCATATCTGTAATTGAATTCTCTAATTTATTGTGTATATTGAATTGATATTTTTCAAAGTATATTTTTTGTGAGCTATGAGATTTTTGTTGGCTTTGTTAAGTCTTGTAAGAAATGCTTTGACGGTCCATTGATTTAGGAGTAGGGGCTCGATGAGCAGAAGAGAAGAAAAATATAGTGATTTTGGAGAGAGAAGCTGGCATGACTTATGTATGCATGACACCAATTATTTCTTGGCACATACACCCTTACTTTTGGCACTAACATAAAACCCTAAACTTTAGATTATTGTGCTTGGAACTCTTGCTTCTCATTTTTCCTTTCTCACTTTATTCCCTTTATTTCATCAAATCTCTCAATCACTCTATTTTGCTTAATTATGGCACATATCCTCTCTTCAACCTCTTAATCCTTCGGAACATTAATTTACATAATTTGTGGTTATGGGAGGTTTGCATAGAAATGAAGGATGCCATGTTTGAAGCATCAATGCACCATAGTAAGGGGTGAAATGGATTTGATTTCTCTTTCCTTTCAAAGAGAAAGGTAAGTTCAGTCTTCAAAGGGATTTGATGTGTGGAGCCCTATTTTTTGAATATTCAAATCTTCCTGGCATTTTATTCAATTTTAATCATGTGAGTTTTGATTGATTGATTCAATTTTGGTTTCATTCTGTTGTTAAAATAGGTGAAATATTAAGTGGTGTTTGATCTGATTGTCCACATTATTCTTAATAATCATCTATATGATCATTTCAAAATGGTCAAGTGATAAATAACCAATTAATTTTAAAATCATATCAGCTATAATATTTTAAAGTTTTAAATTTGGGAATCTTAAGAATCATGTAACCACCCACAAGGTTTCTGTGGAAATATTGGGGGGCCTTTGGATTTAGTTTCTTTTTAGTGGTAATGGAACGAATTTTGTTTCATTTGTTGGATGTTTTGTTGATGTATGGGATGATCTAGGAGGGCTTTGTTATTAAGAATTGTCTTGTGCCTGGGCTGGCTTTACGTTTGTTGTTGCTTTATGCTGATGTAATGTTGGACTTAGCTTCTCTTTGTGAATTTTGGTGTACTGTTACTGTCCAGGTTCGAACAATGAATTACTGCAGTTGATTTTGAGTAGCATGCAATTTTTGGGCATTATGTTTCATGATGGTCTTAGAATTGTTTGCATGCTCCTGTTTTGTTGGTGAAGATCAATGGTGGAGTCGGCTACTTTGAAACTATATGGTTTTGTTGGTGACTCGAGCTTAAGCTTTAGTTGAATGCTATTAGGCTAACAATTTGATTCGAAATTTGAAAGTTGAACTCGAACTCAAAATGTTTTGACTTGACTCGAACTTGACTCAAAATTTTTGAGTTGAGTTTGAGTAGAACGGTTTGGCTCGAACTCTATTAGACTCTAACTTGACTCAAACTGAACTCGAACTTGAACTCTGACGAGTTGGAGTTGAGCTCAAGTCGGACTCAACTCCAAAATTTTGAGTTCGAGTATGGGTTGACTTGACTTGAAATCAACCCTAGATACTATTGATGTCTGGTTGTTCCTGAAGCAGCTCTTTGATTGTTTTTATGCGATCTAAAGGTGATCTATTTATTACCTTTGTTGCTTTGGTGATCTTTTACCTCTATTGCTTTGGTCTTTCTTGGTGGTTCACTTTGTTCCCTTTATTGCTCATTTTGTTGTAGTTGTTGGTGTTATAATCATAGATTATTGTACTTTAACTAAAACCACATCAATTTCTTAAAAAGTTTTCATTTAGCTCCGGAGCTGAATTAACTTAAACATGCCATTAAATGAGGAATAATAATATCTATTTTATAATAAAATTTGGTATATTTTTCATTATTAATTTGTTTTAATAAATATTTAAATATAATTATTTTATAAATTATTGTTAAATAATATATTCATCAAATTTAGAAAATATTTATATATTTTTTATTTTTCATTTTTTCCTTAGCAATCAGATATTTTATTATAAAATTTATATTTTAAATGATAAAAAGTAATTAATAAATTTATGCTAATTATATATATATACAAATATCTACAAAAATATAATGCTACTATGCACAGTACAAAATTTCAATATTCATCACAATGCTCTATTGGTATTAATTTTGCACATTTAAAGTTATTTAGTGATAGATATCATTTATTTAACATAGTTCAATATAATAACAAATACTTCCATTTTATATACTTTTAATTCATTACATTTCTTAAAATTATAATAGATAAAAATAATTTCTTAAGAAATATTATTAACCATGACTATGCTATTTAAGAATAAAATTTTTGCAATGTAAGAGAAATGTTATTTAAATCTATTGATGTGACACTCAAAAATATCCATTCAATTGGATTTGAATTTCATTTCACTATGATTATTTATTTATATTAAAATAATATAAATATTATTTGTAAAGTTTGTATTAAAAAGATATCTAAATTTTATTGGATGAATATTTTTAAGTGACATGTCAGCAGATCTAAATATTATTTCTCTAAAAATAATCAAGAAACTAATTAAAACATTATTGTAAAAAAGGATTTTCTCAAATATCTGCATTAAAATGATTGAAAAAACCATTTAAACTTTATAAAATGCATCTAACCTTAAAATAAACAATAAATTATAATATTTACTTATATTTATAAAATTTTAATATTTAAGTAGACCTTATAATAAATTATGTGATAAAATTTATGAATTTTAATATTTTAAATTCTGAATAAACTAATATGCTTATAATGTTTTTTTGAAAATATAGATAAATTATAAAAATTAATTTAGAATTTTAAGAAATAAAGTAAACTTACACTATGCTATAAAATTTAATATGTATTTTACTAAAATGCTTATGACATATATTTATTAAATAAGGAAATTATAAACTAAGAAAAAATTAAAGATCACATCTTGTGAATGTGAAGTATAGTTTTTCTCTCTATTTTATATTTATTTATTTAATTCTAAATACTTTTTCTTAAAATTTTGATAAAAGACTTAATTGAAGACTCAAAATATGTTTTCAAGATAAAAAAAAAAATTGAGGATAAAGATGCAAAAATAAATTCGAAAATGGAACACTATTTATTTAGAATATTATTTATACATTGTTTATGATAGTAATAGAATTTGAACATATTTAATTAGTATTTATTTATTTATATTAAAATAATACAAATATTATTCTTAAAGTTTGTATTGAATTTATGTCCAAATCTTATTAAATATAACTTTTTGAGTGCCACATCAGCAGGTCTAAATAGTTTTTTTTTTTAATAAATTTGAGATGATGTGAAATATTTTTATTTGTGAATTATAAATATTAATTTTCTAATTGGTTAATATTTTTTTCTAAAGTTAGACAAATGAAGCTCAACTAATTAAAAAATAATAATTTTTATCAAAAAAAATATTAATTGTCTCATTTCTTAGAAAGATAAATGGCTAAAATTTTATATTAAAATAAATATTTTTTATGAGCTCCCGCGTACAAAAGTGAATTAAATGATAAATTTTTATGAAAAAAAAAATGATATTTTTTAGAAAATATTTAGAAATCCCAAAAATTTTTAATCAATTTTTTATTTATTTTATTTTTATCTATTAATTGCTGAGCTTTCTTTCTGTTAACAACATTGCATTTCTCGAAACTCTGCTCGCTATAGCCTGGAAAGTGTTGCATCGAAGCTTGAAGAAGGCTACAGAGAAAGCAGGGGAGAGTGAAATACCTGAACAGGAGTAGCTGAGAGGAGGAACTTACCATTGCAAATTTTATTAAATTTCAATCGAACCGGAGATGAACATTTTCAGGTTAGCTGGTGATATGACGCATCTGATGAGCGTCATCGTTCTTCTCCTCAAGATTCACACCATCAAGTCTTGCGCCGGTATGCTCTTATGTTTTCCCCCGTTTTCTTTCCAAAGATGTTCTTGAACTGTTGGTCATTCAATATTTCATGTGTTTGTACGGTTTGGGATCGACGTTGATGGAATTTCATAATATGAACAATTTTGTGTAGGAGCTAGTTGGCGATTTGATAATGGAGTCTTGCTCATGATCCCAAGGCACTAACAGCTTGGTTCAGTAGAAAGGTTAATCTAGGGCCGAAAAAGATTTAATTGCTAGGAAACGTTGATCAAAAAATTAATCAGCTACTCTATCGATTGCATGTACAGTAATCTGATTCCCCATGAAAATAATCGGGATTCTAGAATTTTTATTGGATCCATGTTTGCAATAAGCTGATTCCAAATAATAGCGCAATAATTATTAATGTTATTTAAGAGCATTGCAGTTAGGCTGATGATGTTGATTTGAGTGTTGGGTTGTAAAATAGAATCATTGATATTTATGTTTAATGCAGCATAAATGAATCTTAGATGAACGTGTTAAGTGTGAAGATTAATTTCACAAATTTGTAACACATGTTTAAAAAATGAAGTCAAAGGCAGCACAGAATATATTCATGTATTTATTACTTAAGAATTGGGTACAAAATATTTTCACATCTTATATTTCAGAGTTAAGAATTAGACAAGCCAACACCTAATTTCTTTGACTCCATTGTTTCGAAGCATGACTATAAATTGATGAGGGAGAAGAGAAGCAAATCACCATGCAGCTCTTACATTTCTTGTTGGAGAAGAGAATTGAATGGCTTCTCTTGATTTAATAGGTAGTTGATGATAAGCTCTTAGGGAGGCTTTCTGTAGTTTTGTAGCTGCTGACGAGGACACCAAAAGTGATGAGGATGCTAGCAACAGTGATCAGTACTAATACTATTTTCCCTTATATCTTTTGTGTGGATGTGAACCTTATGTATAGGTGCTGTTTAAAATTAAGGTATCATAAAAAGAGTTGCGTGTGAAAAAGAAGTGTATAATATTTTGCATATTATATTATTTTTTGATGCATTAGTAGTGCAGTGTAGGGAATATGTGAATATAATATAATTTAGTATATTTTATTTTGACTTTCATTGTTATAAATGAAGAGGAGTTGGGAACAAAAAGTATTTACAGAGAGTGAAAGTGGGGACTGAGGGGATATTTGTGGTTTTGAATATTGTATCTTGTAGCTATTTTATAGTATATATTTTTTCTTTATACAATCATGAATGCAAGTGAAATCAATTAATCATATAATTTCTCATCTTATTTGTAATGCTTATTTTTATAAGTTATTTATACCTTGCATATTAGTCGGTCAACTCATGATCTCCAATAAGTAGCATGGCTTGGCTAAGTTCAAATAGTTTATGCAGTTTATAACTCCCATCGTTCTTGGTTCATTCTGCTATGATTCAACAAGATCTTGAAGTGAGTGACTCCCATATTGTATTTATGTGTTTGTGTGAGATCTTGTTGCATGATTTTTTACTTATATGACTTTTCTACTTTTTAGTTTTTTTAAAATTAATTCCAAAGCTTGTACATCTATCTCTATATTGAGTGTCACTATTTGTAAAAATGTTTCTGATCAATGTTCTTAATACATTTCATGAGAGTCAATATTTTAGTCTTATTATCTTTATATTTATCTAGCTTATATATGTATCTACCCCCTCAATAATATTTAATTTCTCATATTAGCTTTAAACATTAGTTTTAGCATCATGAACTATTTTCTTGGATTCACAATATAATTTAGATTTAATTTTTTTTACATTCACTAGCCAGCTATTTGTGTTCTATGGTAAGCGTTTTGAAGTGCTTTATATTATGATTTTCAGAAACCAAGTGACTTTGAGAAAAGATAATTAAGATCTTAAACTCTGGCACTCTAGTAAGAAACACCATAGGGATAGCATGAGTATCATTATGAATAAGATTTTTAAGGTTAATGTAGTGAAAGTTAAATGGTTGAGAGATATAATTATATATCATTAAAGCTTATAATTTATAAAATAATTTTTAATATTGCAAATATATATGCCTCTCAAATTAGATTGGATTTATGTATAAAAAAGATTTTGGCATGATCTGGGTTAGTTAATATAAGAAGTATCTCAAGAGAAGATATTTTTTATAGGAGTATATTTAAATGAATCTCTTAGAAGAGTAATTAAATAATTTAATACTATTCATGATAGTTTTTATTTTGGAAAGATCAATGAAGAAGCAAGAATGAGTTTGAAGTTCGCTTTAATTTACGATCTTATGATTTATAACACTTTAAAAAAAAGGAGCATATTGTCATTTATAAAAATGAAGCTTCTAAAACTTAGATTAATTATTTTCTCTTAAATCAAATAAATCATTTATATTGCAAGGATTATAAAATTATTCCAAGCGATTGTTTGACAATCCAACATCATTTATTAATTTTGGATTTGAAAATAACAGGTAATAAAAGTAATTAAATTTAAAATTTCAGGTAATAAAAGTAATTAAATTTAAAATGTCTTAAAATTAGGTGTGAAATCTTAAGAAAGTTAATATAAATATTGTTAGGAGTGAAGCTTTAAAACTTGGGCAATGAGATTTTAGGATGAAGCTAACTTGATATGAAATTTAGTTGTTAGTTGTAGTTACAATACAATAAAGAGTTTATTTGGTGAATCAAAAGGGGGAGTACCCAATAATAAAGATGCATGGTGGTGAAAATTAGATGTTAAGTTTATATTAAAGATAAAAATATGTGCTATAAAGAATGATTTAAATGTAAGACTGAGGAGATATAAAGGAAATATAGGCTAGCTTATTGTGAATCCCAAATAGCAGTTCATGATGATAAGAGTGCAGCATTCAAAAATTTATATAATAAATTAAAAACTTTTGAGGGACAAAGATAATTTATAAGCTAGCCAAATTAAGAGATTAAAGAGCTAAAGATGTTCATTGAATAGAGAAAGAGTATTGCAATATCTATTTATAAGAATAAAGACAATACTCAAGACTTTGCAATTTATAAATGAATCAAATTAATGCGTCATACAACGAAACTTTGTGAGAGTAATTGAATGTAGAATATAAAGGAATACTTGTATTTCTCCTAATCAATTTGGTTTTATGCCAGATATATCTATCATGAAAGTGATACACATTTTAAGAGGTTTGATGTTGAAATTTAAAGAAAGAAAAGAAGATTTTCATTTAAGTTTTATAGATTTTGAAAAGGCTTATGATAGACTACTAAGAGAAGTTCTTTGGAGAGTTTTGGAGAGAAAAGAGCTTTGTGTTGCATATATTGATATTATTAGAGATATGTATAATGGGTTATAACTTGTGTTCAATCACAAGATGGCCTGTTTAAGAATTTTCTTATTAATATTGATTAAATAAAGGCTAAGCTCTTAGCCAATTTTTTTTCTTTAATTATGGATGTTTTTACTGAGCCCATTCAAGAGGAGGTTTCTTGATGCATGTTATTTGTAGATGGCATTCTATTAATTGAAAGGTTAGGGCAAAACTTGAGTTATGAAGTATTACTTTAGAATCCAAATGTTTTTATCTTTGTAGATTTAAAATTGATTCTATGGAGTATAATTTCATTTATATTAGAGGCCCTAATCTTGATGACATAACTATTGAGGACCATGTGATCAAAAGAGCAAGAGGTTCAAATAGCTTGGTTCAATCATTAAAAGTAATGGTGAAATAGAGCGATGTGATCAATAAATGGAGTACTTTTGGAGTGTTGTGCAATCAAAAAATTTTACTCGAAATTAAAAGAAAATTTTAGACAGAAGTTATACAGCCAACTATGGTATTTGGGGTTGAATGTTGGCCAACAAAGAAGAAACTTATTAGTAAAATGAGTGTTACAGAGATGATGATGCTTAGGTGGATGAGTGGATATACTTGAGAGGATAGAATGAGAAATGAGTTAATTCGTAGCAAGGTTGGAGTGGCTCTAATAGTGGATAAAATTAGAGAATGTCGCCTTAGATGTCTTGGGCATATTAAGCGTAAACTACTCAATACTTTTGATAGAAAAATTGAGTTTATGAATTTTGCCCATATTAAAAGTTAAAAAGGAATAACAAAAAAGGCACAGGAAAAAATCATTCGAAAAGATCTTTTCTATCTGGAACTTAGGGAGTGGCTTCTATTTGACCGTTGCACAGTGGAAACAAAGAATTTATGTAGTCGATCCCAACTAGTCGGATTAACGTTTGTTGTTGTTGTTGTTGTTGCTGCACACTTTTTTTCATTTAATTTTTTGTAATGATGGATGCATTTTTATTTTTTCTTGTATTTGTTGTTTCCATTACCAACCCTTTTGATTATTGGAGACTATATCTCTTAATTCTCCATGTATATTTTTATTAACTTTCTAGCTATAACTAATAACCTTTTGTCACATAAAATTAACTATCCAATGTCTTATTATTCAAGCTCTAATATTTGTTCTAACCATATTTTTATTTTTGTGATTAAGACTTCATCATCTAATATTTAGATATAAATTAAATTTATTATTCATTTTCTAACTTCTTTTTTTCTTAAATTTAGAACCAATAATTGTTATTGGATTGTTAAGCTTTATTTTGAAATTACTTTTCTATTCATTTTTGTATTAAAAATAATCAATGTAAGTTCTAGAAGTCTTACTATTTTAGGTGATAGTTTTTTTTTTCTTTTCTTAAATAATATGTTATCACTTATAAAATAATAAGCCAAATCAAACTTCAAGTTATTTTTTCTTTTTTGTTATCATTGATAAAACTAAAATTAGTGCGAATATCATTAAAAATTTATGCCACTCTTTCAACACGTTGATTTAGATTTCTTTTGACAAATAACATTTTTGTTGAGATATTCCTAGCATTAACTCTTCCAATTCATGCAAAAAGCTTTCTTCTTTACTTATATTCAATCCTATTTGAGGGTAATAAATAAGTGCAATATTAATAGTCATCCCACATTTTTAATATTTAAAATGATTATTCTATTTTCATTTTTTTCTTAAATACAACCTCATAAAATTATAAATTCTTTAAAAATGATATACATGTCATATCTATATAGATTTTGTCTAAGCGTCATAGCATAAAGGCTAAACTATCAGTTTGTTCACTCTCCCATCTACCCATTTTGTTTCTTGATTATAAAAGAAATATTTGCCTTTTCTATTAATTATTATAATCTTTAATCCATATGCTTATCAGAGCACCAATATCCAATTATCTCCATTTGTCTATATATGTACATATAATGTGTATGTATATATATATATACTTAAAAGAAGCTATATCAAAATTTGGATAATTAATGGCATTGAAATATGGAAGCATTCTGTCTTCTCTGCTTTATCGGTAGGTCAGCAAGACTTACACTTTCACCTCTTTTTCCATAGAGAAAAGTCTATGAAAGCTTCTTCTTTCGTCCATTCTCTGTATTCTTCCATTCTTTCATTTCCATTGCCTATTCTATTTTCTGTTCCACTCACCTTAATTTCAGTTTAATTCTTCCTTTCATCATATCTCTTTTTTATTTCTCTCTCAAAATTTATCATTTTCCATATGTTGTAAGTAGGCTGCAGACTGAAAAGGTGAGGCCGTGAGGGAAAAACTATTAAAAATGTGGCTCCTTTTTTTGTGCAAAGGAGCTGTTTTCTTCATTTGTGCTGCCCATAAGTCCATGTACGAGGGGAAATGGAATTTTCCAAAAGACAATTATTTCAAAATTTCATCTTTGAGTGTAGATACTTGAGGTTAAAACTAGGTAAATTTCAATTTGGCAAGCTTTCAGCTGTGCTCCTAGATCTAGAAATATTGTTACTGAACATGCTAAGCATTGTTTTCAGTGCTTAATTCCCTTTTTTTCAATTATATTTTACTGTTTTTTTTTAGTTTCTTTTATTCCACTTCATAGAAAACATATTTTGGAAAGAGGAAATTTCAACCTTGGTTAGTAAAATACATGATATGAATTAGATGAATTCTAATTTGAATACGCTATGAGGATAAAGTAAATAGTTGGGAATTTCGACCTCATTATCTTATAATGGATTATTACTCTTCAAGGTTCCATAGTCCCCCTAGGCACTATGCATGTGATGCTGATTATGGCATAATCAATGAAGAGTAAAGCACGTGCATATAATTTAAGGATTCACCAAGAGGCGTCATGACTGGTTAATGGCATGGTGATGTGCGGCATCTATTATGAGTTTTGCTTGAATTTTTGCTATATGCCTTCAGAGTCATTCATGGCGTACAATACAATACTAGCTATTTATATAATTTACTATTACTGTAGAAAAGACTTTTTAGGTGCAATATCTCTTTGGTGACAATGGATTTATGGAACTTGTGGTCAACTCGTATTTTCTTATCCACTTATTGTTATTACAATATTTTCAGTATAAATTTTGATTGGATGCACTGTATTCCTAGTTTTTTCATTAAATTGGCTGAAATTTGAATTATTTTGAGAGAGATTATTTTCTTGTACGAGCACAAGGCTTACTGATTTAATAGTTTCTTTCTTTTTTTCTTTTACTTCTCCAAATTCATATGAACCCTTTTAGAAAAATAGAGAGACTTGTTATGTGTAGTTCTCACTACAATATTTTCAGAATAAATTTTTGATTGGATGCACTGTATTCCTAGTTTTTTCATTAATTTGGCTGAAATTTGAATTATTTTGAGAGAGATTGTTTTCTTGTACGAGCACAAGGCTTACTGATTTAATAATTTCTTTCTTTTTTATTTTACTTCTCCAAATTCATATGTACCCTTTTAGAAAAATAGAGAGACTTGTTATGTGTAATTCTCACCATCCATTTTGAATTTTTTAATGAATCAGATTAAATAATATAAAAGATAAAAAAGATATGATTTTTTGTCCTATACCTTTTTAAAATTGATCTGTCTAAAATTTTTGATGAATTGCGAGAGATGTGCATGGAGAATGCTTTTTATCTTTCTAAAATGACAGTAGTGTTCTCCTCACTTCTCTCTCTATATATAAATATATTTTCCTCTCTCTCTATACATTTATATATATATGTGTGTATTTGTTTTTGTGTTGGATTTGAATCTTTGTTTACATTTGAATACATTCACGAGTTTGAATATATATTTGTACAAAAGTTGGTACGCAGATATCACCTTGAAAATGAGCATGTGATTTTATTTAAATCTAAACTTCTAACAAATATTCTATTGTGAATGAACAAATACCACGAATTATAAATATATAATGTGTCAATTGAGCAAACTGAAGAGGTAATTCTTATTAAATTAATTACTATTATTGTTTGATGATAAACAATGAAATTAAAACTATTTTATTGTTAGTTTGACATTTTGTACATAAATTCCTAACAGCTTTATACAAGTGTTAAATTGTGTAAGCCCTTCAAAAACTTTTTTAACAATGAATGCTCTAAAAGAGATGTGAGATTTGAACTTTATTTTTTAAATTAAAATTATACAATTCATCACAACAGTTCAGTTTAGGTTTCTATAAAAGGGTTTCCATCCATATAAACATATCATATTTATACTGTTTCTACTTTTAGTTTCCCCACCTGGTGGGAATTAAGGCAGTGTTATTGCTTTTGTTGTTGTTGTCTATTTTTAGTTTCCTTGTTGCCTTTTATAGATTTTAATTATACTAATTAGTACAATTTTTATGAATTTCATGCTTATGGCTTAAAAAGAGTTGCTTGTGATGCGTAACTAGTAACTGCTCGTCAAAAGAGATATCTTCTTAAGGTTGGATTTTTTGGGTAAATACCATGGAAAACTTTTTCTTAGCCTCTTAAACTTTCGGTGCACCTCAGGACACTAAATTAAATCATTGAGGTATTGATGAAGCATTTGAATTTTTCATATGATCTTAAGAGTTTAAACTTTTCCATTGCAATATTTTACTGATTGACTCTTAGAATTATTAGTTTGAAGTACAATGTCCAAATTTTCATGTGCTACTTCTATAAGATTCACTATAGTTCTCAATTGGATATTCATAACATCAAAAGTTCTAACGCCAAACTTATGGTGTATTATCTGCAATAAAAAATAGTCGACAAACATTAGCTTTGCAAAGTGACTCTTTCCTCCAAAGACTATTATTTTTGTTTACAGCTAAAATAATAAAAAGAAAGAGAGATGAGGAAGGAGAAGCTCGCCTCTCATGCATCTTTAGTGCGCCAACTATGCTGGTAGCATCATGCTTGCAGGTCACATTCGCAGCCTCTCCAACTCCGTGACTTTCGACTTTGTATGCTGGCTCTGTCCATGTGAGTATACCGGCCATGCTCTGAACTCTGCGAGCTGTGCCTCTTGCCATGGCTCAGTTAACTTAGTGCCATCCAAGACCTGCTCTAGGCTCTAGGTCATGCGGTTCTTTGCACAATTGAAGAAGAGGATCGATTCTTTAATAACCTAATGTTTTAGGCTTATATGATGCAATAACACCGGAGGGAATGATGTTACGCTTATATGACATTTTAATTACTATTAGAGGTTCTCTTACTGTAGGCACTACGCAAGACTAGGGGAAAAACATGATAGATTTAAACTTTTAAAAGGAAAATATGATGCGATTAAAAGTAGAAGATTGAACTTTGAAAGAATGGAAGTTTATAATAAATAGTAATACCTAAGCTAAACTATCTTGTTAAGGTACTACTGAATGTATATGATAAGTAGTAATATCAAAGCGTAAACTATCTTGCTAAGGTACAGTAGAAGTTAAAGCATTCTATACTGCTAGTACATACACTAGGGGGTTTGGTCGTGTTTGGGGAACTTGCTAGCCTTAATCAATGCTGTGCCCATGGGAGTCAAACTGTCATTAGGCTTTAGTCTCAATTGCATTGTTTGGTTGTAGGTATTTTTATTTCAAGTCATTTATTGACCTATTTTATTAAAGAAGTGTTTATTAGCTAATTTTTGAATTTTAAATTGTGCTTTGGCTCAGCAATGTTGAGGTTATGGGAAGTATTAATTTGGCATGATATTGCTATTATCGTCATTGATAAAGACAACTATAACAACAACAATAATGATTTCACTTTTTAGATACCAGCTGCTCCTCTCCCCTCATTTTATTTCACGCTTGAGGAACAGCTGGTGCCCTTTTCCCTCCCGCACATCTCCTTCTCATGCTAGCTTTATCATCCCTTCTCTCATACACAATGGAGCTTCTTTCTTTCTTCAATCTTGAGCAATGTTGATGCCTCCCTCCCTTTTACAGCCTTCTCAAGTGACAAAATTATTTCAATGATGACCCTTCCTCTTTCCTTCCATGAAATCCCCCTCTCAAGCAAGCAGTGATGATTGGTTCATGTCTAGATTCCTAGAATTTACAACAACAGTAGATGTCCTCTTTTACCTCATCATTATATCTAGGGTAATATTTCACTCTATTTCCTTTTTACTTTCTTAAATAAATAAATAAATCCATTTCTATCCATACTACTGATTTGTCTTGAGTATAAAAATTGATTTTTAGTTGAGTATGAGGGTAGATTTTTTGTTGATCCTTTTTTATATAGAGAAACTAGTGGTATTTGTATTGATTAATACTTTAAAGTTGTTTAATCAGTAGACTATGTTGAAGATTTTCTTAAGCCTATTGGAGGGAAGAAAGAAAGTTAGATCTCAACTCTATTTCTTATTCATTGTTAAACATTAGTGATAAATTATTTAATAAAATCATAAAATATTTTTGTGCTACTTATGATGTATTACGAAGATAGTTTTGGGAAATCAAGCATGCTATTGATTAAGATGAACTATCATCCAAGTAATAGGCATTATGATGCTGTTTAATGTGTTCTGAAGAATGAAGATTTTGTATAAGTTGGAGGTAGATGTTTCAGAAGCTTCATAAATTATTAAAATGGGTTATTATGATTTTATTAAAAAATTAACATTTTTAAATTAAGGTTTTCTTTCACAATACAGTTAAAATATGCATGAGATTAATTAAATTCTTTCAATTAAAATACTTAAACAATACATTGTTTTTATCTTATTGAATCTAAGTTGAATCTTATTGCATATGAAAACTAAAGGTTACTTCGATTAATAAAATTTTCATAATATATATTTTTGGAATAGTATGACTATGCTTTCAATCAAGCTATTTATTTTCCAAAATGCATGTCAATATTTGTGTTAACCAGCAAGTTTAAGAATACAAGTTTAAAAGAAATTGAGAAAATGGATACCTTTATATGACTGGCTATGCCATTCCGCATATGTACAGGGAAAAATACATTTGGTTAGGCTATAGAATATTTCAATGAAATTTCCCTCTTTTTGCTGAAAGGGTTCTCTTTATTGGCTTTTAGGTAGCGAGACATTTAAGAGCAATTATAATTTTTGTCATAAAATTGCTTACATACCTGTAGCTCTTACTACTAGCAGTAGAATTTTCTTATAGCCTTTCCTTTTTTATAGCATACATTGAATGATATATATTTGTTTCTTTTAATAGTGTTTTATAGAATTGTAAGTAATCCACATAATTATGAAAACATTTTTTATAAATTTTTTTCTTGGATTAGTTCAATCATGTGAGTAGATCAAACTTATAAGTGTAGATGGGTACTAATAGAAAAGTACTCATGTTTTTATTTTTTTTATTGCCAATTTTGATTGTTTTTCTTACAGCTATTGAGTTTTATCTATCTTTCTTAGATGAAATTATTTATATTATATTTATCTCTTAGTGATTACTGAAAAATTATGAAATTTAGTGCTTCTGTATTTACTCAATTGAATAGTTTAGATTTTTAAAATAAAAGATAAAAATAAAAACGAACGTGTAACTGATTTAACTAATTTATCATTAAGTTTATTAAATATCATTTAAAATATCTATTAGATTATATTAAGATTTCAAAATCTTTGCTAAATAGATTTGAAACATTTAATTATGTTTGAAAAGTTATTTTTGAGAAACACTAAGTGAATCTTACTTTGAGATAAATATTGATAGGAGGATGAGCTGATCGTCCAGGCAATGTTAAGGTTGACCTAGACAAATTATTCCAAAATACTGAAGATGAATGCCATTGGTTGGACAATTGTTGATGAATACCATTATTACTTTGGATAGGTGGCCAACCCAATTGGTGGATAAGTCATCATACCCCCATATCTTAAAACATTAATGACGAAGCTAGTTTTCTTTTTATCCCAGCTTGCTTCAAATTATTATAACTACAGCGGGAGAATGAAAGAGGAGAAAAAGATAAGATCTTAATTGTGCCTTGTTAGACCAAAGTTTTTGATGTTATTTTAAAGCATTAAATTTGTTAAATTTATGAAATATTTGAAGCAGGCTCTCTCATTCATATGTATTTTGTTTTGTTTTCGAACTTGCTAGTTATTTTATGAAATTCTTAAATGTATGTTAATCTTCTTTTGCATATTTTGAATCTTTGTAAAAAAACTTTGATTTTCTTGTTTTTATCATGATTTAATTAGATTCCTCTTGCATTACAAATTTTAATGATTCTTATGTTGAAAATGGTATTTTGGAGAAATAATCCAATTGAAATTTGAATTCCAATTATAAAATGAGTATGAAATTAATTCATATTGACTTTTCATTGCAAGGGAAGCAAAGTTTTGAATTCACAAATTAAATGTGAGAAATATTTGTATGAAATATTATTTATGAAAACAAAACTTTGGTTATATGGCTAGAAGAAAAATTATACTTGATTCATTTTCTTCACATGCCAATTAATGTTAACTTATATCTTGGTATACATGAATGTATACTTTTTGACAAGGATTTTTGTAATTTTGTCTAGAATGTTTGGATGAAATTTTAGATGATTCTTCTTGAAAGATGATAAAGTTTTCTATGCAAGATCACCCAGGAAGGATTCAAATCATCAGGGGTGAATTTACTAATCACCCTATATGATAATGCTAGTCAAGAAACTTAAATTATAAAATTTAAAATGAAATGTGTAAAAATTTTGTAAATAAAACTTGATTTTTTGAAATAATAATTGTATTAAAGAGGAATAATTATAAATTAAAAGTTCTTATAACTTTAACTGAAAGACACATCGTAAAATTTGAATGCAAGTTTCCAGATACCTGTGCTGCTTTCATATTCCAATTTTATACAACGAGGCGTTGGCTAGCACACCATAGAGTTGTTATTTTAGCTTAAAGGGAGTTATATATTGTAAGGCAAGAATTAGCCTCTTAATGTTTGAACATAATATATGTAGCCCCTAATACTTATAAAGTGATTCTTGAATGTTTGCAATTTTTTGTTTGCAATCCTGTATTTCAAACCTTTGAACAAATCTATGCCATAGCATTTCAGCTAATTGCATCATGATTTCTGAAATAGAACCATAAATTTGCTAACTAAGGTGAAATTTGAAGTGTTTAATCCAAATGCACAAAACTATTCCCTATATACTAAATGTTTAAATTATGAAAATTCAAAAAAATGGGAAAATATGAAAATGCGAAATAATATGCAAGCTTTAAGGAAATGAAAGTCTCGATTTTGAAAAATTAAAGTTGATATATTAAAATTTTTTGATAAGTTTAAATCTTGTTATATAGAATAGTTTAAAATAAATATTATTGAAGTTGCAAATTCAAGGACAATATACTATTTTTTCTTAACATTTTTATTTGATTGCTAATATGATTACATGCTGTTCTTTTCTTTCAAATATAATTAGTTTCTTTGATAATTGAATTTTGTATATAAGTTATATGATTATATTGTTTTCTAACATTAACAAGAAAGTTATGGGAGGATTTGTACCTAATTAAATTCTTTTAAGCTGCTTACTTTTGCATGTTTAGCTTATTCAGTTTACTTTGTACTCGCTATCAAACTTATATTATCTTGTTCACTTATGTTATATGTTTAATATATATATATATATCAAGGTTCATTTTTTTGTTATACGCGGTTAATTTGTCAGCTAATTTTAGCATATGCTAATACTCATGATTGTGTTAATATTGACATGTATGTTTAAACATTAGTTGTTATGTTACAATATAATTATTAATCTATTGTGAATTTGAAATGCTTGGAAAATTGTTACTTAATTACAAAAATTATGTTTTACTCTAACTTAACTCTCAAAATAAATCTTTTGATTACCTGACTTTCATTCTTGCCTTAAATTTTCTTGAGTTTGGGTTGTATACTGACAAGATTCATATTCGAGCTGAGACTAAGTTAGTGGATTATTTTAAAAGAAAGAGCTATTATGATGATTTAAATTTCGTATTTTTTTCAAAGAATCTTATTTTAAAACATGCTTAACAATATTCTTATGCTCGATTTTTTTTTGTTTATCATCTTGGGGCTTTCCAATAATTGAAGAAGTTATGGCTGATGAAAGAATTGATGTTCAATGTGATGGGACTTTAGAATCTTCATAAACTAGGGCTGGAAGTGCTACACCTATCTGTGCAGAGATCTTTGCATAAATGTTGGCCACAATGAACTAATTAATGTTGAATTCTCATCCTCTAATCACAATAACAAATGTCATGTTATCCTGGGTTGTGTTCAACACATTTCACATGGGCTGCTGATTCGATAATAGTAGATGATTAGTCAATAGAGATTGAGAAATTTCTAGAAGGTAGGCTTGTCTCAAGGAAAACGTTGGAGTATCACTGGCTACCTTTATTCTCAACGGCAAGGTTGGACATTGGTGAAGATTATAACAATAAGAAAGTTTGATGATCAGTTAAACCTTGATATTGAGGGGGAAGAGTTTAACGACCACAGATATGTACAACCAATTTTTGATTGACTATGTGATGCCTTTAAAGAACCTTTTTTCTGAATAGAAACTAAGATTTTCTTTGTGCTGGAGAAAGCAATGCATGTGGAGGTGGATCTACAGCATATGCAAAGACCTTGTGTTCCCATAAATGAAATGCTGAACTCAAGGGCCACAAATAGTTAGCTCACTCTAGAAATTCTACCTGGAAATTGTTTAAGCCCTCACAATGGTACAAACGATAACATTCTTAGTAGTGTCTCCCAACAGTGTGCTAAGTGTAAAAAGAATCACGCAGGAGAGTGTCTTGTTGATTTAAGTATCCGTTTGAGATGTCGCTAAGCAGGTCATCATTTATTTAGCTGCTAAAGGAATTCAGATTCTAAATGCACGGGAGAAAGACAAAAGACCTTTTATGAATAGCCTACAACTGAAGCAAGAAACTAGATGATGGGATCTAGTTCTTCAGCATTAGAATAATCTTTACTGACATGCCAGCCCAAATCTATGGACTAAACTATGTACCTAATGAATTTTGAATGACCGCTTATGGCCATGAATGTGACATTTAATGAAAGCAAGTTATAAAAGTTGTTAAAAAAACTTTTTGAAGATAGAGAAATATATTATTCAAGGTATCAACAAAGAAGTTACAGATGAGCAATGTAGAGACTATTGAATAAATACTCCAAAACTATATACTTCATAATTGAGAATATTTTATAAATAATTTGAACTTGTGCAACTATATTCTGTATCATTGCTTTAGTTGTTACTGACAAAAAGTAGCTTGAGTATTACAAGTTGTAAAAGCTAAGGATTCTATCATGCATAAAGAGGCTGTTAATGAGACGAGTTCTCTAAAGAAGAAGCTTGAGCCTTCATCTAGGGGGAAAAATGATTGAAATAAATGTGTTTTGTATAGAGGAGCACAACAAGAAGAAGAGATACAAAGCATTATTGGTGGTCAAGGGCCTAATTTACTTGCAAGGATTTAAACTACAAGAGTTCTTCTCTTCTTAAATCAAGATAACTAATATTAGAGTAGTACTTAATATTGTCATAGTTTAAGGTCAAAGTGGACAATACCTTGGTGCATAGGAGCTTAGGTTGTTACACCGACACATCATTGGAAGTTGAATAAAGAAATTATAGATGATTAGAGATAAATGAGAGATTATGGGGTATGTGGACATTGTTTTAGTGGTGACTTAGGTGTTGGGAGGCCATTGAAAGCTGCATTTTACTAGTTAAGGTAACAAATGAGCTAAACCCTATTTGTTAATCTTTTTGTACCTGCTTCACAAAATTCTAAAAGAGACTCAAATGCTTTATTTATTAGTGGCAACTTACTAGCTATTGGTGGAGCTGCTTTTAGTCGTTAGCTTGCATGAAATTAAGCTGTTTCGAGCCCTTTTTGCTTTAAGTGGGATTTCATAAAAAATTATGTGATACCTTTTATAATATTAGAGTGATTTGGAAAATCTTTGTTTTCTCTCTTGTACTTAATTTCTTTTTCTAAGATACTCTATTGTGGCTGATGAATGTATGTAAATCATCTTTGAATCATAATTTTTTTGTGTATTTGTGATTAGTTGTATTTATCTTTTCTTTGTTTGCTCGTTCTTGTGAGAACCTACATGAAGAGAAAGTCAAATCGTTAAAACCCCTACTTTATGTAATACTTGAAACCCAAGTAGTCATATATTGTTCTTATGAATTATTTAGAAAGGTCAGTCTTTTTCTAATGATATAAATAAAAAAATTTAGGAGAGAAGACTTTGAACTATTCAATTAGATTTGTATGATTAGCCGCCTTTTTGCTATTCAGTTGATGTTAGCCTCAATGAGTGTATGTTTATAATATATTTTATTTTGGTTTACTTAATATATCTAAAATATGCCATCACATGGTTGTTAATTAATTTTTTTGGGCATTGTGGCATACTGCCTATTGATGTTGCTGAATTGGGTCAGTGTTTTTGCATGAGATAATGGAATGATATGGGATCTTCATTACCATACCCTGCCATAAACAACTAATCTCAAATATTTAATTTAATGCTATATTATATATTGAGCCTAAGCAATATCTTGATTGAGAGTGCTCTCTTGCAAGTATGACAAGCAATTAATTACAGCTTTTGCACTCATAAGAAATCTTGACACCACATCTAAATAAATGAAAATCACATATCTGGGGAAATATGATTCAATATGCAAATTTGCCTTGAGAAGAGACCTTTTCAAATCCTAATTAGGGATGAAGGCCGTCTTTCGCCTTTTTGAATGATCAATCCATGTAAACACATTAGATTTTTTTTTTTAATTACTCGTGTTTTATAATTTATCATTTACATGATATGCATTTTTCAAGTTTACATAAAAATAGCACTAAAAACCTAAACATTAAGGTTGATAACTATCAATCTGCAACTATTATATGTTTGATGTTTACAAATATCAAATCATGTTATAATATAATGATACAGCCAATTTCTTAGGCGTTTTTTGTAGTATCCTCTTATAAAATAGTCATTATAAAGGTAGACCATTTTAAATCATGTCATGCCATTTATTTGGATAACATATAATTGGAACTTCTAAGATATTTTATTATTATAGTTTTTGATGTATTTTATTTGACTTTATTTTGTGGTTCTGTTACTTGTTATGTGAATTTACTTACGATTGTTTTTCTGATAGAGTACATATTTTGTACTAGAAGCAACATCAGGCAATACGATTTTGTTACTACTGAGGGGATGCCTTAAGTACTTTGTACATTAATGTTAGCGACAAGTTTAATTTATTGATCATTCTACATGAAGTACTGTAAATATGCATATATTTGCTTGAAAACTATTTAATGATCAAATTGTCAATAGCGAAATTTTGTATTGAAGTTTGGCATATTTCATGCAAAATAATAATAGAAGTTCTAGTTTTACAGAATTTTATTTTTCTAGTTTCCTTACTTTAAAGTAGTTTATTTTAGTATAATATATTATGACCTTATTTGATATGATCAAAATATTTGAGGTAGGAAGAGATGCTACAGTACAATAACAACAACAACAAAAAGCCTTAGTCCCACTAGATGGAGTGGCTACATGAAGCTTTTGTTTTCATTGAGCATGATCAATTAAAGGCTTTTCACTAAGATCTAATCGAGAAGATCCTTTTTAATGTTTTGTTTACATGTTTTTTTGTTTCTTTAACATCAAAATTTTAAATAATATTTTGCATGAAATTTACAAATTTAACTTTCGGACTACTTTAGCCTTTGATCTAAAGTTATGGAAGAGAAAGTCTTAGACAAAATAGCCTATGAATTGTATGCCCAGGCATCTAAATTAACTTTTTCATTCATATTACTCAATAAAGATAAAACACTATATATTTTATTTTGCAAGCATTTTAGATGAAAGAAAGGTTTGAGAGAAGTTCATGATGTGGTTTTGAGTTTGCCTTTGTTATTATGCAAAAAAGTTTAATCTTTTCGATCAACTAATAATGAATTTTTTTTCCTTTTAAACACCAACTCTACAGACTAGACTTTTCCCTAAACCACTGGGTAGTATGGTAACACAACTTGCTCCCAATCTTGAAGATTTGTGCACCCATTAAATATATGCAGTAGAATCAAAGGTTTGTGGAAAGCATACCGCTAGGGTTGAGCATGGAAGCATGATTGAATCAATTCCGAAGACTCTAATGCGCAATAATGGCATCAAGCGTGGGACAATTGCTAGAAGAGAAGTGAGACTTCATTGTCTAGTTGATTCTTACAGGTGGTTTGTTGAGTTAGTTGTTTGGAGAATAGCATTTTTATGCACATTCTTGATTGTTGATAGGAACCAAATGAGACAATAATTCCCATTATAACCCCACTTATCAAGCTTGATGATTTCATAGTAAAATCCTATAATACTGCTTCTATTTTCTCAAAGAACCATTGCTAAATCATTTTCTTATAAGGGATTTCAATGATTGCATCCTCACTGCTTGTGTGCCAAGTCATGTACATAAATGCAATTGATGAAAGTGTTAATTTGGTTGATGTCAAATGGATGATAAGTAAAACAAATTCAGTCTAAAATATTGTTGTGTAAATACTCTTTGGGTGTTTGGTAGTATAAGGTGTATTTTGGTTTTGATGATTGTTTGGGTGTAAAGTAAATCGAAATTGCATTACCAAAAAAATGCAAGGCTGATCGAGGCGAGGAAATCGGCAATTCAAGTAAGTTTGGCGGAGGCTGGTGGAAGCCAATGAAAGCTAGTAGAGGGCGGGGAGGTTCTGCTGAGTACATATGTCCGACATTTGTAGCTGAATGGAATAGATAGACTTTATTTGTTCCTGGGCGGCGATGACTGTTAGTGGCCGTTAATGGCTGGCCATTATTTGATATAATCAGCAAGGGCTGGCCTTGGCTAGGGTTAGGTTTATGGTCATGAATTTTTTCTTGAGGTGACGTATGCAATATAAAGTTTTTCTCTTAATTTGGGAGGAAATAAATTGTGCCATTTTGAGGTATTTGAGGGTCATAGATAATAATAAATTCTCTTAAATTCTTACTTTGCTTCAAACAAAATGACAATAATAGTTTTACATTTTAGATATTTTACTTCCACCCAAAATCATGCCATCAAATAGAATCTGAGAGTTATTTTGATTATCTTTGAGTTTAATTTGTAAAATTTATCATTGTTCTAGTGGCTGTGCTATTTGGCTTTTCATGGTTGAAACTATATTGGGCTCCTGTAACATAGTCTGTATCTTAGTTGATGGTTGCTATGAGTGGATTAGGTTCTCTGTTAGTTAGCCAAACAACATAAACATCCTTGCTTACTCTTTTAAAAAGTATGATGTGTTTGCTTTACATTTGCTTTTATGCATATTATTCTAATGTGATTTTAAATTGCTAAACAATTGCAAACTAATCATTGTGCCTATCTCTGATTCCAAGAGCTTCTTTTATCATGCACATGTAACTTTTCATTCACATCAGCATGCATTAAGAATAGATGTAAAAATTTGCCACACTGTAGTGTGTAATCTACAAGTGAATTCGAGTGTAGGCTGTTGATGTTAAACATTTGCATGTAATACGGTTGCACAAAGCAGATTCATTTGGAAATGAAATTTATAAATGGCATACTATATTTTGTAATTTACAAGAGAATTTGAACATATGGTGGGGATAATAAGCTTTTGCATATGATGCGTTACAATATGAGAAATTGTTTTAAAAGAGAAGATATAAACACTGTATTGCTATATACAATATTATTATCTAAACATTATCTCATATATAATTATAAGAGAATGCATGCATCATAAACTAAATGCGTGCATCATAAACTAAATGCGTGCATCATCTATTTTTATTTTATTTATTTTAAAGTTATAATATCTTTTTAAATTTTCGAATTTGCTAACCCCTAGCGTCCATCACTAGTTCACATCTTCTGTATTCCTCATCTCACACGCATATATTTTTGAGCTAAAATATCATTTACTTGAAATTCATTACTTTTAAATATTATGATTGAAAAATATAATTAAATTAAATAAAAGTTTAATTTTTAAAATAATTAGAGTTATGTTCTTTAATAATTTATGACACATCGATTTATTATTTCTTCTTTGATAACTATTTTACTTTGTAATCAAAAAAAAAATTTTAGCAAAATTTTTTTAAAATAAATATTAAATTTAATTATGATTATTTTGATAATTTCTTAAAAGTGCTGCGTTCAAATCATATCATTCGAGATAATAAAATTTTAAATATGTTAGTTATTAGTTTTAGCACTATTTTTTAATTTTAAATTTTATTAATTACTTTAAGTTGAAAATTTTCTTTCTGATTATAAATCAATTATTTGAGATTAATCGTAATTAAATTATCAAATAAAAATAAATATTAAAAGAGATGAGAAAAAATTGTCTTAAATTTATTTTAAAAAATAGCCGTTAGAAAATATTTGACCGGTTAAAATATTTAAGAAATGATTGTTAAAATAGTTTTAAGAAATTAATTTTTGAGAAATAGTATCTCGAATACCCTATTGCCTAGCCCGTCACTCCTTCCGTTCCATCATCAGTCATTCCTGGAGGCTTACATGTTCGGTTCTCGAGAACTTTCTGAGGTGATTGCTCATCGCGCGCAGAGCTGTGAGCGGCAGCCAGTGAACGGTGAGCGACTGATTGCACTAATAGGAAATATATAGACACAAAGCCGTTGAATCATAACAATTGCCAACAATCTCATAGCAACCAGCTCCAAAATGTAGGTTGAAGTGAGCTTCTTAGAAACAGAAGAAGCCCAAAGTTGTATATATAGTAAATAACCACCAAGGCTAGTTACACTCTCAGGACTAGAAGCAGCAGCCAGCGAGCAATTCACAAGCTTGGTTGGAGCAGGTAGCAAATAATCTAAAGCCAGAGGATAAAACAAGCAACTAATACGAGCTCAGAGTCTAATACTTTGCAATTCACAAGCTTGGTTGGAGCAGGAAGCAAAGAATCCAAAGCCAGAGGATAATACAAGCAACTAATACGAGCTCAGAGTCTCATATTTGGCATTTGAAGTTTATCCATCGCGCAAATAGCTTTAAGGGGTGAGAAGAGTTGCTTCTCATTTTAAATTAGCAAATGATTAAAATTGAGCCCAACATTAGCTAATCAATCTGCTGCCATGCTACCATCTCTCCGTATATGAGAAATAATGTAGTTAAACATATTAAGTAAAACATAAAATTTTTGCAAAGAATAAGAAAATTTTCAGCTTTAATAATATTGATTAAGCTTAGAGAATCACTTTCCATATAGATGTTTTGTACTCCTATTTCATTGCAAATAGTAAGACCACATAATCAAGCATTGATCTCAGCTACAATAGAAGTAGCAATGGTTTTTTTAGCAAAAGTTAATAAAATTGAGTCTTTATGATTTCTAACCAGACCCCCAATAGTACTCCGCTTTAGGCAACCATCCGCATTGAGTTTAAAGTAACCCCAAAGAGGCTTTATCCATTTAATTATCACACATTTGGTTTTTCGAACAACAACATTGATATCAAAGTATTTCTTACACTAACCTTCTCCTTTGAAGTTATTATAATCAATGGGATGAGTGGTAATAGCATTTTCAATGTAATGGTTGATTTTTAGAATAGCTTTATTAGGATTAAAATTAAAGTTTATTTACTTGCAATTGTTTCTCTCATCCCAAATATGTCAAACTGTAAGAATGAAAAAATAATTTTGTATGACCTTTTTTAACCAAATTTTTGAGTTACACAAACTCAGCTCAGAGTCTGAGTTCGAGAGAATCTGATTGCAGGAAAGCATTAATAGTAAGATTAAAATTTAGTTTAAGCCAACATGTTCTCAAAAAATTTCCAGATTTTGCTAGCCATTTCTCCACCAATGAACAAGTTATCGCAAGAATTAATACTATTTTTACAACAATAACATCCAGAGATGAGAAGACTGCCTCTCGCACAAAGAATAGCACCTACTGGAAGAAACTTTTGGAGCAGCCTCCAACAAAAGAGAAGGAATTAGTAGGTCTAATGAATTTATGCCAAATAACATCTCCAAACAAACATTTGGTTTAATTTCTCTGATAATGTTTTAAGCTCGTTTAAAGACAATCCATCGGAGCAGGATCATTTCTTCCACAACATTCGGCTCTCCAGTAAAGTCTCTTAGTTTCTCTGAATTCCAGGAAGTAGCACTTTAGAAATCTGAAACATTTTGAAAGGAGTGTGATTGTGATTTGGGAATCTAGATGCCAAATTCTGCTTTCCAAACCAACCATCATACTAAAAAAATACTTTATTCGAGCCAAATTTCCAAGCGACGTGACATTTACCATTTTCCGTAAGCATTTCTTAAGTGCGGAATCATGGGTCCATACTTTAAGCATAGTAGGATGTAATCCTTTAAAGTACTTATCTATAGCATACTTGGCCCAAAGACTGGTACCTAAGCGAAAATTCCACCAGATTTTAAAAGTGAAAGCTTATAGAAGGTCTTTAAGCTTCCTAAAACCCAAACTTCTTTTAGAGAACACACAAAGTATTCCATTTACACTAATGATGTTTCTTCTTTTTCATTTTAGAACTTCAAATAAATCTGTTAAAAATTGTATCTATACGACTTTAGTAACTCTTGGAAGATTTAAAATCTGAAAGAGATGTAATGGTACTCTTAAGGAGAGAAATCCTACTTTTGAGGGATAAGATTTTATGCCCAGCCCTCAAGCTTTTTTTGAATTCTAGAAAATAATATCATCATAATAGATAACTTATTAGCACCTCGAAATAAAGGCACTTCAAGATCAGTAATGCACAATGTATTTTGGGTAAAGCCTATTAATCTTGATATGCTCAAACATTTGGTTTTCATTAAAGTGTTTACGGGTCACAAAGAAAGTTTTTATTTTGTTAATGAAAAGACCTGAAACTTTTTTCACATGTTCTAAACAATTCTCAAGTCTTTGAAGGGATGATCTGCTCTCATTGAAAAAAACCAAAAAATTATCTGCAAAGGCTAAGTGAGAAACTCCATGAAAGGCTTTAGTCTTTAAGTACATTGAGGGATATGTAGAAAAAGATGCAGCAATTTTCTAAAAGTGTAATCAGCCCCTATAATGTATAAGGATGGAGAGCGGGTCTCCTTAACAGAGGGCCCTACAATTCTTAAAAAAATCATCAGAGTTGCCTTTCACTATAATTGAAAACCAACTTCTGCTAATATATTTTTGTAATTATTAAGAAAATTAGCAGAAAAGGCAAAAGCAAGCATGACTCTATAAATTAAGTCCCAACTAATCGTATCATAGGCATGCATTAGCTTTAGAAGCGATAAACATCATTTTAATTTATCTAAAATAAGATTACCCATTTTAATTTTTTTTCTAGGTGAATTTCTCGAACTGTTTCATCGCATTACCTGATTATGAATTTTAGTGATTTTTTTTAGTTTTAGGCGCTCAGTTCATGCACTAGTTCTTTTAATTTCAATGATTTACTAATTAGAGCTAAAAATAGACATGGTATTAGAGATAAGAAATTTATAGAGTAATAAATTACTTGGCTTAAATAGCTTTCACTTTTCACTAATAACATTATCCCTTTAATTGTATATTTCACATTCATTCCTAAAGTTAGTTTGTATATGCATAAGATTAGTTGTTATATGGCTTGATTTTATTATTTTATTGTATGTCTAGTTGAGGATTATTCATGCTTTGCATGCATGATATCTTGACTAGAACATGACATTATATTCTCAACTTTGCTTAACCTCTACAATGTACTTTGAAGAAGTGTCTTGTTTGAGTATTAACATAACCAAAAACTGTTTAATTATTTCCATTTATCTAATTGAAGGTAGATGCAGAAATATATCTAGTATTACAGGTTTTAATCATAAGAACATGCCTATTACTTACCTTGGAATTCTTTTGTTCAAAGGTGCTAATAAAGCTATTTATTATAATGATCTTATTGTGAAAATTAAGAATAAAAATACAGGGGTGGGAACATAATCTTCTCTCCTCAAGTAGTCAGATTACTTTGCTTAAAGTACCCTTGTTTCCTTACCTTTCCATTTACTTTAAATGCTCAATCTCCCTAGTAAAAGCTATATATTTTATTGAAACCTCAAACAATTTTATTTGGGTTTCTAAATCTAATGCCAAATAATTTTGCCAGTATAATTGGAAAGAATTTTGCTATTCCACAAAGGAAAGAGGTATTGGGTTTCGGGCTCTTAAAGATGTGATTAATTCTTTTACAATAATTTATGGTGGAACTTTTGATTGGGGGAAAGTGTTTGGGATAGTTTATTAAAGAATAAATATTGGAAAGGTGTCCAGCAGGATGATGTCTTCTTCTTGCACAATTATTGGTTTGGTCCCTCAAGTCTTAGTTAAAGATTCCTGATTTAATGTCGTGCTCTTATAAAGTTTTGATTTCTATGAGAATGGAACTTGAATTATGATAAGTTAATTGCCACTTTTCCTAGTAATGTTGACATTATTTGTAAAATTATGTTTATCCATTTTGATATCAACAACAAAGATTGCCTTATCTGAAAAGGTTCTTCTCCTAACACCTTTGTGTTTATACTTGTTTTTAATGATGTTAGAACCCATTCCAACTATAACACCATGGGAAATTTTTTTGGCATAAAGCTCTTAGACCTATTTTTTTCTATGGGTGTAGACTGTTGAGAAAATTCATTCCAAGCTATGCTCTAGAAAAATATTTCTATTACTTCTAGATTCTACTGCTGCTTAATTCATTGTTAAAGCTTTGATCATTTAATCATTCACTGTGACAATGCTAAGTTTATTTGGAATTTTGTTTTGCTAATTTAATGAACTTTGGGACAAATTTCAATTTGTACGTGAGAGCTTTCATGTTGGCTTGGAGGCTTTAGCCTTTTAGGGGATCACATTAAGCATGGTCATGTTGGTAATATCATCCTTATCCTCATTTTGTGACATTTTTTGGAGGAAAGGATTAATTGTAAGCACAAAAATTTTAAATACAATAACAAAAGAGTAATTTGGAAGACCTCTCATTATATTGACGAGGATATTAAAGCTCGTCTTATTAATTATAATAACTTTAAAATGTTTTATTATGTAGAAATTTTTTTATAGCTTCCCATCTTAAATGTCGTACTAAGCTTGTTTTCATTACTTGGCGAAACTTGCTATGAATTATTTCAAATTGAATGTGAATTGTAGTTTCAAAAGTCTTGAGCCTTGCTGCCAGTGGATATTGTGTGGGATTCTGATGGCAAGATTATTTTTTCTTTTTTTAATTATTTAAGTAAATTCTTCGGACTGAATAGGGTTGGCAATTTTACTTGAAATTTGGAACCCGCTCGAAAAGTCGCTTAAGTTTTTAGTTGATTCTAACTCATATCGAAAAGTTTTAGTTGATTCATGAGCTAAGCGACTAGACTTGAATGAATTTTGAGTCAAGTTTGAGTTGGCTAGGACTCGAATTGAACATAAAAGCAAATAACTTGAAATATATAAAATAAAAAAATCATATAATATGCAGAAGAATTAACGGCGCAAGTGGTAATGTCGTCTTTGTTTCTCACCTCTGGTCGCGATTTTCTATATGTTAAATAGTAACATTGTTTTCTGAAGAATTGCGAAATTTAATCTTGAAATGTATAAAAAAAAATTATATGATCTGCAGAAGAATTTAGCATTGGTGGTAATGTTGTCTCCATTTCTTGCCTCAGTTCGTGGGATTGATTCTCTCTATGGTAAAATTAACATTGTTTTATTAATAAATGCAGAATTTAATATGAAATTTATGAATCTTATATTATTAAATTATTTTATATTTTTTAATATTTATTCCTTCAAAATCAAATCAGCTCGAACTCGATATGTTCTAATTCGAACTTAACTCGACTCAAATTCGATCAGAGTTCGAGTCGAGTTTGAGTCGTATTCAAATAAATTTTTTTTTGTTCGAGTCTCATATATCTTGATCGAACTCGGCTGGATAGCCCTATTGCTGAACTATCTGCTCTTTTGTTGGAGCTTACCTTATGCAAGGAGCGTAATTTATGGAATATATGGATTCAAAACGATGCTCTTTGCCCATATTATTCACAATGGGTGTGTCGGTGACTGGAATTTTTGCCATCTTATTAAACATATTAATAACCTCTAAAGCAGTTTGACTATATTATTACTCACATTTGCCGGGAAGGCAACATGGCTGTAGATTGGCTTCCTAATAGGGTATTATTAGTGATGGCCTTATTGATCTTACTGATTTTGATATTTCTTCTTATCTCAAGATTATTTGTAATCTTGATAAATTGCAAATGTCGTATGTTAGAATGTTTTAATTGGTAAGTTTTGGGTTGACTTTTGTTATTGTTTGTTGCCTTCTCCTACGTTGACTGAGCCTCATTTATGGTCCTTCTCTGCCTATAGGGGCTGCCCCAGGGTGTAAGTATTTCCTTGAATCTTCAGAAACTGATTTTGAAGGTAATGAGGAAGCATTACAACTCAATGTTGACTTGCGCTGATCATGGCTATTTTTAAAGGGGATTTCCTGATGTGCGCCTTTTTCCCAACATTCGATAGTGCTGATACAGCTACCTAGGATATATGCTTCCTGCATTTGATTGGCTGGCTTCCTGAGCCCCAGCTGGTGTTTTAAAGCTGATGCTTTCTGTTGCTGATGCCCCCCTTCAACCATCCAGTCTCCCATTTTATTTCCATCTTAGATGGACTCAACCCTCAATATTCTACTTCCAAAATTGTATGCTACTATTTCTCATTCCTGAGCCAACAGTTTGGAGTTTGACTACGCATTCCTGCAGTTGCTGCTGCTTTAGGCCAGATCGTTGATACCTTCTCTGGACTGTCTTTAATGCTTTAGTTCTTTTGATTAGTTGTTTTGGGTTTGTGGTAATTTATCTTGTATTTCCTTAGTTTTTTTTTTCTTTGGCTTGCTTGCTCTCCCTAGGTGTGAAGCTTTATTATGTCTGGAGACCATCCTCTCTGTACACTTGCTTATTAATGAAATTTTATTTTTCTAAAAAAATATAGCTTAACGGTTCAAATTTTCTCCCCATCTTTTCACCCTTAATAATGTTGCCTAATTAATATAAATATTCTTGCATTTAGCTTCTTAAAAGCATTTACATTAATTATTAATTAATCATTTGGTCTTGGTTATTTACTAACCACTTATAATGTTTGTTTTGTATACTATGGCAACAACAAACCAAGCCTTAATCCCATTATGTTGGAATAAAAATAGTCTCATATATAATTGAGCTAAATTATGGAAAAATAAGCTATAAATTTTTTTATTGTATAGATATTGGTTATTTAGTCAAATTTAATTTTGTTAATTATCTTTATAGAGAATTACTTGCTTTATTATTTGTTGGTTAAACTCTATGCTAGTTTGAGTTGGTGCAGCTAGTGGTTCCTTGATTCTGGCTCACTTCTACTTTTCTGTCTTTAAATTGGACCAAGTGTTGGTTCTCTAAGTTTTATCATTTAACCTAACTAGTGTTTGTGATTCTGCGTTGATTCCTTGTTCCATAATAGTTCTAATTGTTGAGTTGCAATTTTGGCTCATGACGGTTGTTTGTGATTTTAGTGTTGTTTAGGGTTGTATGCAAACTAGTACATTGTTTGACGAGCTTGATACTATTTTATGCAAGGGTCATTATTGTTCATTTACTTGGATATTTGAACAAAATGAGCGAACTTGTTAATGCTTGTCATATAAATAAAGTTTGTTCATTGGCTCGTTAGCTCATATAATTCCGTGGGCATGTTCATTGCTGGTCAACAAATATTTACCAAGAGTTTCATAAATACTCATTTACTGAAAATTTGATAAATTAATCTGTACTATTCATCAATGTTCCTACACTATATGCACTTCGAAGTTATCTCTATTTTTGAGTATAACAAAATATTTAGAAAATAGCAGGATGAGTAAATTTAAAAAACTCATATATTTGCGTAATCTTTAACTTTTTTCGTACAATTAGTTATTATGCTAGATGAAAGCATGATTCAGCGTGAACTTTATGATAAAATCTTTAAACAAGTTTCAAAGATTTTGAATACTAAGAAAATAAAATAAAAAGCCCCTTGCCAATTGACTTGACTCATTTACTACCTTAATTATAATTGTTGAATGAGACTGAAATGTTGTTTTTGTTCTTAATTATGATCTTCAGTGCACTCTACAAGTTAGTTTATCTATTTATTTTTTCAGTAATGATTTAGTTAAATATTTATGGTTAGATATCTATTTATCAAAATATTTCCATCTTTTATAGTTAATATTTGATTCCCAATCACCTCATTTTCAAAAGGGTAGTGTATATTAGGTAATTTGACATGTGATTGATAATCTGTGTAGTTTCTTCCTGCATTTTAATGTCGAAGGAATCAATTTGGATACTACCTAGAAATTTAGTGTAATTGCTCGATTTCATCATTGGTAGATAACTCTTACTGTCTACTTACAGTGCTAGATCTTATTAACTGGTGAAAGGAGAAGTGCTCCTTTTTGAGAAGTTATAGTTAGATTGAACTCCAATTTTTTTCATCTTATTTCATAAATATTTTTCTCATGTTATATTCCTTTTTATTTGTACTTGATGTAAACGGTTCATCATAAGCATGTATCTATTTTTTCTCATTCAGGCATTTCCTTAAAGACCCAAGAGCTTTATGCTCTTGTTTTTGCCAGCCGTTATCTGGACATCTTCACAGATTTCATTTCAGTGTACAACAGCGTCATGAAGTTGATATTTTTGTGGACTTCATTTTCAATTGTGTGGTACATGAGATATCACAAGATAGTCCGCAGATCATATGATAAAGATCAGGATACATTTCGTCATTATTTTCTTGTGCTTCCTTGTCTAATCCTTTCATTCTTAATCAATGAGAGGCTCACCTTTAAGGAGGTAAATTGTAAGTTATTACCACATTTCTTCATTTGAGTTCACTTAATATTTCGATTGACTTTGTCTTGACAGATAATGTGGACATTCTCTTTGTATTTGGAGGCTGTTGCCATACTTCCCCAGTTAGTGTTGCTGCAAAGAACAAAAAATACTGATAATTTAACTTGGCAATACATCTTTCTTCTAGGGTAAGCTGTCCTCTCGATTCTGTAACGGCTACGCTTAAGTGGAGCAATTAGAGCATATATTTATCGTCTATTTGCAATTTTTTTATACATGATTCTTCAATCAATTGATGTGTTATATTCTTTTCTAGTTGCTCTCAGATTTGATAGTCAAAAGGAATCTTTGAACTTATTTCAAAAATATCCTTGTACTGAAAGATAGAGAACTGTTACAGCCCTTTCATGTATTTGTCCGTTTGATTTTTGTTAGTTCTTAAATGTTGAATTCAAAATTATTTAAGGTTTCTGAAAATTTGTTCATTTGGAATACACTTTTATCATTAATATTGTTATTAAAAAACATGAAGAACGGAGGAACTGATTCTAAATATCTGCAAGTGTATAACTGTTGAATGAATAACATATTAGGCAAAACATTTAATTTGTAGAATTTGCTAGTTCTAAATTAAGTATTTGTTATTTCAACTTTTGGGCTTATCTTTAAGCTGACTAAAATCTGCATACTGCTCTTTTAATTGGATAGAGAGCAGTGGATACAAATGATTCATGTAACAGACTCTTCTTATTGGGTATTATGCTGTTAGCTCACATTTGAATCTCTCAAACAATATGACAATCTATATGATTGTAGTCCAATTCTGCTAGCCTTTCTTTAATCTTAAATGACCACAATTCTAAAAGATGGTCTCATCTTGCAGTGCATATCGAGCTCTTTACATTCTGAACTGGATTTATCGCTATTTTTCCGAACCGAACTATGTTCATTGGATAAGTATGTCTACCCAACAATGTCCAAAAGAATAAATTGCCTTTTATTTGATTTACTTTCTCATCTGTTCTCCCCATTTTTTTTTTATTCAGCTTGGATATCAGGAGTGGTGCAGACTGTGCTTTATGGAGACTTCTTTTATTATTACTTTCTCAGGTAAATGGATAGCCGTAGACAACTTTAACATGTAGAAATTTGCATGCAATATATCACATCCTTGATATTTTGAGCTCTTTGCAGTTGGAAGAACAGTGTTAAGTTCCAACTTCCAGCCTAGTCTGGCCTGTAACTGGTAATCTCAGGCCGCATCTCTGAATCAATTTGCTGCTGTAGATGCTTCTTATTCCAAAAGGAAATCAGATGAAATTGGGTAGGGGGGCTTATGTGCTTGCTGTATAATACGCATTTTACACAGCTTAGAGCTTATTCTTGTGTGGTATCGTTTTATTCATTATTTCCAAGTTTTTGGGAGCAAGCATTATGTATGCACAAGCTGTTTTCTATGATTCTTGTTATTTTTAGTAGAAGTGCATCAATGAGCATACTTATTACTTGGTTAACGTCTCCTATTAGTATTTGTGAGCTTGTTAACGGATATCCACTTTCGATCCTCCAGCCATAATTCTTGCTTTTTTAATTTGAGAGAATTTTTTGCAAACCAACCTTTGCAACTTGATGATGCTTTAGTGATTGTATATGTGGCATCCATATGAAAATGCTAAAAGCTCTATCAGCCAGCCTAAAGCTAATCATCTTTGGATGTTGGAACTACAAAAAGGGAAATGAACAAAGTAGAGGAAGTAGAAATCACTTTTGTCGATGACTCTTTTTGTTCGTCGCTCCGACATTTTCACAAAGCCGTCTCCCTAAAAAATTTTAGTAGACAAATAGGTATACAAATTAAGGTGAAAAGTAGGTCTTAGGCTAGAAACATGTACAAGTGCAAGTATAGGTGAAGGTTGTGAACCTGCGTATGACTGCCTTTTAGAGCTGGTTGTGTTTTTTTTGTTTGCACTATTTCGGGGCCTTATATTTCCGAAATTTTGTCAAAAATGGGGGAATTAGGAATATCTTGTTATATTGCAAAATTTTGTTGGAAATATACCTCTTCAATTAATTAAATGACTGTTTGGATTGAGGTAAAACGAGGGTAAAGTAAAATTTTATGGGTAAATTGCGATTACCGGTGTTTGGCATTAAGTAAAACGGGCGAAAAACTTTTCCCGGCGATTACTTGCGCAAGCGGAATAGCCGATGAGAGAGCGGAGCCAAGCGAGCGTCTTCTCCGGCGGAAGGAGCCGAGCATCTTCTTCGGCAAATGCTCTCTAGCGATTAGTTCAAATCGTTCATTCGTTTAACTTTGGATACTAAAAAAATTAATTTGGGGTAATTTTACTCCAATTTATTCAAAACACATTCACATATTATTTTATGATAAACAAATAAAATATTAAATTTCTTATAAAGTAATTAAATAACAGTAATATAATTTGATTATATTGTAATTAGATTTTAATGGAATCAGATTATTTTACTCAGATTTTTTAAATTATCTTATGCTAAACAATCTCTTAAATTAATTAATAAAGGTTAACAAAAAACATAATAATTAAATTTCTAAATGATTTAAAATATTAATTAATAATATTAGTATGATTTTTTATTTTATTAATGATACTAATTAATAGTTGATAAATAATAATTTTAAAAGCTAAAATATTCATTAATATTATTTAATTGCGGTTGAATTATTAATAATGTTAATTAACTAATTAATTAGTAGTATTAACTCAAGCTGCAAAGAGCCTTTTCAATTGAGGTGTTAAGCGTAAGAATCACATTAAAATAGATGAGGTATAATCAAGTTATCTAGAAAATAAAAAATAGGAAAAGGAAAGAAATTTGTTCTTACTATATACATTTTATATATAGAAATATTGTTACCAAATTCTTCCTACAATGAATACAAAGGGTCACTCCCAATATCCTCATTTAAATCATTTTGTGCCAATATTAGTATTTTGGTCTTGAGTCTATCAAGTACTCGATGTCCTTTGCTCGTATGCGCACATATCACAAAATGATCAACATCGTATACATGTGAATGAATACCAAGAAGCATGTAAAAAAATATGCATTGCTGTTGAAACTAGTAGAAAAACATGTCTATTAAAAAGCACATAACAAAAACAACACAAAGTAAGGCACTGATACCTAATCCTTAGTAACACCTGCCCTAGGTTGAATTGTAATGATTCTTTGTGATTCTAGAGTAGTTCTAGATCAATCATAAGTCTACATAATAAATATATCGAATGTGTAACCCAATTGATCAGACCATCCTATGTATAAAGCTCATTATTCTTAATCAATCTAAATGGTCTAAATCAATTTCAATTCTTAATTCCTAGCATATTTAACATGTCTTAGTTGAAGTAAATCAAGTCAAACTACCATAACAACCAAACTATTTAACCCAACCAAAGAAATGTTGAGTTGTGTGCTATGACCTATGAGGATCTAAAAGATCTAAACTACATGTGCACTAAGCCACTTTGTTTAAATTATACAACCATTAGACCACTATATCGAGCATTCTAAAAGATGTAAAGCTCATTTTAAGTACTAAATTAGGTATTCTTATGAATATAAGTTCAATCTCAAATTATATTGGGCATTCTAAAATATATGAGCCCCTTAGAATCACTAAATCTTTCATTCAAATAGCTATAAGTTATATACTAAATTAAATTCAGGTGTTGTAAATTCAAAACTATTTTATATCTATATTTAAGAGTCTTTTCTAGATCTTTGGAATAAGTAACATGGTTGCTAATAAGAGTCTGAATAATGCAAACAAATTTTTTTTGACTTTGGCAAATTATACTATAAGTCGACCTTGGTTGGATGATGGAGCAATGAGATCTTGATTAGGTCTACTCCTATTAATCTCCCTTTTTTTTTTTTTTTCTGCTGATTGAAAGATAATAATACTCATTAATCAAGAGTTCTCTCACAAATGATTAAGGTATGATATGTACCGAACTATATGGGGTTTGCACTTACGGGGGTTTGCACTTATGGGAAATCATCGTTCTCGTATTTAATTAAATCCTAAACTATCCATCATTAGAAGTCTATATGCTATAAATTAATAATATATATGGATAAGCTAAGTATTATCAATCATTGCACTTATATTGATATATACATAATAAATATAAATGATGTGATATCGTATGTATAAGTATATGATTAATATAATTCATTTTTATTTGACTAATGATATATGATGATATAAATATAATATTTATATTTTTTAAATAATAGATAGAGAACTTCTAAAATTGTTAGTGAAATTTTATTTTTCATATTTTCTAAATATAATATTTTTATTTTTTTAATTAAGATTAATAAAAATTTTCATATTTTTTATCTGAATTCATTAAGCATTAAATGATTTCTCAAATACAAGTTTTAAAAGTGAGCTTTGATTTTATATTTTTTTAAATCTACTTGAAAAGTCATTTAAAGTTCTATACCATAAATCTTTTTTAACTCTCTCTATTTTTTTTTTATAAGTTTAAATAAGTTTTGAGAAATATTAAAAAAAAACACTTTCTCATTAAAAATCTTACTATAAGCACAAATTAATTTTAAGACATATTTGATATTTTATCTTCATTTGTATTTTATAAGAAAAATATTTTTATATAAGTGTGGTAATATTAAGTATATCAAGTCCGAGATTCTTCTGTTCTTTGAATTTTACAAAATGATTCAAATGTTTTTTTCAAAATTTGATTTCATGTTTAGATAGACTTGTTCAAATATAGTAATTGAAGATCTAACATTATTATTTCATGTTATGGATTCAAATCCCATTAATCGAATATTTATTTCAAAAAAATTTAAAATAATCTCAATTTTTCTACAAATGTACTTTTATTTTTTGATATTCAAAAGAAGAAAATTTGAATTTCATTTAAAAATTTAAAACTTCATTCTAGAGATTTAAAATAATATTATTTTTAGAGAACTTAGTTCAACGTGAAATAAATTTAAGTTCTAAAATAAAAATATTTGGGCTAGCCCAATGCATGCGGGCAACTGTTGGTTAAGCCCATATTAGATTGTAGCCGGCCGCCTGCTGGAGGAACTACGGCTCCGCCTCCCTCATGGTAATGCAATCATTCAAAATTAAGAAACTTGACAAATTGTTGGAATAACAAATTTTCTTCAATCAATTAATCTTAATAAATTTTTTCCTTAAATTTTTAAAATTTGAGTTCCATCTTTTTTTATTGTCTATACTATCTTTGTTTCTTTTCTAATAGGAATTGGAGTTGACGATTCTTTTCATATTTGATATGTTATTAATTTTTGAGTTCATGCCCTAATTTACTAAAATAACTCGTTTCTGTTTTTATTTTAAGAAAACAACCATAGTTTGTATCTGACCTGCATCCGAAACATTCATTCAATTAAAAAACTTGTCAAACTATTGGCATAACCCTTTTTCTTCAATCAATTGACATTAAGTATTTTTTTTCCTACATTTTTTTATATGTGAGTTCCCATTTTCTGTAATCTTCTTTGATCTCTTGTACCTTCTTTTTTTTTTTGTAGAGAAATTCTATTTAAACCCGTTGATATGACACTTAAAAAATCAATTCAATAGGATTTCAGAGTATTTATTATTTAAAGTAAATTAATATTAATATTATTTTTATAATTTATACTGAAATGATGTCCAAATCTCATTCAATTCAATGAATTTTCTTGGGTGCTACGTTAACAATTTTAAATAACATTTCTCTTTTATTGGAAATGACCTTTCTTTCTTTTTTCATAAATTATTAATTTTCGAGTTCCTGCCTATTGTTTGGTTCACCGACTTGTGAAATTGGACTATTTGGGTCCATGTTAACGAAATGAATGCGACTGAATGGCCGGTAACATCGCCCGACAATCTATCGCAAGCGATAGGGTTATTCGCATTAGTTCTCCCGAAGCTAGCCTCCGCCAGACGCAGCACCGATGCTCCGCCTCACCGACGCAGCGCCGGTTGTTCGCCAAGCGAGCGTCTTCTCCGGCGGAATAAGATCACGGAGCCGAGTGTCTTCTTCGGCAAATGCTCTCCAGCGATTCATTAGAATCGTTCTTTCGTTTAACTTAGATACTCTAAGAAAATTAATCTAGAGTAATTTTACTCCAATTTATTCAAAAATCATATTCACATATTATTTTATTATAAACAAACAAAATATTAAATTTATTATAAGTAATTAAATAAGAGTAATATAATTTGATTATACTGGTAATTAGATTTTAATGGAATGAGACTATTTTACTCATAGTTTTTAGATTTTAATGTAATATAATTTGGGTCCATGTTAACCAAATGTGCCACTGATAACATTGCTATCAGTGTTTGGGTCCATGAAATGGCCGATAACATCGCCCGACAATTTCGATAGGGTTCTTCGCTTAGTTCTCCCGAAACTAGCCTCTACCAGACGCAGCGCCGGTGCTCTGCCTTCGTTTCGCCTCGCCGACGCAGCGTCGGTGCTCCGCCTTCCGTTTCCATTCCTTCATTTTTGCTTTGTAATTTTAAACATTTATTAATGCTAATTTAAAATAAATATCTGACATATGTGGGTATGTGTGATTATCGACATTATTAAATAATAACTTTCTTAGATGTTTGCTATAAAATTTGTATTTTTTTTAGTTTTGTTACTGTTTGTTTGTATTTGTCACATCTTAATATTGTTTATTTAATTGTCATTGATACTGTTTAACTGTTTACTTAGTTGTTTATTATGATTTTTTAATTTATATTTAAATTTCAATATTGAGGTAATCTTATATTGTGGTTTTTTAATTTATATTTAAATTTAAGTATTGGGGTCATTGTATCTCATATTTAATACAACATGAATGACAATAAACTAAATAATATTAACATCTTTTATTTAAATAACACTAAAACAAACAATTCTTATTATTTGAATAATACTACTATCTAAATAATATACTAGTTGAATAACATGTTATCTTAGAGATTGTTTGATTTATTGACATTGAGTGTTATGTAATATTATTTAACTGTAAATAAGATAGTTGTTGTTTGGTTTGATGTCATTTGGGTAATTTTAGGTAATGATCTCAAAATTACAAATAATTATCTCGGTCGAAAATCAACCGACATCAGATAGGGTACTTCGCGCGCGACTTGAGATTCGACGCCTGCCGTCGCCGCTGTCGCTGCCGTCGCTACCAGCTACCAGACGCACGGAAGGTCGCAGTCGCCTCTAGCCGCTAGCTGAGATCGCTGCCTTCTTCGTTGCCTTCGCCGCTCGCAGAGCCTTCGTTGCCTTTGCGCTCGCGGACCCTTCGTTGCCTTCGCCGATCGCTGCCTTCTTCGTTGCCTTGCCGAGCCAGACGCGCGGAAGGGTTCTTCGTTACCTTTTCTTTATATGCGATTCCGTCTAACACATTGAACTCTGTGGGAAGAGGACTTTGTGTTTACCGTCTCAGTTGTATTTGATAAGGCTGCGTAGTTGAGACTACTCATTTCAGTCCTTCACCGCTCCTTGCCGAGCCCGGCTCCCTCTAGTAAGTTTTTTTTGCTGCTGTTAAATTAATCCCTTGTTATTTATAGAACATAGATTGCATATATCTTTAACATTGTTTTGGGCATTTTCTTAGTTCACACAGAATCAATGTTGTTAGGAGTCTACATAATTGCTTGAGTTGCATTTGAGGAGCTAGTTGTCATACTCGTTGTGGGTGAGGACTGTAATTGGGCATTTTCTTAATTCACACAGAATATATTAAGATATTGATTGTGGCTCTAGATATGATGTTCTCTTATGGCTGTGAAACTTTTAAATAATGAATGGATGATATTTCTATTTTAGGAGCTAGTTGTTACACTCGTTGTGGGTGAGGATTATAGCCATCATTTTTTTCTTATCACCGGTTATTATTTTTATTAAAATTGTAATATGTTTAAGATTTTGATTGTAGCTCTAGATATGTTGTTCTTATATATAAGTTTATTTTTGTGCAATCAACATCATATTTCATTTGAGATAAATGTTATCTGAAAAATGCCATTGTGATATTCTTTATATATATATATGGAATGCTTTATCTTCAATGTGAGGAAGCTGTGTGAGCAGGAAGCAATGTTGATGTTGCTTGTTACTGAAAGATAATAATCTATTATTGCATCTATCAAGTTGAAACAAAGATAAGTTGATATTAGTTTTAAGCTTTCAAAACAATCTAAGCTATTGAAATGAGGAGCTGTGTTTGCAAATTAAAAATAGTGTTGGTAAAAGAATATTGTGTTGGTAAAAAGAGAAACTTGCATGTCTTTGTTTTTCACCAAAGTTTGGATGCTGTCAACCTTGATCCAGATTCTATAGTCTCAAGTCATTTGGCATTATGAATTTGATATTTTTTGCCGGCTGTATTTAGCTTTGTATGAACTAATTTGGCCAAACATTCTTCAAATCCTCTGTATTGTCGTCGAACAATTTGATATGAAGGAGATTGTGTTATGTATATTATCAAGCCTAATATAGTTTCCATCTTCAATTTGTAATGAATTTGGGAAAATCATCTTGAAAATTTTGTTCTAAATGAAGTAAAGTGATAAATGGACGCTGTTGTAAATATATAAATTGCTTAAGATCTAAAGTTTGTTTTTTGCTTTAAATGCAATCTGCTGTTAATGGTCTTTGTTGCACCCAAACAGCGAATGGAACTATCTGTTTTATCTGCTCTATCTTCTTTTTTTCTTCATAAAATTTTTTATGAAATGAAAGAGTCTTATTTAGGAGTATTCTTACCTCATGTGTAATATAACATGAATGACATTGAACCAAACAGCATATATCTGAATAATTCTGACATCTATTATTTAAATAACACTGAATCAAATAGCCACTGTTATCTGAATAACATGCTATCTTAATAACTTTTCAAATAACACTGAACCAAACAGCCCCTTAATAAATTTTCATCTGACATTCAACTAAACAGCCCCTAAAATAACTTAGTTTCTGTTTTTATTTCAGGCAAACAACCATCGTTTGTATCTGACCTATATCCAAAACACTTTGGAAGCTGTGATGTGTCTGCAGGTACGTGGTGTCAACACGCCTTTCATGATTTTTGCTTTATTATGGTAATGCAATCATTCAAAATTAAGAAACTTGCCAAATTGTTGGCATAATCCTTTTTCTTTAATCAATCAACATAAAGAGTTATTTTTCCCTAAATATTTTAAATTTGAGTTCCCATATTTTGTCATCTTCTTTGATGTTCCATAGCTTTTTTTTTTATACGAATTGGAAATGACCTTTTTTTTAAATATTTGATATGCTCTATTAATTTTCGAGTTCGTGCCCTAATTTACTATAATAACTCGGTTTCTGTTTTATTTCAGGCAAACAACCATCGTTTGTATCTGACCTGCATCCGAAACACTTTGGAAGCTGCGATGTGTCTGCAGGTACGTGGTGTCAACATAGCTTTCGTGATTTTTGCTTTATTACGGTACTGGAAAAAAGTAAAGGCTGCTTTATTTAATGGTATCAATTCTATGTTTGATAAACGATAATTTAGAATAATGCGTAGAAATGTATTGAATTTCATTATGCTGAACAAAAATAAGGTTCAACAAAAAAAAGCTACTAAGGTGCTGTTTGGTGGCAGCATAAGCCCAAAATAAGAGCTTTAAGACACAAAGTAAGCTTAAGCTAAGTGTGTTAACCTAAATGTTAATTTGCATGCCCATTAAACAATCCTCAATCTTGGATTAAGTTGCGGGAGGGAGAGGTATTAGCAGGCTTAGCATGCTTGGAGAAAAAAAATTGAATTGTGCCTATGTGGGCATCATTGCTTGGTTCACATGATCGACTGGGGTTATTAATATTAAATCGAAAAAATGTCAAACTGAAATCGAAACTAAATGGTTATCTTAAGTGAAATTTATTTTTCCTAGCAACGTAATAACTTATTAGCTTTATTATACTTTACTGAACATAAATTACTGAACAACCAAAATTAAGTCTAAATTGATCAGCCACTAAAACAAATGTAAACAGCTAGATATGGCAATTACCAAGCTAGTTACACGTAATTCAATATCTTTCAGTTTGAGACATTGCATGAAGATTGTGTGCATCATGCTCTAGTATGGTGGAAGATATGCCATACAATGAGCCTCATCTATTTATTTGAGAGGTTGAATAGTCTTAAGTGGGGATGCTCTGATACTAGAAAATTTACAATCAATATTTTTATAGACTCTATGTGAGGAGAGATTATATATTGGAAGATGAGATACCGAATGAGATTTAATGAATGCATTGTTTTTTATATTCTTAAAATTGTGCAATTGTTTCCATTAAGGTGCTAATCTCTCAAAATTTGGTGTAGTATTGGTGCGAAAGAGGTGTAAGAAGATCTAAGAACCGTTCATTTTCTTGGTTCAAAAAAAAAAAGAAGACAAGGAGAAGATACATGTTTGCACCACTAATGACCCGGGTAACTAACTTACATGTTAAAAGCAGACGGCTTCAATAATGGTGATGTTGAGCAAGGATTGTTTATTGGTAGGTTTGTTCAATGTAATGACCACTATAGTGGAACTTCTTGTAATGATTGCTAAAAGTTAAAGAAGCCTTCAGGGCCTCAAGCATTCTCTCAAAGGAAGACATCTACCTTCCAGGGTGGAACCGTCATCTATTTTTGTACTTTTTATGGATCCATTGATGCTAATAAACTTGACATATGAGCATATCATTTTGAGATTTATGTCTTCATGGAATACATTCTATTGGAGTGTTGTTTTCATCTTATCATTGTTATTGAACATGCATTAATTTTATTTACTATTTATTGTAGGCGCAGGTGTTTGAATTTTTCTTGAGAATTGTTTAATTGGCCCAAAATATTTTTATAGGTCATGAAATGAGTTGTGGAAAATGTGACATGATATTTGAGGATGACAACTTTGTGCAAGATTAAATTGTAGAGTTCATAAGACAAGTCAATTATTATAGCTTACTCGGAAGATTGTTTTGTCCTTAATAAGTGCATTTTGGGGTTATAGAACAGGCTATCCATGTATTTTCTTGGGAAGTTTACTAATACAACAAAAAGGTTGCACAAAGCAAATAGTGTTTCTACTGATAGATAAGCTTTTCAAGATGGTAGTACTCATGGTTAACAAATATAGTATAATAATAGAGAATATACTTGTATTTTCTCAAAAATTTACCAATGAATCCGAATTATCATAACTATGGGTTCTTAGCATCAAACAAGTTTTCTAAGATGACGGTGCTCATGTTTGACAAATATAAAATAATATGAGGAAGTTGCCCTTCTCTTGTTGTGTTTATTTATGTGCATTTTGGTATTGTGAGTTTTGCCATAATGGATGGAGGTTCACATTCCCTCAACAACTCTTAGAAGATATTATTTAGCAATGCACACCGTATTGAAGAATTCTATTAATAGTAAACATCCATTATGACTCCTTTTATACTTTTCAAAGTGTATAGTTTTTAACTTGTAAAGTGGTGTAGATTTCAAAATAAAAAAGTAGTACTAAATATGTAAATAATAAAATTTTGAATTATTTTTTGTAATGGTCTCTTGACAATTGGAAAAATGTTAAATTTAATCCCAAACTTAATAATAAGTTAAAAATAGTCAATCAACTCTTTCTTAGAAGTCTCAATTGATCCTAATTTAATCTCTTAACTATTTTGATGAAAAAGTTAAATTTAGGAAGGGTTTAACGAGCATGGGATTAAATTAGTATTTTTCAATAGTCGGGACCATTCTAGGAATTAACTCATTTAAAATTTGTGTAATGTATATATAATTCTTCTTTATTTGATGTTTTATATATTTTATAAACCTTAAAAATACATTTTATATATAATATGGTTTTATAAATTATATTTATATTAGGCTGTCATATTTGGCATTTGATTTTGATCAAATGCTTTTTATGATCTAAGGTTTATTATATATATTTCAGCTTACAAAGAGTAGATTTTTCAAGAACCTTTAAAAATCCTAAATTTAGATTTTTTAAGAATCCTTAAATTTGTACTATTTCTTTTACAGTATAACATTATATTTTTGTTATTGTTCAGCATATAATGTGCTAAGCATGAACAATATTAATTAGCTTGTTGAAATACTTGAGCTTGTTTTAGTATTTAGCTCATTTGTTATACCTTTATAGATGATGCCATGTTAACTTAGTTTTGTTAAAGAGGGTTTTTTATGCATCCATAAGCGTGCATCCATAATCATGCTCTCCGATCTCAATGCATATCCAAGAAATGTCTTTATATAGCGTTATGAAAGAGAACTGTAGAAATTCTTACACTTACTATGTTCTCATTAATTAAAGATTTATTTATCAATTGTCTCCAAGTGTAAGTTTTTTTTGCTTTTCTTCTTTATAAGATTAACTAGCTCAAAACCATCTAAGACACTTTTGTTTTATAATTCATTTAATTTCAGGTATAATGTTTTCAGTTTTACTGATAATGTGATGTTGACTGCAGTTTTCCTAGAACTGTTTGTCTGTTGAAGCTGTTTTTCAAAAGCTTATTCAATAGCTTCATTTATATGAAGATATTTTTAAATTTGAACTAATTGTAAGTGTTGGTGAACTTGTTTAAAATTTTATTTGTAGAATTTTCCTTGCCAAGAAGTTGAAAGACATAACAAACCTGAAGTTGAGCTAAAGTAAGTTGAGGGTTTGAAATTTTTTTTGACATATATGGGCATTGTTGTTGCATTTGCATATATTGAGTATATTCAATGTTGTATGCTGGTTTTTAGAATGATGATCAAATTGGATAGAAGTTATTTGGTAATCATTTATTTTTGGTAAAATTTTGATGCATTGCAAAATATAGTACTTCAACATTTTCTTGGATCCTGCATTGGTGGGGGTTGATACACTAAGTTTTTTCTAATGATCTTCATTTATATTCAAACATGATTATGAATGCATTGTCAAGGATTGAAATCTTGCTGAAGTATAAGAACAATATTTGGAGGAGTGAGAATAATCTTGATGACACAAAAGATTAATAAGTCTTACGAATAATAAAGGAAATTACAAAATTTGAAAGAGAAGGAATGCCTCTTCCTTGATTTCTTCTTTTTCTTGTTCTTCTTTCCAAATGGCTTAATGCTATATAGCTTATAATTCTTTCATTAATTCTTCCATATCTCTGCAAAGACTTGCTAGAGATTTACAACTTTCTTCTTCTTGTTTTCTAAATAGGCCTTATTTGAAGCTTGGAATGAGATGCTTTTGCCCCTTGACATAGTAGTTTATTTATATGTTTGAGCCCGTCATGCCCCCTCCATTTTTTGTGTGCAAATGTTGGGTGTCGAAGGTGAAGTTATCTAAGCATTGCATCAAGTCTTCTTTATCTTACATTTATGACCTTTTTCTCTTATTTACTTCACATTCAATGACTACAAGGTTGGTTAATGGGTGGTATGTGATCTTTATTGTTCAAGTGATTAGGGTTATAGCAACCATAGCAACCTTGAATCCTAATTCTATCAAGTGTTCCTTTGCATGTTTTCTTTGTCTGCTCTACGCTCGATCATGTAACAACCTTCCTAAGCTCCAAGCATGTGAAATCATTCCTAATAGTACCTTACTGTCTTTTGTGACCTTCCTCCTTAACTTTTAACATTTCAAAATTCGTTGACTCAACTTTATTGATCATGGCAACCAGTATTGTTTGCTTAATATCAAAGAACCATCTTTGATGACTTTATTGGAACTTATCCTTAATTAGAAGTATCCACATTAGTACAAGTGCACTCATTTATATCATATTTTTGTGCATATATTTGCATCCACCTTAACATCCTCATCTTAACAATGCTTACTATTATGCTTTTGATTTACAAGTCAACATTCTACCTTATATATTATTGTTCATCTTGTAGATACTTTTGCTTTGCAAGTCAACATTCTACCTTGTATATTATTGTTCATCTTGTAGATGTTTTATAAAATATATTATTTAGTTTGAGTGGCTTTTTTAATGCACTACTTAAAAAGCTTCATTTGATCCAATCTATTTTGATTTTCTTAATCATGTTACCTATCATTCACTATTAATTTTTTGCTTTTCTTATTAGTGTGAACTTTAATTATGATTAAACTTGCAATCCTTATATTCCATTCTAGATTTACTAAAACAAAACTTTAATTTTCTTAACTTTGATTTAATCCAAATTAGTTTTATTTACAAGAACATCATCTACAAACATGTGTCTAGGAACTGCCTCTTGGGTGTCTTCATTAAAATTATCTTTAATTAATGCAAAAAGATATGAACTTAAATGTTATACTTTAGCTTAATTGAATCAATAAAATCATTTGACAAATGAACTTGCGTTCGAAAACATGCAAATGTCTAGTAACATTAATGTGAGGAGCACAAGCCCCATATTTCTTAACTCCTTAAAGAACTTCTTATGGTATTTTATCTTAAGGCTTTTTAAACCGATACAGATCAAATGATGATTGTCACTCTAAATTTCTCTCTCAAATATTTGGGTTGATGTATGTCTTCTATTATAGTCAACCAACCTAACTTAAAATTAAAGATTATGTGAAATCATGGTGTCTTGTAGTTATCTGTGTTTGATCACTTTTTTCCAGAATTTCAAAGTATTTTATAACCATTTTTTTCTATAAATTGCAATAATTTGTATCACTTTTCTTTTTATAGATAAATATTATATCACTTCTCCATATGGCTAACATTTTCTTAGTTTTCAAAATTTTGTTAGTTTACTTATTGATTCATTAAATAAATTCGCCTTGCCACACTTTTTGAGTGGAATCAGCTGAACTCTAGCCTAGATGGGCCTCCAAATCCTCGATGATTCTAGCCATATTTTACCATATGATTTGATGGTGCCGATGAAAATCTTTTTAGATGCGGCTCACCATTCTTGATAGTGTATGTTCTTGGTTTTGTTGATGTGGCTAGAGCTCCGGTTGCAAAAGATACTTTTGCTGCCCTGCTGTGGTGGCGATGCCTCTAATGGCCTTCCACACCACATCACATGTTATCAAGGTGGTTTCTTCCTGTTATTTTGATTCTTTACTTATTATGCGCTTTTTATCATTGGCCTCCGTGCCACTGCTGGTTTTTGGAGTTTTCTTTAATCCTCTGATTGTTCCTAGTTCTTTCTCTAATTTTGGGTTTAGTTATTGAATGTCTGACATATACCTTCTACTTTCCTTCTTGCCCCACCTTCATTGAGTTCTTAGGCTGTTTAATAGTCGGGCTCATGTAAAATGGAATCACTGAGAGCGACATCTAGAATATATTAAAAGCAACTTTAAAGGTTCTTCGATGGAGGCAGGCATGCACCAAAATATTATAAAAATTGTGTGTGGGATACTCTTTTCTTAAATCAACTTGACTTGTAACCAAATAACTTTTCTTAAGCCAACCCTTCTTAATACCTGGCAAAATTCTGCCTAGCTTTTTTTCTGCTATCTTCTCATCATTACCCCTGACTATTGACTTAATTTTTATTATAACAATTTGGGATTGGCTTGTTAATTTTTGGTGGTTTATTTTTTTTATTTGGTATTTTCTTGGACTTGAGGTTTTGGGCTTTGGTCTGGATCCTTGTGAATTTTTTTTTTTGGGTGATGAAGGTGATGATTTCAACTATATTTATTAAATTGATTAATGGTGTCTTCATTTATCTACGGTTCGGTACCCTCATTTCTACTTCCACTAAATTTTGGTATTAACTCCATGGCTCTGTAAGTATTTAAAACCTATTGTTACCAAAATACAACCTTAAGGAATTTTTTAACATGGAAAATCTTCTTAAAGATAGGAAAAATAGAAGACTGACTATGTTTACAGAAATTTGATGCTTTAATATTTATATAGCTAATAAGCATCAGTTACAGCTATTGTTATTTTGAGAGTATGTTCTTATCAGCTTTTATATTCATTTTTCAAATATGATCTTATTTTATTTTCAGGACTAGCCCAGAGCTACTATTGAATTCAGTAAGTGGTCATCTTCACGGGTCTGGTTATAATTTAATTATGTTCTTACTTATATATCTTTGTTTACGCTTCATCTATTGTTTTTTGGTAATATATCTACACACATATATATATATATATGTATATATACATACATATATATATATATATATATATATATATATATTTATACTCTCACAAATAAAACGTCCCAAAATAACGGCCATCAGCATAAATATGTCGTTTATAGGGCGAAATGAAAATCTGCGAAAAATTGAAATAAAATGGAATTTAGCAAGGGACGTTTTAAGTAAAGCAAAAACAGAGGGAAATTAACTAAAGACGGAAATGAGCAGGCAAATTAACGAAAAGCCAAATTCAACTGGTAATTAACGCAAAACAGAATTTAGCAGGATAATTAACGAGTAGGTGAAATTTTGCGGGTAAGTCAACATCTTTGCTAGAAATGACCTAGGGTCATTACAACATATGTGAAGAAATGGGAGAATTGATTCTCTTCAGCATCAGAACCTTCTCCAATCGAGGGCGAGGTCAAGCTCAACTTGTCAACAACTCTCGTGCAGACAGAGCCAAACACTTCTCTACCCCGACAGATTGCCAAATCGGCGCCAAAAGTGGACACACTGTAGTCAAATGCTGACATTGAACAAATATGGCATACAACGGGGGTCAACCAAATGACCTCTCCAACAATGGGACGCAGTCAGCCAGCACCAACTGGATTCTAGACTCAGAGGCAATGTCTCATCTCACCGGGGACTTTGACAACCTTCACCTCTCTGAACCATACTACGGATCGGACCGGGTCACAATAGGGAACAGACAGTCATTACGGATTGCCAATATGTGTACCAGTATTTTGCCCACACCCTCTCATTAGCTACTCCTATCAAATCTCTTACATGTAACCATTCTAAATACAACATGTTGTCCATTCACAAATTAACTACTGATAATAATTATTCTGTCATTTGACCTCTTTGGATTTTCTATTAAGGATCTTCAATCGGATCAACTTGTCCTACACTATCCTAGCACTAACGAACTCTACTCCATCTCCTCCTTCACTTGGCCACACTCAGAAGCGACTCTCCACAGCTCCATCGATTAGACAACTCTATGGCACAACTGTTTGGGGCAATCCCCACACGGCTACTCTCAAAAGATTAGCTCATTTATTACCAGCCATCAAACCTACAAAACATTTTCATTGCATTTCATGTATCTTGGTCAAAAGCCATCATTTACCATTTACAAATTCAATGAATCATACATATGATATGCTACAGTTACTACACTATACGTTTAGGATCTCTCCTTATGATGGCTATAAATATTGTGTCTCATTTGTAGATGATTACTCTTGCTTTTGTTGGGTATTTTCAATGTGCTTGAAATTTGAAACTGCACCTCTTGCCATAGAACTAATCAAATTCTTAGAAAAACACTTTGAAAGAAAAGTAAAATTCCTTCGCACTGATTGAGGAGGTGAACATGTGAACAACTCTCTCAAATCATTATTACTCAACAATGGAACCACCCACCAAGTTTCTTGCCTATACACAACTCAGCAAAATGGCGTCGCCAAACGAAAACACTGCCATCTTATCGAGACCGCCGTTCTCTTCTACAAACATCCAAGCTTCCCTTTAAATACTGGTCCAACGCTCTTCTGACCGCCACATGCCTCATAAATAGACTACCCTCCTACACAATTAGCAACCTCTCCCCGTACAAACATCTTTTCAAACTAAAATCTAGCTACAACCACCTCAAGACATTCAGATGCCTCTGCTTTCCACCCCTACCTCCACACAAATGAACAAAACTTGACTCCAAATCCACTTCGTGTATCTTTCTCAGATACTCTGTCAACATCAAATGATACATCTATCTTAACAACAAACCGGGACAAAAGTTCACCTCTCGCCACATTCAATTTCAGGAACATCTCTTTCCACATTTCTCCCAAACACTCACCACTCCCCCTACTCCTAACAACCACATCACACCTGTTTTGCTCATGCTTTTCCCCGGGCCATCATAGAGAATCCCCTCCAGATGGGAACACATTCTCCAATCATTAACTGCCTGCATACCCAACATCACTCAATCCACCCACAACCTCCCCATCTTCAACTAACACTCAACCTTCATCTCCTCCTCCATTCGAACCTACACATTCCTGCATCGCACATGCACACTCAACAATGCTAACCATCCAACCCACCATCTCCATGCATCCAATGACCATAAGATCAAAAATAGGACACCTCAAACCTCGACAACTCCTCAATCTCACCAACCAAACCCAACATCATGTCCCTACCACATTTACCTCCACTGCTACATTTCTCCATTGGCAATCCACAATGATGAACGAGTTCCATGCTCTCAAAGCTCAGAACACATGGGATTTGGTTCCTAAACTGTCGAACCACCCGGTTCTTGGATGCAGGTGGACTTACAAAACTAAGCTCAGTCAAGACTGCACAGTTGCTAGATATAAGGCCAGACTTGTGGCTTAAGGCCATAAACCATAGTACGGTATGAACTACACATAGACATTTAGCCAGATCACCAAAATGACTACAATACGGGTCTTATTCACCATTGTCACATACCACCAACGGAGTGTCACTCAATTAGACATCTCCAATGCATTTCTACACTGCTCTATCAAGGAGGAAGTCTATATGTCACAACCCGTCAGATTTATTGACTAGTCTCACACGAACTTCGTATGCAAACTGAACAAATCCATTTATGAACTCAAGCAATCGTTGCTGCAATGGTTCTCAGCTTTTACAAGTCATATACATCACTAACATTTCAAACAAAGCCGAGTAGATCCTTCCTTATTCACGTATCACTCAGCTACCGCTCAAGCACACGTCCTCATTTACGTTGACGACACTCCTCATCACCGAAAACAATCGAAAACTCATCAATACAATCATAGCAACCCTCTCGACACAATTTCACACGAAAAATATGGGCGATCCGGCCACATTCTTAGGGGTTTTGATGCAGAAAACCACCTCCGGCAACTTCCCGCATTAGGCGTCATACGCCAAATAAATCTTTCAACAAGTGGACTTCGAGAATTGCTCTTCGGCCCCCACACCGTTCGCTGCAGTCAAATCTTAGTCACCGGTCAGTTCAACTTTCCACAACCCATCTCTCTGCTCAAAATTGCTGGCTCACTTCAGCACCTAACAATGACAAGACCGGATATCGCATTCGCTGTGAACAAAGCCTGTCATTCCATGCATCACCCCACCAGTGCCGACTTCGCTTCCCTCAGACGGATCCTATGATATGTCAAAGGCACCCTTGAACTCGGTCTTCCAATCCAACCAGGCCACCTCACTCTCTCGGCATTTTCAGACTCGAACTGGGCTTGTGATACAGCAGATCGGAATCTACGACGGAATTCTACCTATTCTTGGGCAACACCCCCGTCTCTTGGAGTGCAAAGAAACAAGCCTTGGTAGCACGCTCATCCATTGAGGATGAATATTGAGCTTTGACCTCTACAGAGGCTGAAATTCTGTGACTACGTCAATTAATGAAAGACGTGGCGCTTGCATCTCTTCAACCAACGATACTTTCATGCAACAACGCCTCAATAATCCCGTATTCTACTCCCGTACTAAAAACATTGAGGTGGACTGTCACTTTATTCGGAATTACATCAAGAGAGACGACATTACGATCCTCTACTTCTGTGCATCCGAACAGCTTGCCAACATGTTCACCAAGCAGCACTCTATCAGCTAGTTTCGACACCTTCACACTAAGCTAACTATCCAGCCTCCTACGGTGCATGTTAACAACCAGGTTATGTATAACCATCGAATCATAACAAACCAATCTCCACCACACGCTATTAACCGCATAGGTTTTTAAATACACATGAATACGACACAGCAATTCGCGTGTTGGTAACATCTCAGGTTGATTTGAATTAAGGTTGAATGGGTTGGTTTTGGAAGGACCTCAATTCCTTTGATATCTCTCATATATATTGGTTTCTCTTCCATATCGTTGTCCACCAAACAGTAGTCAAAGTGGTGCTCACTTTAGTACTTAAGATGTATATAAAGTTGCTGCCCACATTTCATGTGAAGTTCGATGGGCTAAATTCTTTCTTTAGGAGCTCAACGTTTCATTTTCATCATCTTCTTAACTGTGAAATGTAAGCATGGGCTATCTTCTTGCACACAATCTAACACATTAATCTTGAATAAAGCATGTTGTAGTTGATTTTGACTTTATTCTAAACCTTGCTACCGCTAAATAGCAGCATGTCGAATATGCATATAGATGGCTTATCAATTGGTCGATGTACTTGTCCAATGCCTATCTCATCAAGATCAATTATATATTATTTTTGACATCCCTAATACCTACTAAGACCTGTTGGCGCTGATTTGGATTAGTATAGTATCAATGCTAGGCTATATATGGCAAATTCATGTATGGCGTATCTTCTTTACTATTTATTTATGATGTTTATTTTTAATTCCTGATAGATGACATTGATGGAGGCCATCCATAGCAAAATTTTAGAACTATGCTGAATTATTCAATTTTTATTGGCGGCGTTGAACTACGGTCTCATTTTTTATTTTTTATTTCATCTCATAGTTCGGTGATTCTTTTTGCTGTTTGGTCTTCTTGAAAACCCTAATAGCTAGAGTATAAATACATGATCACTTACAATTTGCATAATTCTGTTTTCATGTCAGGTTTTGATCTGTAGAAACGAGGCAGAAAAATGTCTAGTAGAGACGTCAATCAACTCCATCCGTGTAAGCATGAAGGTATTGGAAAATGTTTTACTTGAACGGCTTATTAAGTTAATATTTGAGTGATGGACTTATTTGCAACAAATAGAGTTTTTTTTTATTTTGCATAGCTTTTGGTTATGCATGCATATCAGTGTGCATTCAGGCTTACATTTGTGAATTTATTTGTATGCATCCATTATATTAATATTTAAAGAAAGGCTTATATGTTGCATTAAAGATTTAGTTGATCTGAATATTTACAAGAAAATATTGTATACGTGTTCTTTGATAACTATACAAACTTTAGCATTAGATGAAAAGGGATCAACATCTCGTAGACACTAGACAAAAGACAGTGGAAGCAATAATTCGTAGTATTAATGTTAAACAGTTTGGATAAGGTTTATAATGACTATGACAACTTAGTCTTATAATAAAATTCAAACTTTTGGGTGTTCTAGATTTTTTTTCTTTAATAGTATTCATGATGGTTTTGATTTTGGAGTGTTATAACTTATATGGTGATTGCTAACATTTTAACAAAAGGGACAATTATATTATCACTTTCAAAAACTGAACTTCTAAACCTGGATTGATTATTTTCTCTTAATGAAAAATAGATAATATATTTTGTAAGGATTGTAAGTTGTTTGACAACCCAACATCGTTTATTGCTTTTGGATTTGAATTACGGGATAACAAAATTAGTGAGATTTTAAGGGTGAACCCAATCATATGTGGAATTCAATGAGAAATGCTATTTGGACCCGCTGACATGGCACCCAAAAAAGTCCACCCAATAATATTTGGACATGATTTCAATATAAACATTAAAAATAATATTTATATTATTTTAATGTAAATAAAAAAAAACTAATAAAATATACTCAAATCCTATTGGTTTGGGCTTTTTTGGGTGCCACGTCAGTGGGTCCAAATAATATTTCTCGAATTCAATTGCTAGTTGTTATCGCAATTTACTTTGTAAATAAAAAGGGAGAATACCCAATAATAAATATGCATGGTGGTGGAAACAAGATATTTAAGTTAAGATTAAAAAGAAGAAAGCATTTTATAAAGAATTGTTTAAATGTAAGACTGATAAAATTCTGAAGAAATTAAATTAGCTTGTTGTGAATCCAAAATAATATTTTGCGGTGCTAAAATTATGTCACTAGAGGATTTATATAAAATATAAAAAATTTATAAGAGAGATTATAAGCTAGCCATGTTAAGTGATTAAAGAATCAATGATTTTACTCATTAAAAAATATCAAAAAATTCTTTTTTAGAGTAAAAATATTCAACATTTATGGATGAATTATTTTACAGGTTTTTAATAATGGTTGTACCAATACAATTAATATAAGCGAGTTTAATGTTTATAAAAATAGTCTCAATTGTACTTTCATTCATTGTGTTACTAAAGTTGAGATTTGGAATGCTTTAAAGAGGATGGATAGAGGAAAAGTGCTAGGATTGGATGACATCCTTATTAATATATGAAAATGTTTGGGTGAGGAAGGAATTTCTTGGTTTACTAAGTTATTTAATATTATTTTGAAGATTAAAAATATGCTAGATGAGTGGAGAAAGAGTATTGCTATTCCTATTAACTAGATTAAAGGTGATGCTCAAGACTATGGTAATTATGAAGGAATCAAGTTAATATAATACATTTAAATTTTGGGAGAGTAATTGAATACAAATTACGAAATGATACATGAATTTTTTAAAATCAATTTGGTTTTATGCCATGTAGATCTGTCATGGAAATCATACATATATTAAGAGGGAAATTTATAGTAAGAAAAGAAAATTGTCATTTAAATTATATTGATCTTGAAAAGGCTTAAGATAAAGTTTCAAGAGAAATTTTTTTGGAGAGATTTTGGAGATAAAAGGGATTTGTGTTGCTTATATTGATGTTGTTAGAGACGTGTATAATGGGGTTGTACATGTGTTTGATCGCAAGGTCACTTGTCTAATGATTTTCTTGTTACAATTGGATTACATCAAGGTTCAATTCACAGCCCATGTCTTTTTGCTTTAATTATGAATGTTCTTATTGAGCACATTTAAAAAAGTAATTCCTTGGTGCATGTGCGGTCTAAGGAACCTTAATCTTGTGGACATAACTATTGAGGATTATGTGATCAAGAAGAGCACGAGGTTCAAGTACTTTGGTTCAATTATTGAAAATAATGACAAGATAGAGAGCAATGTGATTAATAAGGATCCAAACTGGTTGGATGAAATGAAGAAGCGCTTTTGGAGTGTTGTATAGTCTGAAAATTTTGCTCAAAATTAAAGGGAAATTTTATAGAGCAATTAAACAATTATCTATGCTATATAGGGTTGAAAGTTGGCTAAAAAAATGAAATTTACCAATACAATAAGTATTATATAAATGAGGATGCTCAGGTGGATGAGTGGGTATGCTTGCAAGGATAGATAAGTAATGAGTTTATAGTAGCAAGGTTGTAGTGGCTCCATTACTGGATAAGATTAGAAAATGCCGCCTTAAATGGTTCAGGCATATTAAGTGTACACCATGCAACACTGTTAGAAAACTTGAGTTTTTTAATTTTCCCCGTATTAAATGAGAAAGAGGAAAGCCCAAAAAGGCATTGGAAGGATCTATTAGAAATTATCTTCTATATTTAGAACTAGGGGCTTCTATTTGATCGTGCATAATAAAAATAAAGTATTCATGTAGCTGATCCCACCTAGTGGGTTAAGGCTTGGTGTTGTTATTGTAGATTTTTTTTCTATAAACGACTTAAGTATTAACTTACTAGTAACTGGCCAAATGTATTGTTCAATTGAGATTTTGTCCATATTTCTTGATTCTCATAGGAAAAATTTCATATTTTGGGAAACATCAAATTATAATTTTATAAGATAAAAATGGTGAAATTTGTCAAAAAAATATCTTAGCTATCTAGTTGTCCAAATTTATAGCTAGTCTCAAACTATTAAAACTATTTATTTTAGGCCTTAACTATTCAATATGCCCAATTTAGTCTCAGTTATTTATTTTTAGTCTAATTTGGTTTCAAAAAGTGAAAAAATATAAAAACGTTGGTTTTAAAATGAAAAGTAGAATTGCTAAAGCATTTGACATAGTTAATATTGAGGGTTAGGTTGAAAAGATTGAATAGTTTGAGTCTCAATTGACTAACTTGAAATAGTTAGCAGATTATTATAAAATTTTTCTCATATAAAAAGATAATATGCAAGCTAATTTTAAAATTTTGGGCTTTTTTCATCAGAGCATTTCAAGAATTGAATCCTTAAACAATTTTATATTGACTTCTCAAATATAAAATGAAATAAAAACATCTAGCCTTAATTTTACTATGTGGGGTCGGCTGCATGGATTTTGTCTTCTTTGTGATTGATTAAGCAACCCCTCTCTAATTCTCAAGTATGTGAGATCATCATAATAGTCTCTTGCCATATTTATTATATTTATTTTTCTTCCTTTTTTAACATAAGCATAATTGCTTAACTGAAATAGTTTGCATCATTTATTAGTTGCAAACTATTACATGTAATATGTTTAATATACGAGTTCTTTTTATTTATTTTTCTAAGCATCTAATGGTCTACATTTAATATGTTTAAAATGCCTAAATAATTATCTCTGGACTTATCTCCAATTGGAGCTATAATTATGTTTTGAATGTAATTATTCTTCATCATATCTTCATGTGTATATCCACCTTATCTTATCTTCATGCGTATATATGCCATCCTCTTTAGCATTCTCATTTTCACTACATTTATTAGTATGCTTATATTTTGTAAATCAACATTTCTCTCATATAGTACTATTAATCTTGTAACTTCTTTATATAAATCATTAAAGTGAAATTTTTGTTTTCATAATACCCTAAAAGCGCTCCACTTCTAATCATATGCTGATCCATTGCCTTTTTATTGCCATTTTTTGTATGATGGGGTCAATATATTAGAATTGCTCACCTTTTTGAGTAATATGATTTTTAAGTGTCATTATTCTTGCTATTATAACTTTTATTATGATTAAACTTGCATTCTATATATATTTTCTTAAATTGCTAAGATGAAAACTTAAAGATTCTTGAATAGTTCTCCATAGTTTTTTTATTTTAACTCCACTTATTCTCATCAAATAGAAGGATCATTTGCAAATATGCATCAAAGCACATCTTGTTGAATGTTCTTAGTAAGAACATTTATAAATGTAGACTTAAAGCTGATCTTTGATGTTGTGTGGTTGATATATGAAAATCATTTTACAAATTTCCTTTATTTAAACACATGTAACTACTCCATTGTTGCCTTTAATATTATCATATAAGCAATGCTCTTTTTTCCCAGTACCTCGAGAATTGTTTTCTAGGAGATTGGAAAAAAAACTATTAAGTCAAATTTTCTTTCTTAGAGGCTTTTTTTAATTTATCTTAACATGTTTCAAAGCAACTTTTAAAAATTAGTTAACTGAATGTGTATCAATTGAACTACATGTAATCACTAGAAAATTCTCATAAAATGCCTTAATTTATTAAGGATGAACATAAAATACAAGTATATAAAGAAACATTTATATCTGGATCATCATCAATTGAACTACATGTAATAGTTTGCATCAATTTCCTCTGGCAAAAAGAACTCTTTTTCAGATGGTAACTCTTTCATGAAATCTCTGTGGATGGATAGAAATATAAACACGCTTTGATTGCATACAGAAAACCTATAAAAGCAGCAATATTATGTGACAGAATATTGAAGGTGATTTAACTCTATAATATAGTGGCATTGTTTATAAGAATGATCTTAATGTTAATGGGCAAACGACATATGAACACGTCCAACTATAATGGGAAAAACACACTAGGTCCTTGTTGACTGCTAGTATAGTATGGTTTTATTCCTTTGGTATGTTTGTATAACTTAATAAATGGCATGCTGAACATGCGGTTAAGACAATGACAATTTAAGTAATAATTCTATCATGACAATATCACAATCACTATAATTAGATTCCCCGTCAATCATGTCTTCATGTGTCTAATAAATTTAATTTGCCACATACTATTTACTTCATTTAATTGCTTTTCACATTGTGCAACAAAAATAGCAAATGCACACATAGGTATTGCAATAATTGCAATCTGCCTAACAATACATGAGAATTTTGCCAAAGTTGTGTCCCATTATATCAGTTTGGTTAATTTAGTTTTTGACTATTAATTTTATTCAATTTATTGCTCAATTATTTGGTATGTTCAAACTAGTTCCTCATGTATTCAATTTGAGCTCAATTTAGAGTTTCAAAATATAAAGCAATTATAGACTATACTTAATTTAAAAATGAATAATTGAAGGATTAAACACACATTGTACTGTTGTAGGAATAATTGGATGCAGTAATAAGTCTGTGAATAAATTAGCCAAACCTCACTGGTAGAATTGGTTTGACAATTTTCTAATTAGTTAAATCATTAAGAGGAGGTGAACTCTTAAAAATTTTAGAGACATCCTATGAATTGTACATGAATCTTATTTTATGTTATTTCTTGGTTTGGTTTTAATTTTGTTATATAATTTTCTTGATCTACATGATTATTCAATTCATTATTGGAAATAAACTAATAATTGCCCCTAAAAATGTAGACATCTCCACCTTCTGAGTTAGGCTCTAGGAGTAGATCTTTCATGAGGTAGATTTGAGCTTTAACCAGACTTTCCTCCGATGCGCACGTTAGGATTTAGTTAGATCTGGAGTCGATGATTTCCTATAGGTGCAAACCTCTAGAGTTAATTACCTCTCTTAGTCATCTAGGAGAGAACTCTCTATTAAGGAGTATTATCATCTTTTAGTTAGCAGCTAGATGAGCGGTGAGTGGAAGTTGCCCTTATCAATATCCCATGGTTTCATTATCCCAGGTTGACTTATGTTCCATTAATGTTAGAGGGAATTTTGTCCATAACTTTATCTCAAAAATCTCAAGTAGACTGGGTGGTATTTGTTGAGGGTTTAAATATTGAGTTTTAATATCTTGAATTTGAGGTTTACATTTGTTGGAATACCCAATTTAATTTAAGATGGGATTTATATCCTTTTGATTGCATGGTATTAGATTTAGGGTGGGTCTTACATTTGTTTATAATGCTTTAGTTTAGTTTGAGATAGGGCTTATTTCTAATAGGGGTTTATATCCTTTTGATAGGCTTGGCTCGTCATTGGATCTATTGTTGGTTTCTCCTCCCCTCGTTTGATTCCGGTCGTCTGGCCCGTTTGAAACCGCAAGAGGTCATATAGATGTCTTACCTAACTTTCATGTAAAACCTTGTTCTTCATTCTCTGCTCCCAGTTCCTTCTTTGATGCGGTGCTTAACTCTTCACATCCGGTGGGTATCAAACCTATTTTGATGTTGAGAGGTAAATCGGCGCTTATCTTATCCAAGGAAGAAGTGGAAAGGTTAGCTAAGCCGTTTGTTTTCACATTGGTTGGAAATTTTCCAATGGCAAGCCTCCTGTGATGGTAATTCGAAAGTTTTTCAATGATTTGGGACTTTCTGATACCTACAATATCGGTTTGATTGATTATCGAGTGAGCAAGTTTGCACAACTCTTTTCAAAAAGTCCTATTTTATTTTCTATTTTCATATATAAATATTGAAATGAACCACCTCTTTTGATCCAAGGCGTGAAACCCCTATTGTCCTTGTTTGGATAAACTTCTCTTTACTCAAAGCGCATTTGATTGACCATGCCATTCCTTTCTCCTTGGGATCATATTTTGGCCGGCCGCTCAAGATAGACTTTGCAACTGCAAATCTACTTGGTCCATTTGTTGCTTTGGTTATCGTGGAAATAGATTTAACAGAACAATTTGAGAACTCAATTTGGATTGGAGATGAATCTAATGGATATTTTTAAGAAATTTGCTTCGAAAACTTACCTTACTTTTGTTTGAATTGCAATATCATCGATCATGATTCTTCTGGTTGCTTTAAATATTACCTGCATTTTAAATAAAAAACGAAAGCCAATTTCCATAATATTCTTTCCTTATGATGCTTTCATAGTAAAGACATGGTATATGTCCCTAAACAAGCTGCTAAGGATTGCTTGGGCGTAAGGCTGCCTATTGTGCTTTTAGAGGCGGATAGTTGTCTACTGCTATAACCGAACAAATTGGTGAGGAAAATTCCGTTGATCTTTCCCTGTTGATTGAGATGACTGAGATTTTGGTGCTGCAGGTGATAAATACGCCAATGTATGATTGCGCAAATGAACACACTAATTTTGCATTTGAGGAATGTATTCTGAGTAGTGTGGATGCAGGGATTGTTGTGTTGGGTATCCCACCTTCATTATTGAAGGTGGCAGATAAACTCTGGATCCCCGCTCTATCCCGTGGGAAGATGAAGGTGTATGCTCACTTTACTTCGGATCATCTTAAAATCAAGTTTAAAGCTATTCATGATATCTTGAAGATGTGTGCTGAAACAGAAGATGCCTCGGATGGGACTGCAATACCAAAGACTGGCGATCGGATCCCTAAATTGGATGCAGTTGATGGAGGTCTCATAAGATATGCTTCAATCTATGGTCATTGAAATTACAAATGTTTTGAGGGATAAAAAGGAGGTATTAGACCTCAATTATTTCGCTGAGGATTTCTGTCCATTTGCATCTAAGGTTTTTGGCTCAGAAGTGGAGGGGGATTCCTCATCATTGGAGTTTGATCTTGATGAAATTGAAGATACCATATTTTTGAAAAAAGGAAAAATCAAAAAGAAGTTCAAGAAAAGGTCGATAACTAGATATTACTTCAGGAAACAGAAAGGCCACTAATATGCTAGTGGGGGCTCTAGATTGTGTGAATTTGGTTTTATCATTTTGTTTTTATTTTAGATTTTGTACTGAAATCTCCTGGTGAGATGTTCATGGGGTTTGGTTGACATTTATCTTTTCTTTATTTTTCCTTAGTTATTTTATTTTTCTTTGATTTTTTTATTTGGAGGCCACCAACATGTCTATTGTATTATTTTATTGATTAATAGTAAAGTTAGCAAATGTATTCCAAATATACATATACATATATATATGCATATATATATATATATATATAAAGAAAAGTAAATATATTCTTAGTTTTGACATTTCTAGGTATTTTTATATTCTTTTAAATGACTTAACAATTGATGTATTCATATCTGAATATAAGATGCAAGATCTTTTAAGAAGATAGTTTCTTTTTTGATTATTCATAATTTTTTAAGTGATAAAGTTTATAAAATTTATGGTTGTACGTGTGATTTATATTTTTTATTACATAAATTGAAAGTAAGAAATATTATTATTAATAAGAAACAAGATTAACCTCTTTCAATATTCATATTATCTGATGCTTGGCACAATAGATCCTTAGGAGTTGTCGCATGCCAATCCTCTAATACCAACTCAACCTTGAATAAGTTGGGGATGCGTTGGACTCACTTAGGGTTAGTGTATGTAGATGGTTAAACACCAAAATCGGAAGTTGAAAATTTTATTATCTGAAGCTTTGCTTGCCTTATAGAATCATATAAAAAGAATGAATGCTTCATTCTTACCTTAGGATGAACATCAGAGGCGTAGAGTCCGATTTGGATTGATTAGTGTTAGAGTTAGAACGCCTAAAACTGGAAAGCTGTAATGTCATGTATAGAAATTAGAAACGATGTTTTGAAAGGAAATTATTGAGAAGAATTGATGAACGTACCCTAGCTGTGTCACCACAGCCTTTAGGTGTGAGCAATCAAATGTAATGTTGCATTAACCTAAAACAAGGTATATGAATTTAGATTTTTAATTATTTATGAATAACTTGGCATAAAATTAAAATGAAACAATAGGTTCTTACCTTGAAGAAAATGGTGAGGTTGTAGGAGAAATTTATAGTTGTAGATGATGTCAAAACCCTCATCAGAACAATGAATTAGCAAGAGAACTCTTTTAGATCTTGATAGTGATCTTTCCCTAGATGAAAGGGAGAGGAGGAAAACTAGTATAAGAGATGCAAGAAGTTGACCACTGGCTATGAAGGCCTAGGGGTGCTGGTTTTTTGGCACGTGAACAGCAAAACTAGTAAGGAAGAGAGGTGAGAGACAGAATAGGCTTTCCTTTGGAGATCTTTTCTTGTGTTTCCCCCTTGGACGAAAGACCTGCACCCTTAAAATCACCTCCAATTTCATGGGTAAAGGGAGGGGGCTGCGTCTGGTTTTAAAAAAAGGACCCTTAGGGGCTGTTTAGGAATTAGTAAATATTGAATCTTTTTTAAAAATTTCTAGAAATCTTTAAGTTTGGTTTGGACGAAATTTGCGATAACACATTTAATTTCCATTTGGACAGTTAAAATTCATGATTTAAAGTTAACACCAAAATTTAAAAATTACAAAAGAGCTTTTGATGGTTAAAAGTGTCATTTTTGAAGAATTGTCAAAAATTTCCAACATCACTTAATATTGTAGGAAAATAAAACTAGAATGATTTTAATTGACTTTAAAATCTATCCATATAAAATTTCATTCTTAAAGTTGTATTAACTAAAGATCAACAATTGTATCTAACTTGGATATACTTATTGTGATAGAAAAAGATAACAGGTGTTCACAACATAGGCGGCTCTTTGTCAGCACACTTGTTTAAATCTTTATTATTAAAATCATAAACTCGAGGCTATGAGTTCACCTGATTTTGACCAAAAGCTTTCAATCATTGTTGCAAAAGGCTTTTAGCAAAGAGTAGGACAAAGCTTTGCAATATGTCTAGGTGTGCAGCACCCAAAGTGTGTATTGATCATATAGAGAATTCTCCCAGTGTCTTCTAGCATCTTAGCACAAAATTTTGCAGAACCATTAGTAATAATACCATTGCTTTGGGTGGAAGTGGATTTAAACTTATAATTTGGGACTATTATCTATGTATTCAGGAATTTTTTAGTTTTCCTCTTATGAGAGTCTTGGTGCTTACTAATGATCTGTAGACCCAACTCCAAATGTCTGATCTTTTCCAGCAATATAGAGAATTGTTCAATGTACAAATTAAATTGGGTATATCTGATGGCATTCTTTAATCCATCGGTAAATTGATCACACTTATATGCTGGCATAAGGATGTGGTTCTGCAAGTATTCAGAAAGGCATGCGAATTCTTTCTCAAATTAGGAAGCAATATGATATCCTAAAACTAGCATGAAGAACCACATCTGCATCTCTTGTCTGGCTGTGGGTATACCAATTAATGAAAGAATCGAGAAGTCATTTAAATTTCTTTTGGAGTTGACTCACCCATTAGCGCTTAGATTTTCTGTGCAACATCATCATTGCTAGAGCCGCCTTTTTGTCTGTTGGGCACAACATTTTTTTAAGAAGCTTTTCCATTTTCCTCAGTCATTCTTTGGCAATAGTAGGGTTTGTGGCGCCAAAGAAATGGGTCAGCCGTATGTCTAGGAATATTTTTAGGTATTTGCCAACAATGATGCTGTTAGATTCATTGTACTTTGGATGGGTCAATTGCATTATCTGATTGATTGTAGCTATCATTTGTGTGAAGACCTTAGCCTTGATGGCTACAAATATTTCTATTACCTTGAGAGCTTCTTTATTCTAGCATGAAGCATTAGCATCATTCTTTGAGGCCATCTTGTTATTGGTAGTAGGGTTGTAACAGATGAAAAGAAATACAAATAAGTACATTCAGAGCCACACTAAATAGTTTATAGTAAATAAAGAATATGCATAAAATGCATCGTTTTTTTTTTGCAATGCTTGATATATCAAATTATAATTTGTAAAATAATGTTAATTTAAAGTAAATATGCGTGAATGTGATTAAACATGTGGAGAAAAGCATTTACATATAATGAAATAAATAAAGATTAAAATTATAAATATACATATTATTATTTTTCTTCCTAGTCAGATTAAAATAAAAAAGTAGTTAGTTCTGCTTGGAAGAAAATATTTTGTTATTTTGCTTCCTAGCAGAACTAAATGTGGGTTTTTGTGAATCACACTACGTTTTAATTTAATTAGATATTCATTTGATTTTATTTTATCGATCTAAAAAAAAATTTAATGAGACATTTCAAATTACTATCAAATATTGTTATTTTAAACACCAGTTTATCTATTGGTTCCTAGTAAGTTTTTCTAGGCTGCACACTGTTAATAATCATTGAATCATTTTTCATTCCACATCGTTAACAGCCTTAGTAAAACCTATGCCAAACTCTATTACAATAAGACAACTCAATTCAATGATACTATGCATAGAAGAGCAAAGTATTATTTTTAACTAGAATCAGCATAGCATAGCACACACAAAAATAATGAGTATAGGAATTTAATAATGTGTAAGCAATGTAGTTTATGAACTCATATTCATGTATTTTGCATGATTCTGTGAAGTTCTTTTTTTTTTGAAATAGGGTTGGAATTATTAATTTTAAATCTATGCTACTCTTCAATCCGCCCTCATCTCGGGTTAAACCAAAATAAATTAAAAAAGGTACTTGTTTTAGTCGTGTGATTTTTATATATATGCTGAGTGTTATATTACTTTTTGATTTGTTATATAGAATATATAAATGACTGCTTTTCTTACTACATAGGTGAGGCAAGAAGATGAGCTGGAAAACATACTCGCAAAGAAATTTCTTAGATTTTTGTCAATGAGAGCAGAAGCATTTCAAGTATTAAGGAGAAAACCAGTGCAGGTATCTTCAATAATAAATAATATTTTTTGCAGATAAGATATTACTATGTAAAGGGATTGCTTGCTTGTAACACTTGAAAAAAAGATTTTTTTTTTGAAGCCATTAGTTTGTAATGTTACATATTAGTGAAGTTCTTAAGCCTTTAGTAATGGCTTATATGACATGTCGGCATGATATTGTTCATGATATGACATATGGACTTGAATTCATGCTCACAAAAAGGTCTGATAATTTTATGCACTAGTTAAAACGTTATTTACATGCTCTTACCTTTACTGTTGTTCTTTCACTTAGCATTAGAAATGACATTGTTGACAGCAACTCTGTTACCTGATTAAGTGACTTAAGTGTTAACCCGCTAGGATAGGCAGTGGAGAATTAGAAATTATAGCAGAAATTGTAGTCGGTATTTTTAAGGAGCTGCTAGTCCTTGCTACAATATGCCAAATAAAGTAGTTGATGGGATTCACATTAGTAAGAAGCTCAAAGTCCAGCTTTAATTGATCTTTGGGTTAAGAATTCTCCTCACAGTACTCATCATTATGAACATCTGCTTTATGCAATGGCGTTAATTATCTAAAAATATAAATCAAAATTTATTGCTAAATCATTTGAATAACTTAGCATGGTTATATTACAATCATGAAGATTGAACATTTATTGTAGTTGTTACAACTCTAATAAATTAGCTTTTGGCCTTTTTTATTGCTGCTAAATTTATTTGAAATAAAACTGAAGCAATCATAACAAAAGCTTATATAAATGATAATTATTCAATTCCAATATATATGGATTTAAAGGAAATTTACTCTTAAATAGAAGTGTTCTTTACATAAGTATCACCCAAATCTATATAATATACATATATATTCCCAATATTTCGTATTTACAAATAAAGCTGTATTATGTCACTGTATCGGCTGTTTTTTAATTATAAGTAGACATGAAATTCCATACTCCTTGAGATCTATGAGGAAGCGGTTTTTTATAAACATAAAAAATTAATGGATATGCATATCATAAAGAGTTGAGTGCTATATATGCAAAAATCTCTTAAAACAAACACAATTGCCCATTTAGCTGTTTTTGTTAATTGAATGTTTGAGCTTGAACTTACCTTACTCGTTCACAACTTCTGTAAATTAACTATAATACATTTTATAAAATATATGGTCGTCTTTATCTAATTTGTTTTATAAATTTTAATTTTGTTTTTTCTTTAAGCTTTTTCACACTGTTTTCATTATATGAAGCTAAATAGTATCTTTGTCGAAATGTTAAGTACTCTTAAGTTAATTTTTAAGAAATTATATCACCACAATGAGAGAGTTCTTAAGACTTGCTTGTGTTATGGATAGATTTTCATTTATTATTCTCAGTTTAATGTTTTCACTCCTTGCAAACTAAACTGTTATTATCGTAAGCTACTATAATATTGTAAAATACTTTTAGCAAATTTCTAAGGAATTATACTACCGTGATAAGAGACATCTTTTGTTTTGGATAAGATATAATTTCTTTTTCTTAGTTCATATTTTTTAAAACTAGGAGAAGCTGATCTTGTGTTTTATACATAACTTTATGCTTAATCTGAAATATTAGATTTTTGTTATAAAAGATAAAAAAAAAATATCAATGTGCAACAGCCCCCTAAATTCTTACTTTTTAAGCTATAAAATAAAATTATATGGTAAAAATTTACATTAGGTATCTTGAGTAAACTCTAGTGGTAGTACATCAAGGAGCACTTTATTCCTTGATGAGGTGTAGTGTTTCATTTGAATTTAAAAGGCCCAAGAATGTACAAAACACATGGCCATTGGTATTTCATTGAATTTGCTTTGTATTTAATAATGAAGCTTACTAAAAGATGTGTCATGTCATAATTATTGAGTTAACTTACCCCCTATTTGATTTTCACTTAGGTTTGTGCAAGTATCAATTAGGTTTTTTATAGCCTTGCTTAGCTCAACTAAAGCTTGCTTAAACATGAACAAAAAGGTCTTTAAGTTAGCATAGATTGGCTTAGTTAATTTACAATAACAACAATGCTAAGCCTTCGTCCCACTTGATATGGTCGACTACATGGATCCTTTGTTTCCATTGTATCTATCAAATAGAATTCATTCCCTAAGTATTTAATTATGTTGGTAATTATGCTAATTATCATTAAATAATCTATTAATTATAATTTACTTAATTATTTATTTTTAATAATTATAATTTTTTACATCATTAAAGTGCTATTTCAATAAATTGTCACTAATGTTTTTAATTAGTTAATTATTTTATATATATATATATAGATTATATTAATTAATATTGTTAATAATTAATTACAATTAATTTGTTATTTTTTAACATAAAAGAATTATATTATATTTAAATATTAATTAAATAATTAATTTATTTTATTAATCTTATTATTGATAAATAAGTACATATTTACATTCGTTATAACTATGTTAATTAGATTTTTACTTACATGATATATAATTAATTATAATTACAATTAAGTATAATTGCCCTTAATTATATTTAATGAACTGCATTATGTCAATTATAATAAATTAACAGTATTAATTACTTAACAATATTTATATTAATTATCTAAATATGAATTATTATATTAATTAATTAATATTTACATTCAGCACAAGTTAGATTCAAACAATTTCTAATGCGCATAATTATAATCACAAATTATTTTTTGCTTAATAGCTTGATTTAGCTTATGAGGCTGACGCTTGATTTAGCTTATGAGGCTTACGCTTGACTGAGCTTAAACCAAATAAGCCCTTAGAGTAAGCTTTGATCTACTCTAAAAGGGGATGCTTTAACGCTTACAGTTGGGTCCATGTTTCGTTGTGGGGCATTCATTGTGCAGATATAGTCAATGTTTGACATTTAACTATTTACTATTTCATGCGGGACATCCCTTGACTTGTGATGTGGTTAAATTGTGTAGTGGATGGATAAAATTGCAGAAAATGAGCAGGTAGTAAAGTCTAGCAAGCAAAAGGATGTTAAAAGCTTGACTTTAAGAGATGACACTTAACTGAGATTGGGAGTTTGAGGACTACAATTTATTTTATGTACAATTCTCGTAGGTGCAATATGGATTTATCTCATGGCTAAGAGGGTACCTGCTAGAAGAGAACACCAAATAAGAGGAAATGATTTTTGAAGAATCTTTTGTCGTGTAGGTATGAGATCTTCCATGGCATTCACCATGGTGAAGTCTGCAGGATTACGCCATTGAATGGGATACATAATACACCTAAACAGTTGCCATTATGGGATGTAGAATGATTTATGTCATAGGGTTAGAGAACAAGAGATAGCGAATGTCTGAGAATGTTATGTTTGGCTTGTTTGTTGTTTACATGAGATTGTAAAGAGCTATCGGAAGGGATATTGCAGAGAGGGAGCAAGTTTTGAAGGTTGGCAAGAAAAAGAATGTTGAAATTTTTGTTTGGGGAGATGAATATAAACCAAGGGGGTGAGGATAAGCACCAGTTTTATGTACAATGAGAGTGATAATAGGCCTTGTCTTGTACGTGACACATGCGTGTATTGTGCCTGAGAGTATCTGCTAGATAAGGACTTTAAATATTCACACAATTATTGGAGAAAATATGTGAATGTGCTGATTTGTTGATTGCTGTAAGATTAGATGTGTTATTTTCTATGGATACTAAGAAGGCTTAGTTCACAATAGAATTAAAACAACGAGTAAAGTTTTTATTTATTTTTTATTTTTTTATTTTTTATAATTGCTTGACTATGCGATGATCACTGAATATTTGGTTTTAATTTGTGCCATCCGATGATACAGCTTTTGCCATGGAAACAGTTATTTTTTATTTGGTTAAATGTGTTATGTGTTGAGGCATACTTGCTTGAGTTGAATTTAACTTTCGATTTTGTTACTCGACTTTCCTGAAAGGTTTGGTAATACATATTTCCCTTTATACTTCCAACATGGACAACCTCTCTTTTGTTATCTTGGTTGAGGTTTAATATTCCAATATTCTTTTTTCTTTAAGGTTACTTGGAAGATCATTTGGTTCATGGTAATTGTAAGGTCAAACTGCGAGTTAAGCTGAAACTTCTCAACTCCTTTATTCCAAGAAAGTGAATTGAAAAGTAAAATTCTCTGAATGTTACATGAATCGAGGAGAAATCCTTACATGACTTCTCTTACGCCCATCAAAGCATTGAAACCATGCCATATGCTATGTTGGATTTTGGCTATTCCTTGATCATTATGCTGCACATATTGGTGCACATTAATACTTGAAAATAAGTTACATGCCATGTTGTTTGCAAGAAATGCTTAGTTAATATGTATGCATCATTCCACACAAAAACCAAACCATGATTAGTGCTCTACATTTCGCATTGTGGAAGTCAACGCTTAATTATAATTGTATGCATCATACTTGTGTTAGTCTACACATATAATGCGTTGTATGTAATGTAGTGTATCAGTTTACATCGGTTTGATGTGTTCTGCACCATGCCAGATGATAGTATATATTTGATTAAATATGTTAGATGTCATGCCAGTTTTATGATGGAGGTTAAAGTAGTATGATTGTATATATGATTCAGGAGACTTTGAGAAGGCTTTTGGTGGACCAAACATTGTCAGATTGATACGAAACCTTAGGAGGATGTTGTGGTGGATGTTAGAAATCTTTAGAAGGTTATTTTGTATGATTTGATGGATTTTTTGGGGAGTTATGAACAACGAAGTGAGATGACGTCGAATTGAATGTAGGTTTTGTAGGAGGAATGTTTGAAGGTCGAAACGTAAGCGAAATTGGGTGAAACAAGATGCATATGAAAGCTGACATAAAGTACTATGATATCAAGAAAAAATAACAAAAAAAAAAAGATAACCCCAAGATTATCCAAACCTTGGGTTCTTGAAGGCCGCACCTTGAATGCCTTCAGTTATGCACACTGAGGAGTGCTAGCTATCCACACCAACACAGATAGATTACCAGAATTATACACAACCCGGTAGCCTTGTCTCTCTATGCACGCACAAGGTTGAAGTGATTATACACGTCATTTTCAAGCACACTTTTGCAAGAGCATGTTTCTCTCAAAGGAGGAAAAAAAGATATTTCGTTCACTTTTTTTTTTCAAAAGACATACATATCATATATATAGAAGTAGGCACCATATCATATTCCAAGGCATCCCTTCATACCTACTAACACAATTAAATATTACATAATAAAAGGATACTAATAAATATGTATTGACAATATATCATACATAATAATAAAATATAAAACATACGACGCTACCAATATTGGCAATAACATGGCAAAAAACTACACAATTTGATGTAACACTCGTTTAACCTTTATTTATGCTCCGTACAAATTCCCAAGTCATGGGCCTTCTCATATAGCTGTATGTTCTGCATCACTGTGCCTCATGTCTTATGGCAATCCAAGCCTGATTAATATGTTGTGCAATGTTCGTTCTTTGACTAGTATTTCACAGATCATATCATGTGATGAGTTAAGCTCGTTGAATTCTCTGAGTCATACTACTAGTACTGTTTCCTTTCAATGAACTCATTATGACTAATTTTGCATGATGATCAATGGTTGACAAATATGACTTGCATATGGTGAACGAAATGATATGCTATATTAAATCCAAGTTTGTTCAAGTCATCCACCATATGGTACACACACAATAGCTACAACAGCAAGGCTTAATCTCACTAAGTGGGCTTAGCTGCAAGAATTATTTGTTTCCATTTGTTACACCACACAATACCTAACGTGTCGTAAATATGACACATGGCACTCTACAACGGCCGTACATCATTGATAAATATTATATTTTGTAACATTGTAGGATATTTAAAACTCAAATGATTAGATTCAATTAATTTGTAGAAAAGTCTTCCTTTATAGAATTACAAATTTAAAATTTTGGATAATTTGAAAATAATTGATGCTAGAAAAAAAGTATCAAGAATTATTGTGATAGCAGTGATAAAAAAGTTACTCAGTTTGCTTATATATCACTCATATTTGACAATGAACAAAATACACTCAAATTGATTTGGAGTTTAGTTTCATATCATTTTAATCTCTTTAAATAATTTCAACTTAAATTTTTATGGTCCTTGTAAATCTAAGGTCCTTAAAATGGATCAGTTTATTGGTTGTTAGCTTGAATACATTAGTCACCTTTGGTTGGCAACTTACAAGTGTGCTTCCTGCAAGGTGAAGTCTTTGGTACCTTGTGACCCATGGGCTTACAGTTTTTTCTTCTATTTCGAGTGTCTTGAAAGTATTTGATCTAAATAAAAGTTAAAATATTTGGATTTAATAATATACTAAATTTGAAATTCATATTTTTGAGTCAAGATGTATGTTGAATTTTGGTTTTGATTTTGAGCTCAGCTAAGCTTTCTCAAACTTGAACCATTATCGTTATTCTTTCCTTGGCTGATTTTGAAACTTAAAACAATTAATAAAATGTGGATATTTCTAGAAAATAATGTAGAAACCCTTAGGCAATCTCGTAGCCATTTTGACGAGGATAAATAAAATGTTATTGCTAAATCTTTTTTTTTTCTATGCTTAGTGATGTAGCATAATTAAAATTAAACATGAAGATGATAACCTTGTTTGTTTTCTTCTAATGGTATGCTATAATTTTGTTATGCCTTTTTTATGTATTGTCTTCTCTTGATAAAGATGAAAAATGAACATTTTGTATTTTTTGCAGTAAATGTAGGAATACACTTATGTGTACAAGTACACCCTAGCTTTCTAAAGCCTTCATTTTATGATTGACAAATGAGAAGAATGTGTCTTAAAATCTCCATGGTTGACCTACACATGGATCCCAGAGACTATTCTTAATCGATTTTTCTCTCTCAAATATGGTGGTGCATGTAGCTTTAATTGTTTACTCTTATAGGAAGCCTCAAATAGAATTATGAACTTCAATGATGAAGAATTTTTTGGATGGTGTTTTAATAACTACTTTTTTTTTTGAAATTTATATTTGTGCTATATATATTATAAATAATCACTCATAATATGGAGGTTTTTTCTCATAGACGTACTCAAACTAAAATATTGTTCTTAATGAAGGATAAATTTGTGGATAATGCTTTATACACTATGTAAGTTTTTCTCTTGATAATTTATTTTTGATCCATATATTGAGTAGTTGCTTACAACTCCCACAAAATGTTTCGTGATTATGGTTGTTAAAAAAGCTCATTGTTGCAAACAGCTCATGTTCGGCTCATTTAGCAGATCGATTTCAGCTAGATCGAAAGTAAATGGGCCAAACTTGAGAAGCTTGTTTTAGCTCGATTACTTAACAAACATAACATGAATAATGTGCGGAAGCTTTAGTCTCACATTGTTAGAACTCAATGATCTGTTATGGAGCTTCTTGTTTATAATGAGCTGGAGTTGGCAGCTTTCATTGCCTTGAGCAATGGCTAGCTCAAGTCGTGAAGACGAGCTAAGAAAAAATAGCTTGATCTAAACTTGACCTAGCCCATTCAAGCTTGAGTTGAACTCAAACCAAGCTAAAATTTAATGAGCCGAGGCTCAGGTTTTTCTCATTTACACCCCTATTCATGATGTGCTAAGAAAAACATAATGCTTTAAATAGAAATATTTTGGATGGCTAATATTGGCTTAGTGTGATCCAAGTACTAGCTATCAAAAAACTTGAGTGATTGTCTTATAGGAAGAAGAAGCTGGAAAATTTATTATATGAATTTTGAAAATTTTTATTGGATGAATTGTTAAAGTGGAACTTGCATCTATTGTAGTAAGTTATTTGTAATAGACATGTATGATTTTGAGATACACAAATGATTCCAAAAAATTTGAATCACAAGGAATACTTGAGATAAAAAGTTTTGAGTTTCCATACTAACAAATGGTTGGATATAGTTGTGAAAAATCACATTGTAAACTAGTCTAGTATTAAATGCATGGCTTGCAGGTGTGTTTTTGTAGGTTTTCAAATAAATGAAGTACAACCAATTGTTAAGAATGATTGAACTTGAATAATATGTGAATGATTTAATTTCTCATTTTTCAAGAATTCAGTGCTGTTAGTTAGAAGTTCAAGAGTTTCGTAGAATCTACTTTGCTGTAATGTTAAACTTTTATTTATTTTTGTTTGGTCGAAAAGCATCCCAGCACAGTATATGTTTTAGTCAAGTTCATGGCTGCCTTGCTTCGCTTGTTCCTCTCCCTTGTCTCTCTCTCTCTCTCTCTCTCTCTCTCTCTCTTATTAGGTAGTTCATGTTCCTTATATTTGCCAATTCTGCAGCTAAACACATTTGTTATTTATAAATTATTCATCCTTTGAGGTTCAATTTTAGCTGTAAGTATTTATGAAAAGCATTTCTTTCAGGGATACGATATTAGTTTTCTAATTACAAATTACCATTGCGAGGACATGCACAAGCATAGACTTGTTGATTTTATTGTACAATTTATGGAGGTAAAGTATTCAGTCTTTTTTGGCTTTACGTTGAAACTTTTTGAAGTTGTTGGCATTTTTTGTTATTTATTATTACTGAAAGCAACTGTATGCTAGCATGCTTTGAACATGAAAACTATTTTTCTCTTTTTGTTAATGATTTTTTGTCTCAATAAATCTGCTTGTTTTGTGTAATATTCCCGGTGCTCTCACCTTTATTAAACATTAGGAGCAACTAATATTAGTATAAGACCAAATCATCAATCAAGTTAGATTACCAATGCAATTTGGGAGGATGCACTGAATTTTATTCCATTCATGCATGGTTTCGATGTTTTCATAAAGACCATTAACCCAATATTACAAGACTGTCTAAGGCCTAAAATTCATGCTATTCAAGTGCACTTAATAATGTCACTTACATACTTGTAATAATGGTGCTAAAACATTTCTTCCCATTTTAAAGTGAGCCTTGCCCTAAAGGTTAGTCAAAAAAGCTCCACACATGGCAATCATTGCCCAACTGATACATGATTTGCTGATCACGTTGAAGTTTCATTACATAGTCCTCTAATATAGATTAAGCGTGTTGTTTTGAAGGATTTCATGAAGAAATAGAGCAAACTAGTAGGAAGAATAGGATGATGCAATAGTCAAGAAGTTTGTTCATTATTTAATTTAGGCTATTTATAGTCATTACAAAAGATTCGATAAGAAATTATCATGAAAACATTTTAAAAAATTATTTAATTTATGACACCACGTGACCCATTCAACATCTGTAGCACTTGTATTAATTAGGAGTTTCTCAGATGAGCTACTAGGCTTGTACTACCTAAGTTAACTTGGTAAAACTTTGCTCAGTTATCATATAATCGAGTTATGCTTTATGCTTCTTGAACAGTCCTCTAATCTCGGTTGAGTGATGATATAACTCGGTAAATGAAATTTGTTAGTGTAACTCAACAAATGGCCGGACATGCTTAACAATAGGTCCATTGAGAGGGAGTTGGGTTGTCATCTCTCCAATGATGATCTCCTAATCATGGGCCCTCTCGGCTTGCAGCGGCAACCTATTTTTGTGAGTTAAATATAATCATGATGGTTCCTTCATATCTTTCACGGTGTGTATCACTTTGCTTTTCTATGTGGTTTGGTTGCTGATGTTGTAAGCTGTTTTAGTATCTTTTGTCGAGTTGTCGATTGTCGAACTTCAAGCAAGGTATCCTTGGATAAATATTCTTGTTCCAAGTATATAGCTCATCCACATTTTGCAACACTTCCTCAAATTCTTCATAGAGCAATGATAATTCGAAAAACTTGAGATTCTTGATATTCACAGCAGAGCACATTTAATTATAGGCAATGAATTTTAGCTGGTAAGCATTGTGATCAACCTTTTATATTACTCAAAATGGGCCGTACCTAATTGTGAGGGAGAAAAATATAAAATTCTCACTATTGCTTCTTGTAAGAACAATGAGGGATAGAGTGTATTATCTCAACGGTTAGAAATGAATCACCGCCATTAAGTTCCATGAGATTCAAATTTATATGTGCTTCTATACTCTGATCCCAAATGATAGATATGGTGTTCTGTTTTGTTTGAAGGATAATAAGGTAACCCAAGCCAATTTTTTATTCACCAAATTTATTCTATGCAATATTTTGCGTTGCACAATATTTATTAATTCTAATCCAACAAAACACTTGACATAAAGTCCAGACTAACATGGATGAGGCTAATTATACAATATGTGATTCTTAGATTGAGGCTAATAACCAATTGGTGAAGAGGAGTTAAATGTTAAACATGCAAAACAACAACAACAACAACAATATCATCTAGGCTTAGTCACACCAAGTGGGGTTGGCATAAAATATTTGTTTCATTGTGTATGATAAAATAAATGTTCCTATATAATTTCAAATAAAGATCAATTATAACATATTTTATATACTTTTTAGTATCTTGGATTAGTTCTTTAGTTGTATTTGTTCATTATGCAAGAACCCTTGCTCCATTGTTGTAGTGGCCTTTACGCGTCGCCCCCTTCACTATAATTTGGAAATGCAATACATGACTTTTAGGAGATGAGATTTAGCACAATTTCTTAAAGAATTCATGGCATATACATCAGACAGTTTTACGCTTGCATTAAAATTTATATTGCCAACCAGTACAATACATAACTTTTAGGAGATGAGATTTAGCACAATTTCTTAAAGAATGCATGGCATATACATCTGACAGTTTACGCTTGCATTAAAATTTGTATTGCCAACCCTCCTTTCTCATTGGGTACTTGGGACTCAACAAAGGCGGAGCTTTGCAAAAGAGTATAGATTCCAAGATATTTTAATGCTTTTTATTTATATTTGGCTTTTATATTTTTTTTTATTATTTTTTTGCAGTTTTTATGTGGATCATTTTATTTAGAAATGTAGATCTTATAATTATATAAAAGAAGAGCCATACATTTACGAGAATTTCAAATAACGAGGTCTAGCAGTGTCCAAAAGTAAATGACATACTTGAATCCTTGTTCTATGATTCAAGACTCAAAGCACTGGGTCATCCCTCTTAAATTTAATACATGCTTAGATATAAAGTTAATACTCTTACATATTTGTGGAGCGGAACATATATCTTAGGCAATGCTCAATTTGTCTTATTTAAATTAATCTATCCACTCACTTTGGGTTACAATTTTTTATTAGAAGGAAAATGCCAACCATCTGAATCATATTTTAAAAATCATGAGGTCAAATTTATAGTGCAAATGTAGGAGTGGATGAATATTCAATATGCAGGTGATTTTGAGATTGTGCAAATGATATTTTCTTAATTTATCTCTTAGAGGGGGTTTGCTTGGATTTAAGCTGTGCATAATATGGTTTTTTATTATATTATGGCAGTAATATGAAAAAATATATGTATTTATTTATTCAATTTGATAATATAATTGTTTTATTCATCATCATCCAGAAACACAAAACCAAGTTAAATAAAAAAAAAGTTGAGTGTTGATAAAAAATACCTGACATCAAAAGATTAATGCAGTTAAGCAGCTTGTATTATTTGCAATTCAATGTAGTTGGGTTTGCAATATAAATACAATCTACAAAACCATCATATAAGTATATGTATTCTGGAAAAAGAGAAGCAAAATTGGTATTGCATGTCTTATCCTCTCCTTGTATTAGCATCCCTCTAGTATATAATGAATTTCTTGGTTTTTTTTTTGGTACAATGAATCTTTTTGTATGAATAGAACATTATGTAATTTTAAACATGGCAGTTTGTATGCAAGAAGTATATAACTGGCTAAGACACAGGGGTTAGATATATGTATAACAATTTATTTTGTGTGTTTGTGCGCACGCATGATCGTGTGTATTGGCACCCAAATGGAGCTAGTTTAGAGAAAAAAATTATTATAGGTTAAGTAATCTATAATATTGTGTATTGTGAAGTGAGGGATCATTTGAATGTGAGGTTTAGAAAATGCAATCCAAATGGCTTAACTAGAGATTTGAATTCTTGGGACTATTTATGGATGTGTTAGATTAAACTGCCTCACATAAACCTTGTGATTATTAAACTATACAAATACTCGTTTTATGGTTATTTAACTCCACAAACAAATTGGCCTTAAAGATAAACTTCAGTAGCTCATAGATGCATGGAATGGTTGGATGACTATGAGAGAATTTATAGATTAGCTAGAGTTCAATCAGTTTCGCTAACTTCCGAACATATCTTAGAGAAAACCAGGGCTACTTATCATCCCTTACTAAAGTTGCTTATTGTTAGAAAAGTAGAGACTCTCACCATGCAGTGTCAGAGCATATAAGCCAAAGACCATAGATGGTCAAAATTTTCACATGATTTTGACAAGATTGTCATATTTTTGTTTTGACCAAAGAAGAGTAAAATGAGATGTGATATGATGTGATATAAAGGTGAAGTGATGTAACCAAAGAAAGATATGGTGTGATATAAATGTGATGTGATGTAGTATAAAGTAAAGATTTGATATTATATGATATAAAAGGGGAATTGATTTGATGTAAAGGAGATTTCTTGAATATGAAATATCGTCTTCTCCCTTTTTAAATAACAACATTTTTCTTCCCATTCCTCCCCCAAGCTAGTAGCAAGCAGAAGGCTAAATTTCTTTCTTGTAAATGCCTCTTTTTCTTTTATACAAATAAAAATGCTACTTTAGTTTAGCATGTGGACGAAGATGAGCAATCATTGAACAACCTAAGTTGTGTGTTTGTGATTGCTAACTTTTTTCTCATAAGATTCTATGCAATAAGAAGAAGCTCATTTTCTTCCACAGTACCTCTAATGTCTGTATCAAGGCATCGTATTTGAGAAGACAACTATGAGCGATGTTAGAGAATGGAAAGGTGATCATTGGCAAGTTCGATAGGAAGGACGTTAGATTTTTGAAAATACAAATAAAGGCTTACCTCTGCTTGCATGAAGAAATTAAGCCTACCCTTAATGAAGATTAAGACAAAGAAGATAGAAATCAAATTTGAATCTGCTAGATCAACATGCTCTTGGAGTTGTGTGCTTACTGCCTTACGCAAAATGCACCTTTCAACAATACCAATGAGGAGACGATGGTTGGTTTGTTGGAAATGTTATCAAACACACATGAGAAGCCTATAGCTTTAAATAATGTATATCTTATGCATTGCTTATTTAATTTAATAATGGGAGGAGCATTTGTGATTTTGATTATTTAAACATGTTTAATGTGATAACAATCAATTGGGATCCGTGAAGGTCACATTTGAAGATAAGGTCAATGTGCTAAATATGTTATCGACCCAACCATAGAGCTGGTTGATAATAATGATCGCAATGAGCAATTATTCATAAAGCACTAAGTTATTATTAGATAATAATAGAGACATGATCTTGAGTAAGGATATTCATATAAAAGAATCAAGAGAATCATATAGTTCTGTCTCGAGTATTTGGGGCAAAAGGAGACCAAAACTAGAAAGTATGATAATTATTTATTCAAGTAAAAGAAGGAAAAGACTTAAATAAGGAATAAGGTGTGATGGAACAATAATCAGAAAGGGTATTTCAAACTGGTGCTTTTCACCGAAGAATACAAGTCATCAGAAGGATAATGATTCAGCATGTTCAATTAGTGGAGAGTACATTGATGCCAATGTGTGTTGTGTCGAAAGTTCTATAAAGGTTTGAATTTTGGATTCAAATGCATCTTTTCACTTACACATTGTAGAGAATTATTGCATAACAATTGCGAGGAAATTTGGTTAAGTTTATTTATCAAATGATGAACCACTTGATATTGTGGAAAGATGCGAAATTTCATAAGAACTGAAAGTGGGATGTTATGAATTTTGCAGAAGGTGGCATATTTCAAGCAATAAGAGAAATTTTATATATATGTTGGATCAATATTTTTGGTGATGCTAACATTTTGTGGTCTTATGATTAAACAAGAACGTGAGAGTAGATGTAATTAGTGGGAGTTCTAGGTGGTGACATCAAAGATTGGGATATATGAGTGAAAAAGAGATGCATATAAAGGAAAGCTTTTAAATCTAAAGTTTGATAACTTTGAATTGTGCAAAGATTGCATGCATTTTTGGCAAGCTGAGGAGAGTTAGATTCTCAGAAGCTCAAAGACGTCCAATTAAAAGAACTAGAGCTGATATATATTAATGTTTGAGAACTTGCCCCAAGACATTCTTTGGAGGCTCGCATTGTTACGCCATCTTTATTAATGACTCAGTAAGGAAATTAAGGGTTTGATTTTTAAAAATAAATATCATGTATTTACTACTTTCTAATGCTATAAAATGAGATGGAGAGTTAGACCGGGTTAAGAGTTAAATTTCTAGGGTATGATAATACCGAGGAGTATGGGATCAAAGAATTAAAAAACTATCATTTAAAGCATGGAATTTGCATGCTAAAAACAGTTTTTGAATGATCAAAGCAAAAACGGTGTTGTTGAGAGGATAATTGACACTAAATTAAGGAGTGAGGAGCATAAGATTGTACTCTAATTTGCTCAATATGTTTTGGAATGATGCAATCAATATTGTGATCTATTTGATCAATAGAGAACCATCAATGCCATTGGGATTTAAGATCCTTGGAGAAGAATGGTTGGGATGCGGTATGGTATTCCCACTTTAAATTTTTCAATTCAATTTTTTATTTTTATGTTGATTCTGACACAAAATACAAACTTGATACTAAAGTAAGAGAATATTAGGATTTTAAAAGGCAAAGAAGTTTGAATAACAAGTGAGCATGTTGTGTGAAAGAGGAGCATAATGGCAAGATAAGATATAAAACTATATTAATGGTAAAGTGCTTCCAACAATTGTAAGTATTGATTATACATAGATATTCTCACATGTTAAGATGACCATAATCAGAACGGTACTTAGTATTGTTACTGTTGAAGATTTATATTTGAAGCAGTTAGATGTACAAATTATTTTCTTGCATGAAAATTTAGATGAGGAGATATATAAGAAGCACTTTAAAGGATTTGTTATTTAAAAAAAAAAGCTTGTGTATAAATTACAAATGAACTTGTATAGGTTAAAACAAATGCTAAGATCAAGGTACTTGAAATTTGATGAGTTTATGTCAATGATTGGGTTCACAAGATTAAAGATGAACTACTTGTAACGACTCAATGTCGTTACTTTGAAAATTAGGTAAAAATCCTGACTCTAGTATGAGGATCCCGGGGAACTTCAAATTAGGGCAAACAAAAATACTTTTAGATGAGAATAAATTTTAGATCAAAGTGCTCTAGTTTGGGAGAAATCTGGATAACGGAAACTCCCGCTTTTTTTTTTCTGAGCTTTTTAAATTCAATAAATCAAGAACATCAAAATATGTGTCAGAATTCATTGATTTTTGTGTCATTATGTTGAGTACATTATTTAAAAGTTGCTCATGAAGTTTCATCAATTTTGGAGTGTCGGTTTAATCTAAATTAATTTTTGAAGTTTAAAACTTCAAAAATTAATATAAAATAAAATTTTGCTCCGAATTGAAAAATTTTAGCGTGAGGGTGCTTGTTACATCGTAACACACCTCGGTGTCAAGTTTCGTTATTTTTGGATGCCAAACGGCGGAAAAATGCAAAAAATTAAACTTTAAGTAATTTATTTAAGCTTCCTTAAGAAATCCACCCCCCATCCCCGATTTCCTCCGATTCCCAGGCAGAAATTTTGCCAGTTTAGTGCCTGGGAGGGCCCCACACGCCTGACCCTTCCTCTCCCCCACTTCTCCCTCTATTTAAACCCCCTCCCATTCTTTTCCCCCTCAAACCCTCTCCTAATAGCAGCAGCCCCTCTCAGCCCCCTCTAGACCAGCAGCAACCCCTCCCCTCTTACACGCAGCCCTCACCCCTCTCAGCGCCCTCCAAACCGGGCAGCCCCCTCTCCGGCCTCCCCACTTCGGCAGCCCCTCCGGCTTCCTTCAGCCGTTCGACCTCCCTCAGCTTTCCGGCAACATTATCCTAGGTAAGAGGAGAGGGAAATGAGATAGAAATGAGGGTGTTTTGCTAATATTATTATTTATGTATTTCTTTTTATGTACTTAATAAATTTTATGAAGATAAGATTATGTTATCGCATTAGCATTGTTGTCATTAATCAATAATGATAAATAGTGCATATGTTAGATAACTATTACTTCTATTCAGGCAGTTTTTATTCTAACATTTTATTATTTTTATTACTTTCTGCAACTTAATTCCAGTCATTTGTATTCTGTCTTTTACTTTCATATATTATTATTATTTTCATTAAATGAAGATAATAATAATGCTAACATAATGTAAAAGCGAAAGAAAAACAGACTGAAAAAGAAGATACTAATTACTCTTAAGAATATTGGCTAAAACTAATCTAAATGTAGATCCAAAATCGAACTGTCAAACTTTGGATCTTAAAGAACAAAAGTACCCAGTGCATGACATATATTACTTTTTTATACTTTATTGTTGCATAGCTTCGCTTCTTCACTTTAAGCCAAATTTTTATTGAAATTTGGCTGGTTGTTCGGAACCAGTGTGTGATAACATTCGTGGGTTACTGGAAAATGACATCAGTGACATTCGTGGGTTGCTGGAAAAATGACATCAGCAACATTCGTGAGTCACTGGAAAAATGACATCAGTGACATTCGTGGTTGTTACTGGAAAAATGATATCAATAACATTTGTGGGTTGCTAGAAAAATAATATCAGCAACATTCATGGGTCACTGAAAAAATGACATAAGTGACATTCGTGGTGGTTACTGGAAAAATGACATCAGTAACCTGTATTTTGTGATAATACTTTTTGCAAGAAATTGATTATTTCTTTTGAGCTATTGCTTTACTTTTCCTGCATTCTTATTCTTATATCTGCTAATCGCATCATTGATTATTCAATTGGCTGATGGATCGATGACATTACTTTAACTTTTATTTATCTTTTTATTTTCTTTTTATTTCTAAAAAGTTTAACAATGTTTGTGATGTACGATGAAGAAATTTGTAATGCGTTATTTTGAAATGAATGAGATATATTTGGCTTTTGTATGTGTATTTTCTTTTCTCTTAAATTGCTCAATATGATCCTGCGGTATGTGAACACCTGAATGCCGGGATAGTTTCCGCTGAGCCGGCATCGGGCTATCACAGTTGGTATCAGAGCAATTTCTTTTCTCTTAAATTATTCAATATGATCCTGCGGTATGTGAACACCTGAATGCCGGGACAGTTTCCGCTGAGCTGGCATCGGGCTATCACAGTTGGTATCAGAGCAGGATTGAGCACATTTGAGAGGAAAGAATATATATACAATAATGAAGATATGTTTATTCTAATGAGATTAAATTGACTTAGAATGATATTACCATGTTAAGTCAGGAAGTGATAAACTCTTTTTCTTCATTGCAATTAAGGCGCGAAAACACTAAAATAATATTTTTGTATTAATCTCACCCATATTTAAGTTTCGTTTGTGTGATGTCGAGGACGACATCATTTTTAAGTAGGGGAGTTTGTAACGACCCAATGTCGTTACTTTGCAAATTATGTCAAAATCTCGACTCTAGTATCAGGATCTCGGGTAACTTCAATTATAGGGCAAACAAAAATACTTGTAAATGAGAATAAATTTTAGATCAAAGTGTCATAGTTTGGTAGAAATCCGGATAACAAAAATTTCTGCTTTTTTTTAGCTTTTTAAATTTAATAAATCAAGAACATCAAAATACGTGTTTGAATCATTGATTTTCGTACCATTATGTTGAGTACATTATTTAAAAGCTGCTCATGAAGTTTCATCAATTTTGGAGCGCCAGTTTAAAACTTCAGAAATTAATATAAAATAATATTTTGCTCTGAATCGATAAATTTTGGTGCGAGGGTGTTCGTTACATTATAGCACACCTCAGTGTCAAGTTTCGTTATTTTTTGATGCCAAACAGCAGTAAAATGCGAAAAATTTAACTTTTAAGTAATTTATTTAAATTTCCTTAAGAAATCTCAGCCCCCCCGTTGATTTCCCCCTGGGAGGGCCACACACGCCTGAACCTTCGTCCCTCTCCCCTCCTTCTTTTCCCCCACAAACTCCCTTCCAATAGCAGAACGCCCTCTCAGTTCCTCCAAACCAGCCAGCCCCCTCTCCGGCCTCCCCACTTCGGCACCCCCTCCAACTTCCTTCAGTCGTCCGACCTCCCTCAACTTTCCGGCAACACTACCCTAGGTAAGAGGAGAGAGAAAGGTGGTAGAAATGAGGAGATTTTGCTAATATTATTATTTATATATTTTTTTTTATACTTAATAAATTTTATAAAGATAAGATTATGTCATCACATTAGCATTGTTGTTATTAATCAATAATGATAAATATTGCACTTTTCATTATTACTTTCTGCAATTTAATTCCAGTCATTTTTATTATATCTTTTACTTTTATATATTATTATTATTATCATTAAATGAAGATAATAATAATGCTAACCTAATGTAAAAGCGAAAGAAAAATAGAATTGAAAAGAAGATAATAATTACTTTTAAAAATATTGCCTAAAAACTAATTTAAATTAATATAAAATAATTTTGCTCTGAATCGATAAATTTTGGCGCGGGGGTGTTCGTTACATTATAACACACCTCAGTGTCAAGTTTCGTTATTTTTTGATGCCAAACAGCAGTAAAATGCGAAAAATTTAACTTTTAAGTAATTTATTTAAGTTTTCTTAAGAAATCTCAGCCCCCCCCACCCCGTTGATTTCCCCCTGGGAGGGCCACACACGCCTGAACCTTCGTCCCTCTCCCCTCCTTCTGTTCCCCCACAAACTCCCTTCCAATAGCAGAACGCCCTCTCAGTTCCTCCAAACCAGCCAGCCCCATCTCCGGCCTCCCCACTTCGGCACCCCCTCCAGCTTCCTTCAGCCGTCCGACCTCCCTCAGCTTTCCGGCAACACTACCCTAGGTAAGAGGAGAGAGAAAGGTGGTAGAAATGAGGAGATTTTGCTAATACTATTATTTATGTATTTTTTTATACTTAATAAATTTTATGAAGATAAGATTATGTCATCACATTAGCATTATTGTTATTAATCAATAATGATAAATATTGCACTTTTCATTATTACTTTCTGCAATTTAATTCCAATCATTTTTATTATGTATTTTACTTTCATATATTATTATTATTATTATTAAATGAAGATAATAATAATGCTAACCTAATGTAAAAGCGAAAGAAAAATAGAATGGAAAAGAAGATAATAATTACTTCTAAAAATATTGCCAAAAAACTAATTTAAATTAATATAAAATAAAATTTTTCTCTGAATCGATAAATTTTGGCACGATGGTGTTCGTTACATTATAACACACCTCAGTGTCAAGTTTCGTTATTTTTTGATGCCAAACAGCAGTAAAATGCGAAAAATTTAACTTTTAAGTAATTTATTTAAGTTTCCTTAAGAAATCTCAGCCCCCACGTTGATTTCCCCCTGGGAGGGCCACACATGCCTGAACCTTCGTCCCTCTCCCCTCCTTCTGTTCCCCCACAAACTCCCTTCCAATAGCAGCAGGCCCTCTCAGTTCCTCCAAACTAGCCAGCCCCCTCTCCGGCCTCCCCACTTCGGCACCCCCTCCAGCTTCCTTCAGCCGTCCGACCTCCCTCAGCTTTTCGGCAACACTACCCTAGGTAAGAGGAGAGAGAAAGGTGGTAGAAATGAGGAGATTTTGCTAATACTATTATTTATGTATTTTTTTTATACTTAATAAATTTTATGAAGATAAGATTATGTCATTACATTAGCATTGTTGTTATTAATCAATAATGATAAATATTGCACTTTTCATTATTATATTTTGCAATTGAATTCCAGTCATTTTATTATGTTTTTTACTTTCATATATTATTATTATTATCATTAAATGAAGATAATAATAATGCTAACCTAATGTAAAAGCGAAAGAAAAATATAATGGAAAAGAAGATAATAATTACTTCTAAAAATATTGCTTAAAAACTAATTTAAAATATCCAAATATAAATGCAAATCCAAAATTGAACTGTCAAACTTTGGATCTTAAAGAACAAAGGTACCCAATACATAACATATATTACTTTTTTATACTTTATTGTTGCATAGCTTCGCTTATTCACTTTGAGCCAAATTCATATTGAAACTTGGTTGGTTGTTCGGAACCAACGTGATAACATTCATGGGTTACTAGAAAATGACATCAGTAACATTCGTGGGTTGCTGAAAAAATGACATCAGCAACATTCGTAGGTCACTGGAAAAATGACATCAGTGACATTCATGGTTGTTACTGGAAAAATGGCATCAATAACATTTGAGTTGCTGGAAAAATGACATCAGCAACATTCGTGGGTCACTGGAAAAACGACATCAGTGATATTCGTGGTTGTTACTAGAAAAATGACATCAGTAATATTCGTGGGTTGCTGGAAAAGTGACATCAACAATATTCGTTGGTCACTGAAAAAATGACATCAGTGACTTTCGTGGTGGGTTACTGGAAAAATAACATCAGCAACCTACATTTTGTGATAATATTTTTTGCAGGAAATTGATTATTCCTTTTGCGCTATTGTCTTACTTTTCCTACATTTTTATCCTTATGTCTGCTAATCGCATATATGCTTTTATAAAAATATAATATTTTTTGTTTATTGCGGTACTTAGAGTATTCTCTAATTGCTAGGAATTCCAATCCCGATATTGTTTCTGAATAATATCAGGTGAGGTACTTCTGGGGGAGTTTGAAGAAGAACTTTAAAACTTAAATTATCAATTGGCCGATGGATCGACGACGCTACTTTAGCTATTATTTATCTTTTTATTTTCTCTTTATTTTTAAAAAGTTGAACAATATTTGTGATGTACGATGAAGATTTTTGTAATATGTAATTTTGAAATGAATGAGAAATATCTTTGGCTTTTGTATATGTATTTTATTTTCTCTTAAATTGCTCAATATGAACTTGCGGTATGTGAACACCTGAATGTCGGAACAGTTTCCGCTGAGCCGGCATCGAGTCATCACACTACTACTACTATCTCAAGAGGTTCGTAAATTATTGCATCATTTTACTAGTTTATGATAGTGATATGCTGGTTGTTATCCAAAGAATTTTAAATGAAGGATTTGCAAGCAGTGAAGTTAATTATTGGCTTGAGGATCTATAGGCAAACATTTGAAGGATCTTGATATTATCCTATAGAGATGTTAAACTGGCTCAATGTCATATAGACTTAAAGCTCTGAAAAACTCCCCTTGCAGCATATTTTAAATTATTTAAAGCGCAATCGCTAAAATTGAGGAAGAAAGAGAGCCAATGTTCAAGGTATCATATTCATCAACGATTGGAAGTTTAGTATATGTATAACACTTGATGGTAGATCCAGGAGAAAGGTATTGAGAAGGTGTCAATTGAATTATGCAATATTTGATAGAAACTTCAAACACTTTGTTTCTAAAGATGCAAGTTGATATCAAGTAGCTATTCAGATGCTGATTATTGTGATCTCGACAATTGGAAGAGCGCCAGCAGATGTGTTTATGCTCAGTGGGACATCCATTAGCTTAATGTCGTGCCCTAAGAAAAGCGACTCTTTCAACAACTAAAGATAGGTACTTGGCAATATCTAAGGCATGTAAAGAGATGAATGGTTAAAGAATTTATTAAAAAATTGGGCCATTAACAATGCATTTTTACTATGACAATCAAAATATTATTCATTTTGCGAAATCTTGTGTATATATATGTGATGGCAAAACACATACAATTAAGATATCATCATATGTGGGCTAATAGATGATTAATATTTTTTACTCAAGATGATTTGTGTTGCAAAGAATCGTTTTGATATTCTGATGATGGTGGTCACCATCCAGAAGTTGGAGTTGCCTTGTCTTTTTGGCATTCAGAGTACTTGATGGCTAGAGGCATTGCACTAGAAGATGATGATCTTGATGTTCACATCAAGAGGAAGATCAAATTGAGATGAAGTTGTTACATGAAAGAATAGTCTCCGAGTGAGAAATTGTTAAAATGTAAAAGACTATTTCTCATCATGTGATGTCAGTTCAAAAAGTCAAGACTGAAGATAGTCAAAATTTTCATAGAATTTTGGCAAAATTTTAGCATATTCTTTTTAGACTTAAGAAATGTCAAAAGAAATGATGAGTTGTATGTAAAGGTGAAGTGATGTGACATAAAGAAGATATGATATGATATAAAGGAGGTGATGTGGCATGAAATAAAGATTTCACATATTATAATATATAAAAATAGAATTTGATTTGATGCAAAGGAGATTTCTTGAAAATGAAATATTCCTCCTTTAATCTTTAGCCTCCGTCTCCATCTCAGACACGCCAATATCACTGCCTTTTTTCTCCCCTAGGCTAGAGTCAAGCCTCAAAGGCTGGATTTCTTTCTTGTAAATGTCTCTTTTATTTTTCTTTAAATGATTACTCCTATGGATATGGGTGAACAAACATCGTAGCTTAGAAATTTTGTTTGTTTGTGATTTCTGATATTTACCTTTTATTTTGCATCGCTTTCATGTGGTTTTTCTGCGGTATGGAATAGCTCATTTTCTCCTCAAATACCCTCCAGCACATAAAAGGAGGATTTTTATGAGATTAGATAGTGATGAAACAACTAACGTTACTTGAACAAAAGGTTGGCTCTATGGCAGGGGAGATGGCTCAAATTCTTGGAAAATTTTAGTTTTTCTCAACAAAGCTCAACTCATGCAAAATAGAATTGTCTAGCATAAGCGATGTAGCAGAGGATTCATCACCCAACTGGGAGAACCAATATAACCCGATCATAGCTTACACATATCGACCTAGTGGTCCTATCATCAAATTCAGGGGAGAAGTTCTACTTTGCACGAGGTAGGGAAAAGGTGTCTTGAACGGTTTAAGCAGAGTATGTCGAATCATTGGAATTTGATGAGATTGCCCACAACAATAAGGTTACACATCAAATTCTGGGGAGAAGTCTTACCTTGCCACGAAGTAGGGAAAAGTTGTCTAGAACGGTTTTAGCAGAGTATGTCGAATCATTGGAATTTGATGAGATTGCCCACGACAATAGGGTTACGTAGTGAGGCATTCACCATGATCTTAAGAGAAGACCAGCAGAGTAGGAGAAAGAAACTGGAGGCATAGGTGGCCTCAACCATTTTTGCAACCTCTTTCATGGCTACAGCGCACTTTGGACATCCACCGAGAGATAAGAATCTAGGATGAAACCTTCGAACAAACCGGTGCTATTGCTGAAGAAGAGGCCAACAGGGATCATTGTTGTGAAACCCTAGTGAAGGCTAAGGTTTGCAAACAAGTGCATCACAGTACATATGCGAGCATGCATGCATGCAAATGGTACACTAATTTGGTGTTTCTCTTGCGCTCTTAATTAAAGTGGCTAGGTTTCATTACATCGGTTCATAACCATTTGTTTTCTTTTGATCTCTCTTGATGATTATCACCATGCATAATTATATAATAACACTATTCTTAAGTAATTAAAAATTTAACATTTAAATCTTTATTGTTAAACGTTATCATTTATATCCTTAAAATTTCACTCTTTTAATGATTGAGAGAACCTCGGTGGGTAGCAGTTTTGATGTGATATCTTTCTTTTAAATATTTAAAATAATATATTAGATTATAAATAATGCAAATTTTTGTGGTATTTTTGGAAATCATTATTGAAACAAATTTTTTCATGATCCCAATGTGGCAAAGCAGGACATAGACAAGGAGATCAGTGAACTGAGGCTATCAGTGAACACTAGAGGACGACTAGTAGCTACAGAATTTCTTAAGCAATTTCTCTGAGGTTGATTTTATTTTTCTGTATTTAAAATGGAATACTTACATACATATATAGCTCAAGTGCCTCTTTTGTAATATGTATTTGCAGTTTACAAAAATAAATCCACTTTTTCCCCTATTAGATGTTGATTTAATTAATAACAAATGACTTATCTCTGCAATAAATACCTTCACATGAATCCTGGAGTGCTGACTTCAAGTAAAGATGGTTTTATTTAGCTGCATCTGGTATTTTCTAGTATCATAATCATATTCATGTGTATTGTGAATATGCATGAGAAATCCATGCATAGCACTTCATCCTTTATTACATATATGACACCTAATTTTAATGTTTATAATGTTACAATTTAAAACTTTATTATTACATTAAGACTATCAGCCCACTGTCTCCTCATATCAGTGCAAGCAGATGATCTTTCTCACATGAGGTATGATTAGGTTTTGAGATATGATTTCTTATATGCAAGATTTTATCCTTATATTATCATTTATTTATGTTCATTCATTCTCATCTATAGAAGTTTTCACTTGCTTGGCTATTTTTTTACTTGAAAGCTCTGTTACGGTGTTCAACAAATAATCTAAAATATATGAAAAAATATGGGCCGTTTGATGAAAGGGGAGAGGAAAGATTATAATTTTGTTGCTGTCTTTTTCTCTATTTTTATGCAATTTAAATTATTTGTTAGATAATATAGCATTTCTCTTTCTCTAATGCCCTTTGCCTTGATTCCAAGAGCACACTATTTTGCTTTGGCCACAATGGTCGCTGGTCAGTCTATGGTGAGCGGTAGATCTAGTTTGCCACGTGGCAATTTAATATTTTGTTTTATATTTTGCAATAATTTAGTATGTTTAGTTTTTTATTTTTATTCGCCCTCTATCTTCTTTTTCTTATTTAAATTTCTCACAAACACTCTAAATATGTAAATCCTGAAAATTATAGTATTTTACACTCGAACTAATGGATACTGAACAGCACCTACAAGGAATATATGTTGTTTGCTCATCTAATTTTGCACTTAATTGAAGATTTGAATAGTTATATCACAAAGTCCTTCAATTTTATATTCTGAGTAACTTAATTTGATGAGAACTAAAGCAACATCTTAAATTTATTTAACTAATTCTTTGATTTTTTAAATAATCACCATTGTGATCTTGTAGTTGTTCATTCAATCTCGCTGTTTAGTCTCATGTTGAAAATGTAGGCATTTTGCCTTGTTTTTATCAAGATTTTAATTGATTCTTCGGCATAAGAAAGATTAAGCTGGATCTTTACTGCTTGAAGCTGAATGAGATGAGAAGGGCCTCTGAGACATCTTCTTAATGATGATACATTGAATACATTGTGAACTGCTGCAAAATCATCAAGAAGATTTAACCTATAGGTTGATGTCCCCACCTTGGCTGAGATCTCAAAATGTTCGACATAAAGGGGACTAAGTTTCTCTGCTACACTAAATTTATAGGCACCTTTTATCGGACTAACTTTCAGATAAGCAGAATCTCCAACACTGAATTCTATAAGACGATGATTAGCATCATGATATTTACTATGATGATTTTGAGCAGAACGGATTTTATGTTGAATTAGATGAACCTTCTTGTTAATTTCTTCAACCAATTTAGATCAGTACAGTTGAACACTTCATGTTTCTGACCACGCCAGAGGAGTACTGCACTTTCTGACGTAAATGGCGTCATAAGGAGCCATCTTGATACTGGCTTGGAAACTATTAGTATATGCAAACTCCACTAATGGGATATGATCGTCCCAGGAACCGGCAAAATCAAGAATACATAGCCTAAGGAAAACTTTAAAGCAGATCTTTAAGAACCTGATTTACTCTTTCAGTCTGATCATCTGTTTGATGATGAACAATCATGCTTATAGCTAGGGTAGTCCCTGGATCTTGGTGCACTGCTTGCCAAAACTTAGAGGTAAATATGCTATCTCTATCAAATACTATTAACTTAGGGATACCATGTAGCATGACAATTTCTTTAATATAAAGATTGATGAGCTTCTCTACTGAGTCAGATTGACGGATAGAAATGAAATGCGCTGATTTGGTTAAACGATCAACAAAAACCCAAATTGCATCGGCACCAGATTTTGTGCGAGGCAATTCCATAACAAAATTCATTGAAATATCAAACCATTTACACTTAGGAATTTCCAATGGATGCAGAAGGCCATTAGGCCTTTGGTGCTCGGCCTTTACCAGATTGCAAGCATGACATTTGGCCATGAAATTGGCCACGCTCTTCTTCATATCGGGCCGCCAAAAGGGCTGCTTTAAATCTTGATACATCTTTGCACATCAGGGGTGAACAGAATATCTAGAGTGATGACTTTCGATAAGAATTTCACGGTGCATGGATTTATGAATCCAAAGACGATTGTTCTGATAAACAACACCGCTACACAATTGAAGATCAGAATGACAACCACTTTCTATTGTAGCTTTAAACTTTAGATAATTCTCATCTTTCGATTGTGAGACGGAGACATCTCTATGAAATGTGGGTTCAACTGTGCTCATAGATAGCATCCGCTTAGCATATCGCCGCGAACTGGCACAATCTCGAGTTCACGGAATTCTTCCTCTAATGAACTTTCAGCAATTATGGCAGATAATGTAGCGCAACGACTAAATGCATCGGCTACAACATTTGCTTTACCAGGATGATACTGAATACTTAGATCATAATAACTGATAAGCTCCAACCACCTTCTCTATCGACATTTCAGTTCGCGCTCAGTGAAGATGTATTTCAAACTCTGGTGATCAGTGAAAATGGAACATTGAACTCCATATAAATAGTGATGCCAAATTTTCAAGGCAAATATTACTGCAGCAAGTTTGAGATCATGAACAGGACAGTTCCTTTCGTGAGGTTTCAACTGACGAGAGGCATAAGCTATTACCTTACCCTCTTGCATTAATACGCATCATAAACTAGTTCCATATGCATCAGAATAAACTTGATAGTTTAGACATTCTTTAGGTAAAACGAGCACTGGAGCGGTAGAGAGTGCATCCTTCAAAGTTTGAAATGCTTCCTCGCATTCAAGACTCCAAATAAAAGGTATGACTTTCTGAGTCAGCTTAGTTAAAGGTGAGACAATCTGAGAGAAGCCTTTAGCGAACTTTCTGTAGTATCCGACTAATCCCAAAAAGCTTCTGATATCTGTTATTGACTTTGGCTGTACCCAATCTTCAATAGCACTTACCTTCTTCTGTTCTACTCAAATACATTGGGCATCAATTACATGACCAAATAAAGCTACAGATTTCAGCCAAAATTTGCATTTGGAGACTTTGGCATAAAGCTGGTGATCACGCAAGGTTTTTAATACAGCTCTTAAATGATCTTCATGATGCTCCTGAGTTCGATAATAGATAGGAATATCATCGATAAAGACGATCACGAATTTGTCTAAAAATGGCTTAAGGACTCGCTGCTTTAAGTTCATGAATATTGATGGCGCATTGATGAGTCCAAAAGACATCACAAAGAATTCACAATGGCCATAGCGAGTACAGAAAGCTGTTTTCTCAATATCAGTGTCCTTTACTTTCAATTGATGATATCCCGATCTTAAATCGATTTTTGAAAATATGACACAATTAGATAGCTGATCAAATAAATCATCGATTATGAGTAATGTGTATTTATTCTTAATAGTGATTTTATTTAGTTCACGATAATCTATGCACATCCACATAGATCAATCTTTCTTCTTCACAAACAATACTGGTGCTCCCCAAGGCGATATGCTGGGCCTGTTAAAGCCTTTGCTCAAGAGCTCTTGCAATTGTTCATTAAGCTCTTGCAGTTTCTTAGGTGCCATCTAGTAAGGAGCTTTAGATATCAACTGCGTTCTGGGAACTAACTCACTAGAGAGTTCTTCTTCTCTTGATGGCGGTATTCATGGCAGATCCTCAGGAAATACATCGGCAAAATCCTTTTCTATATTATAATCGGAGAGAGGAATGCTCACTTTGACTTCACCCATCGTAATGACAAGAAAAGCATCACATCTCTTGTTGATTAATTTCTCAGCTTTTATAGCGTTTATTAATGACAGTTGAATACTAATCTTCTCTATGAAAGTTTCGGGCTTGCCATGAGAATGAAGAGTAATTTTCTTCTTTAAGCAATTTATTATCGTATTATGACTGCTAAGTCAATTAATTCCAAGAATAATGTTGAAATTGGCCAGAGGCAAAACAATTAACTTGGAATCAAAAACTTGCTTATTTATCGGGATTTTAACGTTGCAAAACTTATGAGCACTAAGTTGGGCTCCGAATGAAAGTCCAACATGTAGCGACTTAGCTAATTTGTACGTGGACAGATTAAGAATGTTGACAAAATGTTCAGATATAAAAGAATGACTGGCTCCGGTGTCAAATAACACATCGCAGTGTTTATCATTAAATAGTGTTCATAAAGTTACGAAAATAGATTGTATTACTAATTTTCATAATAGCATGCAGAAAATATGAATTAAAGAAGGGGTTCATAAATGTGTATCTGAAACCACATTGTTATTTTCTGCGGCTTAAAGTGGGGTTAGAGCATAAACTCGTGCAGGTCAGCAGGACAGTTGTTAATCTGCTTCTTGAAGTTATGCTGGAACTTTGGAGCGATTGTTTGCTCTCTTGCTGGTTCAGTTGCAGGAGCTGGCACCCTTGTCATTCATGAATCTCTGTTGTTTAAAGGTGTAGCTCGGAAGATCTGGTTCCTCTGCGAATGGTTTATACGGACACCATCCACAGTTTTTGAGTGCGTGCAATTATAGAACATGTGGCTCTGCTGGCCACAAGTGAAGAAGCATCTATGGCCGAAGTAATAACACTTGCCATATGGGTGAAGGCTTGTTACACCCTGGAATAGGTTTAGCAGATGGAGCAGCTTCAAACTGATAAACTTTGGCAGATTGAGGCATGTGCCTCTTGAAAACTTTGTGACGGCTCAGAATTGCATGGATTTTTTGCTTTAGATCTCGTTCTAACTGGTGGTGCTCCACCACTCGTGCTGTTTCCACGAGCTAAGAGAACTCTGTAAGATGGAGTGGGACGATGTGATCTTTAATAGAGTTGATTAATCCGCTCTGGAAATGGTGATATCTTGAGCTTCAAATCTGATTAAATCTGGGGAAAAACGGGTTAGCCTCCGGAATTCTGCGGCTTCCTTGCTTCAAGCTCAGAATTGTGTCTTTTATCATATTGTGTGCAGATGGTGACCAAAATGTCCTTCATAAGGTTAAAAATTAGGATTTTAAGATTTAGACACCTAAATTGATTCTAATCTGTTCTAATAGGCTTAGAATTGTCTAAAGAGCGGAATGAGACCATAAAATTCAAGTTTAAACTTAAGGCTAGCTTAATTAGTACTAATCATTTTTCAAGGCTAAGAAAAGTGATTAAGAAAATTATGGCTTATAATAGGGTTCTAATCTCATAGATAAATTCTAACGCACATAAGGAGGCAATTGACACTAGGTTTGCCAAAATCAGAGATTAATCGAAGTCATTAAGCACTAATCAAAATTTAAGGTAATTAAGAGGTGATTAATACATTTAGAATTAATAAAATATTTTTGAAGGTAGGGATGAATTCTCCTTTGACTTAGGATGATCAAAGGCCTTAATCATGAAATTTGGACATAAAATGAATTATTTATTCACTAATTAAGATTAGAGAGATTAGGTTATATTAGAAAATTTAACCATTAGATCTGAAATTTTATTGTTGATTACTACCCTTAGATTTTTCTGATCAAAATAACATATTGGATCATATAATTTGGATAAGTATATCTAAAGTTATTCAATTAATTTTAGATTGAATATTTTCCATTAATCAAACCATAGGTTATTTAATCCAATGCATTTATCAATTAATTAACAGAAGGAAAATAATTCCTAATTCAATTAAATTAGCCCGGCCCATTATCCATACGGCGCCGGTCGAGCGGAACCCAGCTGGGCCGGCACTGTCGCTCCGCGCGGACCTAGACTGGCCCGGTCCGATGCGTCACGTCATTATCCCCACCACTTCTTTCGACAGGCCGAAGAGGGACGACATGCTCAACCAAAATTCTCGGTACCTGGACCACGCCAACTCCTCGCGTTGGTCGCTACTCCATCCTTGAGCACAGGCGCACCCAATGGCCCTAAAAGCCCTAACCATGATGGCCCAGATCTCTGGATGACTACTCTGCTTAAAGCACTACTGACGAGTATCTTGATTCTGCGATAGCTCTTCGCAGAGACAATGACACGACTCGAGCTGGATCTTAACACAATCAGGGCACGACGGGGAATTGATTGGGTGAGGAATTGCGCGAGCAAGCCAACTGGTTAGTCGTTGTGCTATTCTCAGTGGGGTGCTGACGCGAGTCAAGCCCGGGTCGATGGATTCGAGCTAAATCGATCGATCAGGTCGACTCAATGATTGTTGTACCTCACTGAGACCATTACGATTCATTGGGGATCTCAATTGCCGAGGGACTTTCGATAGCACAAGGTCGGCTGGCAGTGCACAATTAGACGGTGATTCTGCCGTCTGGTCTAATGCCAGACCCTTCCAGCACTATAGTCACTTGCTGAGGAGCTAAGGTATGGTCCTACCATAGCATTTAGGGTGGAAAGATCACAAGCCGAGCTAAAACCAGCTCGATAGAAGAAGGGATAGATGCTACACTAGGAAATGGAGAATGGCTACGACAGTGGGAAAATTGGACGATGATGGAGCTCTCCAAATGATCATTGCAGCTTAGCAGGGGTCTTAACGCCAGACTGCACCACACTCTCTATCAGCAATTCGTAGCAACTAGGATCGTCGGGGATTGGTGAGAGCTCTGGAGCAATGAACTGGGGAATTGAGGAATCACAGTGAGTAAAGGAACTCACTGTGATTCAGTGAGAGGTATTTATAGTCGTGGGAAGGTTCTAGACTGGCCGCCATGGCTGGGAGCCATGGTCTAGGCTCGACCAGAGGGAGAGGAATGGTTCAACGGCTGAGGGCAGTTTTGGTAGAAGACAGTTGGCAAGCTGTTGGACTCGAGGGTAGAAGAGGGGCTGCTCAGAACTGTCTGATGGGTCGACCATTGGCTTTGGACGGTCTAGATACGCCCGGAGTTATTTACTTAATCTTAATAGCAATCTGTCGTTGAATACGAGGGGATGATCTGCCGGCTTGGATTAGATTTAGGCACGAGATATCAGTACCGTTGGATTAGATGCGCCAAGATGTGCGAGAACATATATTCGAGGGAGAGCATGCGCCGCTGTCGGGACCCGCAGCAGATTTGCCGCGGCCCGACACCAAATCCCACAAAATTAAAATTAATATAATAATTTTATTTAATTAATAATAATTCTTTTAAATAATTAATAATAATAAGAAAATTATTATTATTATTATTATTAATGAAAATAAAAAATAAAAATTTATAATAACATTCATTATTATTATTATTATTAATGAAAAATATAAATCAAAAACAGAAATAAAATTTTTTAATAACATTAGTAATAATAATAATAATAATTTATTATTATTATTATTATTAAAAATAAGGAAAATGCTATGGTTATACAAGAATATACATCAAAAAATATTCATGATCAATTAAAAATTTTCTTGTTTTGTAATTTTGGTATATATGTCTTATCAAAAAAAATATATTTAATCAATAATCTAATTACACATTGGATTGACACATCGTATATATTTTACTGTACTTTTAAAAATAAAGATCAGAAAATGAATATAAAGTTAATAAAAAAAATTATTTTCTCATCCTCTCGCTCTCACTTCCGATGATAGTGGAGGAGGAGGAGGTTGCCGGTGATTGGACGGGGCGGCGGTTGAAGGGGTTGGCCGGACAATGGAGGCAGCGAGTTGAGGCGGGGGTTGCCGGCGATGGGAGTAGGAGGAGAGGGTGTGATAAAATGGGGAGGGTTTAGTGCTGTTTATAGAGGAGAGGGGATGAGAAGAAGATGGCATCTCAGTAGAGCCGGTCGGCTGGTTGCTGCAACCGATCGCCGATCGGGTGTCGTGCGTCACACGGCATTCCCTCTCGCATTCCCTAAGGCACACGAGCTGTGTATGGGGGAGAAGACAATGGGGCGTGCCCGGAGGAGATGAAGTAATTTTAAATAATTAATTTAAAAACATATTTCGCATATTGATTTTCAAAATTAATAAAATTTATCCCGGGTGTATTTGGATTAGACAAACGGACTCATACCAAAATTTTTATTTTGTCTTTTATATTAATCTGGAGCTCTAAAAATCTTTTATATAGCCTTATCATAATATTATTTTTAATTCAAACACGATAAAATTATTAAATTTGGAATTGTATTTAGTGTTACTAATTTTTTGAATTTTAAATATTCATAAAATAATTTAGGAATGTGTGTTATTCAGCCCTAAAAATATATTCTATCGAACAGTGTTTGTAGTTTGACCTAATTTTAAAGTCGTATGATTTCGAGTCAGGTCTAGTCCTAACTAGCTTAATAATGACTTGGATCATTATATTTATATATTTTATACTCTATTTCTTACATGGCTGTTATATACAGTATAACTTAAGACATACATTGCTTGTTTTGAACCTCTTTTACTAATAATTATGTAATAATTTAGGATTGATATTAATGTTTTTTAACTGCTAAAAAATTTTAAGAGCATAATTTTAGAGAGAGCCACTTGCTGAGTAAATAAATGAGACATTAGTTTTTAATTGTTGACATATATAACTTATCTTTATTTATATCAATTGTGAGATATTGTCATTTATATTAATTAGTTTGGCTTTGCTTTGTGAATTAAAAATTTATTTAGCATCTTTCTTTATGATTAAAATTTTATAGTTATTTGATTATTTTTCTATTTTTTCAATTTGAACATGAGAAGTCGCAATATATATATATATATATATATATATATATATATAATTTGTTACAAATGCTGTTGCATTCATGGTGAGAGCTTTTATGGTTTAGAGTTTCTATAGGTTCCATAATGAGAATCTAGAGTTGACTTATCAGTCGTATTAGGACTGATTTCAAGTTGAGCTAGCCAATACTCTAGCTCGAACTTGCTCGAGTCGAGTTCGAGTTAAGTTCGAGTCATTTTGAATCGAGTCAAATAGGATTGGAATCCAATCATTTGAAAATATTTCTATGATCTAGTATAAATTATAGTATAGTAATTACAAATTAATTTCTCATTGGAGACTAACCTTCCTTAGAAAATATTTTTAATTTTAGAAATGTTATATATCCTAATAAATAAATTAGCTCTTAAATTTTCTCACTCCGTCTCCTCGAAATTTAGAGTAAGCTCTTAAAAAAAGTACAAATGAAATAGAAACGACCCAGTCCGTCTCCTCGAACTCTTCCCTCCTCGATCTCTCCTTGCGAAGAAAGAAGAAGAACCATGAAGAAAGAATTCTTTTTAAGTCGAGTCAAATAGTGGCCTCACCTTCTCTTTCACCATGATCTCGGCTTTTTGATCAGATCGAACGTGCTGCTTCGTGTAATCCCCTTCTTTGATCTTCTTCTTCTCCGGCTTAGGTTTCTTTTGGTTGGTGGTTAGCTTAGGTTTATATATTTTTTTTGATTCCGCCTCTGCTTTTCGTCCAGTCGCACCTATACACGGAGACTTGGGACTAGACAGCCTCCTCCTCGAAGGTGAGCAGTTTGTAAAAAAATTAGAAGCTGTTTGGTTCAGTGTTATTTGAAAAATTATTAAGATAGTATGCTATTCAAATAACATGTTATTCGGATAACAGTGTTATTCATATAACAGTGTTATTCAGATAACAGAGGCTGTTTGGTTCAGTTTTATTTAAATAACAGAATGTCAGTGTTATTCAGATATATGCTGTTTGGTTCAATGTCATTCATGTTATATTACACATGAGGTAAGAATACCCCCAAATAAGACCCTTTCATTTCATAAAAAATTTTAATTTCACATATTCATAGACAATAAAATATAAATTGAAATTTAAAATTTTTTAGAGTTTTATATTAAGTATCAAATAAGATGTTGTGTTTCAAGTTTCATCAATTTTTGAGCTCTGAAAATTCACTATAGTGAATTTTGAAATTATTATTTAAAAATTAGTATAAAATAAAATACTTATCAAAATTCAATAATTTTTGAACGTGTGAGTTTGTTTTATCAAGATGCTCGAATCGATTTTAAATTTGTAATTTTTGAAGTTCAATTGATGATCGATCTTAAGGTTATTGTTAGACACTCGATCACCGATTGAATTTAATTATCTTAAATTTCGGAGGCATTTTTAATTTTGATCTTAATTAATAATATCTCTATTGAATTTTATTATCTTAAAATCTAGAGATTTAATTAAAAATGTCTAGCAATATAGGCTGGAGATAATTTGAAGATATTTTTAATTAAGTGGATCCACGTGTACACAGACTCCAGCCCAAAGGAGCAGCAGCCGAAAGGAGCATCGAACCCTAAAACTCAAGCAGACCGAATACCCTAATTCGCAAGCTAGCAGCCTCTATTTTTCCGATCCTTGATCTCCCGAATATCCATTCGCGCCGGCCCTTGATCTCCCGACATCCATTCGCGCCGGCCCTTCTCCTTCCTCACTCGAATGTCGCTCCTTATTGAACTCGCCTCTTCCTTCCTTTGAAGACTCGCCGATTCTTCTCTTACCTTGGAGAACTCATCGATTCCTCCATCTTCACCCTCCATGCTGTAAGGATCTTTCTTTCTTTCGTAGGTTATCTTCTTTACTGTAATAGCACTACTATGTTCTTCCTACTTCTTTTCCGATATCTCTCTTCCGTAATCGCGGAGTACCCTACCTCTCTTCCGTAATCTTCCGTAATGTTATCTGAATGTTGGTCGAAATCGACCGACATTCAGATAACATTATACGATGGCATTTAGGTAATTTTTGAGTCAGATAACATACATAACATCAAACCAAACACCTGTTATCTTAACAACAGTTTTAAATAACATAACATTACCTCAAATAACTGCAAACCAAACAGCCCCTTAAACTATGCGTTTAATTTATAAAGAAATTTGTGCTGTGCGTTAAGTTTTTTTATAAATTTTTCGTAAGTTCAATGGATTTAAGGGGATACATACATAGTTTTGTTATGAATTTACCCTTTCCTCGGTTTTGTGCTCTACTTTTAATTTTTTTTATTAATTCAAGACTGTTAAGATATTTGTTTTGTAAGTTACATCTATGAAAAATAATATCAAAAGAGAATTAAATGAACAATTTATTATCTTTTCCGCCTGATGCGATATTTGATTTTTTTTGCATGCACAATTGTGAAATGCATGCCTAAATCAACATTCATATCACAATTTAATACTACTCAACAAACAATATTTGTATAAAACTCAAGATAGAATCATTCTATTTGACCAAAAGTTTTTCCTAAAAAAAAACAGGTCAAATGATATTGCTTTTTCTCTCTTATATAAGCTTTAGATGAGATCTTAGAAATTATGATCGACTCTCTTTTACTGGGCTAAATGTTGGCTAACTGAAGCTAGGTTTTTCTTTATTTAATAAGATTTTTTTTTATTCAAGTAAAAGAGAGCTCTAATGTAGCCATAAATCTATATCAATTATTTTTCAAAACTTTATCATAATAGTCGTTTCATAATTTGCTGTGTTATATTGGTGCATTGACCCCCTACAACACTGTATCACTCTCACTTTCATCCCAAGCAACCACCTAACATCCCTAAATCTCTATTGAGCATGCTTTTTAAATGAACGATGGGTGTAGAATCGCTTAAATATTTTAGAAATTATGGTATCTTACATTTGATTGCACATATTAATACAAAATTATTTTTTCATAGAATAAGTAGATATCTGCAGTCGCTTACACATATTAGGAACTTAATACAAAAGTGGACACATTTGAAAAGATATTTATTATGCTGTCAAAAAGAATGATGCCAACAAAGGTAGATGTCATTTGTTTATAATCTAAAAAAATCATGTCAGTGTACGTGATACATGCACTTCAATGTGATACCGATGAAGTTCGAAATTTTATTGCTCTAAATTAAAGGCTAAAAAGGTAGATATCTGCAGTAGCTAATGTTAATTGTGTAACATGTAAGGCTAAAAAAATTATGGAAGATACATGCCTTACACAGGCTTATGATCCACTATTAGTTGAAGACGCATCCATACGGGTTTTGAAGTTGGAGAATGTAGCCGATAAAACACGTGCCTAGCTTTGGATTTCAAAATGACGGATCAAAGGTGGCTCTTAGTACTATTGAAGCTGGAGAATGTAGTCGACGGGAATGCATGTCTAACTTTAAATTTCAGAATGATAAATCAAATGTGGATATTGGTATTATTGATTAGTTATATTTATAATTAATGATTGAACATATATTAATTTTCATTTGTTACATGCAGGGTGTTTTTAAGGGAAACATGCAAAGGTTTTTAATAAAATTTTCAAAATTAAAGGGCCAAGAGTTCGATGTCGATTTTGTAGTGTTAAGATGTGGTGCGAAGAAAAAAGCAATGGATCTAATTGTAATCCCACATTCAAATTATGTTGTCGTCAAGGACTGATTGCATTGCCATCATCACTGCCATCCCTAGTTTTCTTTGAAAGACTATTACTTGGTGAATTTGATACGCCGTCTTTTAAGTTTAGAGAAAATATTACACATTTATGGGTGGCAAGATTGATCGTACTGTTACTCAGGTTGTGGTAATGGTTCCAATTATCATAGGATAGGCTCACCTCATCCAAATGAAGGAGAAAAACACTGATTTGCTTAGATGTACATATATGATACGAAACATGAGAATAAATATAGATTGCAATGCTTTCAATATAATATGACAATTAAATAGAGATGTCATTGAGAAGATTAAGATTATGCTTGATGAGATTAATCCATATGTTTGTATTTTTAGGTCAGCAATTTTGGAAGGATGTGCATCAAATATTTTGAAAGATTGTTGTTGGTATGTGGTTTTTTTATTTCTTAGATAATCTATATAAGATTTACAATTTCTTTAATTTTTAATATCATTTTATTTTCTTATACAGATTTGCATTTTGTTGAGTTCAAAAAATGTGGCCTCTCGCATATATGTATATATATATATATATTTATATATAATGGTAATTGTTGCAAAATAGTTCAAATGTAAGACAACCGAAGCGATTGATTCTTTAATTGTGGCTGAGTTATCAGATAAGACCTCGGAATCATATTTATATAAATTAGTTCTTATGTGATTCATGGTCCTTGATGTATAAACTCCAACTCTCCATGCATAGTGGATGAGAAATGTACGAAGAGGTATCCTAAAAAATTTGTATTCTTAACAATATTGATCAAAATGGTTTTGTTACGTATAGATGAAGGGATAATGGGATAACAATTTTAAAAAATGAATGAAATATATATAATCGCTAGGTGGTTTCATATAATCGAGATCTTTTGCTAAGATATGAAGCTCATATATATATGTGAAAATTGTAGCAAGGTTCAAAGTTATTAAGTATCTTTATAAATATGTAAACAAGGGCCCTGATAGAATGACGATCTTATTGCAAAATTCAAATGCTGAAAATTATTACGACTTCATTTCAAATAATAGAGATTCTGATGAGATTCAACAATATCTTGATTGTCGATATATTTCGCCAATAGAAGCATGTTGGAGAGTTTCTCATCTAAATTACATGCTCAACATCCGTTTATTGAAAACATTTATCGTATCATCTTGAGAATGAACATATTATATTTAATGACAATAATACTTTGCAAGATGTTATCTCTAGACCTAACATCAAAAAAACAACTTTTGCAATGGTTTGCTGCTAATCAAAAAATATCAAGATGCCCATAATTTCACTTATGTCAAGTCTCCATTATATTGGGTTTGGAATAATTCAATAAAAAGAATGGTCATGTAGGAAGTTTCAATGCAAGATAGGACGTTTGTATCATGCACATCCTGGTTTCGATGAGATATTTTATTTCTGAATGTTTTGCATATTGTTAAGGTGCCCAATGTTTTGACGATTTAAAATGGGTAAATGATGTTCTATACTCACCATTCTGAGCTACATGTTCTGCATAGAGGTTAATTGGCGAGGATACTGAATGGGATGATGCTTTAACTGAGGCTTCAACATGGGCAATTGTAACTCAATTAAGAAATATGTTTGTAACTATTCTTATGTATTGCGAGGTTAACCATCCCGTTGAATTATGGTATAAGCACTTATTAGGATTCTTAAACCCCTTTTAGCGTTTGTCATTTGAGCAACATCGAGCGATTATGAGAACATACAAAGGAAAAATAAAAGCAGAAGATCACAAGTAAACGAACATAGAAGAATTACATGGAAAATCCAAGAATGGTAAAAACCACGGTTACATATAAGAAAATTCCACTATGAATATAACAGAGTTTTACAAAGTACTTGAGAAATCATAACCCTTGGAAGAAGAAGTGCTCACATGTAAGGGAAACACAACCCTAGCAACTCACTTTTTCTATGCCCTTCTTTTGGCTCTCTAACTCTAAACTTAGTCGTCACAAAATTTCTCCTCTTAAAATCTCTCATTAACTTCTTACAATCAACACAACCATTTAGGCTTTTAAATAAACTTTAAATCAAACCCTAAAATGCCCTAAAAATTCTTAGGGCTCCGCCAAACCCGTGACAGAGTTTCCGCGGGCGCCAGGGCGCGCTTGGGCTCCCCAAGTTTGATCGACAGGCACCAGAGTGCGCCTAGGCACCCCAGACGGGTGCCACAACACACCGTAGTGCCTGGCCCTCAAGCCCAGTGATTTGTCTCGAAACACCTGGGACCTTCTAGAATCTCACTGGAACTCTGTCGACACCTCCCGTGCTGATCTAATCAGTCAACACTCTGACAAATTAGTTGAAGATATTGATTTTTTCATTCATAGGCATTCTCTATATGACTATTCAGCTATTATTGATTCAGAAAAGTTAGATTATGTATTACAACAAATTGTAAGGATTTTAAATATCAATAGTAAGTCTCTTCATGATTTTGTGTCAATGCCTTTACTAAGCCTTCACAGTTTTGTGAATTTGCATAATCGATTAATTTTAAATGAATTCAATTATGATGCCAATTTATCGTATAAACAATTTCAAATTTATCATCAACCATTTAATTTAGAACAATGTTATATATATGAAGATATCATTCAATCGTGCACCTCAAACAAAGGTGGGTTATTTTATATGTATGATAGTGGTGGAAAAAGAAATATTTTTCTCTAGAAAATGATTATTACTAAGATTCGATTTGAGAGAAAGATTGTTATAACAATTACATCATCTGGAATTGCAACTTTGCTATTACGTGGCGAACGTACAATACATTCAAGGTTTAAACATGTGCTATTTCACAATAATTAGAGACTTCAGAACTACTACAGATTGCAGATTTGTTAATATGGGATGAATCATATATATTGCGTCATTTTGCTTTTGAAGCATTAGATTGTATTTTGAGAGATCTAATAAAATTTAAGATGCAAAATTCTGAATATAAAGTATTTGGTGGAAAGACTTTGATCTTTGGTGGAGATTTTAGGCAAATTCTCCCTATTATAAGAAAAAGTACTCTGGAAGATATTGTTGCTGCAGGATTACACATATCTTATATTAGGCACTTTTGCAAATTATATCAGCTCCAAACAAACATGCGTTTACATACAAATTTTGATATAGAATCTGCAGATTCATTGCAAATACGCCAATTTGCTGATTGACTCTTACATATCGGTGAAGGCAAAATTGGTGGAGATGTTTTTGAAGATCCTTATCAAGTAATTGGATTACAAACCTGATGATCTCTTATTCCACGATGTAAATGAACCTCTCAAATCTTTGATACAATTTACTTACCCAAATCTCAATGATTTTTGTTTTGAACACATATATTTGCAATAACATTGTATCATCACTTCGATAAATGATGATGTTGACCTAATTAATCAAATGCTCCTTGCTCAACTACTAGGAAATTTAATAAATCTTTATAGTACTGATCATATTACATACGGAGATGGAATAAGATTTGAAGATTTTGGGTATAATCACGAGTTCATACATACTCTTAAGTTTAGTAGTTTAGCACATCATTGCATTCAACTCAAAGTTGGGGTGACTGTAATTTTATTATGTAATTTGAATCAAGCATATGTTTATGTAATGGCACATGCCATATTGATAAAACTAGGACAAAGGTTCTCCAAGTAAACTTATAACAGGATCGAATACCAGTGAATCAATATCATACCTTTAATTTCAATGGCATCACAAAATCATGATTTTTCTTTTCAGTTATATCGTTGTCAAATTACTATTAAGATTGCATCTGTTGTAATAATAAATAAGAGTAAAGTTCAAACACTGAGCAATGTTGGAATTCTTTTTGTCAAAATCAGTTTTTACGCATGATTAGCTTTATGTTCATTTTCTAGAATCACAAATCAAAATAGATTGCAAATATTGTGCTTGGATAAGTTTTGTCAGCCAATCAAATATATAAAAAATAGTGTACAAAAAAATATTCAATGGCATCACTTCTCCAAGCAAACTTATAACATGATCGAATATCGGTGAATCAGTATCATACCTATAATTTCAATGACATCACAAAATCATGGTTTTTCTTTTCAGTTATATCGTTGTCAAATTACTATTAAGATTGCATTTGTTGTAATAATAAATAAGAGTCAAGTTCAAACACTGAGCAATGTTGGAATTTTTTTTGCCAAAATCAGTTTTTACGCATGATCAGCTTTATGTTACATTTTCTAGAATCACAAATCAAAATGGATTGCAAATATTGTGCTTGGATAAGAGCCAATCAAATATATAAAAAATATTCTATACAAAAAAGTATTCAATGGCATCACTTCTGTTGTAAGTAAAACATAAATCTTCAAGCATTTATATATAATTAATATATCAATATACTTAGATATTCATTTAAAAATATACTTTTCTTTTTAAGGTGTGTTGACTAAGTTAATTTCTTGCTCTTTTTCAAAATTTTATTACAAATAAGTTTATTTGTATGTTATAATGAATATTTCTTATGCACTCTTTTAAAATATATATTTTTTAATTTTTTTTTGTGTTTATTGTTAGCGTTGAGCTGCATATGCTTATATAGAGATTATTATGAATTTCTTTGTTTTTTTTCTCTTAGTTTGTTGTTTTCTTTTTCGTGTGTTGCCGCCTCTTGACATTTGAGTAGGTGAAACGTTTGCAGTCTTTGAAATTTTTTCCACTGCATTGTGTGGGTTTTGTGCTTATATATATATATATATATATATATATTGTTGGTGTAATCAGGAGCACTTAAAATAAATTTTCATTGAGAAATATTGATTGTTTATTCTATATTAGTAAACTGATGGAATGTACGCTACACTCAGTGAAGAACCCTCTTTCCTTATACAAATTTTATTGTTCTCACCCAACTAAAATCTAAGCATCATTGCTGCTGCTCACCCTGCCGACCGACGGTGAGAAGGACGAGGCAGTGGCAGAGGGAAGCAAAATCATCGTTGGAGCATTAAAAATTGATATCATCGTCAGTGCAGTGGCAGAGGGAGATTTATAGGTTAGATGTGAGATTAAATAAAATTTCTACTCCTGACAAATTTTGCATTTCTATTGATTTGTGTTCAAATCAAATTAAATAAATAATTTTACAAATCAAATGATGCACTCCTAACAATTTTTTCTTGTCTATTTCAATTTATTATTTTTTCCTTAAATCAATAGTCTTTATATTTTATATGAGGATTTTTGCTTCTAAACTGAAAGCAGGAGCTCAAAGGATATTTCTCTTCTCAACCTTCTTCACAGATATCTACCCAAGTTAAATTAAATAAACCATTTCTTGCCAATATTTATAATATACTATGTGAGAATTTAAATAGAAGCTAAAACTGACGAACTCTTGCGGCCCTTTCTGTGACTGCTTTCTTAAGATTGCTAATGATTCTAGAAGGCCAAAAATTTACTAAATCTCAGTATAAAAATACTCTGAATTATATGGTTAATTGTATTGATATAGTTGCTTGAGAGGCTTATGTTTGCAAATGGAATTATATACATTTTTGAAAATAATTAACTTAATTTCTAAGTTACATTGTCTTTTTACAAACTAGATTGAACCAGCCGGTTGAACTAGTTGAACAATGAACCGACCTGACTTTGTGTGCTTGAACCAAACCACAAAAAACCACAATTGAATCATGAGAATTACAAGTTCAACTTTGCTCATTTTAGTTTATACAAAAAGCTATATGTATACACAACAAAGTGTAAAGCATCAATACAATGTGAGACTAAAAGGATGAACAAGTGGGAACCAATTTTTTGTGGGGTGGAAAGGATGTTGTAAATTGGAAAAATTGGTTCTTAAATAATGTTATCTTCAAATTATTAAAATAGCATGCTATTGAAACAAAAAGTTATTGAATAACATTGCAAATGTGATTATAGTAAGTATTTGATTTAATGTTATTTGAATGTTGTGTTTTGCTAGTATAGTTTAGGTAATATTACCTTCCACTATTATACACTTTTATTAATTTTTTTTTTATAATACTGGTAACATCACCTTAAGAACCAAACACTGAAAAAAAAATCATAGAAATGAATATAGTTAGGAAGGAACACAAAGAAACGAATGCAGAGGCTCTTGTTAAAATCACACGAAGAAAATAACTCAGATAACTATTCTATAGGAAAATGTTGGCTGATTTCCAATGCATTTAAATAAAATTCGAATAACATTAGGCGATTGTAATTTCTCTACTTTTTTGATGTTAATATAACATTTCAACAAACGAAATTTCTATTTGGGATAATATGACATCCCTAATTATTTAGCCAATAATAGAGAAGAAAACTAGCATTTAGTTTTACTGATCTCGCTTATCTTACGCTTGACCTTTCTCACATACAGAACAGCCTCTACATGAGCATAAAAGAAGTTTCTCTATGGCAGAGATATATTGGAATCCCAAGTGATAATTGTATTGGAGAAGATATAATCTTTCACATTAGCAAAAAATCAACTAAGGTTAAGTAGCCGAAGGAGAGTGTTGTAGTGAAAGTGAAGCTAGAACTGATATTAAAAAAGAGTTGGACATGTAACATGACAGATGAAGTTTCTCCAAGGCAGATCCAAAAATCAATCCGACAATTTATGATGGTGTTTTTGATGTCGAAAAGAGTGACAGTAACTTGACTAGCTGGAGAGTTACTTTATTCTTCCTGAACATAGCTCTCAGGAGAAGATTAGTTTTTCAAAGTTGATGTTATCAAGTTTGTTTTCGCTTGTTAGGGTTTATATATTTGAGCAATTGTCTTAAGAAGTTTTAGGTGAAGGAACTATGGAGTAAATTACGCAGCCTTTGACATAAAAGAGAACAAAGTTTTTGAGACTATGCCATGAGTTTTATCAGCAGCTCAGACAATGGACTTGTCACTGAATAACTGTATCAGGCGGATTGCTTTACGACATTACAACCATGGTTGAGTAATTGTTTAGTGAAATATTTACTTAAGATTATACATATGTTTTGGCTATGGAGGAAAAGAATTGGGCAAAGAGAATTCTTCCAGAGAAGACAATCCATAAGTTGATTGATCATTTGAGTAAAAAGAAAGATTAGAATCTTAGGAACTATGAAGAAAGCTTGGATAAAATTTCTCTTCAAGGAACTATGGATTAAATGACACATTCTTCAACTTAAACGGGAACAAATTGTCCAAGATTACTCTATGAGTTTTATTAGTAAGCTTGGAGAATGGGCTTGTTACTGAATGAGACTTTGTTTTGACTAAATATTGGATGAGGTTGCTTTGTAATACAGCACATCTGAGTTGCATTATTTTTAAGTGAAACACTTAGTCAAGCTAATTCAGATGCTTTGGCCATGAAGGAGAATTAAGCTAAGAAATTTCTTTTCGAGAAGGCAACCCAGAAATTGATTGAAAAGTCGCACAAGAAAATGTTGTAAACTAAGGAACATGGAAGAAAATCGAGTTTTTTGCAAGATTGTAGATCGAAAGAAAATGTTCAAAGAAGACTCTTGAGTTATTTTCTATGAAGTTCAAGAACTTCAAGGTAAAAGGATAGTTAAAGTTGTAGAAGGGTCAAATAAATTTGATAAAGTAGATATATTTGAAACATATCTCTTTTGATGGGAATGTTAAAGGGGAAAAATTTGCTGAGAGATAACTTCTAAAAGCTGGAAGGAGTCGTACTTTATCCAAGTTCACATAGAGCAATGCGTAGCTATTATTATATTTGACTCAGGTAGCCTCAAGAGTTTTATATAAGATAGGTCTCTAGCTGACCCAACATCCAAACCATGGTGTACTTAATATTTTATTTGACCAGGTAGCCTCAAGAATTTGATATCCGAGTTCACGTAAATCAAGGTGTAATTATTACTATATTTGACTCAAGTAGCCTTAAGTATTTGATATTTAGAGTGTCTAATGAAAAAGTTAGGTCTCTAGCTGACCCAACATCCAAACATATGTTCTTTGTGTTAGATTCAAAGGATACAGTTTGCTATCAATCGACAATACTGATTAAAATTCTTTAGAAAATCATTAATGAAAGTGGTGTTTACAATACTTTTTGATTTATGCTAATTGATACTTGGAAACTTTTATTAATGGGATTGAGAACCATACCTGGAGAAGACAATAGTATGATATAATTTAGGACGGTAGCTCATTGTGTGCTAAGATAAACTTGACTTGCTAATCAAGCTATCAACAAAGTGTGAGATTAAGAGGACAATCCTTATGTGAAGAAGTATGTGATACTATTCATTTGAGAAGTTGAGAAAAATTTGATTAGCGCAAACTCAGTTGATTCATCCAAGGTTGGCCAAACTCAAAAGGACATGTTACTCCCACTGAACACTAAGTTGATGTAGCGAAATATAAAAACTTGAATTGAAGAGTTGAGGGGTTTATCTTCTAGACAATCTATGGAACATGAGATACAAATTTCCATAGATTAAGTTCTCTCAAATTTCATCATTTTTAGGATATCTGCATAAGAAGTAGAAATTTTACACATAAGAATGAGGAGATTTATATATCATCTCCTAAGGATAGATGACTTGTTGGGCTAGCTGAAGATGACCAAATTTTTGTTCTAAATTTGATTTGAAGTCGGGCTATTTCTATGTTTGAGTGAATAATGAGAATAGCTGTAAGGCACTGTTTAAGATGTGCCAAGGATTACATGAATACTTAGTAATGCCATTTATGTAATGCACCAACAGTATTTATAAGATTGATGAATGGTATTATTCATCCACCATACTTGAAACAATTCATCTTAATTTAACAAAACAACATGCTCATTGATAACTCGGATGATAAGATACATGCCAAACATCTTAACTATTTTTTTGGTTGTTAAGACATTATAAAATGTTGCTCAATGTTAATAAGTACTAGTTCTGGAAGAGATTACTTTTATGTCTTGAGTTTGAGGTTAGCAATGTGGAAGTAGAGATGAGTCTATTCAAATTAATGTAATATAATTGGCCTAAGCTGAAAAATAAAATTAACGTTATAGGCTTAATCGATGCTTGCTAATTTGCTATGATGTTCATAAATATTTTCTCGACAATAGTTGCACCCCTACACTGACTTGCAAAGATGATTGGAAATTCTAATGGGGTACTGAACATGAGACAACATATTAAGAATTGAAGAGATGATTGATTAGACAATAGTATTAGTACTCTTATTTGCAGAAGTAGTTTGAAAGTGATGCCAATGCATTTTGAATATGCCTTAGATGTGATCTTATGAAAATATAGAGACTTGTTGCATACTCTTTAAGACATTGAAAGGAGCTCGTTAGAATTATTAAACTTATTACAAAATGTTGTTGACTCTACATAGTGCTGTTAAACTTTGGAAGTCCTAATGACTTGGTAAGGAAATTGCACGTCATATGAATCATAAGCCATCTCAGTTCCTCTAAAATCAAATAAAGCTCTAACAAGCTTGATATATGAAGTGGATGGCGAATCTCTGATAATTTGTTTTTGGTGATTAAGTGCTAAAAGAGTTTAGAATAAGATGAAAATATGTTGTCTTAATTATCAGTGACATTGACAATGCTCATAAAGTTTTCATTGACCTATTCTAGAGAAAAGAAGAAGCATAGGAGAAGGATGAAGACTTCCATGACATTTGAAAAGTTAGCGAGAGAATGTGACACCGTCCAAGTCCTTGAAGATGTTAATTTTGAGTACAATTGTTAGGACAGATTGCTGTATTGAGGGACAACACTCTACATAAATTTAATGGCTAAGATATTGCTTTAAATCAAGGAAACCCACACCTCAAAGGTTGCAAAATGGGCAGAGACAACAATACTGAAAACCCTATTGTTGACCGAGAATAAAAGAGAATACAGCTTGATTTATTCAAGGAAGTACAGTATGATGTTCTTCTAAGTTGGCTAGTAGAAAATAGGGCATATATACTGCTACCAATTCACATCCGAGCATGAGAAAATATTTTTATGGTTTCATTGGAGTTTTCCAGTCACCAAGAAGAGTCATAATTACATCTTTGTGGTGCCAAATAAGTTTTTATAGATGAATATTCTAATGTCAACTGAAAACGCATTATTGGTGGACAGTTGACAAAGTCATTCTTTAAGAATGTATGGGCGAACTTTTTTAGTGTTAAGTTTAAATTTAGCTGATCAAGATATAATTTTTAGGGAAAATTTTAATTTTGTTTATATAGTTTTGTTTAAGTCCCTATAATTTATATTGTATCAAACAAATCCCTAAAATTTTATAAAAAAAATATTTTAGTCCCTAAAGTCATATATCATACAAGTCCTACACCCAACACAATGCCCTTCTCTTTCTTGTGGCTGACGGTGGGCCTTTATGTGAGCAGTTCGAGCAGCACGACACTGGAGATGTGGACATTGTGCTTTGCCGTTGACTTGATGGACAAGTCGTACTCTGGCGGAATGTCACCGAAGGTGCCAACGAGCATTAATAAACTCCAGCACCAAGAAAATGTTAGTGTCACTAACCTCCAGCACCAAGAAAATGACAATCACAGCCTCATCCGACGGCGGTGGCGAGAGCTCGGTGATCCAATGCAATGGCGGCCCCAAAGAGAATGCCGATGGGCCCATCATGCAGCTGTCGGCCCTTAGAGCGGCCTCTGAGGGACCGAGTGGTGCCATTGTAACGGGTGGGTCGGGCGACATTGGGTCGGAAGTTTGCACCCATCTGGTCATCTTGGGCGCGCAGGTCGTGGTGGGATGCCTCGATGACCCGACTCTGACGGATCCGGTCCTGCGCTCTATCATCGTTGTTGCCATGACAGGGCTACGGGGCCCGCGGGCTGTGAAGGTTGAGGCAGACATGTGGATGAGTGGCAGGTGGTAGCCCTCTTCGAGTAGGCATTGCAGACACGTCATTATAGCAGTGGGAGAAGATGTTCAGCGTTAACACCAAGGGCACATTTTTCTGTTGCTGTGTTGTCGGGATGCATCATCAAGATAAGAGGCTGTGGAATCGATCCTCTGCCCGCCTTGCTACCTTCGCCGACCGGAAGAGGAGTTAGTACAAGCACAGGCTATTGTTCAACATGTAATCGTAGAGCACCACCCCTGCAGGCGGTTTGGGGACAAATAAGTTTTTTATAAAATTTTAGGGACTTGCTTGATACAATATAAATTATAGGGACTAAATTGAGACTTGGATAAAACTATAGGGACTGAATTAGAATTTTCCCTGATTTTTAAGTCTATTTTGAAAGAGTCTTTTAGCAATTGATTTTTTATTGAAGAGAAGCATTTTATTATCCACAAATTGATGTCTAAATTGAACTAATCAATCCGTCTGTGAAGCAGTTGAAGACTCTGGATAAGTTTCAAAATTTAATTCACATTCAACCAGGCTAAACATAGATCAACTTCAATGATACAACTTGAAACATTTCTTGGTTTTAAGTTAACGTGTTCATTTGGCCTACAATTGTTAGTACAATCATTGTTTGAGGGTTAAAGAGTAGAAGAGATCAGCCAAGTTCAGAAGGTTTGGAAGAATATCAAGAAATCACATTCTTGAGTAGAAGAAATATTGAAATTCTCTCAGCAACTGCATAAAGTTTAGATATCATTGTCATTGAGTAGACAGGAAATTTGTAGATGGTAAGTTTGTTTGGCTTTCTATTCGTAAGGAGAGATTGAATGACTAAAGTATGGAGCTTAAAATGATTTGATACAACCCATTCCGAGGCATAATAAGGGTTGGCAACAATGCATACCAATTAGAGCTATCAGCCTATATGTAGATCTATTTACTGCTGAATGTGCTGAATGTGGAGAATATTAAGCTATTAATGTTCACTGAAGAACCTGAAGTGGTGTTGTCACCCATGGATGAATTCTTTTTGGGATGAGAGGAGTTATCTCGAGATACATTGCTTGAGATCTGATAGCCTATTACTCGGTGAGGAACAAAGATGACCTAACGGATTGGGAGCCTAACTATCCAATAAAGCAAAGTAGCATACACCATAGAAGATTGAAGGGATGTTGTTGCTTATGGACAAATTATTCTTGGTATTAGAGGAATTATCTCGAGACACTTTGTTTGAGATCCGACAACTTATTAGTCAATGAGGTACAAAGACTTGATGAATTGGGAGACGTGGATAATTGTCCCTACAAGCTAAGTAGCATACAACAGAGAAGATTGAATGGATTTCTAAGACAAGAATTGGCTCAAAGGAGTGAGTATTCAGCCAAGGTGCTAATGACAAGAGATCAACACTGAATTTTTAGCCTACTCATCTATTGAAGAGTTGAGATGTTTTCAAACTTTACAAATTATCAGTTTAATAATAATTGCTCAGCATAATCAAGTCAGGAACTACTGAGTCACTTGCAACTCAGCACAACAAGTTGGCACACGTTTAATTAGTTGCAACCGATAGAGCAACCAAGTAAGATGACTAATTACGCTTCTTAAGCTCAGCTCAAGATCGAATTTAGCTTGGTGGAGTCAATATTTTATGGAATTGTTATGTATGTAATCAATGGTGAATATGAGGGGCATGTGTCACTCAATGATAGGGTAGTTAATTATCTTGCTTTATCCAATTTTATTGCTTTTTGTTATTTATTTATAATATAGAATATAAATAACCAAAATCTTTTTAAATAAATCTATTGATATTTGACTTTTGACTGTTTATTCTCTATTCTAATTATTAGTATTCAACTCACTACACATTTTTTTGTCTTCTACTTTCACAAACAAAATGAGCCTGACTTGCCATGTCACTTGGCTACGTTAGGATATGGCTGAACTATGAATAATTTAATCATTTGCCAATCCTATCATCACCACGATATGCTTAGGGTCAATGTTGTTCTTGAATACTTGAGATTCATTGGGTGATATGACCATTTAAGCTATCCATTGTTCTTTCCACTTAAAAAAATTCTCATCTTCTTGCTATATGTAATAAGCAACATTAACAGAGATACTGATATCATAATTATAGGAAGCATTTACATCATGTGCTCCATATTTAGGAGGGATCAGTTAAGTGGTTACCTACATTGCTTGTCTATAAAGAAATGATTGATTAACTTCATCACCCTTGTCATCGGACAGCTGCCTGAGATGAAATTTAACACCATGGCTAAAGCTCTCCCTATAGTTATAAAATTTAATCGTCAGTTGCCTTGGTGTTAGTTTAGTCCTTGTAAAATTCTTTCTTTGGGCAAAACAAACATTCTGGACTGTTAGACATTGGTCATATTCACTTCCATTGCCAGAGAATCTATCTTATTTCAACATCCGAAGTACCTTATTGTCTGTACTTCATTTAAAGTTTTACTTTCACCTTGGTCTTCTGCTGCATGAATAGAGTTGTATATATCAAGCTTAAGAGCAGATTGTATTACAAGATGCTAAAATATGATTGTTGTTTCCTCTTAAATTATCCTTCTTATTTCATTGAACACGAACATTCTTTGATAAATATAAACTAATACATAAACATGTATGAATAACTATTCTAGTGATATCATTAATTAATGTAAGTTTTACTATCAAAGAATTGCTGTTTTTAATTTATGTTTACAAAATATGCTTTCTTAATTTAAACTCATTGTAATCATTTAAAAACTCACTTATTTGAAGGTAATTTTTGCTAGTAAACATATAATGTATTCACATAAATACCAATTATACATCAAATAAATCGTTGGTTGTATCAATCATGAATTGTAAATGTAAAATGTTATGAACATTAAACTAGGAACGATGGCTATTTATATGTACAACTCTTCAGTCTGCTTACATATTTTCTTAATAAATTTCATTATGCTTGCAGTGTCACCAGGGTTTTTACTAGCTTTGGCTAAAGGGGTACAGTTGCACCCCTTGAACATCAGAATGGTATATAAAGTATATATTTTTATATATTTTGCAAACAAGAATGAAACTAATGGCAGTTTTCTTGCATCTCAAAGCATGGGTGTCATTTGCACCATTAAGTTAAATAGTATACCCTCTAAGCTTGGATCTCGGTTCCACAGCTAGTTTCACACCGTGCACTTGTTGATTGTCGAAGTCTTCTCAGCAGCATCATAATAATGTTACAGTGTTACTTCCACAAGAAAATATAAAAGCGCCTTATGTAGCATAACTTTAATGATAATCTAGTTTTTCATTAAAAGTGGCAACGATAGATTTTCATAGTTTTTGCTATATAGAATGTAATTTCAAGTTTTTTTAACAGTGCTTTTCTGTTTGTATGTGAAGCTTCTTCCAAATTTTTTTGGTTTGTTTATATATATAACTTCACTTGCGCTTACAATTCATTTGGGCGTTGCACATTGTTATATTATAGAATGATTTCATCTCATTTTTCTTGTACTATAGAAGTATAATTTAAACTCCTTGCAACATTGAGTGCATATTTTCATATCATCCATTGCAGCGTGCTAATTGCTTTACCACCTCTCAATCATATTTTGTTCATTTTGATTTCTAGCTCTCATTTTCCATTGACTTTTCATTATGATGTCTTATTTGTTATTTTCTTCATACTGTCTTTTTATTGTGCTTTATAAGTGTTGAATTTATAAGCATCTTTGGTTGATACTGATACACCATCATACTCCAATAAACACACACGGCTAACTTGTTAGCTGAATTCAAGCTTTCGCAGGTTGCAGCCTTTAGACTTTCATAGATTGTAACTTGTTAACTTAAATTTGTTGTCGGGCTCTCACTGTGCAATTAGAGATTTTTAATTTTCTAATTTAATTAAAATTATAGTCCACCCAAATAGATATCAAAGACTAAATATCATTAGAATATAATCACAACATTGAATGCTAGCTAGACATCAATTAGAAGTAGAAATGGCTATAAGTTATGTTTCAAGGATTAGAATGTAATCATCAGCTGCTTATTGAAGGCTTGACATTAATTAGAATTAGTAACCAATATATATATATATATATATATATATATATATTACGGTTGCTAATCACTATGTATATGTATACACTGTAACAACATATGTTATAAATTTTTTTTTCAATTTAATGTGGAGGCTTTTCTACCTTCTTCCTCTCAACTTTCATCATCTCAACATGGTATCAGAGTTTTTCACGATCCCCTTTTTCATCACCAGGGTCTGACATTTCAGCACGGCAAGTCTCTGTCTTTGTTTCCCGTAGGACTCTTGCCTAATGGGTTCTCTTGTGTCTGACACAAAGAATTGAAACATTCCCACCACCCTTGCTATCGTTCAATGGCTGTATCATCCTCCAGCATCACCGATGCATTAGACAATGAAGAGGCACCAAATACATTGGCTCTTCTCTCTAGCCTTGCGTTCTTGATCAACCAACATCAAGAACCTAATTAACAACTCCCTTACCTCCGACAACATTCCAATTTGGCGAATTCAAATTTTAGGTCTTTTCAAATTTAATGGTCTTCAAGGCCACCTCGACAGTACTTGGCCAAATCCGCCATCTTATCTATCAAATAGTGCTAGAATTCAACACATCAATCCATGTTTTGAATTATGAACCTCTATCGACTGAAACTTGATCTCAGTCCTATTCTCCATCATCTCCTCTTTTTACCCTACATCCTTACCACTGAAACTTGTCACGAAGCCTGGTAGATTCTTTCAAAACGTTTTCAATCCACAAACAGGTTCAAGGTTGTTCAACTCAAAATGCCCTATACAACGTCACAATGCAAGACAAACCCAAGCTAACTTACCTCTCCAAAATCAAAGAGATCGTAGATATCTTTCTTTACTTTGCCGGCACCATCATTGACCTCGTAGATATCATTCTTTACGCCTTAAATGGCCTCCACCCAATATCAAGCATTCAAAACTGCAATCTGCACAAACCTTTAACTTTTTGAGTCACGACGACCTTTTTTCCCCTACTTTGCAGCAAAGAAATCAATCTATAACATGAAGTTGCAAACATCTAGCAAAGTATTTTTGCTACATTTATTTTACCTTGGACTATTTTACATTGATTTGTTTTTCTTCAATGATTCCTTAATTTCAAAATAAATAGTTCCAAAGAAATTATTGAAATGCAATCACTATCTACTTTCATCTAGTTTGTAAGCCAAAGCTGAATACATTTTGATCGCTAAGAGAGCTTCTTCGCTTACTTCTCTTGTTGACTTTTTTTGATATGAATTTCAAACCTACTAGTTTTGTATTTTAGTTACAATCACGCCAAAGTAAGTACACATCTGGATTGTGATGTGGAGCTTAGTGGTTTCTTTCTTTTATTGGGGCTCTTTAGAGATATTTCTGACTTTCTAGTCATGCTTTTTTTCCTTTTTTGTTTCTTTTATTCTCAATCCACCACCAAACAAAAACCATCTTTACCTTTTGGCCTTCTGTCCAAAAGATTTGAAATCAAAACCTACCTTCAACTCGCACTAAAAGATAACTTGAATTTTTCCACAACAGTTATGTTAGATGCAGACACAAATTTCCACCATCTTAAAATTTGGATAAAGTGGCTAACATACTCACTATGCTATTCACACATTAATCTTCCATTCTCACGACCGCATTCTCTTAAATTTTTTGAGCAGCTGCTACCGAACATGAGATCTGTTCACGCCTAATCTCTTGTTATTTTGAGAGAATTTACAAAATAGGGGGTATGTGCAATATATGAGGAATATTTATAGTGAGGGATGAGGGTTTTTCATCCGATAAGAGAATTTTTTGGAGTTCACATGTAGAGGTCATCAGTTTCTATAGGGACAAAGAGGTGCTGCTGTGTTTGGTTTTAACAAGAACAACTCTTGATTATTACTTGCGATGGAAATCTTGCTATACTCACCAAAAGGCTTTACTAAGACATTGGGGATTCAGACCTTTGTATTTTTATATTTTCTTGTATATCTCACATTTTTAGAAGTGTAATGTCAAGGGGTAAGTTAATTTCTTAGTTATAGTGCATAGGCCTACAAAACTGTTTAATTCTGAACTCAGTCTAGCTTACTAGATGTAGGACAAATAGTGTGGTGTAGATAAGATTTTACCGGTTGATTAAATTTGCTAGCTACTTTTAACTCTCAATAGATTGGTGCACTCGAATGTTTTTGAGTAATATGCTGAGCCATTAAGAGATCTGCATTATCATAAGATAAAAAATACAATGAGCATGAAAACAAATGAAAGATCATGCAGGAGCTTAACTATTGGATACGCCTCTTATGATAGTTGAAGATTGATATCTTGAAGCAATTTGTTGTGGTAGATTGATCGTTCCTTGGAAGTTTTCTCTTATGCTTGTGAACCCTCGCACACTCAAGAACTTCTCTCAAATATGATAACCCATCAAAACACAATAAAATACACTTGATTATTAGAAACTCATGTGATATTCATTATATTGAGCTTTTGTTTATAATTAAAAATTGTAACTCAAAATGTAATAAAATGTGTAGTGTTTGGTTTCTTGTATTATGAGTGATAAGTGGAATTTTTATATGCAATCCATATGGGTGCTTTGTTTGTTGCATTTTAAATGCAATATAAAATTTTGGAGAACTAAATTTGCCTCAAAATACTTATTTTCAAATTCAGCTGAAATATATTATTGCGCCCTAAAAATTTGTATCTTGCCTAACTTCTTTGGAATTCATCAAACATTTCGTTCTTCATCAGCCATTTTTGGTCATCTCCAATCTTAGCCGAAATTCACTGGCCATTCTTTTTCTTTTTATATATTAATTTTTAATTTAAATTTTATTATAAGCTATTTAATATTGTTTAAAATTATTTTAAAAACTAAAAAGATATCTTATGAGTGGAGAAAAATTGTTATACCTATTTACAAGAATAAATGCAATGCTCAAGTCTGTTCAAATAATAGGGAATAAAGTTGATGGGTCATATATTTAAATTATGGGAGAAAGAGATTGAATACAAGCTATGAATTGATACTCGTATTTTACCAAATCCATTTGATTTTATACCAGGTAAATCTACTATAAAAGCTATATATTCATAGAGAGGTTTAATAGAGAAATTTAGAGGAAAGAGTAAGAACTTTGTTTAAACTTTATTGATCTTGAAATAGCCTATAATAGAGTACCAAAATAAGTTCTTTGAAGAATTTTGAAGAATTTTGAAGATAATATATATATATATTGTAATGTGTTCAGTTGCAAGGTGACTTGCCTAATAACTTTTCTGTTATTATTGGATTTTATTAAGGGTGTTCTTACTGTGCACATTTAGGAGGTTCCTTGGTGCATACTATTTGATGATAACATTCTTTTATTTGATAAGACTAGGGTTTGAGTTAAAGCAAAACTTGAGTTGTGGAGAGCTACTTTAGAATCTAAAGTTTTCAAAAATAGAATATATGATATGTAAGTTTAATTATAATAGAAGCACTAATCTTGATGATCTGAGCACATTCAAAGGGTTCCTTGGTACTTGCTATTTGATGATAACATTCTCTTAATTGATAAGACTAGGGTTTGAGTTAAAGCAAATCTTGAGTTGTGGAGAGTTACTTTAGAATCTAAAGGTTTTCAAAAATTGAATATATGGAATGTAAGTTTAATTATATTAGAAGCACTAATCTCGAGGACATAACTACTGAGGACGACATGGTCAAGAAGAGCGAGAGGTCAAACACCTTGATTCAATTATTCAAAATAATGGTGAAATTGAGAATGATTTGATTAATAGGGTTCAGCGGGAAGAGCACTTCTGGAGTGTTGTGCGATTGAAAAATACTACTCAAATTAAAAGAATATATTGTATAGTAGCTATAAGATCGACTAGGTTATATGGGGTTGAATGTTGGCCAAGAAAGACTAAACTTAGCGATAAAATATGTGCTACAAAGATGTGATACTAAGGGGATGAGTGGGTATACTCAAAAGTATAAAATGAGAATTGAGTTCATTTTTAGCAAGGTTAGAGTGATTTTAATAATGAATAAGATTAGAGAATGTTAATTTAGATAGTTCGAGCATATTAAATGTAGATTGTTCGATAATCTATTAGAAAATTTGAGTATACGAATAAGGCCCATGTTAAAAGAGGAAGTGGAAATCAAAAAAGATGAGAAGAAACCATTCTAAAGATTTTTCTCTATTTGAAAGTTAGGGAGGGGATTCTATTTGATCAATTCTCAATGGAATTGAAAGAGTCATGTAGTCGATCCCACCTAGTGGGGCTAAGGTTGGGTTTTGTTGTTGTTGTTGTAATTTTGTATTACGAAAGGATAAATATATTACGAACTACCAAATAAATAAAATAATTATATTTCATTTAGTTTATCTAAAATTATTTTGCACTTAATTTGTTTTATTTAACATTCTTTTTACATTAAACAAAAGAGCTCCTAAAATTCAAACTCATAATTTGGTTCTCAAACCAAAATTACATCCAAATAAAAGTTTCATATATATTCATGTCAGATATTTGTATATGATAAATTTAATTGAGTATAGATTCCATAGAGATTTGAACATGTTATGTTGAGTCTTGATATATATTGGAAAATGACATGAGGTACTTGTAAAGCGGAAGCATCCCTTATGTTAAAGCATAGTGGAAGAGTGGTATTGAAAGCAAGGCCACACAGGAGTTATGGTGGTCATTTTATATAGTGTGCTTGTTCTCATTTTTTTGAATTTCAAGAATGAACTTTTTATGTGGAGATATTAATAATCCATATATAATCACATATGTTAAACTATTGATTAAATCTTTTATAGTGCTATTTTTGTAATTTTTAGTTAATTATAGTTTTGGATTCCTACAACTTACGTGGTTTATATTATTATTGTAATAATAATAATAATAATAATAATAATACTTAACCACTAAGCACACCCCTCCATTTATTAACTTGTAAGAGGAAGATATATGTAGATATATTAAATTACCCAAAATATGAAATTTTAATTAAAAAAAATTGCTCTGAGGTGATTGTGTATCAAATTTATAATTAATGATGCCACTTAATCACCCAATAGGGTCCTGCGGAGTTGACGCCTAATGATGGTTTAGCTTCACTAACCTAACATCGGGCCGCCACATGTGAAATAAGTTGTGGGTTCAAGTGGGTCAAAAGCATGTCAACAGCCCTGGACAAAATGCACACAGGCACAGCAACACAAGCGCAATGGCAACGGTTTGAATGCATCATGAGAGCATTAGTACTAGCATTAGCCTTCAATAATTCTTATAGGCTTTTCGGTAGCTTCTAACTTTATTCTTCAGATTTGTTTTGCAAGTTAAAAGTTGTATGGAAATCTTTAGGCTTGTTCATAGCAAAAGAGCGGCACTTTCATTTTATCCTTTAACGCAAAGTTGATGAATAAACTGTTAAAGTTTATGATTTCTATGTTAATGTGATGCGAAATTGGAGAAATTAAAATGAACAAATATATCATAAATTTAAGAAATTTTGGTATTAATGGTAACTAAGAGATTTAAAATTTGATATTAAAGCTTAATGAGGAATTATATATATTATGTTTTAAGCTGAGCCTTAAACTTTATACTTATAGAAATTCTAGTAATTTGAATAAAATTGAGAGAAGGTTTCAGGTGTTTTTGTTTTAAGCTTAGGAAGTGAAGCTTAGCTTACTAGTGTTAATAAATAAATATATGAAAATTTTGATTTTCTATATTTACATGAATCATTGACATTAAAAATTAATTAATAAACAGAGACATCGAGACAACATGAATCATTTGTTTCCATTATGCATGATTAGATAGAATCCCCTCCTTAAGATCCAAACAGAGAAGTTCCTTTCTAATGGTTTCTTCTCATCTTTTTTTGTCATCTTCTTCCTCTTTTAATATTGGCAAAATTCATAAATTCAATTTTTCTTATAGGGGCATTGAATAGTCTATGATTAATATGTCTAATCCATATAAGACAACATTCTTTAATCTTATGCACTATTACGCACTATTGGATCTACTCTAACCTTGCTATGGATAAACTCATTTCTCATTCTATTCTTATGAGTATTCCCACTCATCCACCTAAGCATTCTCCTCTTTATAATACTTATTTTATCAGTTAGTTTCATCTTTGTTGGCCAACAATCAATCCCATATAACAAAGCTGGTTGTATAGTTGAGTAGGCTTTTCTTATCTATAAACTTATTCGTTATTTTTGAGTGGGCTTTTCTTATCACACAAAACCCTCAAGGTGCTCCTCCCTTTCATCCAACCGACTTGGATCCTATTAATCACATAATATTTCACCATTATTTTGAATAAATGAACCAAGGTATTTGTCCTCTTGTTCTTTTTGATCACATGTTCCTCAATAGCTACGTGCTCAGGATTGTATCGGTAGACGAAATGCCACAAGCATCATCATTGTAGCCAAACCTTAGCATCTGCTAGAGTTTTATGCATAGGTGGCGAGCATGAACAAAAAACTTATAGGTGCCTTGTGTGTGTGTATATATATATCTATATACAGGTATATATTGATAAGGCTTTTAATACAATTGAATCTGCACTCTAAATATTCTATTTTAGATCTACTAAGCTAAAAAAATTTATATATCAAAGTAGTCAAGTTTTTCCTTAACTTCTCTAGTTTTATTAATTAAAAGAAAATTATCTGCAAATAATATGTACTAATGAACCTCCTCTTGAATGTGTTTAGTAAGAACATCCATAATTTAAGTAAAAATATATGGGTTGACAAGCTACTTTGTGAGAGACATGTTACAACCAAAATATACGTATCTCTAATAACCTCAATATGTGCAACACAAATTCTCTCTCCATGGCTCTACAAAGAACTTTGTTGTTGTAAGGTCTTTAGTACTAGATGAGAAAAATGGAGGGTTGTGTTAGGTAGTCGATAACCAATGTAAAAATTTTGTTGATTTTTTTTGTCATAATACCTTAAAAATTAACTTTACACTAATATAATTATTAATAAGTAATTACACTACATTACTACAAATTATATATATATATATTATTTTATTATAAATTTTATTTTTTAAACTAAAAAGCATACAACACGAGAAGATAACATTTGGGCCATTTTAAATCAAATTAAAAGGATGGAACTACTACAAGGTATTAAAAGACACCAAAGAAAACTTTTGGATTGCCTCTTTAGTTTAAGAATATTAAACATTTAGGACTCTGAAAATAGCCAATACCATCAACCCCTAGCTCAAACATGAGGATGCCTTAGAAGTCATGCTAAACTAATAGATCAACTAACAGACTCTGTCATAGGAGTACAAGGAGAATTGTTCACTAGAAGTGGGGGCCTTCTACATTTGAATCAATGTTCATAGCCCTATTAAAGGGAAGAGGATCATCCATTGTGGTAGAAATTTGATTGCCAAGGGACTTCTCATCTTCTTGTCTAGAATTATCATGGAAAGGGTGAAGTTGTGAATTAAGGAGATAATGCAAATCCAATTCATGGCAAATTGTATGATATGATGAACAAAATACTTGGGGAAATTTTTCATAACCACATCTTGCCAATAGCTAGAATCATCGCAACCAAGCCAACTTGGGATGGATGATCAACTGTAATATCGAACGCCACTAAAACATGAGTAGTGCAATGCCTGATCAGGTTCAATGTTGCTTGATCAATTTTGAACAACTATAATATCCAATTTTGATCAGGTTCAATTCCAATTGCTAGAGTTTTTTGATTGTAGAAATGAATATGCAATTTGGAGAATGAAATTTAAACCACCCTGATAGGAGATTTATAGTCCGGGTCAAAATCTGGCATCTATTTGAGCAACCTATATGATAATTAATTACTTGAATAACAGATCGAGAGAAGATTCGTACATAACCATAAGCATTAGATAGCTTGATGAACATGTGCTTCATGTCAATCATTTGAGTGACCGTGAACCAAAAAAACGTACAATGATAGCTTTACAAATAGAACCGATCGCCGGACGCCCATGGGGAAATTTGACAACAAGGGAGAATTCAAACAATTCTCTGCTAATGTAGAAATTTCTCCTCCAAAGAAATATAGAGCTGTTTTGCTATTGTAGCTGAAAGAAGGCGAAGGTTGAGCTTCGACCGGCAATGAAGAGCCCTAAACAACATTAAAAGGAATCTATCGGCCCAAACTGATTGTGGGGCACAAGAGTTGAACCCGACAATTAAAATAACCAAACGAAGATACACCAAAGAGATAATGATTGATGTGAGAGCAGTTGGAGAATGGGGATTTCCATCTGAAGGCAAAGTTAAAGGGGGTTGCAACCGAGCCCCCCTCAACAGTCGGCAAAGGGATGCATTCAGATTTAGTTGATTCCAAAGAATCGGCTGGAGGAGGAGGGTCTTTAGAAAAAACTCCTTTCAATGACTTACTGTAGCCAATAGAGCAAAGCAATGTGATGAAGGGCTTTCAATGAAACCATTAGAGAATATGGAGATAGAGCTGCCCATGGGCCCTATTTTATATATGATTCTTTGCAGAACCTGATACTAAGATAGGAGATGTCGCATTAAATGAAGAAATCCGAAGAGAAACGAAGATATTCGATGATAGGAAGAAAGGGAGCTTTGATTGATATATATATATATATATATAAATATATAAATATATATATATATATAGATGAGAAGGAACAACAAAAAGAGTCCCTTGATGCAAAAACCCTAGCGACGTAGGCAGCGAGAATGCGATACAGCGACATCTGAAGCGCGATGTGCAACCGATGGTCTGTGGACCCGACTTTGCCAGAGGGGTCGGCTATGTCCAATCTTTGCTGGCATGTGGTCAGTCAATCTGTTCCAGTGGCGTGTCGCTGGGAGGGTTTGTCGACTCTCGGGCAAGGATTTGCTCCCAAACTTAGCATTCCAAGCAGGTCTTTAACCCTTGGTTCTTAGATCCTTCATTCAAACTCTTTCCAATTGCCCTTCGTCTCAAGAAATGGTTGGTATTAAACCAATTGTATCATTGCGAGGTAAGCAAAGCCTAAATGCTTGGATTTTGTAATGAATTTTTTGGTGAAGTCGTTCAAATTTTCATTTGTTGGGAAGTTTGCCAAAGGAAAACGCCCATTAACAGTCATTTGAAACTTTTCAAGAATTTGGAATTAACGGGGTCCCACTTGGTCGTCTCATTTGATTTCAAACACATTTTGATTAAGCTTTCCAATGACTCAAATTACTCCTGGCTTTTCGCAAGGGGGTCTTATTATATTGAAAACTATCACATGAAACTTTTGAAATGGACCTTTAATTTTGATCCAAATTGTGAATCTTCTGTTGTCTTGATTTGGATCAAATTTATGTTGCTTAGAGTACACTTGATTCCTCATTCTATCTTGTTCTCCTTGGGTTTGTATTTTGGGAAACCCCTAGAAGTTGACTTTGTGATCGCCAATCTTTATGTCCATTCGTGGCTTGGGTTTTGGTTGAAATTGGCTTAACCAAATTCTTCGATTCAATTATATGGATTGGAAGTGAAGATAGAATTTACAGAAGATGATGTTTGAAAACCTACCACTTTTTTGTTCAAATTGCAAAACATTTGGCAATGGAAGTGCTACTTATTATAAACTTCATCTGCAATTGAAAGATTATTCTTCAACATTGTTTCAAACCGAATAAAAAACTAAGAAGGTTAAACAAGTATACATTTCTAAAGTTCAAAGTATTGGGGCCGAGGTCTCAACTCTGGTGGTTGTGTCGCCGCCTGCCGGGGTGGGGCGTGCCCAATTATCGAGCTTGGCGTTGGCGGGATTGTTTCATATGTCTCTATAATCAAACAATGGGAGTACTATTTGAGTTATTCTAAGAAATTGGGGCAATGATTTAATTGAGTTGGATGTTCTATTTGATGGAGATGGTCATTGGTTGGTCGGGTTTGAGGAGTCCAACAACACGGGAGAAATGGACGAGGCTCTGTAGGAGTTCAACAACACGGGGTTTGAGACTTGTGTGGATAAAGACCATTTAACTGACTCGATTGTAGTCTTTGATGAAAGCTTGGCTGTTCCTACTTGCAAGATGTTGGCAGAGGTGTCAAAGGATGTCAATATGGTTGCATTTCAATTGGATCTCTTTTGTGCTCTTTTGTGCTGAAGGGGAGCTAGCAGGATACAAGGTGTAATCCTCAAAAACAATTGATAACGCACTATTAGTGGCATTTGATATCTTAAGGAGGGATGAATGGGTTATTGATGTGGTTCAAGGTGATACAAATTTATGGGAGAGAGCCCTTCAGAATGGCTCCAACAATTTGTTTATGAAATTCTTATTGTGACGAGGCACATCAGAGTATGTTGCTTTAAATGTTTTGTGGAGAACTCTTCTTTGGGGGATCTGAATGTGGACGTTCATTCGAACTTGAATCCTATGCGAAAAAGTTTCATTCGTCTGTGCATGGTAAAACTCATTCTATTTCTTTATCGGAGGACAAAAGTGATTTTGAAAAGAACATTGAGATGGATTCAAATGAGTTAAAAGGATAATATATTGGATTCTGAGCTTTATTTGATTACTTGTTAAGAAGGAATAAAAGTAAAAAAGTAGAAAAAAGGTAAAAACTCCAAATCCAATAGGAGATTAAGTTATAACCTTAGACAAATTCATTCACTAATTGGGAGGTTGACTTCTCGAGCATGGATATTTTCAACTTTTGATGAGATTTTGGATTTTCTTTTCTCTTTTAGAGTTTGGTGGTTATTTTATTTTTTTTTTCTTTTTTATGTTTTAGTTTGTTTTTTATTTACTTTATTTCAGCTTGGAGATTTTTATTTATTTATTTTATGTATATATCAATTAAGTTAATGCAAAATCATGTATCAACCCACACAAACACCCATTCCAGCAGCAACCAATCCAACCATTGTTCAGATCGCAATACCGCCGAAGCAACCGACCTCAATAATCTCAAATTATTGATTTCTAACATCAAGAACCTTGTCCGAAACACTTTCACCATTGAAAACTATCACATATGGCGAGCTCAGGTAATGAAGTTGTTCAAAAAAAATAATCTATATGATCACCTAAAATGAGTCCAACCCAGCTCAAGCAAAAATGAAGACAATCATGATGCATGAATCTCTGTCGATAATAACCTGATTACTTCCTATATTCGGCAATATCTCTCTCCATCCTATCTCATATATTGGATGCCGAGACATGTCAAGAAATCTGGATTACTCTAGAAAGGCGTCTACAACCCTCCAACTGTTCAAGAATAATACAACTTAAGAATGGACTCCACAATGTTTCTCTAAAAGATAGGCCAATGCAAGAGTACCTAGCTGAAATAAAGGAGCTGGTAGACAAGATCAACATTAGCGGCTTAAAGATCGATCAAGAAGATGTCATCCTTATGCCTTGAAGGGTTTACCCTCAACCTACCAAGCCTTCAAAATAGCTATTCGAACAAAGATCACCAATCAGCCTAGATAACTTGTACTCTCTTCTATGCAACAAGGAAGTCAACATCCAACAACAGGAATTACATAAATAAATACACCTATTAGTAAACAACAACACCACAAACCTCCCCTATACTGTGGACACCAAAGGGGTGTGGACACGCAGGTCCACCGAGAAACAGATAAACGGTAAGCAGTCCCTCACATCAATAGTGCTATTCCATAATTTAGCAGCACTAAAGAACTTAGTGGACATCACAGGCCCACAAAATGTAGAACCTATCACCCAACAAACTGAGGGTACTAAGCCAAAGAAACCTACTTTGAATGCCAAATATGCTACAAACCAGGTCAACCAAAGACTTCTGGCATAGAATGAATCAAACCTACAACAGCCCCGTTGAACACAAACAACCAAACCAACAATATTCTACAACGAAGGACCACCGAACCTCAATTGGTACCTTGATTCAGTAGCCTCAAATCACACATTACAAAGGATCTACGCCAACTATCCATAGCTGAACTATATTATGGCAGCGACAACGTCACAATTGGAAACGGTCATTCCTCTCCTACCTCCAACATAGGTACCGGAATCCTACCCACACCTAAACAAAATCTTTCATGTTCCTAAATGTCATTGCAATCTCTTATCCATTCATAAACTAGCATCTAACAATTCTTGTTCCATTACCTTCAATAAACACGGCTTCATCATCAAGGATCTACGCACCAACACTCCTTTCCTTAAAGGAACAAGCTACAACGGTCTCTACACCATTCATCCATAAAATCTCACCTCAAGTAAGATAATTCTGTACTCAACAACTACTTCTACAACTCCTCCATGGCACCATCGGCTTGGACATCCTAATCCAGAAATTCACCAACTGCTCACAAAGACTCAATCCGACATTCAAACCAACAATCACTCTCTTCATTTCACCACTTGTATTAAATCAAAGCATTATCGCCTACCATTTCAAAAACATTCAATAACTTTTGAATTGTTACACACTGATGTATGGGGACCTACCATTATTATCAAATGAATATTATAAATTCTATGTTATTTTTATTGATGACTACACTCAGTTTACATGGCTATTTCCCTTAAAACACAAATCTAAAACCATCCCAAATTCATCGAACTACATAAATTCATCAAGTGCAATACAACACCGACTTCAAAATCTTCCTATCGAACAACAGAGGGGAGTACCACTCTACCTTCCATACACTCCTCAAAAACTTGGGAATACAACATCATAATGTCATGACCCTACATCCACTACAAAATAGAGTCGTCGAGCACAAACACCACACATCATAGAAACTACACGAGCTCTCCTTTAAACAAAACCACCCGAAACCTTTTAGCCCTAGGCAGCCCTCACCTCAGTCTATCTAATCAACTTATTACTATCTCCGAACACACAAACCATGTCTCCATTTCAACTCCTCCACAACCATCCACCCGACTACAATTACCTAAGGGTATTTGCCTTTGTTACCCTCTTCTATCTCCCACAAAAACCACAATACTAGACCTAAAATCTGTCCCATGCATCTTTTTAGGGTACTCACCCAACCATAAAGAATACTTTTGTTATAATCTCAAAACATCATCCTCCCTAATTTCAAGGCACGTCCAATTCATCGAATCAACTTTCCTTTCATTCACAACACCGAAAACATCACTCAAGAACAGCCAAACCAAACCATACACCAGCCCACTAATTCTCACACCAACCTCATGCAACCCTCACCACAAACATGCAAGTTCAATGACAACACCTTAACCAACGCATCAACAATTTACTATAACCAACCTCCGCAACAGCCCAAACAACAACCCCTCACTCAGTCCCACACTCAGCCCACAACGCCATCATTCAATCCAACCGATCAAACCCCAACAAATATCGGAAGTATACATAAAGCCACAAAACCAATCCCAACACACCCAATGATGAATGACTCATCTCAAAACAGGAACAATTCAACCCAAACCTCTCACACACCTCTTCCTCACCCAAACATCAACCACTGATCTACCACATACAACACATCAGTCAAATCAGAAGCTTGGAAACACGCAATGCAAGAAGAATACCAAGCACTACAAAATCAGCAAATATGGACACTAGCTCCTCCTCAGTCAAACCAAAACATCCTTGGTTGTAAATGGACATACCGCATCAAATATAACGACAATGGCATGGTGGCACATCACAAGGCAAGACTAGTTGCCCAAGGTTTCAACCAACACTACGGTATTGAATACGTTGAACCCTTCAGTCCCGTGGAAAGAATGCCTACCACCAGAATTCTCTTCACCTTTGCCAAGTGGCATATGATACAACTAGATGTTTCCAATGCCTTCCTACATGGTAACCTACAAGAAATTGTCTTTATGAAACAACCTAAAGGATTTGAAGACCCACACAAACCTTACCATGTGCAAACTCAATAAAGCAATGTGAACAATCTTCAAGACAATGGTACTCCACATTAATCAACTTCTTGCACACCCAAGGCTTCAAACAAGCCATGCTGATCCCTCGCTAATTCACAACTCAACTGCAAACACATCATACATCCTAATTTATGTTGATGATATCCTAGTAGCTGCCCCATCCACAGCCACCATAATTTCTCTTATCCACTCTCTCACCCAACACTTTCATATGAAGAATCTTGGCAAACCAAACACATTTCTTGGGATCACCCTCATACACACACTTGCCGGCCCAATGTTACGCCAATCATCATACGCATTAAACCTACTCAAACAATTTGACATAGAAAACTGCAACGCAACTCAAACATCCACCACACAACCATTTAAACCCTCCCCACCATTCAACCAATTGAAACTTTACAAAAAAGCTTGCTGGTTCACTACAATATCTAACTGTCACACATCCTGATCTCAGCTTTGCCGTCAATAGAGTCTGCCAACACATGCATAATCCCACCCAAGATTATTTTGATCAACTCAAATGCTTCATAAGGTATGCTGGCACCCATCATCTTGGACTTCCCATCAATCGTGGTGATCTACATCTTCGAGCATATACAGACCCAGATTGAGCAGGAGATTCAATTGATCGCAAATCCACCACTGGCTATTGCATATTCTTGGGAAATACACCAATCTCCTGGAGCATCAAGAAACAAAATACAATCTCCTGCTCTTCCACATGAGCAGAATATCGGGCACTAGATATCACTACAATAGATGTCATATGGATTCACCTACTACTTAAAGAATTTGGCATCTCTCAAGACAAACATACTACCATATTCTGCGACAACATCTCAGCAATTGCACTCGCAAGAAATCCGATCTTCCACACCAGCACCAAGCACGTGGAAGTCAATTTTCACTTCATCCGCAACAACATGCGGAAACAAGAAATTCAGCTACAATACATTCCCATAGAGGAACAGACAACCGACATATTGATAAAGCCGCTCTCCACCTCTCGCTTCAACACTCACATATCCAAACTCACCATGTCCGACACTGTGGCTCGTTTGCGGGGAGATAATAGCAGCCATCAGAATATCCACACCACTTGATCAGGACATCTACATTGGATGGCTGAAGACTCATTACCTATATATACATACATATGTTCACCTCTATACGAGGATAAATGTTGAATGTAATTAGTAGAAAATATATTCTGCCCTTTATTACTCTCATATTTTCTCTCTTGATATCCTCTACAAAATAGACCTTATTTTATAGAACGTTACTAGTTTGCCAAGCAATTGGCACCAATTAAATTATAAAAAATTTCACTGCTTTTGCAAATTTTGCTTGTCCCTTCCATTACCATTCGACACCTGTGAGCGAAAAAAGCATTATTTTTTTACGGCCTATGTATTATAATAACTAATAAGTAATCATTAATGCTTAAATAGTGTTCATATAATTACTACAATTATTATAGTAACTTGTTATTTTCTCAATATATTCATTTTAATAAAATGAAAATTTTATATGCTAAATTATTGTCCAGGTTAATTTTGTATCAGCATACCGTTGAATATAAATTGTTGCATATAATGACTCCTAGTTTTTAATATTTCCTTGGCTAATATTAGGCATTATTAATGAGCTATCATGGCTTAATGGGGGAGAGTTTGGTTTTTTCTTATATTTTCGAGCCTACCATTGTTAATTTTATTTCAGTTTTGCTAAAGCATGTAGGCATGCTTAAGCATTCTATTTCGGGAACCTAAATTAAGTTGTACTTAGCGTGATTTTTGATGTAGTGGCGAATTTAACAAATTTAAAGTAATATAATGACAGTTTAATATATGAATGCATATATTTGCCTATGGAGCTACCCTCTCATGGGGCTTGCTGGGTTGTTGTATTAAAAAAAGATTGTTAAAAAAGAAATGGAAAAATTTAAATAGTGTGCACTTTTCACAGATATATTTACTACATGTCTTGAAAGTAGTCTTGAAAGTATATGTTATTGATTGGTAATTAAATGGAATTTAGTTAATGATGTTACCCTTGTTTAATGAAACATTTTAAGAGTATATATGCTTATCAATATTATGGAAAATGTGATAAATATTTAAATGTTAGGAAATTTGATTAAACTGATGTTTTATATGAAAAAGAAAAATATGAATTTCTATAATTTTTAAATGTTAGTCTGCCTTTTTTTATTCACACTATCGTGGTTTAGAATTTATACATATTATGGTGCTGAAGTGTTTATACCAATAGGCCATCTACAAGTTCATAGTCTTAGGAATATATAGCATAAGAAAAGGATAGTATCCATAGTCCCATACTAGTTTTTCTTGATAGATTTCTTTGCCTTGAGTTATAAATCTCTTTTTAGCACTTAGGATATTATTATTTGTAATAATGATATATATGATACTATATGTCAGGTAACTTATAATAAGCCGAACATGTTTTAGTCATACTTATTTTGGTCAAAAATTCAAGTCAAATTTGAACTCATTTATTAACCTGAATTGACATTTTCATAATGAGCTAATTCAGTGACTGAATATGTGGACATGTGGAAGAGTTGCTAATATGTCTTGAAGATTACTGAGGATTCTTGGACCACCTTTTTTAGGTTTATGAGACTTGATATCTAATTTGGTCTAGTTTATTCTGAATGGAGCTTCGAGTGAACTTCAAACTAGAGCCATTTCATTAACATTGCTGAGTTAAAATGTACTTTTTACTATCAAGTAAAATGCTGCGTCTCATCAGCCATGTTCCTAACTACATTATTATACCCACAGAGGATATTAAGGACAAATTAATTTAGTTAGTGCCTTGTGAATCTATAACTTGTTAAATTAAGTCTACACCTTAAACTTGTTTTGACATAGTAAGTTTGATTAAATCTTAAATTGTTTGGTTGTGTCTCTAATCTTAGATTTGAATAACTATAACTTTTGACGATTTTTCTAAATTTTCAGAATCCCAGTGTCTTGTAAATCCGTAAATTTATCGACAATATCAGTAAAAACTGTATTTACTAAATCCTTGGATTTAAAATAATATTGTAATTGTTTGATTTAAGATCGTAATAGTCAAGTTAGTTTGTCAAATAATTTTTTTTGTTTCAATTGGATTGCATCAAAGCTTAGCTCTATTGTCTATCTCTTTTTGCATTAATTATGCCCATCCTTATTTAACTCATTTTATAAGAGGCGCCTTGGTGCATGTATTCACAGATAATATTCTTCTTGCTATTAAGATTAAAGACGAACTTTTAGTGTTGAACAACCATAAAATCTTAATGGTTTAAGCATAGTAGATCCCAAAAGAGTATAGAATGTTAGTTTATTCATACTGAAAAATATAAAGTGAGGATATGACAATTAAAAATCATGTTATCAAAAAGTGTGAGTTGTTCAACTATGTAGGTTTAGTTATACAAAATATGATGAAATAGAAGGTGAAGCAATTTGGTTGAAATGGAGGAGCATGTATGCGGTGTTACTCGATCAAAAAGTTTTACTCATATTTGATGAATGAGTGGGTATACAAGATGTGGAATGAGTATATATTTTTAGCAAGGTTGGAGTAGCTCCATTTGAGGATAAACTCAGAGAAAATAATTTAGATGGGTTAGGCATATTAAGTGCTGACTTATAGTTTCCCTTTTAATGAATGATGAATTAATGAGTTCCTCATGTTAAAAAGAAGTGATCTAAAAAGATATGGCAAGAAGTTATTTGAAATGTTTTCATTTTGAGTTTAGGAAGGGCCATTATTTGGTAGGCATAAAATAAAGACAAGATTCATATAGCTGGCCTCACTTAGTTGGATTAAGGCTTGGTTTCTTGTTTTAGATGTTTTGCTTTCTTCTATTTTTGTGTTAATAAAAAACATAAGGTTATCATTTGGGTATTTATTTTGTGATGTAATTCTATTATTAAATTGATGACAATGGTTGTAGTCCGGTGGCAGCCTGATGGAAGTATGTCAGTGGTTTGGTGGATATCTGGCAGATATATGATGGCTACTCTTCTGTCACAATGGTTCAACGATGACAAAATACTGAAAGATTGTTTTTAAGACATTTAAAGTATCTAATAATTGTATGCATTGTTTTCAAACACCTAATATGTTTTGACTTCAAATACAATATATTTTGTTTTAATAAAATACCTAATAGCTATTAAACATAGCTTGTGCGAAAGTTGTTATAGTTGACTTGTTAATGGACTAACAGCTAGATTTTCTATCATACCAATTGATGGAGTTTACAATTCCCTGGCAGCATAGATCATTTTTCATGGGACTAATCAATTTTTAAACAAGAACATGTACATATAGATTCTTGCTTTTTTCTTAAAAGAGTAAAACAAATGATGTCTTGGAGCCCCTTTAAGTTCCGGTTCAACCATATATATTACATAATTACTTGAAATTACTACATGTGATAAAATATAGGACTCCTAGCCCATTGGAAAGAGTATCTATCCTAAAACCATAACATAGGTCAACAAAGCATTGTAACATAGTTCATTTTGTTGTGTATTTGTTATATTTACTTTATTTATTTACTTTTTTGATATTCTATCATTTAGTCAACCCGAAGCAGTGACATGTGGGAATGGCATGAGAACGATTACTGCCTAAATGAGGCAACCATGACTGGTACTTGTTTTTCTTAAATTTGCTGTCAAATTATTGTATATAAAGGAATTTTTTTTTGACAATGTATCTTCTTAAATTCATAAGATATCTCTCATTGCTTGTGGGATGAAGTGAGCCAAAGTGAGGACAGCTTGATGTTCATCCTGGAAGAACAGACGCCCATCAAAGACTGCACAGATTTTAGTTGCCAGACAGTTAATATTGAAGGTTCTTGCCTTTTGTCTTTTCAGTGTATGCAAAAATGAGGTGACATTAACAAGAATAATATATGTGCATTCAGATAATATAAACAAATTATTAGAAGAATGCAGAGAGTCATCACAGAAGAGGCGCCGTGTGCTGCATTTTTCTCGTGATTCTGATGACATCGATGTTTGCAATGCTCAATCCTCTTCTGTCTTTCTCAGATCAAAGGTTTTGTAGTAAATTTTTTATTATTTTAAATTTTTTAGGATTTAGGGGTTTTAGTTAAGCTTAGCTTGTTTTCCTGCAATGATTATATCATATTTTGTTATAATTTAGGAGAGGGAGGAGGAACAAATGGATGACGGTCCTTCATCATCAGCAAATGTCGAATGGAGCTCCCATTGGGATTTAGGATTGCCGGGTTTAGCGTTTTTCAATTGAAAACCTTTACTTCAACATGAAATTTAACTTTTTTTATACAATTCAAGTTTGATAGAAAAGCAAATTAATTTAAAGGAATTTTTAATAGCATATTTAATTCTAGATGGTGGATGTGCCTTCAACTCCGAAGCATGGGATGAGGCATCCGAGGGATGGCTTGACGACTGCCTTGATTCAAACTTGATGCAGTGCAAAATAGATGAGGCTGCAGCTCCTGTAAATGACCAGTTGTATGTTTTTTTTAATTTTCTGAAATTTTTCATTTAAAAAAAAGGGATTTATGATATCCAGTATACTACCCAAATCTTTATACTCTTCGTATAAAACGCTCAAACTTTAATTTTTTATAAAAGAACATTATCATCTCTACATTTCTAAAGTGCATGAACACTATGATGTGATTAAATTCTCGTTTGAGGTTTTCTGCAGGAACTGTGATGAGGTATCCAGTCAAGAAGTTCAAAATGCAGGTATGTCTTTATTGTTTTGCTTACTGAGACCCAATATCTGACCAAAAGAAGTCTCCATCACCACACAAGATTCTCATAGAGACTTTTTTGGGTTAGATTTTAAGGCAGCCGATTTTTCTTCCTCTTCAAATGTGTTATTTTTTGCATGCCGGTAGAGCTCAACAACTTGTCTGAGGTCGAGTCTGATTTGGCACAGCAAGAGAACAGGCCTTCTCCTCTCCCCAAACTTTTGAAAGGTAATTATATTAATATAAATACATATTCATTTAAAATTTTTGTAATATTGGTTGAGTTTTAATTTTGCCAGTATCAGGCAGGAGGAAATCCATCATAGGAACTTCTGTTGCTTATCCTTTTGCTCTAATCAAGCCATGTGGAGCTGAGGGGGGTTTAACTCTGAAGGACATAAATCAGAGGCTGCATAATCCCTTATTACCATCAATAACAAGGCAGTTGGAGGGTGAGGACCCTTTCCTTTCGTATCCTACCTCGGCATTTTCAGGGAAGCCAGTGGTGGTAAAAACAAAAATTCACACCGAAGGGGGAAAGGGCAGCATCACCATAATGAGAACCAAAGGCTGATTGGTATTTGTTTCTCCCCCTGTTTTGGTTTAAAAAACGCTGCTCCCAAGACAGATCCCCAAAATTGGATAAAGGAAAATCTCGAGGACCGTTGGGTGCCCTGCCAGGTGAACAGGGCACCATACGGTCCTTGTGGTGTTTTTTTTGGTTAGAATTTGGGGCAGCCCAATGTTGTTTTTTTGTTTTAATGCATTATGGCCATTCTCTTTCTCGGTCTTTTGGCTTTTGTAAGAGTTTGCTTGAGAATTGCTTGCCAATGCAGTAAATAGTGTGGGTACCTTAATATAAACACCTGTGTTGATATTTAATATAGCATACCCTTCCCTTTCTTATCCTAAGGGGTAAAATTTTAGTCTTAAGAATTTTATTTTGTTTTAATGTTTGGGAAATATCATTTGTTTTATTTTTTTTCATAGAGCTCCAATATTGTTAGGAGAAACATTCTGATCATATCTTTTGATGTAGGGTAGATTAGATTAGTAGGGTTTATGATTATATGAAAGTTTGATGAAAGTTTTCATGAGGTCATGAGTCTTAAATATTGGCTTTTGGTTGTTGAATGAAAGCTTGTTTTGCTGCAAGAATAATGTAAAACAACCTTTTAGGACCATCTTTTTGCATTTTTGTTTGAATAAACTCAACTCAAAATTTCCTAAAGTTGATTAGTTAACTCTTTAGGTTCCTTTGGATCCCTGTGAATTGAGATCTTCAAAATGCATGTGTTCAAAGGAAGTATAAGATTAACTTTAAACTTTATCTTATCTTTAGTAAAAACTTGAGAAATATCCTCTAAAGAACTAGGAGGTTTCTTGTCATGCATCATATTGGCATGAAAGGTTAATCTATTAGCTTTAATGATTGAAGATTTTAGAAGAAACTAAGACAGCACAACCCACCACTAAAAAAAACTTCTTACCATTGAAGCATTATCTATAAGCAAAATAGCATGTTCTTAATGAACTTTCATGCTCGCATAGAGTAAGCCTCTAGCACCCATGGCAGTATTATATTAAATAAGCATGAAATGAACGCTAATGCATATTCTTGCTTCAAGAAATGCCTTAAATGTAGTGCATAAAATCATGTGCTTCATAGACATGTTGAATGCTTTGGCAATCCTCTCAAGTGGCCAAATTGATAAAATTTTAGAGGATCATTCATGTTGTCACACAAGTTTGTGCCCAAGTGGTTCTCTTAAGCAAGCACATGCGAAGTTTCGGTCATTTCAGCCATTAAAGTGTGGCTGAAGTGTAAGAATGGGACATTTAATGGTAAGGTAATGCATTTAAGAAGAGTGAAGTGTATGAATTGCATAAAAGCTATTGCATATGTAATTGTAGATCATTGTGAATGTTATTATTGATTGCTAAAAGCAATTATAACTTTATTATGAAAGAATTGTTTGAGACAGTAAAGTGATAAGAGTGGATTGATAATTGTATGATGTTCAAGACTTGCATTAGAGTATTTGTGTTGGTATTGATCTCAATGAAAGCGATATTATTTGTCGAATAAATTCAATTTTTGTGTTCGCAATTTAAATATGCAGTAAGTTATATAAACTATGTTATAGCCATCAATGATGAATCCAAATAAATAATAATTATTTTTTCTAAAGTTGTGATACATAGTGATAAGTATATATGTGATTAAATAACAAAATTGCTCAATTTAAAAATGTTAGTTCGTGTTATAAAATGTGTATGAGCAAATGCTTATACTTTCTTATACATTGGTAGTAAAAAAGCATTGGTGGATGCATGGAGGGGTAGAAGTTAAGTGATTATGTATTGAGATGAAAGTGGTGATGTAAATGATTTGTAATCAAGCAACTTATCTTTGATGAGGTCAAAAGGATCAACGACCTAGTCTAAAGATTATTATCGGTGGAGATAATAAGTTATCATGGATGAGCCAATGCTTCATTTGAGGTCACTCTCAATTAAATCTTGATGGAATTTCTATGAACATCAAAGAAAAGATGAAAGAGCATCATGAATTAGAGCGGACACTTCGTTATTAATGTCGTTTGAGTAGTCCTTATTTTGTAAATGATAGCTCTTTGATATCTAATGGAACTACCATTTTACTGGCCCATTCATGTAGAAGGAGAAGACAATTTATTTGTCTTCATTGATGGCTTTTGGAGACCATGAAATCATTGATTTTGCATATCCATTTTTTGGTATTGCCACTAGAATATTGAGGGATTTGAGGACATAATTGATTGCATACATGCAGGCCGTGTTGATTGGAGTGTTTCAATATTAACTTTGATAAGCCTTCATTGTATGGCATTTATTTTTTGAAAAGAGATTTGTAGATTGAGTGAGGTCATCATGGATCTCTTCCAATAGAGTTTTGCTAGAATCAATTCAATTGGTGACTTTGGAGGTTGTTTGCTTTTGGCTTTGGATAAGATGACCTCACTCGATGACCACCAAAGCAATTGTCTAACTAAGAGATTTGTAGATTGAGTGAGGTCATCGAGGATCTCTTCCAATAGAGTTTTGCTAGAATCAAGTCAATTGGTGGCTTCGGAGGCTGTTTGCTTTTGGCTTTGGATAAGATGAATCATGGATAGCTTTGTGTTTAACACATTATTCCTAGCTTTAAATATACAGAGGGAAAATAAATAAATAAATAAAATAATATTTTTGTTTAATTGAGTTTTAAATATAAAGTAAATATGTGACCGATAAAATTTGAACTCAAGATCTGAAATAATAAATATAGAGCCTCAAACCTAGAGTTTCAACAAATTCACAATGTGTCTAATTTTTGTATTTTTTGTCAAAAATAAAAATTTATTTTGAATATTTTCTACATAACAAATACATTTTGAGAATAAGTTCGGAAACTCCACCTCAAAAACAAATTCCAACAAACATAAAATATATTTTTTTATAAGAAAATTAGGATTAAATACATTTTTGCACCTTCCCTAAATGTATATATTTTAAATGAAAATTTTAGTCATTCATTTTTTGAGTATTTTAGCTTAGAATTTGAATGTTATGTGTAAAATAAAAAATGATTTAGCTGGTAATATGAAAGTGTTTTACATATGTAAAATTTAACAATTAACTAAATAAATACTTAAAATTTGAATGTTATGGGAGTCAATTATCCCCACGCTCTTATATAGATAGAAAACTCTATCTATACATATCGAGAGAAGAGCGACGAAAGGAGGTAAACCCTAGATTTAGAAACATGCCATTGCTATATAAAACATCGTTGATCTGAATGGAGTGGCAATTCATTCGCGATAATGGAAAATGGCAACAATAGAAGCCCTAATCTTATCAAAAGGACAACAATGAAGACGCTCGGAGAAATCATCCAAGGCGAGGAAAGCAAATCTCCATCGAAGGTTCCTTTGATGATACTTCTGGAGATGGAATCTGGTTATTCCGAGGAGGAGGAAGAAGAAGAAGAAGAAGACGGAGGAGGAGGAGGAGGATCATGGAATAATGAATTAGATGAATCTGTGTATATGTGCTACGTATGCAGGGTGAGAAATTAGATGGAATCTGGTCATTCCTTGAGGCCACACATTCTGCTGCTTGTGTTCCAAGGAGTTATGGGCCAGCAGAAACCACTATCTTCTCTGCAATGTATGCATCCTTGACATCCTCAATATCTTCTGATGATTGATGATCAATCAGCATCGCCTATGATGTATGATTCGTATTATTAATGTTTGAGATTCAGAATTCGGGTATAGTTTTTATCAGATTTCCGTGTAAGAAAATAAAGTATTTGAATGTATATGATTGTTTTTCTAAAAGGTTATAGATTTATAAGAAGTTAGGAAAATGATAAAACTAAATTATTCAAATTTTTCAAAAGAAATTATGATAAAAAGTGTAATGTCTTTTCATGCTTCTTCTCCTTAGGCAATTAGTAGCATATAGAAACAAAGTTTATGTAAGTTATCATAATTAAATGTTGGGATCTCTAGGATTCAAATGTGGAACAAATCATATATATATATATATATATATATATATATCTGTGTGTGTGTGTGTGTTGAGCAAAATCAAAATAAAATATAAAGAAATAGCATACATCCAAGCACAACTACAGCACAAGACAAAAAATTTACGTGGCTCGGTGTTAACACCTATATCTATGGGGATGAAAACAGAGAATGTTTCATTATTGGAGATGAGATTATAATATATTTAGAGTTTTGAAATTCTTACCCAAATCATAAGAGCTTTTGTCTCTTCCTTGGAACACCAATATACCCTAAAACTAAATGGAGACGTATATTTTTGTTGTTCTAAACCTAAAAAGGGCTCGCAAAGAATATATAAACGCTCAAAAAAGTTGAATCGCGAGCGCCATGGCTCGCCGTGGCGCCCTCATTTCGAATGCCCAGACGGTGCAGCAAGCCGTGGCGCGTCCCTGTCGAACGCTCAGGCACTGCTGCGCACCGTGGTGCGTCCTTGTCGAACGCTCAGGCACTGTGGCGCGCCATCACCCATTCTTGTCGAACACTCAGCAGGCGTCAGGCGCTATGGTGCTCCGAGACGCGATCCTGTCGAACGCCCATCAGGCGCCAAGTGCTGCTGCTTGCCCTGACGCCTTGCAAGCACGCAGTGGCGTGCGTCCATGTCGAACGCCCAAGCGCTGCGGCGCGTCATTGCACGTTCCAGTCGAACAATCAGCATGCGACAGGTGCCAAGCTAATTGTGGTGCGCGTCCGTAAAAAACTTCATTTAGTCAACAATCTCCACATCATATCTCATATGCACCACGTGAGAGCTGAATCAACATGCTTTTTCGCATTGCAGCTACACCAACTTAGTTGCATACACATTCCCGTCCCAAATTAATCAAGCCGCCCATAGTTCCAACAAATGAGAAGCCTATAGATACTTCTCCAAATTCACCTAAGCCTTACAATGGGTGAATTTATGAACAACAAATACTTTTGTTAACATGTCAATTGGATTGTCTTTAGTGCCAATCTTCTTTAGTAAGATCTCACAATCTTCAATGATATCCCAAACAAATGGTGTCGTACATCTATGCACTTTGTGCCAGTGTGACAGACCAGATTAGTAGTTAATAATATAACATTTTGACTATCATAATGAACTACTACTCCTCGTTGCTTTGCACCCAAATTTTCCAGTAAGTCTTTTATCTAAATAGCTTCCTTGAATATTTTAGTAACTGCTATGTATTCAGATTTGGTTGTAAACAGGACAACCATAGGTTGTAGAGTCGATCTCCACCCTACCGGACCTCCTGCTAATGTGAACACATATCCAGTAGTTGATCGTCTATGATCCAAATCTTCCGCATAATCAGAATCCACATTTACAACACACAAATCATCTATTGAAGACTGCTTTTGAAATCATAATACAGCACCAACTGTACCTTCTAAGTGCCGAAATATTCTCATCACTGCTTGCTAGTGATCATTCCTCGAATTGTGCAAATACCGACTCACGACTCCAACTGCTTGAGCCAAATATGGTCTAGTGCAAATCATGACATACATCAAACTTCCAATTGCACTAGCATAAGGCACTGAGTACATTTCTTTCTTTTCAAAATCTATTTTTTAACATAGCTTTGCAGATAAACAAAAGTGAGATGTTAGAGGTGTATACTTTGTAGAGTCATCAATTCTAGACAACTTCAGCACCTTTTTTAAATATTCTTTTTGGGTAAGCCAAATATTTTCTGCCTTTCTATCCCTATAGATTTTCATTCACAGTATCTTCTTTACCTCTCCCAAGTTCTTCATTCATTGTTCTTTGACAACTGCTCTTTCATGTGATCTATCTTGAACTGATCTAGAGTCGCCACTAACATATTGTTGACATATAAGAGCATGTAAATAAAGTTACATTGGGTAGCCCTTTAACATACACGCAGTGATCAAACTGGCTTCTATTGTACTCATCTTCTTGCATAAACTGATCAAACTTCTTATATCATTATCTTGGTGACAACTTTAGACCATAAAGAGATTTGTCTAATTTACATACCAAGTCTTATTTTCCCAGCTCAATGTACCTTGGGGGTTGTTCCATAAAGATCTCTTCCTCTAGTTCTTCGTGCAAGAATGTTATTTTTACATCAAGCTGCTCAAGCAACAGATCAAATTGTGCCACAAAACTAAAAGCACACATATTGATTAGTGTTTAACAACTGAGGATAACACTTCATCATAGTCGACCCCTTCCTTATGAGCAAAGCTTTTGGCCACTAATCTAGCTTTGTAGCACATGTCAGCTTTTAAAGATCCCTCTTTCTTCACATACACCCACTTATAACCAATAGCCTTTCTACTTAGAGGGAGTTTCTCCAACCTCCATGCCTCATTTTTATGAAGAGACTCAATCTCTTCATCCATTATCTGCTTCCATAAATTTCTTTCTGAGCCCATTACTATATTTTTGCAATGGGATAGAACCTCATCCTTCAATACAAACAATGCATATGTGTCATAGTTTCTGAGCCAGGCGAGCTATTGTGTTACATTCCTTCTGGGTCTATCTCTCGCAATCATCTCCTAAACTGGAGTCTCACTAACAATGTCAGTTTGTTCTTCCACATCAACAATGTGGTCTTCATATATAGGAGTATCCTCGATGTGATGTGAATACTTCTGTGGAATAAAATGAGTGGCATCAAATTCCACTCTTTGCCTGCTTACATGAGCCTCTGTATTATCCTCCACCTGATGCGAACTCTTGAGGCTCAAGAAAAACTTCATCAAATGTGACATCTCTTCTCACCACGATCTTCCTATCCGCTGGATCAAATAACTTGTATCCCTTTACTCCGTGTCAAAAGCCCACAAAAATTGCCTTCATAGCCCATGATTCTAGCTTATCTTTCTTGACATGATAATAAGCTAGGATCCCAAAGACTTTCAACTGATCATAATCTGTGGCAGGATGTCTATACCACAATTATATTGTAGTTTTCTTATTAAGTGTTGCAGATGACAGACAGTTCACCAAGTAGCATACATATTCTAAGGCCTCTGCTGTGGTGCCCCATCCCCATCGTGGTCATGTTAACAATAATACAATAACATGATTATAGTGGAGTGGTCACCGAGACATATCTCCCATTTAAAGTCAGATTAGGTTTCTACCTAACTCGTCCATAACTGAAGGATGTGACCCATCTGAACCGAGTCACTAAATATATTGGATTTTTCTTATTAAGGTCTAGATCATAATTATATTAGAGTTTTCTTATTTAGTGTTGCAAATGACAGATGGTTCACCAAGTAACATACATATTCTAAGGCCTCTGCTGTGGTTCTCCATCCCCAACGTAGTCATGTTAACACTAATATAATAATATGATTATAGTGGAGTGGTCACCGAGACACATCTCCCATTTAAAGTCAAATTAGGCTTCTACCTAACTCATCCATAATTGAAGGATGTGACCCATCTGAACTGATTCACTAAATGATCATACAGAAGACAGAGTGTGGAAGAAAGAAATGAAACATTTATTAAATCATAAATGCAGTAAAGTAAACATTCAATTATCTCAGAATATAAGTGTAGTTAAGAAAAGTATTTTCAAAATTATTATAACTTAAATGAGAATTTCACGGAAAGAGGCAACAATATTAAAATTTCAAAATACATATATCATTTAAGTTATAAGTTTTTAACTTAGTTGATTTTCTAGAAAATACATATATCATCTAACCAACCACAGAGTTAGACCCGAGTCTTTTCTGTCAAAGAAAAATTGAACTAAAGAGGCAGACTAACTAGAAGATATTCCATAAAATTAATCTGACGTCTAAATCATAGGACTTAAATACTGAACATACTAAATTATCATGAATATAATTTATGCATTCAAAATTAACATAGAATTCTTATTGAATATTTTATATTCAACTAATATGTCCAAAAGTATAAGGCTCAAATACTGTGCAAAGCATCAAAGTCAAAGCAAGCAAGACTCTACTAAAATACGTGTGATATCTATTATTGTCTATTTTATTTTTTCTATCTATTCTGAGAGAATACAAGCTTAAGATCTCCAATATTCAACTATCGAGTAAAATCTCAGATCCACAGCCTTATAAGGTTAAACAATATAACTTATCAAGTTCTATTTCAAAATTAGAAATATTATTTACAAAGGTTGAATAAATAATCATTCGTAATATTTTAATATTTTATTCATCTTAAAACCAAATCTTGATTAAGAAAATCAAGATTAAGGGTTTTAGAGTCAAACTCCAAACATGGGGTTCAAACTCTAAAATCAAAGATGATAATATCTAAACATCTAAGGTTTCTCATAATACTTATTCTAAGAGTTTTAAGAAGATTTAAAGCCAAAAGATTTAGACCTTAAGATAAGAATCTCAATACTTAGGAATGGCTGCAATTAACTAAAGTAAAAAAATAAATAATCAAACTTAAGGATATAACCTAAAATCTAAAATCAATGGTTCATTCTATTGAGTAACCTAGTTCACCAAATAGAATGAAGACTAATGTGAGTCTACACTTAGGAAGAAATTACAAAGATCTTCTAAAAGAACTACTCAAGGGAATGTATTATTGAGGTGACTTAGAAGAAGTCTAGTAATTGAATACTGAGATTCATATTGATTTAAACCACCTTGAAGTGTGATTAATGTTTTATAGTGAACTTTAGACACTTGAATGAATATCTAAATGAAAGTTGTTCATAAAAGATTAAAGATTAAGCATGTCAAATTTTAGCTACTGGTTCAAAGTATTTTGAAAGTTATGAATGAGCAAAGTTTGAGGAAAATATTAACTATTTCTAAAATTTTCTAAGAAATAGTCATATTATTTTCTGAACTTTGGATCTAAATATGAATACCTAAATAGAAAAACTAAATTTTGTGCTCAATAGTGAAATTGTTCCTAACATAACAGAGAATAATCATGCCAAAGAGCAGCTAAATCCAATGGTTATATTAAAAGTTATGATAACAACAACATAGCAAAAAAATTTCTAAAATTTGTCAAAAACTATTTTCTGAATTTGAATGGGTGTTTGTTGAAGTTTGAGTGCTTAAATGATGACCTTAGATTCCAAATGAATCAGTAAAATCTTCTGTGATATTGTTTACAAAATTCAAAAAAATAAATATGCAAAGTCCCAACACTCAGATCCTAGTAGTTGAAAAGTTACAGCTCTCCAAATTTGACAAAAAAGTAAAAATTTTTAAAAAAAAAAAATTTTTAAAAAAAATTAAACTTTTTTTAATTTTTGGGTAATTTTGAACATTTTAAAGGCAAAATTAGGTGCAGTATTTTTTATGATTTATGAAAAATACATATGGTATGTGTGTGCAAAATTACAACACCTAATATTGAGTAGAACAAGAATTATGATAGTATGAAATAAGGATGAAGAATTACAAAAAATTTGAATAAATATAAGATATTTTTTCTTGAAATTTTATGAATATACACATATAAATTATGCAATCTAAAATATCATTATGAGTGTACCTATAACCTACTAGTATTATATTTTATTTGATTGATATATATAAATATATTTCAAATATGAAATATATTTGATAAAGAAGAGAAATAATGAGAGAATCAAAGAAGAGAGTACTTTGAAGCAAATTTCTTGATGAAGCCTAAATCATCTCCTTGTTGTGGAAAGAATGAGATAATGCAACCTATATATTCTTCTTTAGGTGGTTTAGATCTTTCAATATATTTTTCTTGTCGTGGCTCTGTTTAGGAATGAAGTCATTAGGGTTTTGTGTAACAACCCAAGTTTTTACCAGGTTGATTTGACCTAAGCTTGAGTGAATTAAGACAAAACTTAAGATCCAGATTTAAGTATAATTAAAATTAAATTAAAAAATCCTCAAATAAAACATAATGAGGGGATCTGTAACAACCCTAAATTATTACTTAGCCTAATTTTAGCTTAATCGTATTATAATTATCATTCCGTTAAGTTCATATGGTCATTAGAACTAAACACTAATGATTTGGAGTGATTCAGATCTCAATCGAGTATTTGGATTATTTTAATAATATTTAATTAATTATAAAATTTAGATATTTAATTTGACCTCAAAATTAAAATTCGACTTTGTCATTGCGCTCGTCACCCATAAGTTAGCTAGGGTAATATTTTAGAAGTGTTTGGAAGTCGTCAGATTTTCTCGAATATTTTAATAAATTTAAATATCCTGATAATTATGATAATTAAATTAATCTCCAAATTAAAATTCGACTTCGCCATTACGTTCCTTACCCTTGAATTCGCTAGGGGTAAATTTTTGAGATTTTTTCGGAGCCCATTTATTTATCTAATTTAATTAGGAAAATATGTTAATTAAACAATATTAATTAATTAGCTTTATTAATTTAATTCTCCATTTTCCTTCTTCTCTCATGCGCTTGGGATCCACTCCTTTTTTCGTGCAAACAGCGCCCCTTTCTTCCCTTCCTGGCGCACGCAAGGAGCTCTGCCATCCCCCTCCTCCTTAAAGCTAGCTCACTAAACTCCCCTCTTTATTTTGCTGTCAGCTGAAGTTCCTTCTCCTCCCCAAGCATCTGAAGAATACTTAGCTTTCTTCATCCTCTTGCTAGCAGTTGAAGAAGCTTTTGAAGAATTCTATCCCCTTTCATTTGCAAGCTTAGGTACCTTTTCTTGTACACCTCTTTTAATGAATTTAATCAATGCCTTTAGAAATGATGTCTTGAGCAACTTTTGCATGGCATTAGGATTTATTATCGAGCCTCAATCGTACTCGAATGAGTTCGATCGAAGCTCATTTTGTCAATTAAGAAAATAGTTCTGCAAATAAGATTTATGTATACTTAGATCTAAGGCATCATTGTTTGCGATGTTGAATAACTTTTTCATGTCAATTTTGGTATCAATGGAAAGATCTTGGATCGGTATATGACACCGCACTTGAGGTGCCCTGAATTGAGGGTAATTGGGTGAAATACGTTCCCTTTTTCGCCCAGGAAAAATTATCGTTGTGCGCTACAGTGCGCCGTAGCGCCTGGCTCTCGACCAGGTAGGTGCTACAGCGCGTCGCAGCACCCTCGTCTCGAGAAATTTGACGTCGTAGCACCTAAAAGCGATGTAGCGCACCGCAGCGCCCGCATCTTGGGAAATTTGGCGTCGTAGCGTCTGAAAGCACTGCAGCGCGCCACAGCGCAGAAATCCGTCGTAGCGCCTGAAATTGTTGCAGCGCAATGACCCGCCACAACGCGCCATAGAGCTCGAGTCTAGGCCAGGCGAGCGCTATAGCGCGCCATAGCTTGCAGAACTGCCCAGTTTTGGCCAAACTTCATATTTTTCGTATTTTGATGACTCCATGACTCTAAAAATGAAAATATATATGAAAATAAAAATTGGTTATAATGAAATCATGCATTGAATAAATATAGATGTAATTTTTTTTTAAATGAACTCCTTGCTTAGGATGCTTAGAATTTATTTGTTGAATTGTATTTAATTTTTTTTTTAAATCGTTAATTAAGTATCAATTACTTTAGCTCATAATTAGTGAATGTTAGTATTTATTAATCTCTAATTAGCCTTGTATGTGTTTCATAAAATAGTAAGTTTGCATGTTAGAACATATAATATATAATTTTTTGAAATTCTTTAATCAAGGATGGAATCCCAAAGGGATTAATTAAAAACTTAAATGAGTCAAACCTTAATTAATTTTTAATTTTATACTAATAATGGATGAATAATTTCACAATTATCTTATCAATCAACCTCTATGCAAATAACTCTAATTATGTTAAATTTAAGGTCAAGCCCTAACTTGATGGAATTTAATATTAAATATAATTAACTTAATTAATTGAACATTTGATTTGAATATTCAATAACTTGTATAAATCTAATAACTCTTGTTGATTTGTCATTGATCTTAGTTTAGTAAATTAGAAGAATTAAAAATTATAACAAATTCATATGATCTATTATCTAAATCTAAACTTACAAAAGTACAAAAGTACGATTCATGCGATATCCGCCAATGTACGATTCATTCGTTCTGCTACCCCCGTCCTGTTACGGTATTTCTCTCACTATGAAGTGGTGTTCTATCTCTGAATTATGATATTCATTTACAAAAGAATCAAAAGTATATTTTCCGCTACTGTCTGAATCCTACGAGGTAAAAAAATAAAAAGAAAAATGCAGGAGCCCACATGGATCACAAAAGGAAACCAAGGGAAAGTAGAAGATTCCCATATTAAAACAGGCTATACAAACTCACATGTTATAATCCCCTCACAAATTCCAGCCAGCTCTGAAGAAGATAGAAAGTTACACACCCACACAGACACTAAAGCAATCGTACAATTAATAAATGAGAAACTGAAGCTCAAATTCTTCAGCCAAAGGGGGCGGCACTTCTCTGAGCCTGTGAAGCCATTGCCAGCTCAAACTGCTTCAAGGAAATGGAAGACAGAGGAAAAGGCTCTGACGCTCTCTCCTCCAATCTCTTCATTCCATTAACACTGACATTGTTGATTCCATCCCATCCTATGTGAGCCACATGCTGCACATCAGTTGGGCATCCAATCTCCATCTCCATCTCATCGTCACCATCATCCTCATCATCTTTATAGATTGAGAACAAATTGGATAGATTTCTGATTCCTTTTACCAGTTTTTGAATCCCTGCGGCAAGCTTCAGTCTTGGCAAGTGAAGAAACAGAGAGGAACTCTTTGACCACACACTGTCATGGCCCCTCTCCGCTGCTCCTCTTTTATCTGAAGCAAAGATAAGTAATTCAGCAACCAAACAGATCACAAGTAAAAAGTTTGAAGTACCTTCATTCTCTGTTTCATTTTGGATGACGGCAACGCTGGACTGAGAGCTGCAGCTTGCAGAGAAGGGAAACATGGCAGGCCTGCTGAAGAGAAAGCGGCTGAGATTAGCATTGGACAGAGAGTTTGTTATATTGAGTTGCAGTGATATTGCTTTGTTGAGAAGATTGAATGATTTCAAGAAGAAGGAAAAATTCTTAGAAAACAAAGTGACAGATGAGAATAAAAATCATGGGGTGGGTTGGGTTGGTTGGTACCTGCTTTCTTGCTGATTGCAAGTCCAATTTGTAGGGCACTCTTAATTCTTTAAGAACCTCCTTCTTCTTCTTCTCTTATATACAATACTCCTATGTATCATTAAAGCATCTAATTTCAATTAGCTCACTTGAGAATAAAGCTATCTTGCTTTCCTTTCCTGTGTTTTCAGTGCATTTTTAGGATTTTATAATTTCAGTGTATATTAAAAATAAAATGTTATTTAGATTTTATATAAGTGTTTATTTATTTATATTAAAATAATATAAATATTATTTTTAAATTTGTATTGAAATAATATTTAAATCCTATTAGATGATTTTTTTAGATAGACGAATCAAAATAGTATTTTTCATATTAAAAATTAAAAAATCTTTTTAATAAAATTTATAATATTTTTCTATGAAATACTTTGATGCTTATTAAATTGGAAAGAGTTGACTTTCCCAATCATTTGCTAATTTAAATACATTCTCAAAAATCTTTTAAATAATTTAAAAAAAAAATAAGAATAAATTTTAATTTTGTAATACTCTTTGAAATAAAGTGAAATCTAAATAATCTTTTCTTAAACCTTATTATTATTATTAAGAAATTAAATATTTATAAAATTAAATTATCTCCTACGAAACAATATATTTCACAGTAATTATATCTAAATTTTATTTTGAATAGCAAAATTGATAATTTCATTAGTATCTATTTATTTATATAAAGATAATACAGATATTATTTTTTAAATCTGTATTGAAATAATATTCAAATTTTATTAGAAAATTTTTTTTGATGTCACTTTAACAACAAATCGTCTAAATAATATTTCTCTAAATATATATATATATATATATATATATATAGATTAGGAAGACAACTTTTTCGGACTAAAATAGTCTCATAAGTATTAACCATGTACTCTGACTGAAATTAAATATTAAAAAAATAAAAAGGCAACAGTCCCACAAACATAATCATATTTAACTATCTAAAATCAAATCAATTTTATATCACATATTAATTAAAATTAAGTCTTAATCAACTATACTAACATTTTCTAATTCAAGGTTTCTCCCCAAATTTTACGACATAGTAAAATCCTTGCATATGAAATCATACAAGGCTACTCATATTTTTCTAATATTTTTATATTTTTGAATGATGTGGTAGGGCTCGTTCAAGATTTAATTTCAAAAAATAAAGTATATTTAAATATATATATAATTTTTGCCGTAATATTAATAGTTTTAAATATGCTAATATAATATTTTAATTTAAAATATTTAATCTATATTGTTATCCAATGTATGCACTAGAGTACCAGACTTTGCAAATCAAAAATTTTAAGTGCACTTTGACTTTTAATCAAGCATGTCTTCTTCCAAAGAAATAAATTTAACTTGGGCTCATTATAGTAAGCGGATAGGATTTCATGGAGTCGCCTCTCGCGGTGGCTCCAACTTCTGGAACAGGCATCCCCAATTCAGTCGTGATCAAATAGGTTTCTCTTTAGCCTCAGGAGATTCTTGGAAATTCATATTCTTTGTAGTGTAGTGCGAAAGTAGATCTTTATCTCTTTTTCTCCCTTTAGACTTCTGACACTATCCTTTCTCTCACGAAGAGTTTTTAGAAGGTTGGTTCTTTATCATAGGATCAATGTAGTTGGCTTCTCCTTGGTAAGGCTTCACAAAAATGAATTTTCCTCCGACATTCTTCTCTTGGGGGTGAGAAGGTGCATTATGAATGTTCATTTTTTTATTAGCCTCAATGATTTGACTAAGAGTTTACTTTCCTCTAGCAATGGCTTGAGGCAAGGGTGTCATCTATCGCCTCTTCTTTCCAGTATTGCTATGAATGCTTTATTAGATTGACAAAGCTTATGCCACTCAAGAAAAAGCTCATTAGTTTTGAAAACATTTTATACTCTCATCTTCTTTTTACTAATGATGTTTTACTTTTTGGTAAAGCTTCAGCAGAGAATCTCTTAAATATCAAAGATTGCTCGGTAAAGTTTGTGTGCATTCAAACTTGATTGAAACCTTGAAAGTCGATCATCTTTTTTTCCCAAAAAGTGAAACAACCAAGCACCTCCACGCATACTAGGGCCTTTCTATCACTCATCATAATACTAGAGCTATACATTGCTCTTTGTTGATTGATAAATTAAGAAAATAAATGAATAGTTGGGTGTGCAAATTCTTGACACTTGCCGATAGGTTGCGATTGCTTAAGTTCTCAATTTGTTGCATTGGCTTCGCTCTTTACTTGTTCATGTTGCTGTCATTAAGTTCATCAATAGCATTCATCTCACTTTCTTGATCATGGCTCACATCCGATAAAAATGAATATACTTTCTTATGATGTGATCGCCATTTTGAGAGAAAAAATGTGGCTTGGATCTGATTACTCATAACACTTTGCTTATGAGTTGCAAACTTACCTTTGATGCATTATTTGCAACACTTTGATTATGAGTTGCAAACTTAATTTTTGTTAGTGCATTGTCAATAACACTTCATTGTTGGTTGAATGGTAAGAGTATAATAATCTTCATATTCTTGATAATACCGCTATTATTGCAAACCAGAAGTGCTCCCTTTTTTGGAAGAAATTACAGCAAGCTACTAACATTATTTCCCAATACACCATACAACCTTCGGCTGGCACTGAAGCTGTTGATGGTAACCGTTGCTTTAATGTTATAGATATACTCGTACCCTTTTGTTGGTCAATAATTCTAATGTTTGGTGGCAATCTTACATTTGGTTCAAACAATATATATTGAATTTCTCATGTGCTTTGTGGAAAGTGATAAGACATGGATTCAAAATGACTAACATTTTGTCTGAGAGGGGAATTCAATATAATAAACTTTGTGTTGTCACCCTGACTATGAAATACTCTCACATTTATTTTTACTTATCCATTAAGCTATCAATTAGTGTTGCATCTCCTTCCTAAAGCGGATCTTTTCCTCTATTTACTGAATCTTGAGCAAGTTCTCCATAATATAGAGATATCATTCAGTAAGTGGCTTAGGCCATACTTATTACCTTAGTCTTAGGCCATACTTATCACACCCCCCCCCCCCCCCCCCCCCCCCATATGAGGAGAACATAATATATATGTAAATTTTCTCTTAAAGTTATGTGTCTCAAAAAGCTTGAGGTTTTTTGCAAAATAAGAATTTTGACTGCAATGGAAGTAGTCGGACATGAGCTCTAATGAAGATAGTGTTGGTTACATTGCTTGGAAGAATACCTTATCTTTCTTATTGGCTTATGGTGATGAGCCTTTGAAGTTTTGAAGGGTTTTATGTTTAGACTAGTCACACATTCTTATCGTCGACGTCAGTATTTCTTATCTTATTACTGGTATGGCTTACCTTACAGTGTGACTGGGTGATGAGCATAATGGACAAAGAAAGTGGAACTCTTCTATTTGGCAGGAAGGTATGCTCTTTAGATCTTAACTACCTTTGGATTCGGATACCACAATTGAGAACAAATTTTAACCTGAAGATACTAACACAAACTTGCAACTGCCAAAAAGTGCATTTTTTTTCTTGCGTTTGCTCTATATATAATTTTTTTTTTCTTAAGTGTGGTGAGTAGAATTTGAACTCATAATTTAGGATAACAAATCCTGAGCCTCAAACTAGACTACAACACCATTCACAAAATGCATTTTACGTTGAATTTGAGTCATGATTTAAAGTTGAGTTAAAGTTGCTTAGTGCTATAATTAAAATTTTAAACATATAATGTACGAATTGACTAAACAAAATTCAAACTTGATTCAACGCCAAGTTTGAGTTAGTTTGACTCTAACATAATTCAATTTGACTCTAACCTCAAAAAAGTAAGCTCAAGCACGACTATAGCACAAACTTGAATTTGTGAAAATATCAAAAATTTTTGATCATGTTAGATGCAGACAAAATAAAAAACGAATTCGAGTGGTTAATATAAACTAGAATATTACTAAGAAAACAAAGTGCAGAATACAAGACAACTCACACATCCGTCGGATAAACCAAAAAGTGCTTTTAAACTAGAATTATGGAGAGACATTGCACATCCTTCATTCAGTCCTTCCATCCATCCTCTTCAGCTGCTTCTCAACCTGATCAAACACACAAACAAGCTGGATCAGTAAATTTAAAAACAAGAAAATGCAAAAACAATGCATCCAAGTGTTCAATAAACGCTTAGCAGGAAGCACACCTGAGATTTTTTGCAAACATCATCAGATGCTGCCATCCATCGTCTGAACATCCCTGAGAAGAAAGATTCACATCACATGTTGGAACACTAAATTTAAAACAATGGGTGCATGTAGGGCTGAAATCAAGCTGAGTTCGATTGAGTTAGATAAGATTTGAACTCAAAATTTTTTATTTAAACTACTCAAACTCGAATCAAATTCCAGTCAGCTCGAAAATAAAAAAATCGTGCGTAGACCCGCAAGTGAAGACAGATTACCACCGGCGCATAAATCACATATATCTGACTCAATTTTGCTTTCAATTCGAGTTCTAACCAACACGAACTCGATTAAAAAATCGTTTGAGACTAGCCACAACTCATGAATTAACTCAAAAATTTCAAGTCAATTTAAGATCGACTCAAAACTCGTAGCAACTTTCAAGTGAGTCTCAAATTTAAGATAAAATTGCCTGCCTAGTGCATGTGAGGAAGCAAGCGGACCTGAAAATTTGTCCCATGGTCTGAACATCCCTGAGAAGATTGACAATTTGGATCATTGTGGGCCTCTTGGAGGGCTCATCGTGGGTGCACATCTTGGCGATGATGAGGACGGCAGCCATCTGATCCTTCGGGTGGGCGTCTGGCTGCAGGCACGGATCGAACACGTGGTCGTCAGCGACGCCGCGAACCCATTCAACAAGATTGCCTCCCCCTTTATCTTCCTCGTGGCCGACGGGGGGCCTTCCGGTGAGCAGCTCGAGCAGCACAACCCCGAAGCTGTAGACATCTCCCTTGGCAGTCGACTTCATGGACAGGCCGTACTCCGGCGGGATGTAGCCGAAGGTGCCGGCGAGGTCGGTGGTGACGTGGGTCTCACAGGCGCTGATGATGCGGGCGAGGCCGAAGTCGGAGACCCTTGCCTCAAAATTCCGGTCGAGAAGAATGTTGCTGGATTTCATGTCTCTGTGAATGATATGGGGGACAAAGCCGTGGTGGAGAAAAGACAGGCCCCGGGCAGCGCCAAGGCAGATCTTCAGCCGGGCTGGCCAGCTCAGCGCCTGGGGCTTCTTCTTCAGCCAATGCTCCAGGCTTCCATTCTCCATGTACTCGTAGATCAAGAACCTCTCCTCTCCGAAGACGCAGTATCCCAGCAATGGCACCAGGTTCCCATGCTTCACCTTTCCGATGGTCTCCATCTCAGCCAGGAACTCGCGGTCGCCCTGGAAATGCCTCCAGCTGTTGAGCCTCTTGATGGCGACCATCCGGCCCTCCGGCAAATTGGCCTTGTAGACTGTCCCGAATCCGCCATCGCCGATGATGTGAGACTTGCTGAAATCATCGGTGGCCTTCGTGATGTCGGCAAGGGTTATGCGGAACAGAGCGCGCTCGAAGGTGGCGATGTTGATGCTGACTGGCTCTTTCATCCTCTTGCAAAGAAGCTCCTCCGAGGAAGCCGGCTCTATCGCCGATGAGTTCTTGGTCTTGTTCGAAAAAGAAGATGAAGAAGATGAAGAAGAAGTAGAGGCCGCGACCGAATTCCACTTTTTCCGGTACTGTCTGATGATTGCAAAGAATACGAATGTAGAGATGAATGCGGCGGCAGCAAAAACGATACCCCCGAGTAAAGCCCGGCCTAATGCTCTTGCGGAAGGGTACGCAGCAGCCATCGGCTTTAAGAAATCGCGACTGGCAGCAGCGCAGGCCTGGGCCGCCGCCTCGCAGTTCTCTGGCGATAGTTTGTTTCCGGCGAAATTCGCGAAGGATAGAGCGGCTATGCCGCAGATCTCGCAGGGGACGGCGTGCTGGAGATTGTTGTTGGAGACATCGAGATACGTGAGGAACTTCAGACCGGAGAACGAAGGCGGGAGGCTTCCTGAGAAATTGTTGTCGTGGAGGTCCAGAATCGAGAGAGATGACAGGTTTGAAAAAGATCCGGAAATAGGACCAGAGAAGAAATTGTTGCTCGCGTTGAATATCAGAAGTGGGCTGTCTCCTTCTGCGCTATTGCCCGCAGAAATCGATATGGGGCCAAAGAGAAAGTTTCTGCTGGTGTCCAGATGAGTGAGGCTCCTCATTTCAAAAATAGATTCAGGGAGAGGGCCAGTAAGCCGATTGCACGATAAGTTCAGCTTCACTAAACTCGGCATCATTAAGCCAAGATTATCAGGAATCACACCCTCCAGCTGGTTGTTTGACAAAAGCAGGCCCTGAAGGTTTCTTAAAGACAGCTGCGCTGATAACAATGTACCTGAGAGAGAATTGAAAGAAAGATCAACGACAGCCAGGCTCGGGAGATCGTTGAGCTCCGGAGGAATTGAGCCATTAAGCTTGTTTCCTTGCAACATCAGCTCTTTCACTGCCAGGCAGTTCTTGATTGATTGAGGAATTGGGCCCTCGAGGTTGTTGTAGGATAGATCAAGCACCCCATAATGTTGATTGAACTCTGAATCTGGGTGCTGTGATGGCAGAAACCCGCCGCCGCAGAATTCGTCAGGAATTTCGCCAGAGATTAGATTGTTGGAGAGCACCAGATCACCAAGAAGCTTCAGCTGGGATATGGCCTTTGGAATAGAGCCAATCAGTCTATTCGACCCAATGTCAAGTTCTACCAGGTTAATGCAGTTAAAGAGATCCGAAGGGATCTCCCCAGATAAACTATTCCCATTGAGAGACAAATTAGTCAAGTTGCTCAATGCTCCGAAGGAGTTTGGAATGGTCCCTTCAAAGTAGTTGTTGTCGAGCTGCAGCCTGCGAAGGCGAGATGAACTTCCATTGCTGTCTGGAAGGCTGCCATTAAGCTGATTGTTGCTGAGATAGATTTCAACTATGGTTTTAGATTGCAACAATTGTGAGGGAAGTGGGCCAGAGAAGTTATTGTGTGACAACTCTAAAGTAACCAGAGGCAGCTCAGCTAAATAGCCTGGAATTTCTCCAAACAACCGGTTCCCGTTTAATATCAAATCAGTGAGGTTTGAGCATTTTCTGAATGCTTCCTGAATGCATCCGGTAAGCTCGTTGTCAGCAAGAGAGAGATGAGCGAGAGATACAGCCTCACAAATATCAGAAGGGATCTCCCCAGAGAGAAGGTTTGCATCAGCAGTGAATGAGGTCAAGTATTGCAGCTTTAATGAAGGCAGAACCCCGTGGAAGATGTTCTTCTCTAAACTGATAAACCGAACCATGCTCCAATTCGACATCCAGCTTGGAATTGGTCCAGACAAATGGTTATCATCGACAAGGAATGAGTTGATGGATTCAAGTGCAGAAAGACTATTGGGCAATGGACCATACAAGTCATTGAAAGAGAGATCCAATATCATCAGTTTCTTCAGGTTTCCCAACTCTTCGGGTATCTTTCCAGCTAGCCCGGCATGGGATGCAACAAGGTAATTAAGATTTGTAAGTTCCCCAATCCCTAGAGGAAGCTCCCCTTCAAAATTATTGTCAGATAGGTCCAGGTCAGTCAGGTTCTTCAGATTCGAGATCTCACTGGGAATTCTCCCTGTGAACTTGCAACCAGGGATTGAAAAGATTTCAAGTTCTTCCAGATTTCCAATGCCTACTGGAATACTCCCAGTAAAACCATTAGGGCCCAACCACAAAGAAAGCAGACTTTTCAATTTCCCAATATCTGCAGTTAGAGGACCTGTTAAACTGTTAGAAGAGAGGTCCAGTGTCTTGAGGTTGACAAGAGAACCAAAGCAAGAACTTAGTGTTCCTGTAAGAGTATTATGGCTTCCATCAAGGTATACAAGATTTGTAAGATTCGCAAGGCTCTCTGGAAGGCTACCGGAAAAAGAGTTCATGCTAAACTCCAGGACCTCCAGCTTTAGTAGATTGCCGAGCTCCATGGGAATGCTTCCTGAGAAATCATTTCCAGAAAAACAAAATACTTTGAGATCTTTGAATTTACCAACAATAGGGCCTAAGTTTCCATGAAGCATGTTTGAACTCAGTACTAACTGTCTGAGCATAGTCAGGTTGGAAAGTGATAGAGGAACAGCTCCTGCAAGCTGATTATTGCTCAAATCCAAGTGCTGGAGATTCCACAGGTTCCCTAGCGTTTCAGGAATTTGGCCTGAAAGCTCACAGTTGCTCAAGTTGAGGAGCAAAAGGGAACTGAATTGTCCAATGCAACTTGGAATGGGAAACTTCAGAGGTGTGGACGATAAATCTATTGCCTTCACAGTTCCATCTTTAGTGCATGTTACACCTAACCACTGGCATGGTGGTGTTTTTTCATCAAACCAGTTTGGAATGAGGGATTTCACTCGGATGAGTGAAGACCTGAGAGTAAATAGAGTCTGTGTATCCCTGCTGTATTCTGAATTTGAGAAGGAAACACAGAAGAGGATGACAAGAATGATAGATATATTTCCAGGTGATCTCATTTGTTTAGCAGTCTGGCTAGTCATTCCTGAAGAGAAAATAAAAGATTATGGACAAATACTTATAACCATAATGATGATTATAATACTTTATTTGGGTGCAAATCAATTTTTGTCAGTAGTTAAAGGTCCCACTATAATAGAAGTTGAAAGTTTAAACTCTCTTAAAAGATATCTAGGCATGCTCAGAATACCAGCAAAAAAGAAAATCTCTTGTTAGGAACAAACAAAATAAGCACATCATTAGACGAATGGTAGAAATCCTGCTGTAGCCTTAACTAAAAGTTTTTGGAAGCTACCGTTCGTTGTCAAGAGCATGTGCAATGAAAGAAAGGTAGGCAAAAACAAGTGCTTACATAGACAATCATGTGTGCTTTTGTGCAGATTTTTAGGATGGAGATGAATCAATGCAACTCAAATTAAGCTAGATATACTAATGATAGAATATTTTTTCAAACTAAAATACTAGGATTGTAGGAGGCAGGTTAACAAATGTTATTTCTACACCAACAGCTTTTCAAGAGCATTACTAAACCACACATTCATTTCACCATGAGAACTCTCCCGAGCAATTATCAATCAAACAAAATATTTTCAACCATAAAAAATAATGCATTGAGAACCCCCTTAATCATACAACTTGGGGTGAACTGCATAAATATAATAGAAGTAGTCTTAATCCATGGCAGACAAGAGCCATTCAAACCCAATCAAATCGTCAATGCTAATACCACTTGTTGAGAAAGATATGAATCAAAGAAGTTATGTTGTGCTAGATGCACCAAAAATCAAACATATTTTTAACCTAAAAGTTTGAGCATAGAGATAAGATTTAGTTAGATGTTCCAATGTCCAAGTTTTTTGCAATTGCTAGATGTAAGATTGAGAAGGAAAAAAATAAATCCATCAATTTAACATATTCTTAGAAAAACAAATAGTACTAAACTATACCAAAATGAGGCAGAAATGGGACATAATGATGAACATATTTTTAAATATCATTTAATTAATATTTAGATTTTATTTAAGAAATTAAAGCAATAATTTTTAAAGTATAAAATCAATTCATCGATATATACTTTTTCTAAATTATTTTATGTTAATATAACTTCAACTCTAATATGTAGCAATATCTTAGAATCTTCTCGGTTAAAAGTTGATATCTAGATATCTTTTAATTTTCATATAAAAAGGAAATAAAAACAAAAAAAATAAAATTACGTATATTTAAGCTATTGTCAAAGTCTTGATATGATGTATAATAGCATAAATCGATCTTTCATTTATTAAACCTCATAGATTGAAATAATATTATCAATATGCTATGCTACTCTATTAAAAGCTTTTTGAACCTTTACTCTTATTATGATCAAGTAGATTCAAATCATTCCTCTTGACTAAAAACACAGTCAAAATAAATCAAGCCTATTTTTTCCGAGCCAACCCAAACAAGCTTTAAACCAATTTTAAGTTTCAAGCATATTTATGAGAACTATGCACTCAGTCAAAATGAGTAAGACTGTCATCTTGGGTCAATGATCACTCAATATTCTATCAACTCTCACACCATATGTTTTATATATAAATTAATTTTCTCATGCGGCATGAATCACATGCTTAATTTGAAGACAGTTAACATTTGTCTTTGCATTCAAACTAAGAACTTGGTAACTAGGCACTCAATTTTTTGCTAATGATTTCTCACATTGTTGCCTAAATCTATCAAAATTATCCTCCTCATGTATACAAGTATATTCTAGTCTTTGGCTATAAAAGGAAATGAAGAAAGAAATGCAAGATACACCAAAGTTATACATGAGCAAGGCGAGAGAGAGAGAGAGAGACAAAAAAGAATTAAGAGAAACAGAAGGAGAGAGATGAGAAAAGAGTTATTATCCAGGAATACTATCTTGGTAACTAAAATCTAGAATCGTTGGCCTCTTTAAGTGACAATGATATTCTAATAAAAAGAAGAGTTCTAAACAAGATCAATGTGCAAATTACTTCTTCACGTCCAACCATCGTTCTGCAACATGCAATTGCATCTCTCTTGATATAGATGAGTGCCTCTGCTTGCTTTTTTTATAAGAAATAACTATTTAAATATCCTTCATTTAAAGTTTGGTATGATATTTTATGTGTAGCAATGGATATACTTGAATCTCATTAAACTCCATATATATTGTGTTCTCCATTTGTACTTTTTTGATCTAATTACCTATCTTTTTTTATAATAAATACAATAGTTTTCTTCGTTCAAATGCCTATAAATGTTCTTGTCAAAGGAATTCACTCAGAGAACCCTTTTTTTGGGAGGCAATAAGCATGATGGAAAAGGTTCAAATTTTAAGCCCTAACTAATTTATTAAATTTTATTTAATTTAATTTAATTTAACACTAGCCTTGATAAAGAATTAACGGCAAACAATTTATTAAATTTATGTTTCAAGCTTTACTAAACCCTATATAAATTAAATCCTACTAAGATATGTCAAACATTTAAATCTGTTTTTTAAGAATGTTTTGAACAAACTTGCAGCACTCTTCCCAAAACAAAATAGCACCCCGACAGCATACTGAAGAAGAGAAGCGAGTCAGTGGAGTAATAACCAACCAATAGTCCCCTTCCTCTCCATCAATTGAGTTCAAAAATCATGTCCCTGTTGATTTAGAGATGTAAATTTTTTACAACCTATGATTAAAACAAGTTTTCACTTCTCTTCCCGAGTTCTCAGATCTAGCAAAGAAACCAAAATGCATAAAAACTACAGTTTTTTCAGGGTGGAGGTGAGAAAGAGAGGAAGAGATGTTCCTACATTCCAAGTTTTAGCTGTTGGATAAAAGAAGCAGAAGAAATAAAAGCCCAAACCCAAAAGATTGATCCGAAATGATGTACAATGAGAGTACTGGAATGCTTCGACTGGAAGTGAAACGGGTTTATGGAGACTGAAAGAGAGAGAGAGAGAGAGAGAGAGAGAGAGAGAGAGAGAGAGAGAAAGGCAACAGACACTGCTGTTCCTGAAACAAAATAAAACAACACAAAATGAAGAAGAGGGCATTATCCCTACACTCTCGCTCCCTCTCTCGTAGGACGGCGGAAAAATATAAAGAATGGAGGAAATCCTCCGAGAATCCCTAGTCCTGATTCGAATTGTTTATTCACTGAAACTGATTTTTCCTCATTTATAAACTATAATGCAGAGTAAAGCCCAAAAACTTTATATTAAAATAATGACGCGACAAGTCAGGCCCGGCATTGCCGAGAGGGAAGCCATGACTGCTCTGGCGGTTTCCCTCACAAAAAATTTAGAGTTCAGGAGGCAAGATTAGCAAAACTTGCAAAGTAAGAAAATAAAGGTAGTATAACCAGATGCTGCAAAAGACAGAATTAGAGCAATCCATTGAAATCGAACATGAAGATGAACACGAGACGTGGAGATTAAACAAATAGAGGAAAAGTGATGAAAAATGCAGGGGGAGAAAGTACCTTGGCGAGTGCTCGACCTAAGAGAAGAATCGAAGGAAAAATACCAGAAAAAAAATGAAGAAGGGGAGGGTCCGTCCGTTGCTGAAGATAAAGAAGCACCCCTGCAGTCTCACTCACAGTTCAGCTCCATTGCCATCCGTACACTCACGGCAATGGCGTGAGATGCGAGAGAAGAGAAGAGAGAAGGTCCAAAAATGGCAGTTACGATTGAGACTCCTTTCTTTCGTCTTACCCTCCTCGCCATCTGCTCTGCCGAAAACTGCAGTCGGCTGGCCTTTCTTCTGAAAAATCTTTTTTTGCAGTTTAGGGAAAATGGCTATAATGCATTCTGCAAAATTAAATTAATTTTTAAAAACAAAAAATATATTTATGGATTTTGTGATGTTGAGGTTGTTTGTCATAATTGTTTTTTGGAACTTGAATTGCCATATATTCAAAAATTAATTATTATTTTTAAATTAGAAGAATTTAAATTATTGTAATATAATTAATATACATTAAAATCATTATATAATGATGTGTTAATTCAAATATAAAAGTAGATTATTAGTTAAATATATTTAAGGCTAATATAAAATAAAAATAAAAACAATTATTAATTATGAATACTTTTTAATATATATTATTGTGTAATCATTGCATCAAATTCATTTTTTAATTTTTTTCTATTTCAAATTTATTTACTATAATTATAAATTGTAAATAAATTATAAATAATAACATAAGATAATTGTAAATACATAGATAATAGCTCCAACATACTAAATACCCATTCTAATGTGATTTAATTATGAACTAATAAGGTTCAACACCTTAAAAATCTATTATATTGGCATATAAAAATTAAGCTCATTTATTTTTTGGCTATGTAACATTTTTAGGATCTTAAGAAATATAATATATTTATAATTTGGTAATTATTTAATAGCATAAGAAAAATAATTTTTGAAATATTTTCTCAAATTATTTGAAATTTTATGGATGGAGTATAATTTTAGCTATTCTATGTGCAAATATGAGATTTTTAAGATTATTAAGTTATTTTTAATAAAAAAGCTATCTTTAGAAAATAATATTTTTGTTGTATTATTTTATTTTACTTAAATTATCTCTTAATATAATTCTTGAGTTAGCAATTAGTATTAGATCCTAATTAAAGTAAAATGGAATAAAACATTTAGAAGAAATAAAATGTAAAATATGAATTACCTACTAATACCATTAATTAGTAGAGTTGCAATAATTTTAGGGAAAATGCTTTAATGCCACAATAAATACTATATATTAATTATTATGAATTAAAAATTTAAAATATTTTAATAATAATAAAACATCGAAATAAATATATTTGAGAATATTATAATAATTTTTTTTTAGATAATAATATAAGATAATATATTTATCTTTACTTTTTAAATTATAGAACTTTAAAATTATCATACTTTTCTTAATAATATGACAATTTTCATATATTAGAATTCCAATTAATAAAATCTTTTTTTTAATTATCTCATAAATATGACTTTATTTATTTTATGAAATTGCAAAATAAAGGAATTATTTGGTCCAAAAATTAAAGGAAGTCCCCATTGGACCTCACATATGATTTCGTAAATAAAAATGTTAGGCTTAAATAAGAATATACATTAAAAAAATATTTAGAACTAATAAAAAATTTTCTTTTTTTATAATTTTTATATACATATCTTATAAAAAATATATATTCAATCCATAATCTATTTATATATTAAATTAATATATTATATATATATTTTAGTATATATTAATACGTAGGTGTAGCAATACTTCTTTATAAATCCAACAGTTTAGTAAGAGAAAAATAATATCATTACACACACAAAATATTCAAAATAATAATAATTTATTTTAATTTTTATATATAAATAACAAAAAAAAAATATTCAACCAATAATTTATTTACATATTAATTTAATGATATATACTAATATATAAATATAGAAAAATAACCCTTCTCATGAGCCAGCTGCAGCACATTTTTTTCAATTCAAGCTCTTTTTTTTTTATGAAATTTATTGGTTTTAATAAATTTATAATCATAATTTTAATTAATAAATCTTAATTGATATATATTAAACATTAAATTTAAATTTTTAATAATATTAGAAATATTGAGTAAACTATTCTTATATTATTATAATAATATACATCAAAATATATATATTATTTATTAAATATATTTTTTTATAAAATTTATATATAAATATTTTTTTTAAATTATTATTACTGATTTTATTTTTTGATATATATTTTTATATAATCATAACATTTTTATTCTTAGATTTATTACGAGGCATTCTTTTTATTTATCCACACCATATAAAATTCGTACGACTTTAAAACATTGTACTCTGAAATATATATATATTGCTAGATTTAAATAAATAATAATATTAAATCATCTATTCTACTCAAATGCTAATCTTTTCATATCTCAAGATAATGATCTATTGGCCTCAAGGCTCAATCAGCAATTTTCTTCAAAAAAGGAGACGCAGAGCAAGAAATTCAGAAAGGAACCATGATTATCTGCCTGAGCGGATGCAGAGTCTCAGGGCCTCCGGCATGCCTAACAAACCCAGCTGCAGAGAAAAGGCTTCCATGGCAGCCGCAGATAATCGTCACTTCATTATTCGAACCAAACCCATGCAAGAACCCACAGATCCTCTTCCCCTCTGCGCTTCTCGTCGAAACAGCCTGCATCATCTGCCCTCCAGAGCCAGCCTTTTCCCCCTCTTTTCTGCTTGAAATCCCTCCCCTTTTGCCCTGTTTCTTCAGCCCCGGCTTGCATTTTTTGAATGCCCAATTCGGCAAAGTATTATCTTTGCTGGCGCTGCTGGAATTGCTGCTGCTGCTGCTTTCTCCTGAAAAGTTTTATCCTTTTGTTTCTCAGGTTAAAATACAACAGTGTAAATTTCGTTCAGAAGAAAAGAAAAAAAAAAGGATTTTTACCCTCAGATCACCAAAATCTTTATAATTTACATTTTAAAAATAAAATCTTTCAACTGTATCCTCTCAAGTCTTAACATTAATTTATTTAAAATCTCATCGTCTGGTGGCAGTATATTTTGATGACCTTGATCAATACAAATTAGAACATTTTGGAAGTTAAGTACACAGACTTTGGTGTTAACAAGCAAAAAAAGCACCTTTAGCAGAGAAAGCAGGCAGGAGAACAGAGGAAGCAGACGTGCTGCTACTCCCAGGCGAGCTGAACCCAAAGGAGGAAAACTCATGGCCCGTGAGCACTGCTGCAGCCTCAAAAGACTCCTCAGGAACCAAAGGCATTGGCTTCTTTATCTCAAAAGGCATGGGCCAATCCTTAAACAGCATTCGAGGTTTCTTCCCGCCAGCATCGCAGGGTTTGCGGCCGAGAGAAAGCTCAAGCCGCAGCTCTGCCCCGTTCGCATCCATCCCACTGTTTTTTATTCTTATTTTTGCAAAGGAATCAGAGATCGAAACTTTCTTCCAAAAAAAAGAGCTTCCTTGGAATTGATATAGAAGATGACGGATGACTCGTGGGTCCATTAAAAAAAAAACGCTTGGAAACAATCAATATATATAAGTTGGAAATATACAATATCCAATCGCCGTGTCAAGAGTTTTTCTTAAAAGAAAGTTGGAAATTTCGCCAAATGGAACCGCGCGGCGTTCAAAACTCTGCTGCGGCGCGGATGCTAATCGCCTTCCTTCCCAACACGTGGCCCAATTTGCTTTCCTCCGACCCTTTTTTTTTTTTTTTTTCTTTGCATCTTCTAATTTACTCTAATTATAGTTTTATTTTGGAAATATAAATGGGCCAAAGCTATTGTCATTCCAATATATATATATACTTAATTAATTTAACTAATTTAAAATAAAACATTCTAAATCATCAAATTTATATTTTTTTATAAATTTCATTCCAAATATAAAATTATATAAAAGTTACAAGCATATAATATAAAGAAAAACAAAGAAAAAGACAAAGCTAATGAATTTACTTTATTTGAATCATATATTGAGGTTCTAAATTTACTCATCAAAATTATTAATATTGATTCATAATATTAAGACATAAATATAAATATAAATTTTATGCAATTATTAGTTTATCATCTGAATTTAAAATAAATTTAGCAAAAAAAAATTGTTCACATAAATTTCAATTATTATTTTTGTTTGCATTAAATCATATTTTCATACAATTTTATTATATCCTTACTATCTTTTTCCACATTTATTTAAGTATAACATCTAATATTATTTGTACTTAGAATATGCTGTAAAAAATTGTTATTATAATGTCAGACCAATTACAGCCGGAAGATGCTGAGATAACATAATGATATTTTAAGTAATTATGGCGTAAAAAAAAAATAAAACTCTAATTTATTTTTTTACTTATAAGAAACAATTGATGATTCATATATGCTGAAACATTTATCTATAGTTGTAGTATCATGGATGATTTTATTTTGAATTGAATGTAATGATATTTTTTGCATATTGTTTGGCTATGGATATTTAACTATTAAATGCTATTTTGCTTAACTATCCAATATGATCTTGCGGAGACGTACATAATGTTGGATTGATTGTTACTATATCTAATATTAAGTTATTACAGTTGGTATTAGAGCAGGTCATAGGATGTCAGATAGGAATTTAGTATCATCAGGTAAAGTAACATTTTATGTGAGTAGCCTCTTGAACCAATGATAGTTAAAGTGTTACATGATTGTGGGAACTTCTTGAGCATGTAGGGGCCACCTCTAGTCCTATTTACCTAATGGATGGTTCTTGGATTTGTGTGTGGTTGCTGATGTGGATATCAATTACATAAATTTGGGAGATTGTAACAACCACTTAAGTAATATTAAGTGATGCTCTTAAACGTCGCGACATTTTTTAGGTGGAGTCCTTTATAAGAACTCCAATATTAAGCGTGTTCAGGTGAGAGCACTCCTAGAATGAGTGACCTATTAGAAAGTTATCTTTTGAGAATAAAACTATGAGGCCATTCAGGCTAAAACTGGCAATATCTTGGTGCTAAAGAATTTTGGTTGTTACATAAAGAGTCTACAAAATTAGAGATGATAGTGGCTCTTAAACTCCATAGAGAAAGACAAAAAAGGAAGAAGTAACGGCCAAATAAGAATGTTGATTCCTAAAAGAGAAGAAAGTCCAGAGGCCAAAACATTTGGCGCAATCAGTGCACATTTTGTTTAGAGATAGGACATTGAAAGAAGGATTGTCCAAAGTTGAAAGAAAAAGTAGCAAATTGATGGATTTTCTGAGGTAAAGACCAATGCGATTCATAATGTAGTAGAGGGTTCAGACTCAGAGGTATCTCTCGTTACTATTTTCATGGGATTAATAGATGGTAGCTCCATTTAGATTATGGATACATGTGCGACTTATCATATCTTCTCCGAAAAGGACTTCTTCTTTTCGTATAGAGAAATGGATAATGGTGCATTCATAATGGGGAAAATTTTAACTTGTCAAAATGCAGGAGTTGGATACATATTTATTAGGACACTTACAGGGATAGTTCAAGAACTGAAAGAAGTCAAACATATACCTAATATCATAAAGATCAGCAAAGGTGTAATGACTTACTTGAGAGAAGTAAGACAATAAAATATGTAACAATCCAAGGTTATTATCCAGCTTAATTTTAGCTTAATCATATTTTAATTTAGTTCAGCTAGCCATTAGAATCAACCCCTAAAGATTTAGTGTGATTCGAAGCTAAATCAAATATTTTGGATTATTTTAATATTTAATTAATTAGAAAAGTTGAGGTATTTAATTTGACCTCAAAATCGAAATCCGACTTTGCCATTGTGATCGTCACCCCCAAATTAGTTATGAATAATGTTTTGGATGCATTTGGAAGTCATCAGATTTTTGCGAATATTTTAAAATAATTAAATACCCCGAAAATTAGCATAACTAAATAATCATCGAAATCGAGATCCAACTTCGCCGTTGAATTTCTCACCCCAAAATTAGCTAGGGGTGAACTTTTGGGATTTTTCAGAGCGTATTAATTTAATCTGAATTTTTTTAAATAAATTTAAAATTATGAATAAATAATTATTTAATCCTTAATTTGCATTTTCCATTTTTTTTTTAATTTTCTTTTTCGGCTGGCCATCCCTCTTCATTTGGCGCCCCCATCCCTTGCACGCGAGCTGCAAGAAAAATAGAGGCCTCCCTTCTTCCCTCACCTCTTAGCCTCCCTAGCTCATGATGGCCTCCTCCTCCCTTCTCCTCCTATAAATAGAGCTTAGCCCATTCCTCTCTATTTTTGCTATCAAGATAAAGCTGAGAGCTCCCTCTTTTTCTCTCCATTATTGTGGCACCCCACACCCTTAATCTGCCAAAGGATTAGGTTAAGGGTGGAGTGTCATTATGGCTAACCTCTTGCTTACCATTGGATTAGGATAACTCCACAATCCACCTGATTAGGGAAGGGTTAACACAGAATTAATCTAACAGTCACTATATAAGTAAACGTACAAAGTGCGGAAGCAATAAATGACATCCAAGCATCATAATATGACATAAGTGCAAAATATAACTCAGAATATAAGCATATAAATCCAAAAGCACAGTCAATGGTACCTGTATTATTATTACAATAATTAAAGTTCAAATAAAAGGTAAATACAAAGGCACTCATCCTCACAAATAAGTCTAAGGGCTATATATGCTCTAGTCCGAGTTGCTGCTCCTCCTCTAGATATAGCCCCTCCTCAGGTGCTGGATCCTCTATCTGCTCTATGTCTGCCATTGTCGGTTTCACAATGTAGGGCCCCAGCCAAAAAAGAGAAAATCTGGTTAGACAATTGTCTAAGTACATTTTAGGCTAATACATTTTTATATGTTTTATAATATCACCATTTTACACAATTTTCCTAAGCAATAATATATAAAGGAGTGACTGACAATACAATAAGAAAGAGGAACAACTATAAATAACATTTATAACTTAAATAAAGGAGGCTAAGACATGCCTCAAAAGCCAGGTAAACAAGGTAAGACATATAATATAAGTAGCTAAACATGTGCTGAAAAAAAATACTACATCCTAATACATACTGGTGATCAAATGAAATATGCAAATTATAATAATAAATCTCAACAGTGATACATATAAATAGCAACAAAATCTAACATCCTACTGTATATAAACTGCACAAAGAAATAGCTGACTGAATAAATAATGACAAAACATAGCCAAATACTACAACTGCACATCAAACTCTATATATTGACTGTCATATCAGAAAATTTGGCCAAACTGGCCCATATATATACATATATACATCTCAATCTGCAAACATACTGAACATACTGCATGACTGAAGAGGCAGACAATACTTATGCAACATATTTTAGTTATTTTACTTTTATTTCTATAGACAACTGTTAAAAACAACTGAGGAGTCAAGCACGTCTGCAAGACTATACGGGTCCCAAGCCTAACACACTCTCCTCAATGAGAATGTTAGGCATCCTGATCTCACCTTACCCTTGTCCATCGGGGCAAATGTGCACCATAATCACCATAAACCGGACCCAAAGGCAACTGTTATCCTATTATTCTAAGTTTTTATTTTTATGCACAAAATTATCTTATATGAAATGTTCAAGGAAGTAAGCTCAAATACACAAGGAATGTGTAGCACAAAGAATCAAAATAAGCAAGAGACTCTACTAATATGGTGATACCATTTGTTTTCTATTATCCATTCTAACTATTCTAAGTTACACAAATTCAGGATCATTATTTTTCTACATATCAAGAGTAACTTAAAAATTCGTCCTTACAAGTTACAAAATATTAGGACTAGCTAGGTCCTAATATACCAAATCAAAGTCGACTATAAAAGTTAAGTAACAAATCATTACGACCTAATTAATAATTTTAGACATTCTAACTAAAAACTACTAAACTATAGATTATGGATTAAATGCCACGAGATTGGGCTTAATCACATAATCCAAAAAAAAGGTAAGACCTAAGATCTAAGTTTAAATCCAAAAGTGATATAATAATTTAGGCCAACCCTATTAAGTAATCACACTTAATAAGATGAATCTCTCATTTTAGATCTAAGGTTAAAAGATAAAATAATCAAAATAAGTTAAAAATTCTAGAAATCTAATAAAACCAAGGATTCATTCATTGAAAAACCTTGTTTTTTAATGAATGAAATCAACCCTATGATCTAGTCCTAGTCTCAGGAAGGGTCCTTAAGGTGTAGTAAATTTAATAAGTGGCGCCTGCTTAGATTAATTAGATAATCAATCGTCCTAATTAATTAATTCAGACAATCTAAATTAGAAGCTAAAAGCAAACTAACCTCTCTAAAAGATGAAAACTAACCAATAAAAATCAAGGTTTCACTCATTGGATAACTCATTTACCCAATGAGTGAAGTCTAACTTAATTTTATAGTCCTTATCCTTAAGGAAGAAATTCTAAAGAACTAAGGTGAATACTCAAGCACTAATCTTAATTAATCTTATTTGAAAGCTTAATTAAAGGATTAGAAGGTTTAAGGAAGGCATGAAGTGAGGTGGATCTCATATCATGAAGCTTAATACTTATTTATTTTTGCATAAAAAGAAAAGATATTATTCAACTCGCAATTCTGCTATTATTCATTTCACAATTTTGATATTCCAAGCGTTGATGCAAATAACTTGGCAATCAGTGACCTCTTTATCACATAACTATAAAATTCAAACTAAATGACTATATGACTGCAAGTTTATTTAAGAAAAAACTAAGTTTCCATGTTTATTTTGTTAAAAATTCTTCAAAACACTTATTTCGTTTGGCCATGAAACTACAAGACTAGAAGTCACATGATGTATGCTTCATTATAATTAAAATACTGCAACTAATTTGGCATGAATGAAACAAGGAAAATAAGGAAGTATTGTCATTATGTAAAATGAAATTGCGACTTTACAAAGAAACAAAAAAATAAATTGACTGGTTAATTCTAGTAAAAGCATGTTATAAATGATAAAAATTGGAATTATTTCATGCAATTATGATATTTATCTAAGCAATAGTTCAATGTTAAGTCAAACTTAATGCAGTTGACACCAAAAAGGGATGCAACCACACAAAATATCTTGAGCCCCTTTTTTTCATGTAAAGGCAATCGTTTAAAATCATTTCCTAAATAATATGTTTATGCTAAAGATTAAATAAACATACATTAGCTACCTTGTCTTTAATTGGTTCATATGTGAGCATGCATTAAAGTAAAACGCAGATTCTTTACCCCAACAAAGAAAATGATAGACAATCGCAAATACATTTAATAATCACCGTAGATAGCATATAAGAGTAAGATCATGTACCACCAACAATAGCCACCAAAGTCAATAGCAATGCATAAAATGCTAAACTGTATGCAAATATGAATGACCCTTCTCAATTTTAAACGAATAGCCCTCTCAACTTTAATTATAATTATATGCTCAAGTTATGTCTTTTTATTTTTAGATATATATATATATATATATATAAACTTCTCTATCAATTTCCTTCTCTTTTATTTCTTTCATTTAGAAACAAAATAAGTTTAAATTATATATACAAAACGATTTACAAAAGTACACAGCACTACTACTGCATCTAATACTTCATTCAATGAATCATGTTAAGTGTTGTAGCCTTAATCAAGACAAAATACAATGTTCCTGCATTAATAAATTAGAAGAACGTATGTACAACTTACTAAATCATCCAAATGATAAGAGAAAATAGCATCAAAACCTTTGCACGATTCCTTAACACCACCATCAGAATCTATACCAACATTATTCTCATTTATGTTACTCGGCATAAAGTAAAATAATCATTGTATTCAGAATCAAAATGAGGAGCTTCATTAACAAATTCATTAGAATTGCTATAGCATTCATACCATTTATATGAGATATTAAATAGCAAATATATAGAAAATATAGCCAGCAGCTCCTTAATTGAATCAAAAATTAAAATAGTTTAAGAGGTTTCATTAAGCACGTAAGAAACAATCTCTAGATTTAGAATCGAGACTGCCACATTTTTATTGTTTTTCGCTCAATCAAACAGAATTGTCTTGTTTCGTCCATCACAATTATAAATATATAAACGTAAATATAATAATCAGAGTAGAAAACATGTATGCTATATGCATGCAAATAAAAGTATTACCATTCATAAGAAATATGATTTCCGCTGCAATAAATTAAAATAAAAAAAAAATTCAGAGCAGCCGGCCTCATCGCACCATCTCCACCAACGCCCGAGATGGCCAAAAGCCTAAGTAATAGCTTTGATTAACATTGCACGGACATGGCTGCTAATTGAGTTGTAATATAGCACTATATAATATATCATACAATTATACGAAATTAAACAACATATAAATCCTTAGCTCTTGGAAAAATATAGGATATAATTTGTGATTGAAGAGTAAGACGGTTACAACTAGCGATGCTTAACAAATTTTAGGTCTAGTCAATAACAAATCTGAAAAATGAATTGATGTGTTAATATTATATAATCTTCTATGCTGCTAGAATATATTTTAAAGAAGATTTGAGCATCGTTAATAAAAATAGGAGGTAAAAAGCCTATGGATACCACAACTTTGCAGATCTAATCTTCTCTGTGAAATCCATCATAACGAACAAAAAAAAACAGAAGCGTATACCTGACAAAACCACTGATCAAACTAAAAGATAAGAGATCTATCAAATAAAAGAAAAACATCAAACTGAACAAAAGAAACTTGTGAAATCAAGCATACACTATTATAGCATCAACATCAACCAGAACTATACCATCCCAACTGCTTAATAAGGTCTAGCCAAAACATGAATAAATAAGTCGCGAGTTGAGCTTAAATCGGATTTAAATCGAATCTGATCGTATTCGAACTATATGATGGGGTAAGGGGGGGGTACCTTAGAGGCCAGAGGAGTAGCGACTTGGTCCAGGAGTGAGAGATTGGCGCGGAATGGAACCGATGGAAGCGAGCCGATTCTCTCTGCCAAGGTGGGGAAGATGATGTGCCTCACGACCACGAAGGAGGCTGTTGCTCTCGGCTGTTTAGCCGACGGGAAGAGGGGTTGTTTGGCCTTAGAAGGCTTCGTCCATGCCATGGAGAGGAGAAGTGAGGTGAGGCCAGCAAGCTTCGGCTTTTAGAAGGTATGGGCGGAGGTTGCGAGGGCGAGCGACGGAGACTCCTAGGAGGGGAAGACATGTGGCGCCGAGGGGGAAGGGCGAGGCCGACTGCTCGAGCGACATGCATCGGGCATAGGAGGAGCGAGCTAGCGGAGGGAAAGAGGTGTCGGCCGAATGGAATTAGGTCATGACATGCGGCTGAGAACTTTTAAGGCTTGCGATTTTCATTTTGGGAAGAAGTATATATATATATATATATATATATATATATATATATATATATATATATATAAGAAATTAATTAAATAATTAAGTTTTCCTAATTTTATTAATTAATTTTAATCAAGTGAATGATTTTCAAAAATCATCAAATATTCACCCCTAGCTAATCGAGGGGTGAGGAACACAACGGCGAAGTCGGATTTCGATTCTGATGAATTTTTAATTTCCTCATTTTCTAGATATTTAAATATTATTAAGATATTCGTCAAATTTTGACGACTTTTAATTGTGACCAAAACTTCACCCTTAACTAATCTGGGGGCAATGAGCGTAATGGCGCATTCCATTTTTCGATCGGAGGTCAAAATAAATATGTTAATTTTCGAGGTTCCTGAAATTCCCAAAATAAGGATTTGATCCGTTTGACTTCCAGTTTGGACTGGGCCTTGGTGGTTCACTCCTAATGACTTGATTAACACTAAGAATCAAGATTAAGACTAAGATTAATCATAATTGACTAAGATAATAACTTAGGTTGTTACAATTATTGAGCTTGGTGCTGAAAAATAAGCTTCCCTTTCTCAAAGATCTTGAAGAAATCAGAAGTTGCTTCTTCCTCTTCTAAAAGCTAAAATACTCATTTGCTACTTTTTTTAATCTTTTTCATATTGCTATTATACTTTTTTGTATATTTAGAAATTCATGATTGTGTATGGAAGTCATTAAGGTTCATTAAGGCATCATATTACTTTGAAAATCTCATGCTTTATTTTTCATCCATTTTGTATACCCGAACCTTTAACTCTATTGTTTATATAGTTAAGATAATTCATTTGTGCCAATTTTGGTATCAATGGAAAGGTATCGAAAAGACCTTTCCATTGATATATAGCACCACTCATAAAATTCCCTGGATTGAGAGTATTTGAGCTCAAAATGTGACCCTTCACGGTTTTCGTACAGGCGAAATCATCGTTGGGCGCTACATTGCGCCGTAGTGCCCGAAACTCAAATAGTTTCTACTGCAGCGCACTATGGCGCTGCAGTGAGCTGCAACGTCATTTCAGGAAAAACTATTGGAAATTAAGAGAAAAATTAATTGAACAGTCACACAAAAGTTAGACCGCTGCAGCGCGCCACAGCGGGCTGCAGTGCTATTTTTGAAAAACTATATGAAACCTGAAAATAAATTAATTGAACAGTGATTTTGAAAGTTAAACCACTACAGCGTGCCGTAGCACTTGAATGCGCTGCAGCGCACCGTAGCATCCAATTTTTGGGAAATCAGGCGCCGCAGCGCACCACAGCGCCTAAAAGCATTGCAGCGCGCCACATCACCATTTTTTATCACAGCGTCTGAAAGCACTGCAGCGCGCCGCAACATGCCACAGCACGCCATAGTGCCCAAAATTTTCTGAAAGTGCGCATAATTGGCTGAAATGGCCAAAACTCTTCATTCTTCGTATTTTAAGGTCCCTATGATCCTAGTGGGGTTGAATTATACTAAAATTGAACCTAATTTAGGTAAAATTGAGCATTGCATAAAATTTCATGTAAAAATTAAGTTTAAAACTTTGTCATTTTTTATAAGTTCTTAAAACCTATTATGTATTTTAAATATCTTGTGCCAAATGTTAAATAATAGGACCCTTGATTGCTTATATTAAATAAGTATACCTCAATAATTAAATGACATGAAACTTAAGTCTTTTAGAGTTGTAATCAAGTGTTAATCTATTTGGTTTGATTTAAAATTTAGTTAGCCTTAATTACCTTCTATTTTATGTTACTTTACATTCATATACTTTCATAATTTTAGGATGTATACTAGAGAACTTTAACATTTATTTGGACACTTAATTGTGCTTAATTGACATTAAACTATAATGGACTATAACAATATTGAGAACTTGATTAAGTAAATGATACTTAATCTAAATCTGAAATTTGATATCAATAATACACCAATAATATATTGATTTGTCATTAATCTATAAATCAACTATTTGATCTTAATTTTAGAAAGGCTAGGGGTTAAACCCTAACTTATCTTGATTAAGATCTAAACCTTAATCACCTTAATCAAGTAAATTTGATTGAAAGATAATTCAATTGACATAATTATAATAATGCATATGATTTGATATCGATCTTAAGTCACTAAATTAGAAGTGCTAAGGTAATTAAAGAACTTGTGTGATTAAGTTTCTGAACTTAAACTTTAGATCTTTGATTTTCTCTTAAATAAGACACATAGCATAAGGTTAATTATAAAACTAAGTTGATTTATCACAAAATCAAATCTTAATAACATTCTTGATTACACCCCATAATTATAGTATAGGCATTGATTAGATGGGTTTACCCATCTGATTTGATCAAAACTAGCTTAATGAATAAAACTTATGAGTGCTAGTATAAGTGTTAGATATACAAAATCTTGATGATCTTATAATAGAATTTTATGTAATTAAAAGGCCTAATTAGTGCTAATATATTGAGGTAAGAAAGAATTGGTTGTTACATCCTGAGGTAGGAACTTAGATACTCCTTTTTAACCCTAAAAATTTGATCTTAGATCCGTGTGGTAGAATCACCTAAAGTACCTAGAATGAAATCTCTCCAATATGGTAATAACCTATATTGGGTGATCATTTTGATCATATCCTTGGAACCTTGTGTAGGATTCACCCAATTAAAGTCGGTATTCATAGATTTGGTAAATCCTTGGTTATTAAATTGAATTGCTATAACCCAAATTATTGGTTGGATATGATTATGCATATTCATGGTGTTGAGTCACTTCATTAATATTTAGGATTGGTTGAGTTACTCCAATGTGGACTTATGATCAGGTGCTATCCCGAGGGATTTGACGAATATAGTCTCGTTAGAGTAAATCTTCCAAGACTAAAAGTGTTATAATTAGTGAACAAAATCCTTAATTTGAGATATAAACTGCGACCAGGTTCTGCCTCCTATCATAGTGCGCTTTGATAAGTGCAGTTTAAGCAAACTAAGTATATCAAGTCACTTTGCGTATAACACTAAGTATGCTTGTAATTAGGTTATTTAACGGCTTAGTTTGAGATATAAACTGTGACCGGGTTCTGCCTCTTATCGAAGTGCACTTTGATAAGTGCAGTTTAAAATAAGCTAAGGGTTAAATCCACCTTTCTTAGAAACATACAATCATGTGTATACAACCTTTCCAACTAATGATCTTAAGTATTATCTTAAGCAAAGATAGTTATTAAAACTAGAACTAAGAGTCATAATCCATTTGAAGGGATTCTGCATAATGGAGACACTTGATTTATTATCTGATTTCAACCCATTTTTTGGATTTCTGAATTTTAAGGCATATAGCATGATATGAGCATGATCATAAACACAAACATGAGAATTGCATATGAGTATCAGTGATGATTTATGAATTACGAAATATTGCATATATCAATCAAGGAATTTGCAAGATAACTAGTACTGAATTCCCAACCGGATATATGTATATATTGAACCGTACAATTCATACATGTTCAGTGATATTTTGGTTACATATCAGTATTGTATCATGGCATATACAAATGCATGGCTTCAGTGACATACAACATAGTTTTACATATTATTACTCAATTTTAGATTCATTACTATTTTGGTTTACTTATAGTATTTAGTTTCCAGTATAGCTTTACCTTACTCTACTTCAGTTTTGTACTGTTTTATGCAGTTTTATACTTTCAGTTATCTTTACAGTATTTCTGTGGATTTATTTATATTATGTAAATGATGAATGAAAAACTAGAACTATTTAGATTAGTTTCAATGTGTTAAACTTATTATCTAACATGGGATACATTTAGGATCTAGCAATTTACTAGATCTTGAGCAATATATTGAGCCAGGTCAGAAGGACCCCCAGAAGATTTAAGAGGAGTCGTTGAGCACTAGCGAACACTTCCCCAGTATTTCTATTTTGCTTAGTTTATTTCAGTTCAGTACTTAGCTTTTATGTATGTATTCCATTAAATAGTTAGTAATAATTCTGTATATATTTTCTTTTCTGAGATGAATGTTTTATTCAGCTTCTGTGATGAATGTTTTTGGATGTTTTCTTTAGTTTATACACTCTGTTTATATACTGCTTATACTTAGTATTGTGATATGATCAGTATACTAAAAATGTTGATATTTTATACATATATTGGATTCCTCATGTGTTTTACATCCAATGTATGTATTAGTCTAATACTTAGGATAAGAATACTACTATTATCTTAAGTATTAGCTCTCAACCCTCCTTGAGGTTGAGTCAACAGCCCTTCAGATGGGTTCGGTTTTAGGCTTTCAGGGAGATGGGATATTCCTTCCCGAGTGGCACGCCGCTCTGCCTCCGAATCAAATATGATTACCCCTCTTTGCGCGTGGCGATGGGGCAGGGTGCTACAAAACATCTACTATCTTCAATGAAGTATAGTGATAGGTTTAGTATGAGTGGCAAAAGATTCAGATGATGCCATGATGCTATGGTGTAAAATTTTAATATTTTGAGTAAATCGTGATGTTGTGGGCCACATATATTCCTATCTATAAAGTAGCTACTGATATCATACCTAACATTGAAGATCATTTCAGTGATGAGGAAGAGGATGATGATACTAGTGGGGAGGCTCCTATATAGGAGTTAATTATAAAGAAAGAACCCGACGACACATTAAGAGGTCAGCTTGGATGGGAGACTATGTCACATATAATTTGTCAGTGGCAAAGGATGGGGTTTTCCCTCACTTCAAGGAAGCAATGATGGATATGGATAATATATTATAGAAGAGATCATACATGAAGAGATAGACTCTCTTCATAAAAATAATAAATGGAGGTTGAAGAAACTCCCTCCAAGAAGAAATACTATTGGTTGCAAGTTGGTGTATGCAAAGAAAGAGAGATCTCAATGAGCTTGTAATAATTCAATGTCAAATTAGATATTTTGACCCAACACTAAGTGTCACTAAAGTACTTCATACTAAATTAATATATCTTAACACATTATTAAGTATTACTAGAGATAAAGAACCTATAAGATAGAAAACTCATATTCATTTCTCATATATATGAAGACATACATTACTAATACATTCATCTAGAAAGATAAAAAAAATCATTCATCCTAGATTTTCTTAAAAACATAAATAAAATTTCCAAATTACTAAGTATTGTAATATTTCAATAAATAAAAACACAACTCATCCTCTCATGATAAAAATAAAATAAACACTAATAAAGTATTCAAACCTGCTCCTAAACTTCTAGCTCCACTCCTGGCTCATGGTTTACTGTATTTAATTTTAATACGTTAGGTCACAACCAATAAAAAGAAATAAGCTGTTATACTTACATAAGTCTAAGCACATTTTAAGATGTCTATATTATTTAGTTGGAGGATATCAAATTTTAGAAAGTAATAGTAAATGTGCACAATGCATATATAAAGGAAATACTATAAATAAAAGAAAAGGCAAAAATAAATAAATATTAGTGGGTGTACTGAAGCACATAATGTATTTCTTCAATAGACACGTTAAGTAATAATATTATACAAATATGAGCTGTATAAGTAATTTCTAGCAACTTAAAGGCACGATAATGATGTTGCAAAGTAGAGCTGAATTACAATAAATAATTAAAAATTGTAAATAATAAATGCAATTTATTATTAATTTATTTATGTTTTATTTATGTATTATTTATGCTTTGCTCTACGGGCTCATACAAAATAACAAGGAGTTAGGTACATCAACTCAATTGAATATATCGAGGTCTCCTGTATAATCACATATTCCTCCTTAAGGACATGTGTGGACTCCTAGCACTCTATAGTCATCCATGGCTCAATAATATCTATACAAATTAACTTACCATAAGTGAAACCCCTTTTCAGTTTAGTTTATAGTTTATATTATGCATATGAGTTATGCTCAATTAAATAAGGTTTACAAAGCATTGTTGCATTTTAAAGAAAATGCCAAATTATATACAAAATATGGGATATCTATTTGTTGTCAGTTTAGTTATCTACCATAATGATTGGAGTCAATTGAACCCTCAATTAACTTAAGATATAAGTCTTAGCCAATTAAATAATTATATATATATATATATATATAATCAAACTTGTAATTTTGAAAGTAAAGGCTTGTTAGACTTATAGTAATATAGAGTCCTTTATGACTCTCTAACATATTCATTTAGTTATCATCCTCAATGTCATTTTCTCCTAGAGTTCTAGGGTCCTAATAGCCTAATTCAATAACTTAATGTCCAATTTTAACTCAAGATTGAGCTCTGAAAAATAAAATTCATCAAAAAGTATCCAATTCAAATAAATTTAGTAAATTTACCCTCCCCATAGTATAGCGAGTAAAGAGATAGTAAGTAGAACTGATTTGGAGTTAATTTAACTTAACTAGAGATTAACATAAGTTAAATTAAACTTCCAAAAGGTCATTAATGAAAATATTATTCAAACTGAGAATTAGATATCATCAAAATATTTCTCATATTTTTCTAATCACTTTAAAATATAACATTATCATATTTGGACAAGTAAATACAAGTTTATGAAAGAAATTAGCATTTGAAGAAACTTAATAGACCTAAAATATGTATGTCTGTATTTGTGCGTAAGGGTACGTGGTCTGAAGTAATATGGGATGGTAAGATCATGAGATTTATTGTCATCTGGGAACAGTATTTAGATTTGTTACTATAGTGTATCTTATTTCAATGATGTTTAAGGAATTGATTGGTGGTTTTTGAGTTCCTAATATTAAGAATCCTAGATTTACTTTAGTTTGAAAATAGTTTTGGAAAAATGGGGAGAGTTTAGGTTAATGATGTAGTTGTCATGGTTCATACAAGTCACTCTTCTTCTCAATTTTATGTCAAGTTAGTTGAATTAATTTTAATATCATAATCAAGATATTTAGCATTATTTAATTAATTCATTAAATTTACTAAATCTTATGTAGTTCTCTTAGATGAACACTAAGAGATTCAAGCTTGACACATAGACATCCATGTGATCTTTTAATGGATGAAATTATCTCTCACATCTAAGTGATAAAATACTCAATTTTAATTAAGTATCACATGGTCATAATTTCACAAATGGCTCACATACTTCTATTCTTAATTTAGCTAAGAAGATGAGATGTGAAGCTAAATGAGCTTATGCCACATCACTCATAGCTTAACACGCTCAATTTCTTTGCATAAGTTAAATATTATCTATTGAGCTCTAAAGGTGGTTCTCGGCTCACATGTATCAAGTTCATATCAGAAATGGTATAGACTGAGCTATGGAGCTCAAAGAATATTAAGTTATATTTCTCATGGTTCAAATTATCAATTTTTTTGTCCTAAGTTGTGCACGGATTGTCTTCTTCGCACATTGAACATTTTTCGACCGTTCGCGATGTTAACGCTCTAGAGTGCACAGCTTTCTGGGCAAAAGCGTTCATCAAGCTCTATGACAATTTCATTTACATGTATAGTAAAAGATTTTTATAGGATAATATTTATCATTCTCTAAATTGTTCATATAATAAAACTTTCAAATATTTATAGATCTAAATGACATTTCATTGATTAAGAAGAATTACAAACATTACATCATGAGTTTTATATGCTCTTGCCCAATCCTCCCCAATGGGGGTTTAGGCTGCCATTAAAAATAACAAAAAAAGGAAGCTACAAGAGATGATGAGCTTTGACATTGCTTTTACAAAGAAATATTAAAGAAAATGAGTTAGAAATGCAATACGCAGGAACAACAACTTGCATTCTCTATGTTCTTCTTCTCCAACTCCGTCTCCTTCCTTACTCCTTGCTCCCTTGCTATTTCTTCTTTTTAATGGCTACAACCTTCTTCTCCTCCTTGGGGTGGGAAGCTCTCGTCAATATTTTCTTTTCAAAACCAAAATCAGAACCCTTATTTAGTCTTTAATCCTTGCTTTTATAATCTTCCAGTCAACATTTCTTCTCTTGAACTGCCATCATTATCCCCCTTTGAAACTTGGATTTATATTCAATAATATTCTCTTTGTTCTCTTAGAAATTAGAGGATTTAATATTTTGCATTAAATCAAGCTGTGAGAAAATGGGGATTTTCAATTATTTGGTTGTCCCAATGTTGACTTGGAGCAGGTTTCCAAGAATATTTGACGGTGGGCACTATGAAGCATTGTAGCGCCTATCTTATAACTCGTCGGGCGCTATGGCATGCTATAGATCCTAGCTCTCAGGAAACTGGCTGCTACGGCGTGCTGTAGTGCCTAGCTCTCAGGAAATTGGCTGCTACAGTGCGTTGTAATGCCTGGCTCTCGAGAAGTTGGGCGATGTGGCACATTGTAGCGCCTGGCTCTCGGAATGTTGGTCACTATGATGCGTTGTAGCACTTATCTCTCAGAAATTTAGTCGCTATGAGGCATTGTAGCTCCTAGCTCTAGAGAAGTTAGACATTGTTGCATGTTGTAGCATTTGACTCTCAAAAAATTGTCTGCTACGATGCGTAGTAGTGCATGGATCTCGGAAAGTTTGGCATTGTGGCGCGTTGAGCATCTGACCCTCGAGAAATTGGCTGCTCAGCACGTTGTAGCGCCTAGCTCTCAAGAAATTGGCTACTACGATGCACTATGGCGCCTGGCTCTCGAAAAGTTGGGCGCTGTGGAGCGATATAGCGTCTGGCTCTTAGGAAATTGGGTGTTGTGGCACGCTATAGCACGTGGCCCTCTGAATTTTTGGTGTTGTGGCACGTTGTAGCGTCTTGCTCTCGGGAACAAGGATGCTATGGCACGCCGTAGCGCGCTGCAACGCCACATTTCTTCAACATTCCTGTTTAAATCAAATTGAGCTCTTCTTTCTTAACACACCATAAAAACACTCAAAGCTCAAGTAATCCTAAGAAAAAGCATAGATTTTAACACAAAATTCTCTGTATTAATTTGGCTCATCATACCTCCACACTTAACTTTTTGCTCATCCTTGAGTAAGCTATAGATGACCTTTTTGGAATAGTTAAATTTAAACAATCATACTCTTATTTGGAGCAGATTTGAAACTCTTCTTATGGCATCATGTAGTTTCAACAATATGATGATTATTTGAGGGTAACCTTAATTTGTCGAGGTTCAGTATTTAACTCTCCTTACCACTATTCTAAACTCTTCTTTTTATATCCTTTTATGATTATATGAAATACATGTTGGAGAATTTTTAGGCTCCTTTTTAAGTATATTTGAAATGATGGTGTTTTTAAAAATTTTTCTATCATATATGTGTTTCTTCTTATGAAATGCAATGCATATTAACTTTCGGGAAGAGATATTTTTCTTTATCCTAGTGTTCTCCTTTCAATATTTTATGGGAGAGATATTTTTTTTCATCTTATTTCCTTTTATTTTTATTTTTTTATTGCTCTATGGGAGAGATATTTTTTTTCATCTCATTTCTATGCATTGCATTTATGAAGTCCTATAGAAGCCTAGCATGTTGCTAATTTTATCCAGTCATTCATTTATCGCATATGAGCAGAATCTTTCCATATACTTAATTTCCTTACATCATCAGATTTGAATAGAAGAATTAAGGTAATGTTATGCAATTTTCATTGAACCCTTAATGTGTTATGGTTACTTGCTCAACATCCTTTTGTTAAACTAATTATTTGAGGAATATTTTTTAATCTTGCAAGTCAATTTCTAGAGCTTGATTGTTAAAAGGATTGTAGACTTCCAGTAAGTAATTATTTTAAGTATAAGCAATTAGTTACATAGTGGTGGATGCCTCAAAAGTTTAAATAACTAAAAAGAAAAACAAAGCAAATAAAAGAAAAATTACAACATGATTTAATCTGCATCATCATCATTTTCTTCTTATTCCTCAGCAAGTTTAGACCAAGGAATAGTTGGAGGAGGTACTAGTGTTGGTAGTGGTGAGAAAACAGTTTCGCATGGACCACCATGCAAATGCCAATTTGCGAACATTCCCCTAAGAGTTGTGTTAAAGGCTTGGGTGTATTTGTAATATTGGTACATAGTGATCTCACAATAGTTCAGTCTAGCATCCACACACTTACCAGATTGTCTTTGATACTTCTCCATCCTGTCCATTCGCCTTTGGAGGCTTGTCAGCTTTGAGTTTTGGCTTGCTGAGGTTGAAGTTCCTTCCTCCTTTTATTCTTGCCTCCTCTTATTGCTTCTTTCCCTCCCGGAGTAGTGAGGATGCATGTTCCTGAAGGCTAGAGGTGCTCGGGATGGAAACAGGGTTCATCACTACTTATTTTCACCCCTTGCTCAGGAAAATCCCATTAATAAAGGACCCAAAGGCAAAAGCCGCGCATGGCCTGCCAAGGGCTTGCCAAAGGTGATCAAGAATGATTCTGATAACATTGATAGAACCCAAGCATTGAATGCCATATATTAGCAAAACTCTTAACTGAGTCACTTCACTCAAATGCCTAGATGATATTATTCTACAAGAGATGAGAATGTGCCAAGCATTATTTGCTACAATTTGCAAGGCTCTTGGAATGTTAGCAACATTCCCACTCTAATTGGTATTGCTGCTCGTGAGTGCATGCATAACTTCCTTGTGATCGAAATCTAAATTCATATAATTATTGTAGGCATAGGTGCCTACAAATCCTATCCCATATAATTTTTTGATTTGTAGAAGTTCAAACTTAGCGAATTTTCCTCGAACAAAAAAGCTTCATTGTCGAGCATTTATTGCATTGGCATAAACTTCCTGAATGAGGATTGGATGGGTCACATCCTACTGTCCCACCAGGTTCACCCATCCTCTGTTGATGATGTTGGAAGGTTTCACTAGATAAGGTTCAACAAATCCTCGTTCAGGGATTAACTTCTTCTTGAAGGTGATTTGTTGGAATTTTTGTTAGCTTCTAAAGAGGAGAACCTCTTATCATAAAAATTTCCTCCTGACAAAGAAGGTATTGCAGCCTTGCTTACAGTTGTTTTCTTATAGAAGGTCATCTCTATTGATTTTTTAAATTATAAGAATTTAAGAGGGAGATGAGATTTTCTAAGTGTGCAAGTGAGCTGCTCTCCTCTTCTTTCTATTTAAAGATAATCCTATAACTGAAAAAGAAATAACAATCTACTTCTAATTTTCACATGTTTTCCTCCTAATGGCTGGTCAAAAAGTTGTCATAAATTTGCCATAAGTGTGATTTATTCAATCAACCATTAGGAAGACTAAAGTGCATAGTATTTATCACCTTTTTGATCGCTTTATTGGCTACAACGTGCTTCACTGAATATGATTCATCCATTGGAATTCTGCAATTTAATTGCATAGCTGTTCAGATTTTCATGTCGCGTGCTGTGGCGCACTGTAGCGTTTGATTGCAGAATTTCAGCATGTAGTAACTGGGGTGCACTACAGTGCGCTATAGCGTAGCGTGCTGTAGCATACTATGGCGTGCTGTTTTGAGAAATTTTTAAATTTTCTCAATTCATTCAATTTTTATTTCAAGGAAATTGGGTTGCAAAATTTTTGTTTGACTAATTATTAACTAACTAGCTACTAAAATAAACTAAACTACTCAAAATTTTGGGTTACCACTCAAAAAGTGTTTGGTTTTACGTCATCAACTCGACCAATTTAAATTACACTACTCACTACTCCTTGATACTTCCTTCCAGATTCTTGAAGAGCTTGGATGGGCACAAGTAGATTTTACTGCTATTGTGCTTAGTTCAAATTTAGCCATATCATTTGTCAATGTTTCACTAATCTCATTCCTTGCGGTTGATTTAATATTCTTTTCTCTTTTATCCATTCATGTCTTTCTCTTCACTCTCAATTCTTTAGAATCACCACCTCCAGACGAGGTGTCTGTGAGTCTCTCATATTGAAACTCACAAGACTGCTCTTCTTCAGTCTTAGTCTCAACACCCAATGTAAAGGAGTTAGGGTTTGGGGCCCCTTCCACTACTACTCCACCCCTACCTCTTTCACAACCATGCTCAAAAGTGCGATTGTACTTTTTGCCCCCTCAAGGCTTATTAGTATAAGCTCCTTATGACTCCCAATGTCGGACAACCTCGTCCTAGCAGTTGTCTGATCAGACTAAAAATATATCAATTTGGAACCCTTGCTACTCAGTTATCCAAACTTGTTCATATATCATTTTATGTGACTTTCAAAAGTATTTTTATCAATTTGAGTGATGCTGAGTAGAAAAGAATATTTAAACAAGAGCAATAAAAGATATCGGGTACCTTGTTCTTTAAGTTCAAAGATTCAACAGTTTGATCAAATCTGCATTTAGATTTAATATTTTGAATTAGCTTTTTAGCCAATATTTTTAGGTTGTTGCTGGTTTAGAGAGGGCTGAGAGGGGTGAAGGCTGTTGTGGAAGAAGGGAGGGAGTTGCTATTGATTTAGAGGGGGCTGAGAAGGGCTCTATAATAACCCAAGTTGTTATCGTAATTAATTAGGACTAATCCTAAGTCTTAAGTATAATTATAAGTGCTAATTAGGCCAATTGGAGTCGACCTCTAAGCCCTAGTCCAAATCAGGAGTCAAATAGATCGAATCATAATTTCTAGAAATCCAGAAACCCTAAGATCTAACCTATCTAAATTGACATCGGATCAAAAAATGGACACCACCATTGCATTCATTGACCCCAATTTAGCTTGGGATGAAGTTTTCGTGTCGATCGAAAGTTGTCGAAATTTCGATGAATATTTTAATAATAAAAATACCCCGGAAATCGAAGAATCATAATACTCGTCGGATTGAAAATCCGACATAGCCATTGCGTTCCTCACCCCTCAATTAGCTAGGAAAAATATGTTCAAAATTTTTGGAAATTTTTTTTTTTTTAAAATATTATTTTAATACTTAACGGCGTGCCGTTAAGTATTTAACTTACCGTCAACTGTAGCTGACGGCGCTGTCTATCCAGACGACGTCATCGCAGCCGTTGGATCGGGCCCGGATTCAATGGCTTCGGAGCCGTCGTCCTCGACGGCTCCGTCCCCGCGCGGCCAATCTGGCCCTCCCCCGGCCTCGGCGAGGTCGCCGTCCCTTCCTTTAAATCCCTGGCGACACGACGGGCTCCGGGTTAGCAAAACCGGAGCCCGAAGTGACCCCTGACCCGAGCCGAGCCCAAAGCTTCCGTAGCCGTCCGAATCAGGTACCCTTCGACCCCCCCCCCCCCCTTTTCCGTTCATCTTTCACCATCGGGATAACTTAAAATTGTAGATTATGTTCTAGATCGACGATTAACCGGACCCGATCAACCTTGATCAGGTCCGGTTGACTCAAATCAGGGCTTGAAGCCTCGGGTCAAAGCCTCATCGCGTCCGCCGAAACCCTAGAACCTAGGGTTACCTCTAGCCGCCGCCTCCGGCCACTTCCGGCGAAGGTCCGCCCGCCGACGTGTAGGCCTCGTTGGGGGCTACCGTCGGCCGTGCGGGCCGAGGTGGTCCGGCGCCAGGAAGGCCGGCAAATGCCGTGCCCTAGCCCGGCGCCCTCGGGACGCCCCGCGAAGCGGGGTGACGTCCGGGTCGGGCCGGGTCGGCCCGAGCCCGACCCGGCTGCGGTCGGGTTCGCGACAGGCCAGGTGGGGCCCACCGAGCCACGTGACGCCTTCAGGGCCTGCCATGCGTCGTTTCAGCTTCGGTCGTGGGGCCCACTGCGCCACATGGCAGCCATCCGGCGTGCCACGTGTCACGTGGGGCCCACAGCCCGAGCCCCGCGACTCTTCGGCTTCGGCCGTGGGGCCGCTGCGCCACGTGGCAGCCAGCCGGCATGCCACGTGTCCCGTGGGGCCCACAGCCCAAGCCCGCACGACTCTTCAGCTCCCCCGTGCGGCCCACCGTGGCACGTGGCAGCCTCTGGGCCAGCCACGTGTCAAGTGGGACCCACTGCCCGGTCACCCGCTGCGTTTCAGCTCCATGTGGGGCCCACAGTGCCACGTGTCAGGTGAGGCCCACTGCCCAGTCAACCGAGCCGACTCAGCCTTCCTGTGGGGCCCACAGTGCCACGTGGCAGCCTCTAGCAGTGCCACATGTATGGTGGGGCCACTGTCTATTAATTAAAAATTAGTTAATTACTGTTAGTGATTAATTAAATGCAGTTAGTAGTTAATTAGATTATGATTAGTGTTAATTACCTTTGAACAGTAATTTTATAATTAATTAACTATAATTAGTAATTAAGAGATTAATTAGGATTAATTTAATATTAATTAAACCTTAATAGTAATTAAAATAATTAATTAGTATTAAATAGTAAAATATAATTAATTACTCTTAATTAGATATTAACAGGTGATTAAGATTAATTAAATAGTAATTAGTGCTAATGACTTTGCAATAGTAAAAATAATAATAAATATAATTTATTTAATTAATTAATTCATGTTAATTAATAATTAAGGCTAATTAATTATAGATTAATTAAAGATTAATAAATTCAGAAACCATATATATAAATTTTAGGAATGAACAGTAAAATCATTTAATTTGAATAAATGAATAGTAAATTAATTTAAATTGTATTTTTGAATAGTAAATTTTAAAAGTTTAATAACTTTTTATAGAATGATCCAAACATAGTCAATATATGTCTCAAAATACTCAAAAAAATGTAAGGAATCAAATAATGTAATGTAAAAATTAATTTCAGGGTACGCATAACGAGGTATATTTTATGACCTCTTTAGAGCCTCATAACTTTTTACCTAATTATCAGAACATAGTCAATATGGGTCTTAAAATGCTCAGGAGAGTGGCCCCATCACTGTGGTAGTATTAGTTTTCTCATTTGGACATCGGGATAAAAAGTCAACCTTAAAATTCTCAGTGAAAAATGACCAAAATGCCCTTAGACTTCAAATAGCCATAACTTAGTCAAATCAACTCCAAATTTAAAAATTCAAGATGCTAACTAGCTTAGAATTTCAATATCATCGATAAACTAAAATAATATTTAGGATATGAACCCTAGAAATTTAGGTAAATGACCAAATTACCCCTGGCCTCGTTTTGGTCATAACTTGATCGTTTCTCGTCCAATTTAGGCGCACTTATTGTCTATCTTCAAGTTAGATAGTAAGGATTTCAGTTGGAATTAAGGGAATTCAACTTTGACCCTTAAAAGAAAAGTTGACTTTTGACCCTTAAAGTAGGGGCAAAATGGCCATTTAGCCCTAAGATTGGATTAAGTACCTCTAAACTTTAGTTAACATTCCAAAATACTAAAACTAATGTTATAATCATCTTAGCGACATTTAAGTGAGTGAGATTAACCCTTATATCAGATTCTAGGATTCTCCTAAGTCTTAAGCACTACACCTTAAGGACCTTTCCTGAGACTAGGACTAGATCATAGGTTAGATTTCATTCATTAGGTAAATGGGTTACTCAATGGGTGAAACCTTAGTTTTAATAATTTCTAGACATTTCTCTTATTTTACAACCTATTCTGATTATTTTGTCTTTTAACCTTAGATTCAAGATAGGAGATTCATCCTATTAAGCTTGATTACTTAATAGGATTTACCATAACTAGTATATCACTTATAGAATAAAACTTAGAACTTAGGTCTTATCCTCTTTGGATTATGTGATTAAACCTAAAAATATCATAGTGTTTAATCCATAATCTATAGGTTTAGAAGATCTGGATCAGATCTTAGATAGAACGTCTAAATTCACAAAACTAGGACGTATGATTCATTGATTTAACTCGTAGTCGTCTATCTGATTGAATTAGATTAGAACCTGATCAGTTCTAATCCTTTTTAACTTATAAGAATGAATTTCTAAGTTACACTCGATAGTAGGAAAATGGTGATCCTGAACTTGTGTAACTTGAAATAGTTAGGATGGTTGAGTCGAAAATAAATGAATAAATGATATCACCATATTTAGTAGAGTCCTTGTTTACATTGATACTTTATTGCTTACGCGTTCCTTGATTTTTGTGCCATATTTCCTTGAGCATATCATACAAGATTTTGATGCATGAATAAAATGTTAGGAAAAATATGGAGACTCCTTAGATTCCTTGTAAAAATATTAAATTGATTAACGAGAAGATAATAATTTTATGTGTTTGAGCTGCCTCTCAGTATTGCATTCTGACTGCCTAGTTGACTTATGTCATTAGGGGAAGGCCTCTGTTTTGTTGTGTGCTGTTTGCTTAGTCTCCTTGTTAACACTAGGGGTACACCGTTGGTGCCCTAGCCGTACTGGTGCTAGGACCCGCCCTAGCCGTACTGGTGCTAGGATCCTTCGACTATGACTGTTGGTGCCTTAGCCATACTGGTGCTAAAATCTTGTAGCCTTTTGGTGGGCTAGATTAGCTCTGTTCTGTATGGCAGATTGTACACATATGTTTATATGCAGTTGATGTTTGGTTACCTTTCAGTATTCTTATTCAGTCAGCTATTTCCTTGTATTGCTTTTATATATATTTAGGATGTTAGAATCTTGCTGCTATTTATATGTACCACTGCTAAGTTGTTTTATTTTAATTGGCATGTTTCTTTTGATCACCAGCATGTTATGATGTAGCATTTTTTTTACCGCACTTATTTGATTATGTATATTTATATGCCTTACCTTGTTTAGCTCGCATGTGAGGCATGTCCTAGCCTCTCCTTTTGCCTAAATTATAAATGATGGTCTATAAGCTTTTCCTTTTCTCTAGTATTGCTTACTGCTCCTTATACATTTGTTGCCTAGATATTATAGAATGGTGATATTATTTAACACGTATAAAAATTTATCAGCTTAAAATGTACTTAGACAATTGTCTAACCAGATTTCTCTTTTTTTGGTTGGGGCCCTACATTGTGAAATCGACAATGGCAGACCCTCTTCAGTTAGATGAGCAGGAGTTAGGAGTGGAGTCATACCCAGAGGAAGGAGCCCGTGAAAGAATCCACTGTTTAGCCCTTTTATTTTATATATGAGGATGAGTGTATTTGTACTTTCTTTTATTAAAACTGTTAAATGATGTAATAATACAGGTACTGTTGACTGCATATTTAGATTTTATACTTATATTCTGAGATATGTTTCCTTACACTCATGTTGTGATGCTTGGATGTTATATATATTAAAAATTGCTTCCGCACTTTGTATGTTTACTTAGATAATGACTACATGTTTGATTCTATGCTTACTCCTTCCCTTATTAGGTGGATTGTGGATTTCATCCTAATCCAATTATAAGTGAAGGGTTAGCTAGGGTGACACACCTCCCATTGACTTAATTCCTGTGGTTTAAGAGGTGGGGCGCCACAGGCTCCTATTGTTGGGAGGGGGTTTGTGTGGGGAAAAGAATGAGGGGAGAGGGTTTAAATAGAGGGAGAAGGGGGGCCAGAGAAAATTCCTTGAGAAATTTCTAAATAACTACTTAAAGTTAAATTTTTCGCATTTTTCTGTCGTTTGGCTTCCAAAAATAACGAAATTTCCTTAAGAAATTTCAAAATAACTACTTAAAGTTAAATTTTTCATATTTTTCTGTCGTTTGGCTTCCAAAAATAATGAAACTTGACATCTAGGCGTGTTATGATGTAACGAACACCCTCACCCCAAAAATTTTCTATTTGGATAAATATTTTATTTTTAATTAATTTTTGAAATTTGAAACTTCAAAAATTAATCGATGAAACTTTTCGAGTAGCTTTTATATAATATATTTAACATAATGACACGAAAATTCCTTAAGAAATTTCTAAATAACTACTTAAAGTTAAAATTTTCACATTTTTCCGTCGTTTGACTTCCAAAAATAACGAAACTTCCTTAAGAAATTTCTAAATAACTATTTAAAGTTAAATTTTTCACATTTTTTCATCGCTTGGCTTCCAAAAATAACAAAACTTGACACATAGGCATGTTATGATGTAACGAACACCCTCGTCCCAAAAATTTTCTATTCGGACAAATATTTTATTTTTAATTAATTTTTGAAATTTGAAATTTCAAAATTAATCAATGAAACTTTTCGAGTAGCTTTTATATAATATATTTAACATAATGACATGAAAATCGATGAATTCAAGCAAATATTTAATTTTCTCAATTTATTAGATTTAAATAATTTAGAAAAAATAAAAGTGGAGTTTCCGCTTTTTGAATTCTCCCAAACTATGACACTTTGATTTAAAAATTATTTCTATCTAAAGGAAACTTTGTTTGCCTTAATTTGAAATTCCTCAGGATTTTGATGTCTAAGGCAGGTTTTGACATAATTTACGAAGTAACGATATTGGGTCGTTACATGTCAGATTAGCCAACCAACGATTAGAATTCTTCTTTGTTTAAGCTAATCCCCAAAAAAGTAAAGTAAAACTACTTCCAATCTCAAGTTGGATAAAAAGAGTAATAAAAAAGCACATAAAATAAAAAAGAAAGCCAACTTTCAGTATCAACACTGCCTTTCAACAAAATCTATAAAACCCACCAGCAACAATTAAGACCAAAGTCAAATAAGGAGTGCAAAACATAAGACCAAAGGAGTGTGCATCCACAACAATAGCCCACAAGTGTGGCGCCCACCACCCTTAGTCCGCCAAAGGATTAGGTTAAGGGTGGGGTATCACTCTGGCTAACTCCTCACTTATCATTGGATTAGGATAGTCTCCACAATCCACCTGATTAGGGAAGGATTAACATAGAATCAAACTATCAGTCACTATATAAGTAAATAAACAGAGTGTGAAAGCGATTTAAGGAAATGTAAACCATCCAAGCATCACAGTGTAAATAAGAATAATAGACTCATAATATAAGCATAAAATCTAATATACAGTCAATGGTACTTGTATTATTACATAATTTAAAATGTTTAAATAAAAATAGAATGAAAACCACTCATTCTCACTCGAAGTATAAAGGGACTAAACGACAGCTTCTTCTACGGGCTCCTCCTCGGGGTAAGGCTCCACACCTAACTCCTGCTCATCTAACTGAAAGGAGTCAGTCATTGTCGGTTTCACAATGTAGGGCCCCAGCCAAAAAAGAAAAATATGGTTAGACAATTGTTTAAGTACATTTTAAGCTGAAAATTTTATGTGTTAAGTAATATCACCATTCTACAACATCTAAGCAATAATATGTGTAAGGGAGCAGCAAGCAATACAAAAGAAATAGGGAAGCTATAAATTATTATTTATAACTTAAGCAAAGAAAAGAAAAGTGGCTGAGACATGCCTCGCATACAAACTAAACAAGGAAGGGCGTATAAATATACGTAACTAAACAAGTGCAGTAAGAAAAATTCTACATCCTAAACATGCTGGTGATCAATAGAAAACATGTTAATTAAAATAAATAAACAACTCAGTAGTGGTAAGTACATATAGCAGCAAGATTCTAACATCCTAAATATGTATATCAAGCAGTACAAGAAAATAGTTGACGGAATAAGAATACTGAAAAGTAAGTAACAACAATTGCATATAAAGTCACACGTGCATCGACTGCTATATAGAAAAGAGCTACTCAAGCCCATCGAATACCAAAGAAGCTTAGCACCATCATGGCTAAGTCATAAACTGTGTACCCCTAGCGACATAAGGAGGCTAGGCATATAAGCACATAAAGCAAGCGAAAGGTCTTAGCACCAGTACGGTTAAGGCCCAACTGTATGCCCCTAGCGACATACGGAGGCTAGTAAACTAAGCATACAAGGCAACCTTAATGCTAGTACGGCTAAGGCACCAATGGTGTACCCTTAGCGACATAAGGAGGCTAGTAAACTAGGCACACAACAAAACAGATCCTTCCCCTAACGACATAAGGAGGCTAGGCAATAAGGATATAACTGAGAGGCAACTCATAAAATTATTATCTTTTCATAAATCACTTTAATATTTTTACAAAGGATCTAAGGAGTCTCCATATTTCCTAACATTTTATTAATGCATCAAATGCCTTATATGATATGCTCAAGGAAATATGGCACAAAAATCAAGGGATGTGTAAGCAATAAAGTATCAAATAGAAGCAAGAGACTCTACTAAACATGGTGATATTATTTGTTTTCTACTTAACCATTCTAACTATTCCAAGTTACATAAGTTCAGGATCACCATTTTCTTACTATCGAGTGTAACTCAAAAATTTATCCTTACAAGTTAAAAAAAGGATTGGAACTGATCAGGTTCCAATCTAGTTCAATCAGATAGACGACTACGAGTTAAATCAATAAATCATACGTCTTAGTTTTGTAAATTTAGACGTTCAAACTAAGATCTGTTCAAGATATTCTATACCTATAGATTATGGATTAAACACTACGAGAATTAGGTTTAATCTCATAATCCAAAGGATAAGACCTAAGTTCTAGGTTTTATTCTATAAGTGATCTATTAGTTATAGCAAATCCTATTAAGTAATCAAACATAATAGGATGAATCTCCTACCTTAAATCTAAGGTTAAAAGACAAAATAATCAGAACAAGTTGTAAAATAAAAGAAGGTCTAGAAACTAATAAACCAAGGTTTCACCCATAGGATAACCCAATTTACCCAATGAATGAACTCTAACCTATGATCTAGTCTGAGTCTCAAGAAAGGTCCTTAAGGTGTAGTGCTTTTAAGACTTAACAGAAATTATTGGAATCTAACTTAAGAGTTGATTTCACTCACTTAATTGATACTAAGAAGATTATAACCTTGGTTTAAGAGTTTTGAAATATAAACTAGAGGTTAAGAGTACATAATCCAAACTTATGGCAAAATGACTATTTTGCCCATACCTTAAGGGTCAAAAAGTCAACTTTCGATTTACGAGTTAAAATTGAATTCTTTTAGTTCCAATTGGTTCCTTACTATCTAACTTGAAGATAGACAGTAAGTACGCCTAAATCGGGCGAGAAACGGTCAAGTTATGGCTAAAATAAGGCTAGGGGTAATTTGGTCATTTACCTAAATTTCCAGGGTTCAAATCCTAAATATTATTTTATTATAATGATGACATTGAAATTCTAGGCTAGTTAGCATCTTGAATTTTCCAATTTGGAGTTGATCTGACTAAGTTATGGTTGTTTGAAGTTTAGGGGCATTTTGGTCATTTTTCACTAAAGTCAACTCTAAATTCTAGGGTTGACTTTTTATCCTGATATCTGAATAGGAAAACTAATACTACCACGGTGATGGGGCCGCTCTCCTAAGCATTTTAAGACCCATATTGAATATATTTTGATAATCGGGTAAAAAGTTATGGGGTCTTAAAGAGGCCCCAAAATGCTACCTCGTTATGTGTACCCCGAAACAAAATTTTACATTACGCCATTTAATTCTAAATATTTTTCTGAGCATTTTAAGACCCATATTGGCTATGTTTGGATCATCCTACAAAAAGTTATTAAACTTTTAAGATTTACTATTCAAAAATATAATTTGAATTAATTTACTATTCATTTATTCAAATTGAATGATTTTACTATTCATTCCTAAAGTTTTTATTTAATTAATCACTGTTTAATTATTAATTAATTAATTAATTAAATTTTGCTGTAGCAAAGTAATTAGTGCTAATTACTGTTTAATTAATCTTAATTAATCTCTAATTATATTTAATTATTTAAATTTACTGTTCATTCCTAAAGTTTTTATTTAATTAATCACTGTTTAATTATTAATTAATTAATTAATTAATTTTATTATAACAAAGTAATTAGTGCTAATTACTATTTAATTAGTCTTAATTAATCTCTAATTATATTTAATTATTTAAATTTACTATTCATTCCTAAAGTTTTTATTTAATTAATCACTTTTTAATTATTAATTAAATAATTAATTAATTTTACTGTAGTAAAGTAATTAGTGCTAATTACTATTTAATTAGTCTTAATTATTTGTTAATATTAAATTAAATATAATTAACTAGGTTTTACTGTTCAAAAATAATTAATTATCCTAATTACTGTTTAAGATTTAATTAACAGTTAATTAATCCTTAATTAATCTTTAATTATAATTATTTAATTAAAGTTATTGTTTAAAAGTAATTAATTATCCTAATTACTGTTTAGGATTAAATTAACATTTAATTAATATTAATTAATCCTCTAATTATTTTTAGTTAAATAAAATTACTGTTCAAAAGTAATTAACACTAATCCTGGGTTAATTAACACTAACTGTAATTAATTAGGGATAACAGTAATTAATTAACACTAACAGTAATTTAATTAATTTTTAATTAACTGACAGTGGGCCCCACGGACACGTGGCACTTCCAGAGGCTGCCACGTGGCACTGTGGGCCCCACAGGTTGCTGACTCAGCTCGGCTGACTGGACAGTGGGCCCACCTGACACGTGGCATTGCCAGAGACTGCCACGTGGCACTGTGGGTCCCACGGGTTGCTGACTCAGCTTGGGTGACCGGGCAGTGGGTCCCACCTGACACGTGGCACTGTGGGCCCCACCTGGGATGAGTCAGCTCGGGTGACCGGACATGTGGGCCCCACGTGACACGTGGCGGGCCCGTAGGCGGCCACGTGGCTGGGTGGGCCCCACCAACGCTGACGCGGACCCGACCCGAATGGGTCGGGCTCGGGTCGACCCGGCCCGGAAGTGCGACGCTTCGCCTTCCGGGGGGTTCGGATCAGCGAAGGTTTCAGCGGAAAAATAGGGCTGACTTCGGGGCTTGATTCCGGCTCTATCCAGGCTCCGATCGGTGTAAACTCGGAGCCTAGGGGTAGGCCGAGGTCTTATAGACCGGACGGCGACCTCGCCGAGGTTTGGATGTGGCCGGATTGGCCAGAAAATGCGACGGGCCGCCGCGTGTCACGCGGGCGGAGAGGGCGAGGAAGACGCCTCTGGACCGTCGGATCTGTGCGATCGCGGACGGTCCGGATCGCTCCAGACCACGTGACGCGGATCGCGGTCGAGGGCCGTCGGATCCGCGCGCGATCGGACGGTCCGGATCGCTCCAGACCACGTGATGCGGATCGCGGCCGAGAGCCGTTGGATCCGCGCGCGATCGGACGGTCCGGATGGATCCGTCCGATCTGACGGCGCCGTTAACTGGAGTTAACGGCGTCGTACGGCGCCGTTAATTAATTAATTTTTTTTTTTAAACATTCTCAGAAAGAAAAAAAAAATTTGAACATGTTTTTCCTAGCTAATTTGGGGTCAAGGAATTCAATGGCACAGTCGGATTTTCGATCCGACGAGTATTTTGATACCTCGATTTCCGTGATATTTTTATTATTAAAATATTCGTAGAAATTTCGACGACTTCCGATTGACACGAAAACTTCACCCCAAGCTAATTTGGGGTCGAGGAATTCAATGACGTGGTTGGATTTTTGATCCGACGAGTATTTTGATACCTCAATTTCCGTGGTATTTTTATTATTAAAATATTCGCCGAAATTTGACAACTTCTGATTGATACGAAAACTTCACCCCAAGCTAATTTGGGGTCAAGGAACGCAATGGTGGTGTCCGTTTTTCGATCGGAGGTCAATTTAAATAGGTCAATTTTCGAGGTTCCTGAAATTCTCAAAATAAAGATTTAATCCGTTTGACCTCTGGTTTGGACCGGATCTTGATAGTTGACTCCAAATGACCTAATTAGCACTTAAGATTATGTTTAAGACTTAGGGTTAGTCTTAATCAATCATGGTAACAACTTGGGTTGTTACAACAAGCAACACCCCTAGTGAAAATATCAAAACAGAATCATAGAAGCCTGAATTTAAATAAATAAAAACCACCATATGAGAAAAATCATGGCAGGATGGTAGCCCTTCATACTTGACCAAAACTATCAATCCAAAGGTAAGAAAACAAAGCTACAAAAAATAACGTCAAATAGAAGTAAGCCGAAATATTAAAAAAGAAGCAACTGCAACTACTAGCAAGCCATGAAAAACTCATACAAGTCACGATACACTCAAGAATGGCTCAAGATTGGATTCAAGAACATTTCACCAGCAAGTGATATGGCCAATATCATTCATTAAACATATAGCCATGGTAATGGGGCAAGAGAATTGTTGCTTAATCTGCGTTTATTGTGTTTCTTCCAAACCGAGTGAACCAGTATACTAGTGGTGAAAAGAAACACCTTCTTAAGATTGGTATTAGAGATATTTTTGCATCCAAGCATAATGTGGCGACCCGCACCCTTAATCTGCCAAAGGATTATGTTAAGGGTGGAGTGTCACTCTGGCTAGCCCCTCACTTACCATTGGATTAGGATAAACTCCATAATCCACCTGATTAGGGAAGGATTAACACAGAATCAATCTAACAGTCACTATATAAGTAAACGTACATAGTGTGAAAGTAATAAATGACATCCAAGTATCACAATATAATATAAGTGCAAATTATGGCTCAGAATATAAGCATATAAATCCAAATACACGGTCAATGGTACCTATATTATTACAAAAATTAAAGTTTAAATGAAAAAGGAAATGCAAATGCACTCATCCTCACATATAAATATAAAGACTAAATATGCTTTGGCCCGAGCTGCTGCTCCTCCTCTAAGTATAGCTCCTCCTCAGGTACTGGATCCTCTATCTGCTCTATGCCTACCATTGTCAATTTCACAATGTAGGGCCCCAGCCAAAAAAAGAGAAAATCTGGTTAGACAATTTGTCTAAGTATATTTTAGGCTGATACATTTTTATATGTTTTATAATATCACCACTTTACATTCTTTAAGCAACAACTATATAAGGGAGCGACTGGCAATACAATAAGGAAGAGGAAAAGCTATAAATAACATTTATAACTTAAGAAAAATGGAGGCTAAGACATGCCTCAAAAGTGAGGTAAACATGGTAAGACATATAATATAAGTAACTAAACATATGCTGAAAGAAAATACTACATCCTAAAATATGCTGATGATCAAATGAAATATGCAAATTACAATAATAAATCTCAGCAGTGATACATATAAATAGCAATAAAATCTAACATCCTACTGTATATAAGCTGTACAAAGAAATAGCTGACTGAATAAGCAATGCTAAAATATAGCCAAATACTAAAATTGCACATCAAACTCTGTATACTGACTGCCATATCAGAAGACTTTGCCAAACTAGCCCACATATATATACATCTCAATCTATAAACATATTGAACATACTGCATGACTGAAGAGGCAGACAATACTTATACAATATATTTTAGTTATTTTAATTTTGTTTCTATGGACAACTATTAGAAACAACTGAGGAGTCAAGCACTTCTGCAAGACTATATGAGTCTCAAGCCTAGCATACTCTCCTCAATGAGAATGTTAGGCATCCTGATCTCACCTTACCCCTATCCATCGGGGCAAATGTGCACCATAATCTCCACAAACCGGACCCAAAGGTAACTGTTATCCTATTATTCTAAGTTTTCATTTTCATGCACAAAGTTATCTTATATGAAATGTCCAAGGAAGTAAGCTCAAATATACAAGGAATGCGTAGCACAAAGTATCATAATAAGCAAGGGACTCTACTAATATGGTGATATCATTTGTTTCTTAATATTCATTCTAGCTATTCCAAGTTACGCAAGTTCAGGATCACCATTTTCCTACATATCAAGTGTAACTTAGAAATTCGTCCTTACAAGTTACAAAATATCATGACTAGCTAGGTCCTAATATACAAATCAAAGTTGACTATAAAAGTTGAGTAACAAATCATTATGACCTAACTAATAATTTTATACGTTCTAACTAAAAACTACTAAACTATAGATTATGGATTAAATGCCACGAGATTGGGCTTAATCACATAATCCAAAAAGGGTAAGACCTAAGATCTAGGTTTAATTCTAATAGTGATCTAATAGGCAAAGTCAATCCTATTAAGAAATCAAACTTAATAGGATGAATCTCCTATCTTAGATCTAAGATCAAAAGATAAAATAATCAAAATAAGTTGAAAAATTCTAGAAACTAATAAAACTAAGAATTCATTCATTGAAAAACTTTATTTTTCAATGAATAAAATCAACCCTATGATCTAGTCCTAATCTCAGGAAGGATCCTTAAGGTGTAGTGTTAAAAACTTAAGAAAAATTCTGGTATCCGACCTTACTGTTGATTTTACTTACTTGAATGACACCAATATGGTTATAATGTTAATTTTAGTATTTTAAAAGACTAATTAAAGGTTAAGGGTGTTTATCCTAAACTTTGAGCAAAATGACTATTTTGCCCCTACTTAAGGGTCCGAAAAGTTAACTTTTGATTTAATTGTCCAAATAAGGTTTCTCTTTTCCATATGATTTCTTACTGTCTAACCTAAAAATAGACAGTAAGTATGTCCAATTTGGACGAGAAACGGGTCCTACAGATTCAAACTAAAGTTTATGACTTAAGGGCATTTAAGTAATTTTTACTCTACTAAAAACTAAGTTTTTATGTAGTTTATTGTAGGTTATTGTTCAAGGATTCCATAGAGTCCAAGAACACTATATTCTGATGTCAATTGACTAAGTTATGAATGTTTTAAGTTTGAAGGGCAATTTTGTAAATTCGAGTCGGTCAACAAGTGACTAAAACCGAACTTTTTTGTTTGAAGTCCAATTTTAACAAACTCAGTTCCTATAGCTTCCCTATAATGCACTGAGTATGTTGGTAGGGAGTAGACCCAATTTGGACCTCAAATGGTCAAATTATGACCTAACTAAGGTTGGTAATATTTTGGTCATTTTCTAAATTTTTAGAGTTCAGAACCTAAATATTATTTCTGTTTATTGTTAATATTGAAATTCTAAACTAGTTAGCATCTTGAATTTTTGAATTTGGAGTTGAATTGACCAAGTTATGGTCATTTAAATTCTATGGGTATCTTGATCATTTTTTACTAAAGTCAACTCTGAGTTCTAGGGTTGACTTTTTATCCTGATGCCTAAATGAGAAAACTAATACTAGTACAGTGATGGGGCTATTCTCCTGAGTATTTTAAGACCCATATTGACTATTTTTGGTCAACTAGGTCAAAAATTATGAGGGCCTAAAGATGTCCTAAATTGCTACTTCGTTATGCGCTCCCCAAAACTAAATTCTGCATTACGCCATTTGATTCTATTTATTTTTTTGGGTATTTTGAGACCTATATTGGTTATGTTTAGATTATCCTATAAAAAATTATTAAATTTTAAGTTTTATTTAATTTTATTTAATTTTATTTAATTTACTTATTACCAAAAATATAATTTGTATTTATTTACTATGTATATCATAAGGTCAAATATATATATATATATATATATATGTTATTTAATTACTTAATTATCTATAATTAATTTAAAAATTAATCTATTATTTACTTATTTCAAATTTCATTTTATATATATATACATATATATATATATATATATATATGTATGTATGTATAGATTTGAATCCTAAAGTCTCTGATTTTATACATATGTATATATTATTTAACTAATTAATTATTCTCAATTAAATTTAAGAATTAATCTATTATTTAACTCAAATATTTTAATCATATCCTTAATATTTAATTAACAGTATGATGCTAATTAAGTTTAATTAATTAAGTCACTGATTAATTTGATAACTACTCATTTCTAAATTAACAAATTTGAGAATATATACATATATCAAGTTTCTTTTAATATAGCTACTAATTAAAGTAAATACAACTGATTCTCCTAATCAGTTGCTAATTATAGCTTAATAGAAAATTTTAATTTAGTTGTTATACCTGTCTTGTTTTACTGTCTATGTATATATATATATATATATATATATATATATTATAACTATAATCTAATTACATAAATTCATTTAGCATAGAGTTCTATTTTATAAATACGTAGAGAGGTATATTTTTACGTTTAACCAAGAACGTATATATATATATATATATATATATATATATATATATATATTTTTTTTTTTTTTTTTTTTTTTTTTTTTTTTTCTTTTTTTTTTGTTAAGCAGATTTTCATTTCTGACTAGCCGATTATTTAATATCTAATATTATTTATTACTAGCATATTTAGTTACTAATATTAACTAATCCTTCAATAAGTAACCGTGCATCCATATATATATATATATATATATCTTATATATATGTAATTTACTTATAAGTTATAGCTATACTTTAGTTTATTCGACAGGTTATATTAAGGTATAATTATGTTTATATGCGTCGTATAATATGTATATATATATCTATATGTTATCATTACTTTTCTGCAGGAAATGACACAAGCCGGGCCCACTGGACACGTGTCGCCCACTGGTTCGGCAAAGCAGAGGAGGCGAGACCCACCGGTGCTGCAGAGGACGGGACTGCGGGCCCCGCAGCAGACCGCGCGACGGGACAAGCCAGGACGGGCCGGGCCCGACCCGATTCGTCCCGACTCAGAAGACGAATCGTCTTCCTCGTCGATCGTCTGCAGAGTGCGAACTAGGGTTCACAGGAATCGGCCTAAATTAAAAATTTCAAGAGGTGAGGAATGCAACGGCGTGATCGAATTTTTGATCCGACGAGTATTTTATTTTCTCAATTTTCGGGGTATTTAAATATTATTTAAATATTTGTAAAAATTTCAACGACTTCCGATTGACACGAAAACGTCACCCCTAGCTAATTTAGATAGGTCAAATTTTAGAGTTTCTGAATTTTTTCAGAAATCAGGATTCGATCCATTTGACTCTTGATTTGAACAAAGTCTTAGAGGTTGACTCCAATTGACCCAATTAGCACTTATGATTAGTCTTAAGACTAGGATTAGTCCTAATCGATTAAGAGAATAACCTGAATTGTTACACATAATCTGACAAAAAGTAAGGAAAAGAAGAAAGAAAGTAATCATGTGTAGAACTTTTTATAACAATTTCAACAGCTAACGAACAAGTAAAGAATATATGATTGTATGTTCACATGAAATTCTAGCAAAAGTAGCAGGCATGATTGCAAGGTGTTTCTCGAGCATCAAGAATATAAAATGTTTTAAGTCCTCCACAAAGAGCTTTCAAAAGGCTACAAGAACACTTTGGGTTATGTCCCTTGGATACAGAGAAATAAATTATCAATTTTTAGAAATAAATCTTAAATGATTGAGAAAGTTGATGTACGCTAATTGGCCTTTTGTTGTCCGGCATAAAGTCCTTTAATTTTGTGGGCAATTCGTGAGGCTGAATTGCTTGTTTAAAGGGCGTTGATTGTGAAAAAAAAACTTGTACTATATGTGATGGAAGCTCGAAAAGTTATCTACTTTTATTTTATAGAGTATTGTTACACTTACACACTAATATACACTAAAATATATGAATGATGTGTCAATCCAATGTGTAAGTAGATTATTAGTTGAATGCACTTTTTGATAAGACCTATATACAAAAATTACAAAAAAAAAAAATTTCTAATTGATCTTGAATATATTTTTGGTATATATTCTTATGTAACCTATTTTATAATGCACTTCTCCAATATTTTAAGAAACTTGATGTCTAATGAAGTTTTTTCCCTCCCTTCTTTTCTTTCTCAAGTGCTATATAGACAGTTAAAACTCAAGAGAGAATTTGGCCTTGCACAATTGATTGATGCTCGCAATTTCTGAGCAAGAAAAAAACAGTAGTCCTTTTTCTCATAAACAACTGGATAACACTAGCCGCTATGGCTAGGGTTTAGGCTTCCCCATTGCTTCCTCTTTGTCTGATTCGGCCAAGTCTTGTTCTTCGTCTCCGGCTCCTTCCAATGTCCTTTTATGGCCATCGAGGTCAGCGGTCTGAGCTTAAGAGAGAATGGTTGCAACGTCTCTATCCTCTGATTCCTCAGTTCAACTTTGAAAAGGCCTCAAAATTGATGGGGTGAACCTCATTCATCTATCAGTCGCCGGGATTCTAATGGAATTTGATATTACTGAAGAACATTCCTCAAATGTTTGGTTGGGCTCTGAATCTCTGATTCTCGACAACAAATCACCATTGAGAATGCCCTGATAAATTGCCATCTACACAAGTCATGATCACATCATCACGCATCGATACTGCATCTGCTAAAATATAATATTGCGAAAAGAATGGTTTTAAACTTAAGGTATCTTCCTGTTTTTTCTTCTCTTAAATATTAAATATAGTCAAGATAAGAAATTAAACTAAATCTGACAATTTATATTTATAATATATATATCATAAGTATTAAATTAAGCATATTGTCATATATTAGTTAACTAAGCTCATATAAGTATATGGTACCATCGAGCATATCTCAAATACTCAACCAAAACTTAGAAAAAAAATAATTTAATTTCAACTTAAATTAGCTTAACCCAAGAAAAATAATTACATAACTCTGATTAAAATAGTTAATTTATCTTAAATAACATCTAAATTACATAGGCAACAAGTAGCAAATGTCTAGCAAACACGCCTACGTTTAAACTAAAAAAGAATCACCAAAGATCGGAGGCTGCTCATACAAAAGAGCAGCATTATTAAACATTCAGAACGACTTGCAATGTAATATAGCCTTTAAATCAAAAGATTAAATCCAGATATCAGAGGTGCAGTCCCCGCCTGGATACCTCATCTCATGAGCAAGGGAGGGGCCGTTGGGTTCGCGCCCAAAGTCCACAAAGAAGTCCGGATTCAGCTTCAGGCCGCCATTGAGGGTGTCGACCTGCAGCTGAAGCATGTGTGACCCTTTCTGAAGGAGTTCTGGATAGAACTGCTTGTCCCATGCGCTGAGGAGGGAGTTAGTCACATATAGTCTCTTCCCATCCAGGCTCAGCTGGATCATCTGGGGGCCACCCCGCAGCCGGTTTCCCTGTCCGGAAAACTGAAGTCATTGAAGAATTCTCCCACAATCTTTTACGATCATAATATATGTGATGACCTTTCTTTTTAAATTCCAGTTTGTATAGTTTTGAAATAAGATGAGCCTCATTCATTCATTAAGGGGTTATAGTGCCGCATTCATGCAGTGTTACAGCACCATTCACAGCTCTCTATCGAACAGAATGGTTTCATGTGTCAGATGCTAACTACATAAGTGTCGACTATCCAATATGATAATTAGATGGGTGTCAATAATTCTTTATGAAGCTAACTCAAAGCTAACTTGTAAAACGTTTTAGACAACAACGAACTCATACTATACTTAACAGACCCTTCAAACCCAATGTGGAATGAAGAGAAGTGTGAACATAAACAGGATTTTGTCAGTACATAGCAACTTGTTCAACAAATGAGCATGCTTGATTACTACAAAAGTTTTTTTTTTTTTTCTGGATGGTATTTTTAGGATGGTATTTTTGCACAAAATATAAATAGATTTCAAAATGTTTAGTTCAGTCATGTTAAGAATGACAGAGATCATGTGTTCTAAAATTATAACTTGTATAATAGGTAACTTTATTATGTTAACCATTACCTTAGTTAGTAATAATTGAATACAAGTTATCTCAGCAAAGTTCAATTTTGATATTCTGTCTACTTTGAAAACCTAGATATAACATATTGTTTCTTTGAATTCAAAGACAATATCATGTCCCAAAAACACATAGTATCATAATATTGTTTTTCATCGCTTAAATTTGAATCCCAATCAAAATTGCTAAAAATAACAATAATAATTTGTTCTACAAGAACTCTTCAAAGAACAAATTCATAATCAAATATTCTTGCTAAATATCAAAGAGTCATTTAAATGTTTTTCAATGACTCCGGTAGATTATGTATTAAAAGCATATTTTATTCACATAATATGCCAAATTTGGTTCTGTAATAGCGATATATATAGTACGACTCTAACAATACTTTTGTGCAGCTTGAGATCATCAACTGGTTCACTCCCATATCATATTGATCTTTCTCGTGTTTTCCTGGGATTGATATACTTTTTATACTTATCATGTTAGTAATAAATTTAGTTGTGTTTGTTTGAATTGTAGACCGAGAAAATAATTTAATGCTCCAGAGTCTTTTAAAACAAAAGCAAGAGATTAAAATGATGAAAAATTGTTTAACTCTGCAAGTAAAATTCCTATGATAATAACATCATCCACATATACCAAAATATAACACATGAAGGGGTGTCATGAATGAATAGAGACTTGTCAGCTTTTGTAGAGAGAAGTCCAAGCTAACAAAGAGCAAGTTGCTACATTTCAAACGATGATCTAGGAGCTTGTTAGGTAGAGATAAATTAGACCAAGTTGTTGAATTAGCCTTGGTAGTTGTCGCATGTACGCCTCCTATAAAATGTCATTGAGAATAGTATTATGTACATCAAGCAATCTAAAAATCCAATTCTTGCATAAAATCAAATTTATAAGCTAAAGGTTCTTGAAAAATCAAATCCATAACTTGATGAAAGTTTTTTGCTACTAAACATGCTTTGTATTTATATATAGGGCCATCTAGATTCTCCTTTAACTTAAAAAACCATTGGCAACCAACTGAGTTTTTACACTTGAATAAAACCTCAAATGTGGTGAACTTCCAAAGAGTGAACACATAATCTCATGTTAATTTAAACCACTAAAAACTTATTGAGCTTTTTTTTTTTATTTGTGTTCTTAATTTAATTGCTTTTACATTTGTTTTATTCAAGGTTTGTTAAAATATCTAAGGTTATGTTCAATTTTCAAGTGTCAATGTCCATTCACCTCAACCATAGATAATGTCACTTGAATTGTCTCAAATTCAACAATTTATATTTTTTGTAATTCAGAGTAGACCCAAAAATATACTTAAACAAAAATTTGATCTCATTATATAATTTAAGGAGCAATAGCGTGCGCATTCAAATACTTTTAGTTGGGCATAATCTGGTGGGCATATGGAGAAAAAAAATCCAAGAGATTCTTTGTGTTTTAGAATGTGTTGAATAGAAACTGATAATAAAAACCAACATCTTGAATATCACATTCAAACAACGTAGTAGTAAGAAAAATAGAGTCAATGGAGTAAAACCTATTTCAACAATGCATCAATGAGGTTTGTACTTGTGAGAGTGAACCAGCATAAATATATGTGAGACGATAGACGAAGGCTATATAACAAGTGAGCTAGTTTGAGAGAAGGAGATAGATAAAGGAGCACAGAAAGTCAAGCCAGGAATTTTACTAGCCAAGGATCCAAAAGGTCGGAAGGCTCCAAATGTTAAGAAGTAGATTTGAATAGTGAATGAACGAAGCGACTATGAAAAGTTGAAGGTGATGAGCATGAGAACAAAATATTACATGGTTTACATTGTTTTCAAACAAAAATTCAGTAAACAATAATACTCACTATATAATCAGTTTGAATGGCTTTGATTTTAAAAATCAAGTTGAAGCTATACATGAGTTTAAAATTGAGGAATACAAAGAAAGTGTTAAATTTATATTTTAGAAAATATAGCCAATTAAATTTTCAATATTGATCAATAAAATGCATGTATGATTTACCACTTGGAATAATTATTGGGGTCTTAAACATTTGAATGACCAAGTTCAAGAGATTTAGTATAACAAATTTTGAATTTGAAAAAATTTATGTACTTTGAAATATCTAAGTATAATATGACATAAAGTATATATATATATATATATATATATATATATATATTTATGTGTGTATATATATATATCTTTATATATGTGTAAATATATATGTAAATATATAAATATATATAGACTATAGCAAGAAAAAAAAATGGATATCCAAAATTTTGGTATCAAAATTACAACAGGAGTTCTTGAGATTCAGATATAAATTTTCAAAAAATATATAAACCTTTAACTTTGTCTAATAAAAGAAGAGTGCAAATAGAATTTTGATCAGACAAAAATTAAGATGGATTTCAATGTAGACACTGTTATATTTTGTAAATTTAGATAAGAGCAATAGATTTTTTGTGATAACAAAACATGGAGAAAATAATTGAGATATAGGTTATGTGAGATGAAAGGAGAGAAAAGATTAGCTAATTTATAGCTTGTTTGTCAACACTTACCAATTCCCATATGAACCTGATTTAGTTCTTTATTTTGGATTTTCATCATTAAATTCTTTACGGGGGGGTTTGGTTTACTGCACTTTGAGTGTACTTACATAGTTTACCTATAATGTTTGGTTTAAAGTAATTTCGATGCAATGAAAATTTTAAGATAAGTACTTTCCCACTAACACCATTTTTACAATAAGTTTCTATGCTTAAATTGACATGCTTTAGAATATTTTCATTTTTAAAAAAACGTTGCGAACCCTGTCAGCCGCACAAGCACCGAATCTTGTCAGCCTCATAAAACCCTCAAACCTCTGTTATCGAGTTCTCTGAAGGCTACACTGGCATCGCCAGCCCTAGATTGACCCTTGCAACCCCTAGCCAACCCCTACCGACCCTAGGCTTGAGGTTGCACCTAGTGGCTTTACAGTACTGCATAGGGTAGCCCTTGCCAGCCCTCAAAAAAAAAAAAAAAAATTTTATGTGATGTAGGGTAGGCTAGACGTAAGAGTCTATACAAGCAATTATGTTTAATAAACCCTGTAGATAAACGTTAGAAAGTAAGATATTTCCCTTACAAGTTCTCAAGCGTTGGCTTTCCTCCGCACAGAGGTGGGCCAATCTTTAAGAGCGGTTGGCGACTGAAACCTGTAGCAATTCTTTGAAATACGCTGCGGGACTAAAGCTTGTAGTAATAGAACAATCCACTCAAAGTACAGTAATATTCAAATATTCAATTCCAAAGAAATAACTCACATACACGAGGACACGGCGAGGGCTACTACGAAGGGCTCGCTGCGACTGGACTGGGCAGTAGTGGGTGCAGCTCCGATGAGAGAGCTGCGGTTGGGAGGGCTATTGGTGGAAGGGAAGGGGCGGCTGTTGGTGGAAGGGAAGGGGTGGCTGTTGGGAAGGGAATGGGGCGGCTGTTGGTGGAAGGGGAGGGGTGGCTGTTGGGAAGGGAAGGGGGCGGCTGTTGGTGGAAGGGAAGGGGTGGCTGTTGGGAAGGGAAGGGGGCGGCTGTTGGTGGAAGGGGAGGGGTGGCTGTTGGGAAGGGAAGGGGGCGGCTGTTGGTGGAAGGGAAGGGGTAGTAGCTTAGGAGTCATCACCTAGGGTTCCACGGAGTCGGCACCGCGGAAGGAGCTTGATTACCGGCTTGAGGCTTTCTTTTCCAAAATCAGCAACACCCCAAATAGCAGCAGCCCTCGCCCTTAAATAGAAAACAAATGCTAGGGCACCCGGAATCGACGGCTATGATTGGCCTAGATTGCCGGGGCCCAAAACTCCCTAAATAATAATACAAATCGTACAAGTAGTATATGAAAAAAAAGCATGTAAACGACGAGCCCGGCGCATCCGTGACGTCGAATCATCAATCGGAAAGAGTCCATCGGCGTGAATACACAAAAGCGGGCCCCGCCTGGCGATGTATGGGCTCCGGCTGATCTCCATCATTATGTCTATTATTTACACAAATAAATCTCAAAAATCAATTACCCTGACAAATTCCAAGCACTCGAAAAGTTATTTTACAAGTTACTTTATCTGAAAATATTTTAAAATGTAATTGCTTTACCACAATAGTTTTTTACTTAAAACCAAACAGACTCTAAATCAGCAGTGATATTTTATTGCACCAAAACATAGATATCAACTTGTATTTGCAGTCCAATCTAAAGTGATAAAAAAAATCTTCAGATCAATGAATCAATAATCCAGCCGTTGTTATCTGATTCAGAGAAAAAAGAATCCATCGTTGTTTGAATTTTAATAATTCAACAACTATTGTTTCAAACCTCAAGCCAAGAAAGGCTGTTTAATGAAATTTGCCGCTTAGTGACCATGTGGGCTGTTCAATGAAAAACGATTGAATCTAAATTAAAGTTGTAGTGCCTTGTACCCTGTTCTTGTACAAGTATAGCATAGATGTCTTGTCATCATTTTCTGAAGTAAAAAAGACGTACATTTCTATCCACTGCTGTGATCGAAAGGATATCATGTGCATCAAAGATCCACTAGGATATGTGAAAGGTTCATAATGGAAGGCTTCAATTAAGGATGAACCTTGGAAAAAAAATCTCTAAAATGTTCAATCAGGAAAGAGATCTCTGTAAGCTCTAAACAGAAAAAATTTACAATCTTCAAACAAAGATAGCGAGGTCTGGAAGTTACAAACAGCAATCAGAATCTCTTAGGAAGTAGCAACAGCAAGAAAAATCTTTCTAGAAGTAACAAATAGCAAGCAGAATCTCTAACATTATTCAGACGAACAAAAAAAAATCTTAAACAGGGAAGACATTGATCAGCGAATACGCCAAACAGAGAACAGAAGCTCTGGAATACTCAAAACAGCGAGCAGAAAAATCTAGGAGCTTTTATACAGTTGGGCTTTTTTTTATGAAGAGATGGGGAGGCTAATCATGAGAGAAGCTCACTGTTGAATGCAAATGGTGTCAAGGAGCTCCCTGTATGCAAAAAAAAAAGGTTCTCAACTGATGTGATCTCTGTGAGCTACACATGGAAAATAAATTATCTGGTTGAGATCCCTGGAAGCACCAAATAAACATGTTGAACTTTAGACAAAAGAGAACAAAGATTAGGGCTTCAAACAGAGAAATAGAAACTCAAATAGTCCAAGAACGCTGGTCAAAGTTGGAGCTATTTGAATCAGTACTGGATCAGCATTGGATATGTTTTGGAACACTAGATCTGCTCTAAATTGGCATCAGTACGCTCTGTAATCTTAGAGCAGAGAAAGGTGCTCTCTTATGAGATATGTTAACAAGTAATTCTGAGAAAATAGCCCTGAATTGTGAGAAAACATTTCTGAATTGTGAAGAAACAGCTCTGTTTAGATCCAGTTGTGAAGGAGGGGTTCTCTGTTGTGAGCAACCCAAGAAAAAGCTGTATGCTCTGTGAGCTTTGAATTTCAGAAAACAATTTATAATGTTATCATTAGATGATGAACTTTGGAAGTTGTAGATAAAGAATTCCTTGACAAAAGAAGAAACAAGCTCTGGGACCTTCCAAAAGAGAAGGACGTCAAGGGAGGTTTTAATCAGAGAAAAAGAAGAGATTTTGGGAGTTTCAATCGGAGGAGAATGATCTCCAGGAAGTTCATCTAAAACAGTGTGAAAGACACATATAACTGTAAGATTGCAGGGTGAATTCTCATTATTGAATATAAGAGAAACTGCGGCCTTTATATAGTTAAACATTTATCTATCCAATAGAATAATAGCATGTGTCAACTATTATCCATTAGGATAGTTAAATGTGTCGACTACTAACTACCTATCAAAAAGAATAGTTACTTATGTCAACAATTTGTTATAAAATTAACTCAACACTAGCTTGTAGCAAACCAACAGCCTTGTAATTAACTTACTCTATCCTAACATATTAAGAAGGTAACATCTGTTTAAGAGATGGAGCTACTACTAACCTTAACCTTGGGCACATCGTGCTGAGCTTCGGTCCCATCCTCAGAAATGTAAACTACATCACTTCCCTTCTGAATCAATCCTCCAACCCACACCTGCCCAGTAAGCAGTGGCTTGGCAGGGTCCTCAATGTTATATTGCCTGACATCTCCATGCAGCCAGTTAACAAAGTAAAGGTATCTGTCATCTAATGAAATGAGGAAATCAGTTATGAGACCAGGCATTTCAGGAAGAAACCAGTTCTTCACCTTTAGGGACTCCACCGATATTACAACCTGCAAAACAAAATATTATGGTTAGTTCGTCCATCACAAGGAAAAACCAAAAAGATCAGTATAGATTCACCTCATGATTCCAGGATCCATCAGTGGCCTTGAAGAACCTCACCATGTTACTGCTCAGAGCGCACCCGACAAAACCGGTGTCTTTCGAAGGATCATGCAAGAATCTAACCTGGGAATGTTGAAATCATAGAATCAGTTGGCACACTTTGTGAAGTATCCAATATTATCTTTAATAAATCTTCCTGTACTTCTAAAGGTAGGAGCCCAGTATCACCCAGATCCAAAGTTTGCTTCAGAACACCATCAGACCAGTTGTAAACATGAAGATGCCTCCCATAGAGACCGTTTGCGACATGCTCAAGATTAAATCCTTTGGTAAAAGCAGAAGGAGCTCCCCATGATGTGCTAATCATTGTATTGTGCCGAGGCTGGTACCAGAAGTCATACCCAAACAACGGGCTGTGGCCGGGTTTCTCCCACCTGCTTGGTAAATTTCCATCAAAACGGGATAATATGCATTCACAATTGTAAACTGGCTTTAGTAGTATTTATGATACGGATTTTAGCTATAAAGTCTGATGTAACATTGTCTGGGTGTGGTTTTACTAGCTGTACAACAGCACAAAAGTACATCATGCAGGTGTATGCTAGGATTTAAAATAAAAGGAAGCTTAGGTAACCTTTCCTATAACAAAATCCTTTGTAAAAGCTACTTTTGAGCAAAGATTTGGAAATCATTTTAAATCAATATTAGAATGTTAATATATATATTAGAAAAATCACAAATTTAGACGTTAATAAATATACTATACATAACAGAATAAAATTGAAAGTCATGCAAGAAAAAGTCATCACCTTCCTTTAATATTAAAATTAGAATCCATTAGCAGAAAACCATTTCCAGCTGCATTGCCCTCTTTGTCACCAAGGCAAGACACCATAATGTCACCAGATGCAAGGCAATGTGAGGTGTGAGGATATGCCAGTCCAGTTTCCTTCACAATATCCTCAGGCTCGACCACCTTATGCAATGCGGGAGCCTTTGGATCTGTCGCAGTATCGATCACATAAATGCGGCCAGACCTGATGATATATATGCAATGAAAAAAAAAACTAAACAGATAATAAAGAACAAGAAGTGAGTAGTGCCTAATCTGAAACAATCAAGCAGCTCTAGAAGACCATTGTGGGGAATATACTTACAACAATGAAGGCAAGATTAAGTATCGCCTGTCAGTTGATGGATCGCCATGGCAGGAGCTGCAAGCATTCCAACCAGAGTGATGCAGTTCATCGCCTACATATGGGGCAGAAAGTCTATGGATGACTTGTGAATAGGTTGGTGAGTTGGGATCAACATCCACTGTTGCCAAGTAATCAGGCTTGCCATTTTCATGATGAGTATCTGTGTTATATAATTTACTCAAAAGATGAGCGCATGTGAACACACAACACTTCAAAACTAAGTAGAATAAGCGGAAAAAGCTTAAGAAAAAAAGAAGCAATAAAATTATGAGTCATATATAAACGCTAATGCCCAATTAGTAATCTAGGATAGAAATTTAGTAACTTATTTTTTAATATATTAATAATTTATTCAAATTTATCTTCAATAATTAATATAAAATAAAATATATGTTCAAATATGACATTTTATGTATATTTAGATTCTACTTATCTTACTAACTAGTAAAATTTCATAAAATTTTGGACATAAATAATAAAAAAACTAACATATATATTATTGTGTTTTATGAGAAATTGCAGTTACTGTGTTAGTAGCTCTATGTTGTGTTGTATGAATATGCTTAATTGCAATAGTATAATTAAAAATTAATTATTTAAATTTTATTTTCTTTTTCTCAGCTTGATCCTAGTTCATTACACTCTCACCCACCTTTGTCAATGCCATCAAGGAATAGGATCTAGCATTAGGAAATTCTAATATTCACAATTTTAATGATAATTTCAAACTTAAATCTCGTTATCAACAGAACAATTTTTAAATTAATTTCTGTAAGCCAATTAGCCCGTACTGATTATATTACCTCCTTCATAAGGGACTCTTGGCAAGTAATTAAAGGTACATTGGTTATAACTTGTAGAAATATATAAGAGACATTTTACCTGATCAACAAAATGTCTAATTCTTTTGCAGTAGCATAAAATGAAACAAATGCATATCTCTGACACCAAAGACTCGATCATATGAGCGAGAAAGGTATGAAGTTACTGTTTGCCAGAGAGAATATTCCATGTTTAAAATCTGTGAACTTGAAGTTCTGTGAATACTGTGTCTATGACAAATAGAGAAAAGTAAGCTTCTCAAAAAGTGAAAGAGACTTGAAGTCACAGAAACAAGAACTAGTGCATAAAGATGTCTGAGGTCCAGCTGTGAGCGCCCGATGCCAGTTCGGTAGAAACCGTTCTGGCATTGGGTAACTGCTCACCGCAGGATCATATCAAGCAATTTGAGAGAAAAGAATGCGCATATAAAAGTAAATTATATTTTTCATTTATCTAATGTTCTTATTATAAGTTCCATCATCGTACAAAACAAAAAAAAAGAAAAAAAAAACAAAATAAGCATTTCAGCGCCGTTGTTGATCTTTTGAAAGCTAAGGTTCTTGTTTAACCTCTTCTAGGACCACCTGACCTGATATTGTACAGAAAACAATACCGAGATTTGAATTCCCAGTAATTAGAGAATACTCTAAGTACAGCAGTATACAACAACAAATTAATTTACGAAAACGCGTTTAGCAGAGATAAAAATGTAGGATAGGTAAGGCAACTGCGTAAAATAAGCGAGTAACTTCCTACAACAAGTATTTATCATAAAATAACGGTTACTGATGTCATTTTCCAGTAACCAACCCCGAATGTTACTGATGTCATTTTTCCAGTAACAACCCCGAATGTTATTGATGTCATTTTCCAATAACAACCCCGAATGTTGCTGATGTCATTTTTCCAGCAACAACCCCGAATGTTACTGATATCATTTTCCAGTACAACCCCGAATGATACCGATGTCATTTTCCGGTAACAACCCCGAATGATATTACGTTGGTTCCGAACAACCAACCAAGCTTCAAAACGAAATTCGGCTCAAAGCAAATATGCGAAGCAAAGCAGTAATAGAAAAATTGCAATACGTAATGCAAGTCATATACTGGGTACCTTTAGTCTTTTAGTTCAGAAGTTCAACAGCTCGTATGAGTGACAGTTCGCTCAATCTGCATTTTAAGTTCCCGATATTTTTAAGTTAGCTTTTGATTCTTTTATTCTGTTTGTCTTCTTCTGCTTTTGAAGTTCATTTAAATTAAGCTGCTGTTAAAGCAGTTGTTAAGGTGTCTTTATGATTATCATACTAATGTATAACGAAAAAGTCAGAATAATCGACGGAATTGACAAATAGAAATTAGTAGTCATTTATAACACATTGAATCGTTCCCATTATTAATTAATGAGGATAATTCTATTGTGTATGACTAGCTAAAAATTTGATAGTGAGAATAATTAAATTAAGAGAAAGCGAATGAGTTCTTTCAATTTTCTTTCCCTTACCTTAGATTTAGGATTGCCGGCACACGAAATGAAGCTGGAACGGGTTGGCCGAAGGGTTGCTGGAGCCGCTGCGGGGGCTGCAGGGCTGATGGAAGGTGCTGCCGGGGACTGCCGGGTTGCTGGAAGCTGCGGAAAGTGGCTGTCGGGGGCTGCCGGGCTGCTGGAATATGGCTGGAAGGGCTGTCGGGGGCTGCCGGGCTGCTGGAAGGAGGCTGGAAGGGCTGTCGGGGCTGCCGGAAGGAGGGTTGGCTGATTTGAGGAGGGGAGAGGGGAAGAGGCTGCTGAATGTGTGGGGAGAAGAGGAGAGGGGATGGGGGGTTTTATAGGCGCACGTAAAGGCGCCACAACGTGCGCCAATTGGCGCCAGGTTGGCGCCTGGCGCGCGCGCCAGAGGCTCTGGCGCGGAAGCTTCTCCCGCCAGAGGGCGGGAGTGGCGCCGGGAGACAGGGTCGGCCCTCTGGGCCGACAACCTGCGCCAAAATCGACGCAGGCAGGCGCCGAACATGTGCCAGGCTTTCGCCTGGTGCGGAAGCTTCTCCCGCCTGGCGCGGGAGAAATGATCGCTCCGTGCGATCAAAAAAAGTAGGGGGGGGCGTACGAAGAAAACAGAGGAAAAAATAAAAAAAAATAAAAAAACTTAAATTTAAAATCTTCTCAAATTCTCGTTGTTCGTCATCCGAATACAACGAAACTTGACATTGAGGTGTGTTACAACATGACGAACACCCTCGCGCCAAAAATTTTTAATTCGGAGCAAAATTTTATTTTATTTTAATTTTAGGGGTTTAAAACTTCGAAAATTTACCACGATCAAATCGATGCTCAAAATTTGATGAAACTTTCTCGAGCAACTTTTAAATAATATACTTAACACGTCGACACTGAAAATGATGAATTTGGACACATATTTCAATGTTTTGATTTTCAAAAATTAGAAATTTCAAAGATAGAACGGGAGCTTCTGTCTTCCGGATTTCTCCTGAATTAAGGCTCTTTGATCCTTAAAGTTGTTTCTATCAATTGGTAGTTTTGTTTGCCCTAAAGTGAAATTCCCCGGGATCCTGATTCCTAAGGCGGGATTCTGCCCTAATTTGCAATACAACGGTTTTGGGTCGTTACAAACTCCCCTACTTAAAAACGATGTCGTCCTCGACATCACCAGAACAAAAAGAAGATTTGAGGGAAGTTATGGGTTACCTCAACTAGAAAATAGCTCTGGATACTTTCTTCGCATAATATCCTCTTTTTCCCACGTAGCTTCTTTTACAGTATGATTGTGCCACTGTACTTTAACCATCGGAATCGTTCTGCTTCTTAGTTTTCGGCGGTCTCTTTCAATGATTTGAAGTAGTTTTTCGACATAAGTCAGATCAGGTTGAATTTCAACTATTGAATCAGAAATTTGCTGAGAGGGTTCCTGGAGGCATTTGCGAAGAGCAGAAACATGAAAAACGTTGTGTATGGCAAAAAATCTTTCAGGAAGTTTGAGTCTGTATGCCGAGCTTCCAATTCTTGCGGTTACTTCGAACGGTCCAACATATCTGGGGCTCAACTTACCTGTAACTCCAAAGCGATGAATACCCTTCATCGGGCTAACCTTTAGATAGGTACGATCACCAACACAAAATTCTAGCATTCTGTGCCTAGCGTCGTGATACTTCTTCTGTCGGTCCTGGGCTGCTGCAATTCGACTCTTGATTTGCTTTATCTTTTCATTTGTTTCTTCAATCAAATTTGAACCGTAGATTTGAACGTCTCCCACTTGTGTCCAGGCTAGTGGAGTGCTGCACTTTCTTCCATAAAGGACTTCATAAGGGGCCATTCCAATACTTGCTTGGTGGCTATTATTATACGCGAATTCGATTAATGGTATATGCTTTTCCCAACTACCACCAAAATCAAGAATACTCAACCGCAGTAGATCTTCGAGTATTTGATTAACTCTTTCGGTTTTCCCGTCTGTCTGCGGGTGGAAGGCGGTGCTTAGAGCTAGAGTGGTTCCTAGATCGCGATGTACCGCTTGCCAAAATCGGGATGTAAATCTGCTATCTCGATCTGAGACTATGACTTTTGGAATCCCGTGAAGTCTGATTATTTCTTTAATATAGAGTTTGGCTAATCTTTCAACAGTGTCAATTTGCTTGATAGGAATAAAATGGGCTGATTTGGTCAATCGGTCTATGATTACCCAAATTGTATCTGCTCCTGAACGACTTCGGGGTAATCCCATGACAAAGTCCATCGAAATGTCTGACCATTTCCATTCTGGGATTTCTAAATGACGCAAGAGTCCTCCTGGCTTCTGATGCTCAGCTTTTACTAAGCAGCACACATGACACTTAGCAATAAACTCAGCCACACTTCTTTTAAGTCCTGGCCACCAGAACACTCTTTTTAAATCTTGATACATCTTATTATTTCCGGGATGAACTGAATATCCTGAATTGTGAGCTTCACTTAGTATCTGGCTTCGAATGGGTATGATATTAGGGACCCACACTCTTTTTCCGTGATAAATATAATTCCCTTGTTGAAGTTGTAAGTCTGATCGACGTCCCTTTTCTATGTCCTCCTTTAGCTTTGAATACATTGGGTCTTGACCTTGAGCGATAAATATTTGTTATAGGAGCGTAGGTTCGGTGGTACTTAGCTGGAGTAGATCATTTAATTGCTTGCTGGAAGTAGGCATTATCTCAAGCTTCAGAAATTCTTCCATCAAGGGACTTTCTGTGATTAATTCATTTAGAGATACCTTCCTGCTGAGGGCGTCAGCAACAACATTGGCTTTACCGGGGTGATACGAGATACTAAGATCATAATCACACATTAATTCAAGCCATCTTCTTTGCCTACAGTTTAGTTATTTCTGGGTAAAAATATATTTTAGGCTTTGGTGGTCGGTAAAGATTTCGCATCTTACCCCATACAAGTAGTGTCTCCATATTTTTAAGGCAAAAACAACTGATGCTAACTCTAGATCGTGAACTGGGAAATTCTTTTCATGCTACTTTAATTGCCTTGAGGCGTAGGCAATCACTTTCCCTTCTTGCATTAGAACGCATCCCAAGCCAATGTTGGACGCATCAGTGTATACTTGAAAATTAATCCCTTCTTGAGGTAAGATCAGGACTGGTGCGGCGGTCAATAATTCCTTCAACTTCTGGAATGCCTGCTCGCAATCTTGACTCCACACGAAGGGTACCACCTTTTAAGTTAACCTTGAAAGAGGTGAGGCTAATAGTGAAAACCCCTTAACAAATTTTCGATAATAACCTGCTAGACCCAAAAAGCTACGAATCTCAGTCACCGAAGAGGGTTGCGGCCAATCCTGAATGGCACTTATCTTATTCTGATCAACTTGTATCCCCTCAGCACTGATCACATGGCCAAGAAAGGCAACAGATTTAAGCCAAAATTCACATTTTGTATATTTTGCAAACAATTGATGCTTCCTTAATGTGCTTAACACCAGCCTTAAGTGATTTTCATGATCTTCTTCACTTTTCGAGAAAATAAGAATGTCGTCGATAAATACAATCACAAATTTGTCCAGGAACGGTCTAAGAACTCGTTGCATTAGGTCCATGAAAACTGAGGGAGCATTGGTTAGTCCAAACGACATCACCAGAAACTCGAAATGCCCGTAACGAGTTCTGAATGCAGTTTTCGGAACATCTTCCTCTCGTATTCGAACTTGGTGATATCCTGATCGTAAGTTTATTTTTGAGAAGACTTCAGCCCAGGCGAGTTGATCGAATAGATCATCGATTCGAGGAAGCGGATACTTATTTTTTATGGTTATTTTGTTCAATTCCCGATAGTCGATACACATCCGCATTGACCCATCTTTTTTCTTTACAAAAAGAACTGGAGCTCCCCATGGTGATGTGCTGGGCTTAATAAGACCTTTTTCAATTAGGTCCTGCAATTGCTCGTGAAGTTCTTGCAGTTCTTTTGGGGCTAGACGGTAAGGTGCTTTAGACAGAGGCTGCGACCCAGGTACTAATTCAATAGGAAAATCTACTTCCCTTATTGGAGGTAGACCAGGTAGTTCCTCGGGGGAAACATCAGGAAAATCTTTTACAACATTGGTTTCTGATAAAGAGATGTTTTCACCCGGCTTATTTATCAAAGAGACTAGGTAGGCCTCGCACCCCTTGTGGATTAACTTCTCGGCCTTAAGTGCGCTGATTAGAGAAGCGTTAATACTTAATCTGCCTAAGAATACTTCTGGCTTCCTTTCTTTCTTAAAAGTAATTTTCTTCTTCTGACAGTCAATGACTGCTTCATGCATACTTAACCAATCGATCCCCAAAATAATATCGAAATTCTTTATAGGAAGGACTTGTAGAGTAGCCTTATAAACTACATTATTAATAGGGATGTTGCAAATACAAAACCGTTGAGCGCTCATGGTGGCACCGGAAGGCAATCCAATATTGAGGGTGCTGGTTAGATTGCAACACGGAATATTTAGGGTCTTAACACAATTTTCTGAAATAAAGGAGTGGTTCGCTCCTGTATCGAACAAAACGCTAACAGGTTCGCTATTAATTTGTATGGTGCCTAATTAAAAAGGATATAACTATCACAAAAAGTTTAAGCAAGCGTGATGATGAAATAAAGAAAAGTGTACCTGACACCACATTACTGTTGTCGGGTGCTATGAAAGGGATAAGAGTGTATATCCTTGCTGGAACGGTGGCTCGAGGGGCCTGACCATTCCTTTGGGTAGGTGCTGCTGTCGAAACGACTTGCCTGGGAGCAGTTCCCCTTCGACGATTATTGGCGGGGGAGGTTATTGGTGCTGAATTCTGGCTTGGGGCAGATCTTGCCCCATGGATAATATCACCATCTACCGTCCTCTTGGCGATACAAAAACGGTAACCATGGCCGGTGCGTCCGCAATTAAAGCAGCAGTTCTGCCCGTGGTAGCATCTCCCACCAGGGTGAGGTCGATCACATGCTCCGCCTTCGGTGGTCTTGGGAGCTTCTGCAGACATTTGGTATGCCCTTGCTGGAGGAGGGTAGCGGGGACGTTTGAAAGTCTCCTGGTTCCCATTAGAGGTGATTGGTCTCTTCCCTTGTCGTTCTGCAATCACCTGCTCGTTGTGCTCCAGCATTGTCGCACAGTCCAACAGATCCGCAAAATTTGTATGCCTCAAAGAAATTAAGTTAGTGCGAATGCTGTCTTTTAGGCCTTCCAAAAATCTACTGCACCTTGAAGCTTCGCAGTCCACCAACTTCGGTGCATAACGAGAGAGTTTCGTAAACTCCGTCTCGTAGGCTGCTACAGATCGATCACCCTGAGCTACCCTTATAAATTGGCTTTCTAGAATTCTTTGGGCGGAATGGGGAATATAACGACTTCTGAATGCGGTTGTGAACTCTGCCCATGACACGTCCTCAAGACTGAAGCCTTTAAAGGTTGTCTCGAACGTGATCCTCCACCATCTCTCCGCTTCACCCTCTAGCAAGTATTTTGCTAGTCTAACCTCCTCGCTAGATGGACATTTCAAGCTATCTAGCTTGCTTTCCACGGCTTGGATCCAATCTTCGGCCTCCATGGGTCTGGCCGAGCCGTTAAAAGTAGGAGGGTTGAGTTTGAGGAAGGCCTGGAGGGCATTGTCCACTCGCACTTTTTGCTCGTGAGGGGCTTCTGCTGAGAGCAGGGAGGTGGAAGCTTTGCCTTGATTGGAGAGGGCTAGTAAGACAGCTTCTAGTAGACGATCAGTCCTATTGTCTGCTGTCGAGGAGGAGATCGTGGTTTTCACTGGGGTTTCGGCGGGTACTGAGAGGAAGCCTTCCTCGGAATCCATCTGTTTGGAGTGATAAAGTTGGAGTTTTAGGGGCGGTTTGAAACTTGCCGAATACACAAACAATTAATCATGATATATAATATTTCATTTTTTAGATTCAAACAAAACTTTATCTAATAATAAATTTGTACAAAAAGAGGATTGCATTATCAGTAAGACTAATTCTTTACTGAATGCAACAAAAAAATAAAAAAATAAAAAAATCTAACTTCTTATTTTAACTAACTGGAGGATTCAGGACTACATTTCCTCCTTTTTGAGAACTCCCCGAGGTCCTTGACTATCCCCTTTCCCTTAGACGTAGCGACAATCATGTTGCCAAACTTTATGAGTTTTCTAAATTGATAAAGCTCGTCCTGAAGCCGAATGATCTGACGATTTTTCACATCATCATTTCTCTTGGCCTCCCATTCAAGAGCGGTCATCCTCCCCTGTAGCGTCCCTTTCAGCTCTTGCACCTCTACCTCAAGATCCCTTATCCTGTTCCCAGACCTTGATAACCACCAGGCTAATGTTTCTTCTACATTTTCCAGCTTTTCTGTTAGAACCTCAATCTTAGATTCTTCGGCAGGAGTATTCATGTTGACGCTAACATCTGTAATTTCGGAGTCAGAGGGATTACGGCCAATCTCCCAATCCTCGTAGTACTCGACCATTTCATCACGAGGATCCATCTAAAAGATTAACACGTACATGATGCTTTAGCGTTATCATAATCAGATCGCAATGAAGCATTATATATATCTTCTAATTTGCTGAATGAATATACTTTTACTTTCATATATATATTTCTTCCTCTCAGATATGCTTAATCCTGCTCTGATACCAACTGTGAGCGCCCGATGCCAGTTCGGTAGAAACCGTTCTGGCATTGGGTAACTGCTCACCGCAGGATCATATCAAGCAATTTGAGAGAAAAGAATGCACATATAAAAGTAAATTATATTTTTCATTTATCTAAAGTTCTTATTACAAGTTCCATCATCGTACAAAACAAAAAAAAAAAAAAAAATAAGCATTTTAGCGCCGTTGTTGATCTTTTGAAAGCTAAGGTTCTTGTTTAACCTCTTCTAGGAGCACCTGACCTGGTATTGTACAGAAAACAATACCGAGATTTGAATTCCCAGTAATTAGAGAATACTCTAAGTACAGCAGTATACAACAAATTAATTTACGAAAATGTGTTTAGCAGAGATAAAAATACAGGATAGGTAAGGCAACTGCGTAAAATAAGCGAGTAATTTCCTGCAACAAGTATTTATCATAAAATAACGGTTACTGATGTCATTTTCCAGTAACCAACCCCGAATGTTAATGATGTCATTTTTCCAGTAACAACCCCGAATGTTATTGATGTCATTTTCCAATAACAACCCCGAATGTTGCTGATGTCATTTTTCCAGCAACAACCCCGAATGTTACTGATGTCGTTTTCGAGTAACAACCCCGAATAATACCGATGTCATTTTCCGGTAACAACCCCGAATGAAATTACGTTGGTTCCGAACAACCAACCAAGCTTCAAAACGAAATTCGGCTCAAAGCAAATATGCGAAGCAAAGCAGTAATAGAAAAATTGCAATATGTAATGCAAGTCATATACTGGGTACCTTTAGTCTTTTAGTTCAGAAGTTCAACAGCTCGTATGAGTGACAGTTCGCTCAATCTGCATTTTAAGTTCCCGATATTTTTAAGTTAGCTTTTGATTCTTTTATTCTGTTTGTCTTCTTCTGCTTTTGAAGTTCATTTAAATTAAGCTGCTGTTAAAGCAGTTGTTAAGGTGTCTTTATGATTATCATACTAATGTATAACGAAAAAGTCAGAATAATCGACGGAATTGACAAATAGAAATTAGTAGTCATTTATAACACATTGAATCGTTCACATTATTAATTAATGAGGATAATTCTATTGTGTACGACTAGCTAAAAATTTGATAGTGAGAATAATTAAATTAAGAGAAAGCGAATGAGTTCTTTCAATTTTCTTTCCCTTACCTTAGATTTAGGATTGCCGGCACACGAAATGAAGCTGGAACGGGTTGGCCGAAGGGTTGCTGGAGCCGCTGCGGGGGCTGCCGGGGGCTGCAGGGCTGACGGAAGGTGCTGCCGGGGACTGCCGGGTTGCTGGAAGCTGCGGAAAGTGGTTGTCGGGGGCTGTCGGGCTGCTGGAAGGGGGCTGGAAGGGCTGTCGGGGCTGCCGGGCTGCCGGAAGGAGGTTGGAAGGGGCTGCCGGGCTGCTGGAAGGTGGCTGGAAGGGCTGTCGGGGGCTGCCGGGCTGCTGGAAGGAGGCTGGAAGGGCTGCCGGAAGGAGGAGGGTTGGCTGATTTGAGGAGGGGAGAGGGGAAGAGGCTGCTGAATGTGTGGGGAGAAGAGGAGAGGGGATGGGGGGTTTTATAGGCGCACGTAAAGGCGCCACAACGTGCGCCAATTGGCGCCATAATGGCGCCAGGTCGGCGCCTGGCGCGCGCGCCAGAGGCTCTGGCGCGGAAGCTTCTCCCGCCAGAGGGCGGGAGTGTGGCCGGGAGACAGGGTCGGCCCTCTGGGCCGACAACCTGCGCCAAAATCGGCGCAGGCAGGCGCCGAACATGCGCCAGGCTTCCGCCTGGTGCGGAAGCTTCTCCCGCCTGGCGCGAGAGAAATGATCGCTCCGTGCGATCAAAAAAAATAGGGGGGGGGGGGGCGTATGAAGAAAACAGAGGAAAAAATAAAAAAATAAAAAAAGCTTAAATTTAAAATCTTCTCAAATTCCTGTTATTCGTCATCCGAATACAACGAAACTTGACACTGAGGTGTGTTACAACATGACGAACACCCTCGCGCCAAAATTTTTTGATTCGGAGCAAAATTTTATTTTATTTTAATTTTAGGGGTTTAAAACTTCGAAAATTTACCACGATCAAATCGATGCTCAGAATTTGATGAAACTTTCTCGAGCAACTTTTAAATAATATACTTAACACGTCGACACTGAAAACGATGAATTTTGACACGTATTTCAATGTTTTTGATTTTCAGAAATTAGAAATTTTGAAGATAGAACGGTAGCTTCTGTCCTTCGGATTTCTCCTGAATTAAGGCTCTTTGATCCTTAAAGTTGTTTCTATCAATTGGTAATTTTGTTTGCCCTAAAGTGAAATTCCCCGGGATCCTGATTCCTAAGGCGGGATTTTGCCCTAATTTGCAATACAACGGTTTTGGGTCGTTACACCAGCTCTCATCTCTTCTCTTAAGGGATCCACATATTCTATCACGTATATTGATGATCATACCAAAAAAGTATAGATATACTTCTTGAAACATAACTCTGATGTGTTAGGTGTATTCAAGAATTGGCTAGCTATGGTTGAGAATAAGGCGGGCTTGAAGCTCAAGTATCTAAGATCTATAAATTGGTGGCGAGTACAGTGAGAAAGAGTCACAGGAATTTTTTTGCTTTGAATAGAATCAGACTCGAGTTTACTATTCTAGGAACTTCACAGCGAAATGGTGTTGCAGACCGTATGAACAGAATATCACAGAACGTGTCAAGAGCATGCGACTACATGCTGCTTTACCAAAATAATTACGGGCAGGTGTAGTGAATATAGCGGAGTATTTAATTAGTCAGGGGTCATCAATTCCTTTGAAAGAAGGAATACCCAATGAAGCTTGGTGCGGTAAAAAGGTGAAATTATCTCACCTGAAAATTTTTGTTGTTCCTTGTATGCTCATGTTAATGCAAGATCTCGAAGTAAGCTTGATTCAAAGGCTATAAAGTGTACATTCATTGGATATGGCTCGGATGAGTTTGACTACAGATTCTAAGATTATTAAAATCAGAACATCATCAGAAGAAGAGATTGCACATTCATTGAGAGTGAGATATACAAGGGATGCAAAAGAAGCTTCAGATGATCCAGCCGAGTGTGTTGAAATTTAGAACAATGAGTAGGATGAGCAAGGTGCTCATGAAGATGGAGTGCAAATAGTTCCTATGATATCAACCACTGAACTCAGAAGATCCACTAGAATTTAGATACTCTCCTTCTTTGTATTATTTGTTACTTACAGATAGTGGTGAACCAAAATATTATGAGGAGGCACTACAAAATAATGATTTAAATAAGTGGAATTAGCCATGGATGATGAGCTGAACTCACTTGTGTCAAATCAGACATAGGATTTGGCTAAACTTTCAGATTGAAAGAAAACTCCATAACAAATGGGTCTCCATGTTGAAAGAAGAATATAATGGTAGCAAGCTGTGATGACCCGATGTCGATTCAATAGGAACTATCCCGGCATTAGGCACTCACTAACCACAAAATTTTATTGAGCTGTTTAAAAGAGAAGGAATACACAGAAGTAAAAGCTGAAAGAATATATTCATTCATCACAAAATATAATAACCAATGTACTTTCTACATTGTTCAGCACTTGATACAAAGATAAGTCAAAGTAAAGAAAAATATAAAAGAGCAATGTTGGTTTCATACAACCAACCAACCAAGCATCTATGTGAATTTGGCTCGAAGCCATACTAGGCAGCAATAAAATGCAATAAGAGCAAAAACTAATATATATATATATATATATATATACTGGGTATCTTTTTCTCTAAGTTTCAAAAATACAACTATTGATTGAATCTGCATAAAGTTTGATTTTTAAATTAGTTTCTAAGCTATGATAAATTGTACTATCTTTTATTAATAATAATAAGTTCATAGTTTTGAGAAAATAATATATTTAAAATACTTGTATAAGGAAAGTAATTTATAACGCTTTCACATGAGATAATAATGTAAACAAAATAATATAATATTTATAAGAAAATAACATTTATTTTCTTCTTCATTCTTCTAGTCTACTATCTTTCTCTCTCTCTCTTTCTCTCTTTCTCTTCTCCATTCTCTTATGAAATTATCATCTCTCTTTTTCTCTTTCTCTTCTTTTATGTGAAATTATCACTTCTCTCTCTCTTTCTCTTGTTCTCTTCTCTTCTATTTTTCTCTCTTTCTCCTCTTAAGTGAAATTATCACTTATCTATCTTGTCCTCTCTTTCTCTTCTCTCCTCTTTTTCTCTCTTTCTCTTCTCTCTTCTCTTGTGTAAAATTTTCATTTATCTCTCTCTTTTCCTCTCTTTCTCTTTTCTCTTCTCTTTTTCTCTCTATCTCTTCTCTTTCTCTTACGTTAAATTATCACTTATCTCTCTATTTTCCTCTCTTTCTCTTCTTTCTCTTCTTTCTCTTCTTTCTCTTAGTAATAACGTTGAAGAAAGAAAAATGACTGAAATTAAATTTGCCATAAATAGGAATAATAATTATAATAATATAAAATTAGAATGATGGAAATTGAAATGACTAAAGTGAAATTGCAAAAAATAGCAATAATAATAATAATAATAATAATAATATAAATTGAAATGAGAAAAATTGAATTGACCGAATTGAAATTGCAGAAAATAGTAATAATAATAATAATAATAATATAAATTAAAATGACAAAAATTAAAATGCTGAAGTGTAGATTGTAGAAATTGAAATAATAATAATAATAATAATAATATAGTAATATAAATTGAAATGACAGAAATTGAAATGTTGAAATGAAATGCTAAAATGTAAATTGCAAAAATGAAATTTAATAATAATAATAATGTGTTATCTTCTTTTTTCTCTAAGATTTTATGCGTACTCTGTAAATTTTAATTTTTCATAGTGAAATTTTATTGTGATATTGTGGTTCTGTGATTTTTCTCAACTTTAAGTTTTCTACATAAATATGTGTTTGGATATTATTTTTGTGATCTGATTGTTTTTCTTTATAACAAAATTTTATTGAGATGTTGTAACTCTGTAGTTTTTCCTATCTTTAGGTTTTCACATAAATCTCTGTGTTTGAATGTTATTTTTGTGATATATATTGTTGTAACTCTTTGCAAACGGCACAACACAAGAAGAATCTGAGCCTGGGCACCCAGGCTTTTGCGACAGTTGTGACATGAAGGGAGGCATCCCTTCATGATTTAATGGGCAGTTAGGGCTTGTTTTAAGTATGTTCTTAAGCCATTTGGTGTGTTGATGTTGTTATTGAATGCTGGAAAGTGCAAAAGAGAGAACAAGAGAGGAATTTCTTGAGAAGATTGTGGCTTTGGTGTAAGAAGATTTGGACGGGTGTTATCTTCATTTTTCTCTAAGGTTTTATGTGTACTCTTTAAACTTTATTTTTTTCATAGTTAAATTTTATTGCAGTGTTATGGTTATGTAGTATTTTCCATCTTTAAGCTTTTCATGTAAATCTTTGTGTTTGAATGTTATTTTTGTGATCTGTATTGTATGTGTTTTGCGATTTTGCTCCATCTTTTTTACTAAACTGTGCTATTTCTCAACCGTAGTAACTTTGCAAATAACTTTTTTTGCTCAAACTTCAACTTTCAAATTCAATATTATCAAGATATTTGATGAAATCTAGCTAATTTGTGTTTCTTACCTATTAGATAATGCAAGCACAAAATCAAACCAAATTCCCTATGACACTAGGATACTCTTCATCGGATTCATAAATGTAGGTTTTTCCACTTTTCTGTCTCCATCTCTTCTAAATATATTTTGTGAATTTAAATTTTGTTCAGCTAGCAGAATACTTAGAAAGGTAATAACTTTGCTAATGAAACAGCCGTGTAGTTGGCTAAACAGTAAAGTACTCTTACCTACCTCTGTCATTGTTAGCGTTAAAGGAGGATCCAGAGACAAGAAGTTCTATATTCACAATTTTAATAATAATCCTAAGTTTAAATCTTGATATGATGTTACTAAATTACTTGCACAAAATCCAAGGGTATTAGCTATCACTGTTGCTTAGCAGTTGTATATTTATTTATCATTGATTTTCTTTATTGAGTCTGAATTTATGAGAGGAGATAAGTTTATATTTAAAATCCCAAGAAGCAACAATTGGTACATGAATCATGAGGATTATCTCTATGACAAGATGAATTTAAAAATAAGTATACGATCTTATGATTTTATATACTACATATTATTACTTTTTTTTTTAAATGGGCAATATTTTATCATTATTATTATTATTATTTAGAGATATTACATCATCAAATATATGAGCAAACTTTCCAAAAACAAAGAACAACAATTGCTTGTTATGTTATTATGGCAACTTTTAAGATTGTAGAGGAAACAAAATCAGAATGACTGTTAAGAGATTAACTTCTGATGACAAAAAGCAAATTATGATAAATTTCATTTCGTTATTCTAAGAGAACTGCACAAAGCTAATAAAATATGTAAAACTAATGTCTTCTTCTTCTTTATAAAATATGCAATATTGTTATGTTTTCTCTTCTTTACAGTAAAATTGTTTAAAAGACTCAGGAGGATGATGTGGATCAGCAACTTCAGACTGATGCAAAAAACTGTGATACTAAGCAATAGTGAAAAGGATAATGTTTCTTTAGCATATCAATCCAACTCACCTAAAAATCAATATGATGCTATTAGGGTGAGCAATAGTTCAAATTGAGTTTTAAATCACAAAATTGGTATTTATCAAAAGAATGGAAGATCACACATTTATTATTATTATTATTATTATATTTAATTATTATTTTGCAAGAAGTGCATTAACCAAAGTTTTAAAAGAGCTCTTTTATGTGTTATTATCTTTGCACTTCTCAAAAACAGTATCTTGATGTGGGTAATGCCTATAATCTATAAGTTGACCAATGATTGATTTTTTATTGCTAGTTATCATAAATTTTTATTAATGAATATTTTTTTGGAATGCTGCTATATTTCTCCCCTAGTGTAATGACAAAATCAAACACGATTGGTAAAACATCATTTGAAAGCAACTTAATCCGTCTGGTTATTGTACTTCTTTTCATCATATTGCATTAATATTGCATTATTTTTAATAGTGATTATTAAAAAGGTACAGTTTATAAGACTAATTACGTTAAAAAAATGTTTCCCTGAGGCAGCCATGTTTTCTTCTCCACCATGTTTTTTCCCATAAAGAAATTTCCAAATAAAATTATGTGTTCTTGTGTTGTGATTGAGAGATAGTGTTTGCTTTCTCTTTATTTGCTCATCGTTTTCTAAAACACTAGGCTATATGAGTGTAATAAAGCAAAGCATGTCTAGATCTAAGCCAAACAGACCAAAATTAAGTCCATAAGTATGTTTTTGGATTCTTTTCAAAAACATATGAGGGTCAAAAGTTTGATAAAATTGTCAAACTTATGATTAAAATGAGTCTACATGAGATCAATCAATAATCCATAGATTGCCCAGTTCAATTAGGCGCATTAATGTTAAAGGATGTTATCAATCATGGAAAGTAGTATGGTTGCATGACTTAAAGTTCTAGATTTTTGACCAAATCACTAAATATCCCCACTATAAAATCTATAGACAGAGCCCCAAATTACATTAAGAGATGACATGGTGTGAGAAGAGTAAGCTTAAAATATTCAATAATAGCTTTATCATTCACCAACGACAACCACTAAACACCACTATCGGCATTTGTCAAGCACATGCGTTAGATGTTGACCTATGCTAGCCATTATCAATCGTTGCCAAACTTAAATCATAGATCCTAACTTTGCATGATTCCATCATCTACTGACCAACATTGTCATCAGCCAACGCACTTGTTGTCAGCCGCTACTATTTATTATAACAGTCAACCACTATCAATCATTTCCTTTGATCACCGTTAGAAGTGCAATGAGTCGAGCAGACTCGTGAGCAGACTCGAAATTGGCTCGTTTGCAAGCTCAAGAGGTATACTCCATAAAGTTTAGGAAAATTTGTTATTTGATAAAACATATTAAAGAAAGAATTCCTGTTGTCAATCCAATTTAGTGGCATTAAAGTTTAATTTGTAGTTGTTGCCGCTTAGCTTGGCTTGATATCCAAACTAGTTTAACTCAAACTGTTAACAACAAAATGATAGTAAACCACTGGATATCTACTAACCCATCTAAGCCCCTCACGGCAAACAACCTAAGCCTATAAATATCCCTACATGTGTATATTGCTAGCCATCTAATTCCAAAATCTTGAAACGAAATCCACCCCCTAAAAAAACGTAATTCTCCCCTCTGCTCAACAATTTTGCTCATAATTCATGGCGAAATCCCATTCTTCCCAAGAAATCGCGATTCTCTTCTCTGCTCATAGATTTCCCTTCTTCTCAACCTCAATGGCTAGAAAAGAGAGACGGCTTCGAATGAAACGGAGATACCGAGCCCAAAGCTATCCCTTGCAATCTCATATTTCTCATGCTCAATATCAAGAACATGGTGACAAGCCAACTTACAACAAACAACTATTCCATTTAGCACACGCAGATCTACAAACTCTTCTTGGCTAACAAACTCGCCGAACATCTCAACGGATCATCATCTCCTCCGCCTCCGACTTCCACCATGGATCATCAAGAACCCTTCTCATTCAGCCTGGATTCAAGCAGATCTGAACATAACATCAACATTGTACGCAACAATTCCCCCCTCTAGCCTCCCGCATATCCTCAACATCAACCGCTGCTGCGACATATGGAGCACACTGGAAAAATGATTCCAATCTTTGAATCTCTCAAGAGTCATACAGCTGAAAAATGAACTTCACAACATCAAGATGGGTGCTCGCTCAGTTCCTTCCTATCCGAAATCAAGACAATCGTGGACAAAATTACAGCTGTAGGAGGCAACGTGGAAACCAAAGACATCATCCATTATGTTCTCAACGGCCTTCCACCCACATATCAAGCCTTCAAGATCTCAATCCGCACCATACTCCATCCAATAAGTCTCGACGACTTGTACCCGCTTCTTTGCAGCGAAGAAACGAAAATCACCATAGATTTTGACTCTCTCAATAGCTGCACTCAAGTCTCCTTCGACAGCAGCAATCAAGAATTCTCCCTGTTCAGTGATCGTGGCCGAACTCCTGCACACTGTGGATGAGATCGCCACCAACACATCAACATCTCCTGCAAAGACAAACCCAAATATCCTACATCTACATTTGAAAGCCAAATTTGCGGAAACGGGGCCACACCGCAGTCACATGCTGGCACCAAACCAACATGATCTACAATGGGGGACGTTCAAACGCTCTTCTATCGGACAACCGAACAAAGCCAAACACCACCAATTGGATACTCGATTCTGATGCTACCCTCTCATTTTACCGACAACCTCGACAATCTCCATCTCTCAAAACTCTGTTATGGCTCAGACAAGGTTACAGTAGGAAACGAACAATCTTTACGAATTTTCAATACATGGAAAGAAATCTTACCTTCCCCCTCTTGTAAGCTATTGTTTTCTAATCTTCTACATGTAGCTCACTCCAAATATAATTTAATTTCAATTAATAAACTAATCACTGATAACAATTTGCTCTGATTCCTTTGATCCATTTGGTTTCTCTATAAAGGATCTTCGGTCGGATCAACTTCTCCAACGAGGCCCAGCACTAACGGACTATATATCCAGTTCACTCTCCTACGTGGCCGACTCTTCAAACTGTTCTCCACACCACCATCAACCAAACTACTCTATGGAACAACCGACTGGGACATCCTCATGCAACTACCCTCCAAAGACTAGCTCCACTCCTACAAATATAAGAAAAATAAGAAACCTTCAATGCACTTCTTGTATCTCGGCAAAAATCCATCGCCTACCATATTTCAATTCAATAAATCACAACTATGATTTGCTGCGTTGCTACATTCTGATGTTTGGGAACCTTCCCCCAGTATATCCACTAACGGTTATAAATACTATGTTTCGTTTGTGGATGATTTTTCCCACGTTTGTTGGGTGATCCCAATGAGCTCTAAATCAGAAACAGCACTTCTTGCCATACAACTCATTACATTATTGGAAAAATATTTTGAAAAAAAACACTAAATCCTATATACTAACGCTGGGGTGAATGCATGAATACCACGCTCAAAACCTACCTACTCAACAACAGCATCACACACCAATCATCGTGCCCATACACACCTCAACAAAATGGTATTGCCGAAAGGAAACACTACCACCTTATAAAAGCCACTCGATCCCTTTTTCAAACATCTAAGTTACCAACTACCTACTGGACAGAAGCCCTTCTAACCTCCACATATATCATAAATAAACTACCTTCTCACACAACAAACAACCTCTCCCCATACGAACATCTCTTCAAACAAAAACCAACTTACTATCACCTCAAGAAATTTGGATGCTTATGCTTCCCCCTTTTCCCTCCCCACAAACCAAATGTAATCCCAAATCCACTCCCCATATATTTCTCAGCTACTCAAACAATACCAAAGGTTACATTGGCGTCAACACACAAACATGACACGAATCCACATCTCGCCATGTTCAACTCCTAGAAAACACTTTTCTCCGAATCCCCCATACACCCGCCCATCACCCCTTTCACAGCTCAAACCAACCCTCCACCACCACTTCTTCTCGTGCCCCAAATCAGCGATCTCCACAAACCTTTGGAAACCGAGAACCCCACCTTTTGTCCACAAAATCCAATCACAAATCCATCACCAATCTCAAGCTAGAAACCAAACTAATTTATCCTCATAGACTGCATTCAACCCGAACCCCCAACAAAATTCACATCCCGACCCAACCCACCTCATTGACCCTACGAATCAACCTCCTCAATCCCACACTCTATTTCACTCTATGACCACAAAATAAAAAGATGGACATCTCAAACCTTGCCAAATGCTAAATCTCATCACTCAACATCCTACCCCAGATCCTACCACGTAAACCTTAGCCAAAAAAACACCCTCATTGGCAATCCACAATGCATGAGGAATTCCAAGCCCATCAAGCTCAACACACATGGGATCTTATTCCCAAACCAATAAATCAACAAGTTATTGGCTGCAGGTGGACATACAAAACCAAACGGAATCAAGATGGCGCCATCGCCCGCCACGAAGCAAGACTTGTCGCTCAAAGCTACAAACAACAATAGGAATGGATTACACCGAGACCTTCAGTCGTGTCGCAAATGACCATGGTGAGGGTTCAATTTACAATTTCTACATGTGGAGCATCACTCAACTAGATATATCAAGCCCCTTCCTCCATGGCTGTCTCAACCAAAAGGCTTCATAGAACAATCTCATCAGGCCTACGTACGCAAACTAACCAAATCCATATACGATCTCAAGCAATCGTCGCAGCTATGGTTTTCCGCACTCACTAGTCACCTACATCACCTCCAATTCTGACAAAGCGAAGTTGACCCATCTATCACAAAGTATCTAATCACGTATATGTCCTCAGCTATGTCGACAACATCTTAATCACTGGCAGCAATCCTGTGGTCATTCAAGACACCACCGCAGCCTTGTCTGCTCATTTCAATACTAAAACCATGGGTGATCCTACACTATTCTTAGGGATTCATGTTCAAGAAACATAGGTGACATCTTTCTCCATCAAACCTCCTACACTCGGCAGCTACTGCAACAAGCTGGCACACACAACTGCTTTCCAGCCCCTACTCCCTTCTCCGTAACCAAACCTCACCATTCATGTACAACGACATCAGCATTCCACAACCCCACACTCTACCACAAACTACAGGCTCCCTCCAATACCTTACAATAACCAGACCGGATATTGCATTTGCCATGAACAGAGACTGCCAATCAATGCAGCAACCAACCGAAGCAGGCTTCACCACCCTCAAAAGGATCATATGCTATATTAAAGGCACTATCGAACTTGGCATTCCAATTCAGCCGTATCACCTTACTCAAACAGCCTTCTCAAACTCATATTGGGCATGCAATACATCCGATTGGAAATCTATAATAGGGTTTTGCATATTCCTGGGTAACTCTTATATCTTGGAGCACAAAGGAACAAGCATCCGTCGCTCACTCTTCAACCGAGGCTGAATACTGCGCCCTTGCTACTACTACGGCGGAAATCATCTAGCTGAGACAATTACTAAAAGACCTAGCAACAGCTCCACTTGGGCCGACAACTCTCTATTGTGACAATGCCTCTGCCATCACGCTATCGACCACCCTTCCATTCCCGCACCAAATACATCGAAGTCGATTTCCACTTCATTTGCGACCGCATTAAACAAGGAAACATCACGGTTCATCATATACCTTCCTCCGATCAACAAATTCAAACGTTTTCATAATAAGCTAACTATATGGCCTACTCCTACTTAGCTTATTCGGGCATGTTAACAACCAGATGATTGTAAGCCATTGGATATCTACTAACTCATCTAAGCCGCTCACGGCTAACCACCTAAGCTTGTAAATACCACTACATGAATATGCTGTTAACCATCTAATTCCAAAATGAATCTGTATTTGCTTCTTGTACGAGCTCTCTCTTCTTTCTCGAAGTAGCAACCTTAGCTCGACTCATAACATTCAAATAGATGTATAAATAATTATTTTGGAATAGTTATAATTAAACTTAAGTATAATCTACTCCAATAAGGCCTCGCCCAAAATCCCCACATTTATTGAGCTTCCAGTTAAACTTGAGCTTAAGTTCAAGATGAAACCTTAATTGCGTCGAGAAGAAACCAAATTTGAGGTCCGCTCGAAGACCGAAACCATCCGTCGTAAGGCCACCGTCGTTGCTATTCCGATCTCCAGTTTTTAATCTCTCAAATCAACCATTACCGCAAATACAAAAAGAGAAAAAGCTAAATGTCCGATGTGTTTTTTTTCATAACTATACAACTTCTTAAGACAGAAAAGAGAGAGAGAGAGAGAGAGAGAGAGATCAAAAGATAGTTCACCGTTGTAGATGCAGGTAACGTATATCAGGACCTCGCGCGGCCCTTTCATTGCGTCGGCCGGCGAGGCATAGCCCGGCCCCTTCACTTGTTGATTGCAGCAGTCCTTAGCCGCCCCTTGTAAGCCCACCGCTCCGGCCATTGTTTCACTCTTTTTCTACTTGGATCGCCACAATCACTTGACGAAACCAGCTGTAATATGAGAATAAAATGGTGAAGGGAATGGATTAGAGGATTTCTCTAGAACACAAGTCAACTATACTTCTCTTTAGAGGTCCTGATATATATATATATAAGAGAGTAAAGAGATCAAATATTAGATAAAATTTAGGTTTTATATAATACGTAATAATAAAGTTAGTGTGATATATTTTAGTTTTGAGATCATCATAAATGGTTTATTTATTTAAACTTCCAAACATTAATTATTACAAGCATGCCACCAAAATATAATAGAGCTCATAAATGCTTTTGCTTTAGAATTCAAGATTTTATAATCCATCGAGAGAACGATGACCTAACGATATTGAGGAATTGTAATTAATTTTCTTTCGATAGGAGAATCATTTTTTTTTCTTAATTGCCAATGCATTGAGGCCGGCAAGGGAAGGAATAATTCTCTAGCAATCTATGTAATATTTGGCTGTATGAAGAGACCTGGTAGTTTATATATATATATATATATATATATATATATATATTAAGGAAACATGCATGTTTTATTACATCAAAAACAATGATACAAAACAGGGTTGAGCGGTTACAGCGAGATCTTAAGTCTAAAAATTCAAAATCAACCCAAAAAAAAAAATAGACTCAGAGAATATCCTAAAAGGTCCATTCAAAAAAGAAAATAAAAAACATAACATACAAAAAGAAAATAACAATCAATCCTGCAAAAAGATCTCACAAGGAAATTTAAAAATTGGAATTGAAAATAAATGCTTACCAGATAGATGCACAAGGGATCGCACAGCGTCAGCCCAAGTAAAAGGGACGACCCACCTGGAAAAATAAATGCAAAAGTAAACTTGCACACAAAGGGCCATCCAACTGTAAAAATCGTCAACCTAGCAGTAGAGCCAAAAGAGACCATCAGCAGACCCAAAAGCAGACTCAAGACACATAAGAGACAGTATTACCTGCACTTTCAAAGAACAAATACAACTGGGGACAAATGAACCTGCAATTTCAATGATATATGTTTGGATATAACATTCATTGAGCATAATATCGATGGTTTTAAGAAATCCAACACAGAAATTGACTCCATTCATAGCATTAACAACAGTGAGGATTAAAACAATTACATCATAATTGACCTCCCTGATCAAAATAGAGATCTCAAAAATCCTAGAGTTGAAACCAAATGAATGATCTAAAAATACAATGTAATTAAAGCAAATGGCCATAGGGAAACCAACATTAAAATCAAATCAATAAGGATGACTGTTCCCACCAATAGAAAGACCAGCAAAAATAGTAAAAACAACACAATTTAAATCAACAAATTTGGCAGTAAAAGAGAGCATTGCAACCATATTTCCAATATTATCAGTGAGAATCCTCCAGTAAACATTTAAATTGGCATCAAAATCTTTTAAAACGAAAATGGCAACAGGGGCAGCAAAGATTGAGACCAAATGCAAAGCATTACCATTCCCATCAGCAAAATTATCAATTAAAATAGGGGCAGCATTTCTAGAGGTAAATTGCCAGCATCAATTAAAATTGGTAGTAATAACATTTGAAATGAAATCAACAACTGGGGCAGCAGCACTTAAAACCAAATGCAAAGCAATATCGTTTTCCATTAGCAACAATTAAAATTAATGCAAAGTATTACCAGTTAAAACTGTATTTTTCTCATTAATTTTATAATCAGAATTCTCAGCAACCTGGCTGGAGCAGAAATTCCAATCTATATAATTATCCCAAACCCTACTAGAAGCCACAACCAAATTAAGAGATAAAAACCATAGACAAGTGATCTTAAAATAGCACATGTTTAGCATAATCAACATTTAAAGTTTTCCAGCTGAAGTTTTTGACACTAAAATTGTTGATAGTTTTGAAAACGTCAGATTTGGTAGCTTCCATAATTTTGTAATCATTGAAAGGAATCGAAGAGTATTTTGATTTGTTTTGCGCATTCCAAATATTTCAAAGAATATAAGTATCAACCAGTTGACCAATGTGGATTTTTGTCTTGTGCATAAGCCACAGAACAAAGATGTTGTCAATATCCATAGGGATGGCCTCATTTTTTTTAATATTTAAGGAAGCCCAAACTTTTCTGCTAGTGAAATCACTAATAAAAACATGATTAACTGATTCAATGTTAACAGAACAGCAATGATATTTAGAAGCTAAATTATAACCCATAGTCTGCATGGTATAATCCACACTAATAAAAATGTTATAGAGAAGCTAAATGAACATTCTAATAAGATTTGTAACACATTTATTCCAAATCCAGGCAGAGAACACGGGCTAGTTATGGATCCTGCTGATTTGTTAAAGAGAATAAAGGCTGATTTTGTTGTTTGAGCAAAGGATGGAGTTGGCCACCTTAACTTGATCGAATTTAGGATTTAAACATCTAATATTATCAGCCATATCCACGGACAACATATTACTAAGGAGATCAATGTTCCACCAATTTCCATGCTGAAACAACGGCTAAAGTTAGCTTCTAGTTTCTAATATTGCAAACGTTGCTTACCAAATTTTCCTTATTATTCCAGCAATCATACCAAAAGAATTTATACTTATCAATAGTATCCCAAATTAAAGTTTCTTTAATAATGACTCGAGAATAGAGCATTCTAGACCACGTGATTAAATCAGTAATTTTCTGGGTTGTTTGTGATGGGTGGGTTCTAGCACAATATTTAGCTAAAAATATATTAGACCAAATAGTGTTAGAGGATCTGAATTTCCACCAACGTTTGAGGGAGAATATTTTATATAAAGTAGAGAGACATCTTAAACCAAGCCCTCCCTCTAAAGTGGGAAAGGTAAGATGATCCCAAGAGCACCAAGTAATTTTATTATCTTTATGATGAAACCAAATGAATTTGTTAAAAATACCTTTTAATTTTTTGAAAATGAAATTAGTAGGAGAAGTTACCTCAAGCCAATAAAGGGGGATCATGTTTAAGACATACTTGAGGAATTTAATCTGCCATTTTGAGATAGGTACTTTAGCTCCTACCTTTGAAGTTTTTTAATTATGACATCAATGAGACTAGAGAAGTTGTTATTTTTATTGTGCCCGGTGGTAATGGGGATACCAAGGTAGTGAATTGGGAGTTTGCCAAGTTTAATATTTAAAGTGTTCGTGATTCTATTAATAATGTTATAATAACCCAAGTTGTTACCCTAGTCAATTAGGACTAACTTAAGTCCTAACTCTGATCTTATTGCTCTAATGAAGTTCTTAGGAATTCACTACTAAGATCTAGTCCAAATCAGGAGTCAAATAGATAAAATCCTAATTTTTGGAAAAAACTAGAAACCTTAGAAATTGACATGTCTAAATTAACCTCAAATAAAAAACCAGACTTCTCCATTATGCTCATTGCCCACAAATTAGCTAGGGGTGAAATTTTCATGTCAATCGGGAGTCATCAAAATTTTGACGAATATTTTAGTAATATTTAAATACCTCGAAAATTATGAAATTAAAATACTCATTGGATTAAAAATCCGAGCTCACCATTGCGTTCCTCACCCCTCAATTAGCTAGGAGTGAATATTTGAAAATATTCTAAATTCAGTGAATAAATTTAGTTTAATTAAGAAATTCTAAAATAATTATTATTATTTAAAAAATTTTAATTATTCCTAACGGCCCGTCCTCCGCGCAGTTTCTTCTCACTTGCGCCGTTAGGGTCGACCGTCTGAATAGCTGGTCCGCCCTAACCGTTCGATCGAGCAGATCGAACAGTCCGTGTCCCTCTCCTTCCTCCGTCTCGGTGCCCATAAGCTCCGTTACCTCCGTGCAGTTCGGGTCACCTTCTGCGAAGAGTTTGAGGACCTTACTGGAGTTTTCCGCGACCGTCCCAAACTCAGGTACTTTGATACCCTTAACTTCGTTTCCTTCCTTAATCTAAGATGCAACAATATTGTTTCATGTTCCTATACCTTATTTGATTGCATCTGATATGTGCTTAGTATCACCATTTCAATCGGGCCTTCGATTTGATCAGCAGTAGAGTTCGACTGAGTTCGAAATGTTCGTCGGTCCATAACTAGGTCTAGGGATTGTGCTCGAATCGTCACACCTTAGACATCGATTCAACTTCTACTAGGTAGATCTCACCCTCCTCTGTCTGAAGCCGTGCGGGCCGAACCTTCTAACCGCCGGGAAGTTGCCCGTCCTTTGTGCCCAAGCCGCCTCGCGTCGAAGACGTTCGGGAGGAAGACCAGCTCTCGAGTCAAGTTGGGTCAGGTCTGACCCAACCCACTGTGTCGTGCGGGCTAGCCACGCATCTCACGCCTGTTGGCGCGGGCCCCGCAATTTATGCGCAGCCGAGCCTGTAGGCCCCGCTCAATGCCACGCGTCAGGCGTTCCCGAGTCGTACCTACGCATGGGGCCCACACTACGTTTATTGTGCCATCATCCTAGGTTGAGGGCCCCACCGCAGTTCAGTGGCCAGCCATTGCTTGTCGCGTGGCAAGGCGGGCCCTGCCGCCTCTGCCACTGCCAATTAAGGCATGCCACGTGTTTTCGTGGTTCCCGCCTCCATCATTACATGCATAATAAAAATATACAAATATATATATAGTCATATAATTTCAAGCATTAACAGAAAACTTTAGGACAAGTTATATGTATTGGATTAATTAAAGGAAAATGATATGATTACACAAGAATATACACCAAAAAATATCTATGACCAATTAGAAATTTTCTTTTTTTGTAATTTTTGTATATATGTCTTATCAAAAAGTGCATTCAACCAATAATCTAGTTACACATTGGATTGACACATCATCTATATATTTTAATGTATACTAGTGTGTAAGTGTAGCAATACTCTTAATTAAATTAGCTATTTAGTATCAAATAATAATTTGAAGTTAGTTAATTATTAGGTTTAGTTAATTTATTAATTTCTAATCATTAAATAATTAGTTAACTAATTAGCTTATTATCATTTTAATTATACAGAATATTCATCTATTTAACTAATTAATACTTTTCAAATCAAATTAATTAATCAAGACACAATAGTAACTAAATTTAATTTAATAAATATTCAAACAATGAAATAATTAGACTTAATTAATTGTCATTGATAAATAAATAAATAGAGAATTTATTTATTAATAATATTTAGGTTAATTTAGTTAACAATAATTATAATGAGTTAATTAAAGTAATTAACATTTTCCTTAGGTATTAAAAATAGTAAGTTTATGTATATGATTTTTGAATGATAATTAATTCAAATTGAATAAATGAATATTAAAATAAATTAAATTAACTTAATTTAATTAAAACTTTAAAGTTTAATAACTTTTTATACAATGATCTAATCATATCAAATATAGGTCTCATTTTACTCAGAAAAATAAAAGGAATCAAATAGCATAATTCAAAAATACATTTTATGGTATGTATAATGTAGTGATATTTTAGGACCTAAACAAACCCTCACAACTTTTAACCTAATTATCCAAATATGTACAATATGGATCTTAAAATTCTCAGAAAAATAACCCCAATACTATAGAAGTATTAGTTTTCCTATTTGGAGCTTAGTTTGCAAAATAACATTTAAGACATTACCCTAAAAATAACCAAAATACCCCTAGTCGTCAATTGACCATAACTTGGTCAATTCAATTCTAAATCTAGAATTTTAAAGTGCTAACTAGCTTAGAATTTTAGTGTCATCAACTGAAATAATATTTAGGATCTGAAACCTAGAAAATTAAAAATGACCAAAATATTCCTAACTTTAGTTTGGTCATAACTTGACCATTTGAAATCCAAATTGAGTTTACTCCCTATCAACACACTCAGTATATTAAAGGAGAGCTATAAAAACTGAGTTTGTTGAAATTAGACCTCAAACGGAAAAATTTAGTTTTTGTCTCCCGTTGACCAACAAAATTATCGAATTGCCCATAGAAATTGAAATAGCCATAACTTAGTCATTTGACTTCAGAATACAATATTCTTGAACTCTATGAAATTCTTAAGCAGTAACCAACAGTAAACTATATAAAAATTTAGATTCTATTAAGAGTAAATTACTAAAATACCTCTTAGGTCAAAAATCTTAATTTGGACCTATAGGACCTATTTCTTATCCAAATTGAGTGTATTTATTATTTATTTTCATGTTAGATAGCAAATAATTATTTGGCAGTCAGAAATTCTAATTTGAAACCCTAATTCAAAAAGTAGTTTTTTGGATCCCTAAAATAGGGGCAAAATGGTCATTTTATCTAAAATTTAGGTTAAGTATCTTTAACCCTTAAATTATCTTCTAAATCAATAAAACCAGTACTAGAACTGTATTAGAATCTTCTAATTAAGTAAAATTAACTATTAGGTCAAATTTATTAGAATTCCTAAAAATCTTCTTAAAGTTTTTTTCTTAGGATCTTTTCATCGCACATTAGGACTACTCCTAAGATTAGGACTAGATCATATGTTAGATTTCATTTATTGGATAAGTGGATTATTCAATAAATGAATCATTAGTTTTATTAGTTTCTAGATTTTACAACTTATTTTGATTATTTTATCTTTCAATCTTAGATTCAAGATTGGAGATTCATCATATTAAGTTTGATTTGTTTATTCGAATTTGCATTAATCATTAGATCACATTTAGATTGAAACTTAGATCATAAGTCTTATCTTTGGGATTATGTGATTAAACCCAAGCTCATGGTATTTAATCCATAATCTCTATCTTAGTAGATTTTGAATTAGCTATTAGTCTAGAACGTCTAAACTCATAAACTAGGTCATGATGATTTCTTGTAGTCGACATTGATTAAACATATTAGGACTTAGCTAGTCTTAATATTATATAACCTATAAAGATATAATTCTAAGTTACACTCGATAATAGGAAATGAAGATCCTGAACTTGTGTAACTTGGAATAGTTATAACATTTAAATAAGACAACAAATAATATCATCATGTTTAGTAGAGTGACTTGCTTACTACTTGATTTTGTGCTACATATTCCTTGACTTTGTGCTTACTTTCTTTGGATATGTCATATAAGAAAACATTATTGCATGAAAATAAAAACTTAGAATATTAGGAAAACATTGCATTTGGGTTCAGTTCTTGGTGGATATGGTGCACATTTACCTTAATGGACAAGGGTAATGAGAAAAAAGGAGGCTTAACATTACTCATTGAGGAATATATGTTAAGTTTGGAACTCGTATAGTCTTGAGACATGCTTAACTTCTCAGCTATTTCTGGATGTGTCCATAGAAACAAAAATTATTTTTATTGGGTTCAGTTCATGGTGGATTATGGTGCACATTACCCCAATGGACAGGGATAAGGAAAAATAATGAGGCTTAACATTACTCATTGAGGAGTGTGTGTTAAATTTGGAACCCGCTTACTCTTGTAGATGTGCTTGACTCCTCAGTTATTTCTAAATATGTCCACATAAATAAAAGTAAAATAACTAAAAGATATTTGCATAATATTTTATGCCTCTTCAATTTTATTTTACTATTCTATTCATTATGCCCTAGCCCAGAAAGGCTATGTGAATCTTTGTCTGCCTTAGCCCAGAAAGGCTATGGGAATATTACTAGGCTGGATTGGTCAATTCTTTCTGTTATGGCTGTTATACTTTCCTTTCAGTTTTTCAGCTTACTGTATATTATGATGATGATGCATGTTATTTTAGTCAGCTATGTTTCTTATTTTACCTATTTACTTATATATTTATATAGGATACTAGACTTTACTGCTTATTATATGTACTACATTCATATTATTATTTTAAATTAGCATATGTCATATGATCATCAGCATGTTTAAGTTTATACTTTTTTTTTCATTATTTTTACTTATTGTACTACATACGTATGCCCTACCTTATTTTACTTGAAGTGTGCTTTTGCCTCAATTCATGCTTAGTTATAAATATTATATTTATAACTTATCATATTTTCCTTTTTGCTTACTTGCTCACATGCTAGATAAATACTTCACTTTTATTTAGAGTAAAAATAGTGATATTAGCAAATACTTAATGAATTACTTGCCTAAAATATACTTAGATATTTTGTCTAATAAGATTTTTATTTATTGGCTAGGGCCTTGGTATTGTGAAACTGATAATGTCAGATATTGAGCAATTTGAGGATCATGTGCTTGAGGAGGAGCCTTACTTAGAGGAGGCGCATCAGCTTGAAGCAAAGGATATTTAGCTACATTTTTTTCATTGTGAGGACGAGTGATATTTCCATTTTCAGCCTTTTTTAACTTTAATTAAAATGATGTAATGATACAGGTTTTGTGACTGTATTTACTTTCTGCACTTTATTATTTACTGAGCTATGCTTCAGTTTTCTTACTTAATGTATGGTGAATTGATATAATATTTATTTCATTTTTGCTTACGCACTCTGTATATATGATAGATTTAATGACTGATTTCCATAGTTATTCTGTGCAGTCCTTCACTCATTAGTGGATTATGAATCTTTCCTAATCCAATAATAAGTGAGGGATTTGCAAGAATGGCACACCACCAATTGGGTCTAATCCTGCTGATCAGGGGCTGGGGCACCACAAACGTTGATCATGATTTTGTTGCTAATAAAAAATTGGGATTTGGAAAGATTAATACTGAGCTCAGTCATTTGTTCAAGATCAGAAATTATATTTTTGATTTTAGTAGCAGATTTGGTGCTAGCATTACTAAAGATGATGAGATCATCAGCATAAGCAAGGTGGATAATCAAGATTTTACCACCAAACTTATAGTAAAAACTAGGATCACTTTTGAAACACTAATTTATGCTAATGGACTAATAATTGAAGATCAGAATAAAAAGAATAGGAGACAGAGAATCTCCTTGGCAAAGACCTCTTTCAGATTTGAAAAAACCACTAGCCTACCCATTAATTAGCATGGAAAAATGATTATAATGAGATTCTAAATTTTCAGGATCAAATTAGCATTGCAACCATAGCAGCTTAACATTTTAGTAAGGAAGTTCCAATTAATTCTATCAAAGGCATTTTTCAAGATCAAGTTTCAGGATGAGATTATGAACCCAACACTTTTTTTTTAGGTTATAAAAAAGTTCTTGAATAGCCAAAATATTGTCTTGGATTTATCTCCCAGGGACTAAATCATATTGGTTTGATTCAATAAGTGAAGGGAGAAGAGATTATAACCTTTTGGTTAAAATTTTAAAGATAATTTTATTTATGGTTGTGCATAGACTAATTGGTCTAAATTAGGACCACCAATAAGCTTTTTTAGTTTTGGAGATTAGAGAAATCATAGTATGAGAAAAGAATTTAGGTAAACAAATGTCACAGAAGAATTCTTTGATCCCATTGCAAACATTCCACTTGATTATCTTCCAAAATTTATAGATAAACTCACTAAAAAAGCTATCAGAGTCAGGACAAATATTTTTCTTAAGATCTCTGACAACTTCTCAAATTTCTTCATCAGTAGGCATTAAATTAAGGTGGGAATTATCATCAGCAAAAATTTGGGGGATTGGTAACTCCATATTAAGACTATGACCAATAGGGTTAGGGTTTTGAAAAGTCTCCTGAAAAAAAGAGATTGTAAAATTGGATATCTTCCAAGTTACTAAGCTCAGGAGTGTGAGGGGGGCACATTTTGGAAATATTATTTATATGTCTCTTTTTATTCACCCATTTGTGATAAAAACAGTGTTTCTTTCACCTTGTAAAGCTCAATTGATACTATATTTTTGTTTCCAAAAGGTTTCTATATTATTGTGAGTTTGGATAAGCTTAGCTTTAGCTTTAGAAACTTCTATCCTATTATGATATGAAGGATCATCTTTGAATATAGTTTTCAAATAAGTAATTTTGTTTTCCTGATTGGTATCATTATTAAAAATATTGTCAATCTCATTTTTATTCCAAAGGCTACAAGCTTTTCTGAGCTTTTTAAATTTTCCACTAAACGGGTTAGACAATAAAACTCACAATATTCATTCCATAAATAATGGACCATCTGAGTGAAACTTTTTCTTTCAAGCCAAAAGAGTTGGAAACGAAAGGATTTTGGAATATTGGAGATGTGATTCCAACAGGAGAGGGTAATCAATTCATGATCTGAAACTGTATAATTTAAAGAAGAAGCCCCATAGGTTGAAAAAGAATTGCACCAAATATTATTGATTAGAAATCTATCTAATATCACAAATTTCCTTCCGCAATTCCAAGTAAAGGGAGATCTCGAGTATTTAAAATCATCAAGACCACAATCCAAGATAGCATAATTAAAGTCAAAAATGGATTTAGAATGATCCATAGTATAACATTTGTACTCCGAGCTTTTAAGGATTGCATTAAAGTCTCTACCAACTGCCCAGGGGAGGGTGGAAGAGCTGCAGTCCTTAAGAAAACTCCAAAGAGAAAGATGATCAAGTCTTAAGTTGTTTGCGTTAACAAAAGTTATAAGAAAATCGTGGTTTGCATTGTAAAAATGAATATAGATAGCTTGATAATATTGGGCTAAAACATCAGCTTTCCACTTGTTATTCCAAAAAACCTAAATTCTACTAGAGGCATTTGAAACAACATTATCTAATCTTACAAAATGACCAACAAAATTTATAGCATCTTGATTTAATTTAGGTTCAAAAATTGCAGCAATAGAAATTTTATTTTCAAAAATAATATGTTTTAGCCTATTTTTGGATGAGGCATTACCTATACCTCTAGTATTCCAATATAAAATATTCGTTGATAAATTAAAGAAGATCCACTTGGGATCGACTGAGGCGCATCATTGGTTAAAGTATCATTAACAGCACTATTCAACATATTAGCATTAGTGACTGGATCTAAATTTTCAACATCAATAAGTAGAGAAAGCGAATTGTACCTGTTAGAGATCGACATTTTGTTTATACTAAATTGAACTGTTTTGTTTTTCAGAGGAGTTTTGGGTTTAGTGAAGGAGGGCTAGGCTGAACTTTCCTCCAAAATCTTATCACTGCAAAAGAGAGAATCACAAATCTTCTTGCAAGTAGACATATCATTTTTGAAATTATTTTTAGCAAAAATAATATCTGCTGCATCGTCGCCTTCAACAAAAATAATAATATTTTCAGCAGCCTTAGCTGTAACCATTGCAACATCTTTTGAGCTAGCATTGGAAGCATTTTTAACAACCATTTCAACAATGTCAGCAATGTCAAAAAATGCAGCAGTTTCAGTAGGTTTAGCAAGTTCAGTTGCATTTTCATCAATTTCAGTAGTTTCAGTAATTTCAGCAACATTCTCAACAGTTTCATCAAATTCAGCAATTTTATCAATTTTAATAGTATTTTCAAAAGCTTTTGCACCATCTTTACCAACTGCTTTTGAAATAATATTTGATGCAAAGTTTGAAATAGAAATTGGAAAATTTTCAGTAGATATTGTGCCCTTTGCAACAAGTAAGGGAACAGCTTCTGAATCATTTTTTATAGTATCATTTGCGACAGCAATTTCCATAGGGACAACAATATTAAGAGCAGTTTCAATGAGAGCATTTTCAACGGTGACACAATTCTTACACGCATTTTCAAAAGTATAATTAACATATGTAATTCCATTACTAACTAAAGAAATAATTTCAGAAGTAATTTCTAAAGTTATAGTATCATTTGCATTAGCAGTTCCACAGGGACAGCATTATAAAGGGCAATTTCAATAAGAGAAATTTCTACAATGACAATATTAGTAATAACAATTTCAATGAAAGAATTAATAGCTATAATTCCATTTCCAAATAAAGAAACATTTTTGGAATCTTTTTCAGAAGAAATTTCATTACCAATCACAATATCATCTACCATAATTTGATTGAGTTCAATAATAGCCAGCATGTTGTTATCCTCTATATATAGAGGCTGTAAGGTATTGACTATATTATCATGTAATGAGACATTCTTAGCAGCAAGATTATCCATGACATTTTGGTTTTGCACAATAATGGCCTAATTATTACTTTCTTCAATGTAAAGGGGTTGTAAAGCATTGATCTATTCAACCATATTAGGATTCCTTCTGCCAAAAGGGCAAGGGGAGCTTTGATTTCTGAAATTGCAAGAATCAGTGTTATGGCTTAAAATAAAACACCAATTACAATATAAAGGCATGTTTTCATAGCAAACTTCTTGGGAATATCCCCTCTTTTTTGATCCCAACCAGATGGAGCTAGGGGGAGGGGATAATATGTTATTTTCTACTATGATTCCGAGAGCCGCAATATTGCGGCTTAAAGCAGTGTTTCGATCAAAAAGGAGGACACAATTGAGTCATGCTAAAGAAAAGTACTTCTGAAATTTCAAATACTAAAGAATAAAGAATTTGCATTAATGTCAGGGCAAAGAGAAAAAATTATAATTTATGTGAGGACCTGATCTCTTAGCAAGAGCTAAACCTGCATTAGGTTATCTGTAATAAATTGTTTGGGTCGGACCCATAATAATATAACCACCATCAAAATACTCAGGAGATAACCAAGGAATCATAAGACAACCTCTTTCCACATTATTGAGGATGTCTACAAATTTGCTGAGAAAAAATTTGCCTACTTTGAATGATGGCAGAAAAATTGAGATATGCCTTGAAATTAGTAGCCGACTTATTTAAATAAAAAGGTTGAAATAGAAAGAGTTGATACGCATGCAATTGAAATAAAAGAGGCATATGAAAAGGTACTATAGCATTGCTATAAAGGATATTCTGCTTGGTTCTTTCTAACAAGGGCTGTGCAGTATAGAAGAGTAAAATAATAGCCTTGATCACAATCCAAAGAATTTCTGATCTCCGGATTTAAATCTAATGGTTATTTTTATAACTCGATTTAAATTTCTGATAACTCTAGCCCTAAATTGCAAGTTTATTCCTCATTCGATGCTGGGAGGAGAAATCTCTCGCCTTCTCCCACATTAGCTGCCGATCCCTTTTCTTTTCCCATTAAAGAGCTCGCCGTCGCCTCCTCTCTCTACAAGAGACCGATCCTTCCTCGCCATCATCTTCTTCCACTGCACAGTGCGATCGCCGACCCCTCCATCTGCACTACCGATATTTCGTTCGATGCTATTGAGGTACTAAATCCACCGTCCTAATCTAAACCTGCTGGCTAGGTTTATGTTGCCAAACCTTATTTTTAATACATCTGAATGTAAGCCATCATAATTGATATCATTTGAGAGTGTATATTTTATCAAACAGTAAGTACAAGCACATACAGGTGCATTAATATATTTATTATTTGTTATGAATATCTCATGTATAAGCAAATGTATAACTCAGTTGTTTAAATTAGTAAGCTTTTAGCATTTGGAAAGAATGTCTACTTTGAATTTATTCGATGAAAGAAATATTGTATATTAATGCTTTAAAATTAAGCCCGTTAAAGAATGTCAGGATGTTAAGTGTTCACCTCCCCATCAAAGGAAGAAGAGCGAGAAGAGAACTGTTAAGTTTCAGAGAAATTGTAAAACAGCAATCAAACTCTTTAATTTTATTGTAGTTTTTCCTTGAATGATGTTGCCACCAAATTTCGACGTTTGCATGCATTTATATTCAAATGTTATATATTATGAGGGTCCTAACTTAAATTTATTAAATATTATGTTAATATTTATCTCATTAGTTTTTTTTCTTACATTCTAACACTTTCTACAAGCAGCTTAAGTTATTGTAATACATTATTGAGGAAAACATTTTTCAATCCTCAGTAGACTTAAGTAAATTTAAAATAATTATATAATATCTTAAATACAATAAAATCCACTTGTGTGTGATATTTATTATAAACTTTATTTTGTGATAATTTCATAAAATAGCACTCAAATTTCTCATATTTCATTTATATTTCTTAGCTTTAATAGCTGCTCATACTATATTATAGTTTTCTTATCTTTAATAACACTTAAACTTCTCATATTGCATTATCTTTTTATGGTAATTGTATTATAGATTTTTCTATAATGCTATTACCCCAAAATTAGCATGTTGTATGTTTTAATAGCTTCTCAAACTTCATATTGCTTTTCTATTTCATTGGTTTAATAGTTGCTCATATTATTGTATATTATAGGAGTGCGGGGTGGTATGCAAATTTATATGCAAATTGTTTTTTTCCCTTTAATTAATATCATCAATCATCGTTCATCTAACAAACTAGACATATAAATTAGACATTCGATTACCCTCCGATGGAACTAATAGTCCTCAATTTTTATAATGTACATAAAATGAAATCATATTTTTTAAGGAGTCTTAAAAGAATTTATTTTGATTTGTAGGCAGGTACGAATTATTAATTTAGACTTGATTCACAGCATTGTGATATCAAAATATTTATTTCAGCAATCTTGCTCAGATATGTTAGTCAATTTGATATATTTACATACACAAGAACCATAAGTCAATTATCTAATTAGCATATGAACTACCATATATTATGGAGATCATTTTAATTATATACATCACTCAACTCATACATTGTAATTATTATTTTCTTATTATAGAAACGTTGATGATACATAAATGCGGAATGACAACTCTATTTTCAATTGACATAATGTTTTAAATCATTTTCTACATTCTTAATGTATTGATTAATATTTTGATTATGCGGATGACCTTAAGTATGCACGTTACTCATTCTAATTGATTTATATCGTATCATTTTGATCTCCACCTTATTTGCCTTGTCTCAGATCTGTTAACATACAAGTTAAAACTTTAAAAATTATGATGTAAACTGGATTAGGGAAAAGATCTAAACTAAAGTATGTTTAAGATCAGATATTTTAGACTTAAGCACACACTAAGATAATGATAGGAGTTGAATCTTTGTCTAAATTTTAAAAAACTTGTCTCAGATCTGTTGCATATCAGTTGCATTTTGTATCGTGGCATATACAGATGCATGACTTCAGTGACATACCGTAAAGTTTACATGTTATTTACTCAGTTTTATTCATTTTCAGAATTCAGTATACAGTCAGCTTTACTTTTCTTAGTTTTATACAGTTTCAAATTTTCAATTACTTTTACAATTTTTCTGCTGCTTGGTTTACATTATTTAAATGCTAAGTAAACAATTAGAACTGTTAGATTAGTTTTGATGTATTAAACTTATTGACTAACACGTGATACTTTTGGGATCTGGCAATTTGCTAGATTATGAGTAGTTTGTTGAGCTAGACCAGGATGACGTGCAGTAGGTTTAGTAGGAGTTTGTGGAGCCTTAACGGATCTCTCCTCCAACTTTACTGCTTTTGATTAGTTATTTCAGTTCAGTGCTTAGACTTTATTTCAATATCATTTCAGTAAATTATTTGTATTAATTCATGACGTATTTACTTTTCTGTTCTCAGATGAATATTTTTATTTCATTTCTGTGATGAATATTTCTGGATGTATGCTTAACTTTCACACTCTATTTATATATTACTTATACTTAGTATTGTGATGTGATCATCATACTAGAAATGCTGATATTTTATACATATATTAGATTTTTCATTTCGTATATAAATTCAATGTATGCATTTATCTAGTACTTGGGATAAAAATATTATTTTTATCTTAAGTATTAGCTCTTAACTATTCTCTTTGGGGTATGAGTCATCAATCATTTGTATGAGTTTATTTTTAGCATATTCGGAGAGATGGGTAATGCCTTCCCAAGTGGTGCACCGCTCCGCCGCTGACTGTTTTGTTATTATATACTTCAATTGTGCGCGGTGACAGGGCGGGGCACCATACACAGAAAAGTTTGAAATCATATTTATCTTGTTGAACAACAGAGAAAAGCGATTTCCAGGAAGCCATTCTAGATGAAGAGAATACCTAAGAGGGGGAGGGGGGCACCAAGGATACCTGAGATAGGTGGAGGGATCAAGTGAGGAGGCGGGGATGACCCCATAATGGGGATGACAAGAAGACGCACTTCGGAAAGCCCCTAGGCGACCGAGCATCTTCTAAGAACCCTAATGGCCGACTAATAAAGTCTAAAATATAAAGAGTTTATACTCATGCAGTTGAAATAAAAGAGGGATATGAAAAGGTATTATAGCATTGCTATAAAGGATATTCTGCTTGGTTCTTTCTAGCAAAGACTGTGCAGTAGAGAAGAGTAAGAAAATAGCTTCCATCACAAAGGAACTTTTGATCTCTGGATTTAAATCTAATGGTTATTTTTATAACCCGATTTAAATTTTTGACAACTCTAGCCCTAAATTGCAAGCGTATTCCTCATTCGATGATGGGAGGAGAAATCTCTCGCCTTCTCCCACATTAGCCGCCGATCCCTTTTCTTTTCCCTTTAAAGAGCTCGTCGCCTCCTCCTTTCTCTACAAGAGACCGATCCTTCACTCGCCTTGATCTTCTTCCACATCACAGTGCGATCGTCGACCCCTCCATCTGCGCTACCGATATTTCATTCGACGCTATTGAGGTACTAAATCCACCGTCCTAATATAAACCTGCTGGCTGGGTTTATGTTGCCATCATAATTGAACTCATTTGCGAGTGTATATTTTATCAAACAGTAAGTACAAGCACATACGAGTGCATCAATATACTTACTATTTGTTATGGATATCTCATGTATAAGCAAATGTACAACTCAGTTGTTTAAATTAGTAAGCTGTTAGCATTTGGAAACAAGGTCTACTTTGAATTTATTCGATGAAGGAAATATTATATGTTAATGCTTTAAAATTAAGGTTGTTAAGGCATGTCAGGATGTTATGTGTTCACCTCCCCGTCTAAGGAAGAAGAGCAAGAAGAGAATTGTTAAGTTTTAGAGATATTGTAAAACAGCAATCAAACTCTTCAATTTTATTGTAGTTTTTCCTTGAATGATGTTTCCACCAAATTTTGACGTTTGCATGCATTTATATTCGAATGTTATATATTATGAGGGTCCTAACTTAATATTATTAAATATTATGTTAATATTTATCTCATTAGTTTTCTTTCTTATATTCTAACACTTTCTACAAGCAGCTTAAGTTATTGTAATACATCATTGAGGAAAATATTTTTCAATCCTCAGTAGACTTGAGTAAATTTGAAATAATTATATAATATCTTAAATACAATAAAATCAAACTGTGTTTTATATTTATTATAAACTTTATTTTGTGGTAATTTCATAAAATAGCACTCAAATTTCTCATATTTCATTTCTATTTCTTAGCTTTAATAGCTGCTCACACTATATTGTAGTTTTCCTAGCTTTAATAGCACTTAAACTTCTCATATTGCATTATCTTTTTATGGTGATTTTATTGTAGATTTTTCTATAATGCTATTGCCCCAAAATTAACACATTGTATATTTTAATAGCTTCTCAAACCTCACATTGCTTTTCTATTTCATAGGTTTAATAGTTGCTCATATTATTGTATATTATAGGAGTGCGGGGGTGGTATGAAATTTATATGCAAATTATTTTTTTCCCTTTAATTAATATCATCAATCATCGTTCATCTAACAAACTAGACATATAAATTAGACATTCGATTACCCTCCGATGGAACTAATAGTCCTCAATTTTTATAATGTACATAAAATAGAATCATGTTTCTTAAGGAGTCTTAAAAGAATTCATTTTGATTTGTAGGCAGGTACGAATTATTAATTTAGACTTGATTCACAGCATTGTGATATCAAAATATTTTTTTCAGCAATCTTGCTCAAATATGTTAGTCAATTTGGTATATTTACATGTATAAGGACCATAAGTCAATCATCCAATTAACCTATGAACTACCATGCATTATGGAGATTATTTTAATTATATACATCACTCAACTCATACATTATAATTATTATTTTTTTATTATAGAAATGTTGATGATAATTAAATGGGAAATGATAACTTTATTTTCAGTTGACATAAAGTCTTAAATCATTTTCTATATTCTTAATGCATTAATTAACATTTTAATTATGTGGATGACCTTAAGTATGCACGTTACTCATTCTAATTGATTTATATCGTATCATTTCGATCTCCACCTTATTTGCCTTGTCTCAGATCTATTAACATACAAGTAAAACTGTAAAAATTATGATGTAAACTGGATTAGGAAAAAGATCTAACCCAAAGTATGTTTAAAATCATATATTTTAGACTTAAGCACACACTAAGATAATGATAGGAGTTGAATTTTTGTCTAAATTTTAAAAAACTTGTAGTTTAATGTTGAACATGCTTAGGAAATTAGTATATATGAACTTGAAAAGTTATTATAAGCATTTAAGGTAAGATTAAGTACACGGTCTTTGAGGGTGAGACATCTCTTAATGTGTTTCGAGAACCAGAATCAAATTAACATTAAGAATAAAAAATAAATTTAATCTTTAGAAAAACTTGTAGTTTCTACGAAAATAACTTGGAAGATCAGTATAAGCAAATTGTGGGAACTATAAGTGCGGTTTAAGTATGATTAAATAATTTTAGAATTAATAGAGGAAGACATGTTTTAGTATCTTAGAACTTTAGAATAGAATAATCCAACAATGCAACTGGTAAAGTGCATATCTTCCCGATTGAATACCGAATACGAATCACTCATTAGATTTTTCTTTGGTTCCTTGCCACCAATGACAAAACATAATATATATAATGCCAATATATGTAACTCAACTATTAAGCTTATGTTTCCTCTTCCTATTTTTAGTAAGTTCCCTCACCCACAATGTATTTAAGTATCATGTAATATGAAATTTTAGCTAAGTAAGGTATTTTTATTAATTCTTTATTTATTTAATAACTACTATTGTGATGACCGAAGATCGAAGTTTGAGAATTTTAAAAGGATAATCCATAAAATTTGGAAACATAAAATTTTTAAAATAAAAGGAAATAATATATATAATATCCAAAGTCCAATTATATAAGTAGAGAGAGAGCCATAAATATATGAATTTACAACAATTTAATATTTACAATATAGATTAAATATTCTTATTATCTCACATCTCAATTTCTTCTCTTTTAATACTCAATTAGATCTTCAAACTTTAATTTTCAAAACTTGAAAAATATAGTTACCAGTCAGGTAGAAGTACGTAAACCATTCTTAAAAGAATATTCTAGCATCCTATAATAGGCATAAGTCAAATATATAAATAAATGGAATATTTGCATAACATATATAAAAGAAAAGCAAATTTCCAAATTCAGATATTGCCCTGCATGTTAGCTTTGAAATTTAATATATATGAAAAGCATGAAATAAATTTTATCAAAAGCAATTGTAATATAAAGTCGAGTCCGTAGACTCCTAAGCCCAAATGGGTAAACCCATAGGCATATCCTCTTAGGAAACTTTCTCGCTACCTATTGGTAGCTTACTCAAGTTTGAAAATGATTGTGTGTCTTTCCTCTGGATTTGCCTACTTTCTAATAAAGGCTAAATCCCTTCTTATGACTCCCAGGGGCTGCCAGCAGGCTCAATATGTACAAATTCTTAGTATTGCGTTCCACCCTCCAAAGACAAGCAGCACAAATATAATACATTTCATCTTTTTATTACATGCTTCTTGATAATATTTTTTTATAGATTTATAAGCGGTAAGCAGTTTTGAAAAATAAATAATACTTAAATAAAAATGGCTCAAAATAAGAATACTGAAATAAAACTTATAAGTAGATTTATATACCTGACAGTTTTGATAAAAATACAACCAAATCAATTCTTTTGATCTGTCAAATAATAATTTAATTTATTAATTTAATATTTTATGATTTAACACAATTTATTATTTATTAATATAATATTAGGTTTATAAACACTAAATTTTGTAATTTAAATTTAAAATAAGAAAATGATCTAAGAACTTTTAAATTGATTAAGTTATTAATTTAAGATATAAGGAATAGATTCAAATTATTAAAAATTATTTAATTTAGTATTTGGCCAAAATGACCAAAATGCCCCTCTTAAAGGTGCCCAAAAAGTAATTTTAAGAATTAGGCTTCCAAATTAAATTTTATTAATGTTAAATATCTTCTTACTATATAATATGAAGATAAACACTAAGGACACACAATTTGGCTAAGGGTTAAGGCTAATGAACTTTAATTAATTATTTAAGCTCATTAAGAGTCAATTAACAATTGTACTTATGAAAATATAGAGTTTTTGCTATACTTATGTTTCTTACTACCTAAGAATTCCATAGAATCTAAAATTTCTAAATTATGAGGTTTTTTGACTAAGTTATGACCAAAACAAGATTTATGATTAAAAGTGTAATTTTATGAGATTTAGGAATAGGGTCAAAAAGTTAATCTCTTCATTTGGTATCCAATTTGAGCAAAGTCAGTGTCTATAGTTTTCTTGTAGCACACTGATCATAATAAAATTGATTTTGTTCAAATTGGACTTCATTTAACTAAGTTTTAAGGGTAATGAACTTAAAATTATGATTTAAGCTCATTAATGAGTGATTAGTGAATGATTAGTGAAACTAATTATATAAAATTATTTTGACTATCTCAATATGTTCTCCTTTATTTTGTGAGTTTTCAAAAACTTAAATTTTTAATTTTAAATAATTAATGAGATTAATATTCACTAATATATTTTTTTAAGTAATTAGGAATAATTAAGCAATCTAATCATAGAAACTAAAATTTTATTGAAGATTAGTAATCTTTGTTTTTTTCTGATTAAAATGACATATTGATTGACCTAATTTGGATTCTAAATAATCTAGTTATGGCTAAATGAAATTCTAGAGTTTAATGGAGTAATTAATTAGCCTAAGAACATAATAAGCTAAATTAAGCATCAAATATAAAAATTAACATTGCTATAATATTCTTCGCATTTTTCTGAGCAAAATGAGATATAATTTTGCTATATTTGGATTTGTGGTTGTAAAGTTATGAGGGTTTAAAGTTTTACAAAATTTTAATTTAATTAAATAAATTTTTTATTTTGAAATTACAGTAATTTACTGTTCATGGGCCGTACGTGGGCTAGGCGGGCTGCACGCGGGCCAGACGGGTTGTACGCGGGCCAGGCGGGCCGCACGCAAGCGGACCCGTAAGCCGGGCCTGACCCGTAGCCTGGATGGTTGGAATGACGAATAGGGTCACCAAGGACATGCCAGAACTCCCAAAATATGGCACTTCACGAAGAGTGTCATACACCGATGGAAAGCTCTCTTCGATACCTTTCCATCGGTACCTGAATCAACATGATTGGAGCACAATAACTTTTCAAAAAAGGATGTCCTAGCAACGGGTATACGGGGAAATCATGAAATTAGCGTATTTACGGAAATATATCCTTCGATTGGGCTTGATTGAGCCTGATGGTGATTTAAAATTTGCATCCAATATTGATTAATAGATAAAAGAAAAGCAATAATCACATATTGAAGGAGAATCGAAGGATATTAAGCTACCTTTGATGGTGTGAAGGGAGGAATAAGAATAAGAAGAAGCTTTAAAAAAATGAAGATCTCTTAATGTTGGAATGGATTTGCTTTTTGAAGTTTTCTACTGCATACAAGAAAATAATTGCTGCCATTTGAGTGTAGATAAAGAAGGAGAGGGTATGGGCTTTAGATGAGGAGATGAGGTTGACTTAATTAGGTGGTAGGCCCCACCATTTACTTTAATATGTAATTATTTTAATAATTTGAATTATGTTATGAGTTTAGATAAATAATAAGTGAGGATGGGCTTGGATGAGAAGATGTTAATTTAATTTGGTGGTAGGCCCCACAATTTATTTTAATACTTAATTATTTTAATAATTTGGATTATGTCATTTAAATAAGTTTCTAAGAAAAAATTCCAAATTTTCATCCTTATCTAATTTCGAGGTGAGGAATGCAATGACGATGTCGGATTGGGTTTCGAGATCAATTTAAATATCCTAATTTGGGTATTAAAAATATATTAAAATATTTGAAAAATTTTGACGGCTTCCAAAAATTTTCAAAATACCACCACTAACTAATTCAGGGGTGATTAGCGTAATGATGAAGTCAAATTTTTAATTTGAGATCAAAATTATTTGAATATTAATAAATAAATTTGAAAGAAAAATCTTATATTTTACAACTATAGTCCTTTCCTTCTCTTCTCAAGCATGAAATTTACTATTCTTCAAATCATAAACAACATAAAGTTCATCAAAAATGAACTCCAATGAATGTCTTGGCATCAATAATCGTCAAACTCACAATCATAATATTTTCCTTATAGTTTGATGGAATCAATGAGTAAACATTTCTGATTAAAGTTATTTTATTTCAATTTAGGTTTAATCTGAACTCAATTTGTATTAGAAAACATTAATGAGTCACTTTTCTCCATTATGACAAGATCAACGATGTATAAACTCAAATTATCAATTCTTAAAGTTATATATTGGATTAGAAATAAGTTCTCAATGTCAATGCTCATACAATACTCAGGTTTGATCTTTTAAAACTAAGTTGAATCCCAAAATATATTGAAGATTGCATTATTCTTTGAAAAAGATAATGGCATGCAAAAATCACTATCAAACTAGGCAAAATATTCATACAATTCCCTTGTTAAGCATACCTAATAAAATAATATTTTAACATACGCATTGATCTTTCTTTACTAGAAATATAATATTCATACAGTGTCAATTGCATACTATCAAGTTTAGATAAAATAAATAATGAAAATAAATTTCAAGAATGGAATGTCTTCATTGATATGGTTGGTTACACCATCACTCATTTGTATGAAACAAAGTTAAGAATCTCCCTAATTTGGGAGTTAAGTATTTAATCATTGATGTACTTTGTTCAAGACCACAAGAATTTTTGGGGAATTGTTCCCTTAGTTTCAATGAAGATGATGTGACAATCCTATGCATAAATATATGATTAGTACAATTCATTTTTTGCTTGAACTAATATTAAAAAAAATAAAAATAAAAAAACTTTTTTTAAACTGATAGTAAATACAATTATGTATATAATGATGTATGTAAATCATTTTACTTTTATCTTCATTAATGCTCATTAGCCATTGGTTTTATTTTCGTGCTTGGACATTTCTTTGTGCTGTTGTTTAAGTCTAATTGTACGTTTTATGGCCTTTTATCGTAATTGTGAGCAGCTGATAGAGCGTAGCAACGTCTTTTTCTTTTTTCTAGTCTTCAAAAAGCAAGAAAGAACAGTGTCAGGCAGATTGAGAGTGATCGGAGCTGGCAAAGAGGAGCGCAGATGGGAAAGATTTTAATTAGCTTCGCATTCCTCGCTGCTTTAGTGTTAATTGGTATGATCCTCATATATATGTTTTTTTTCTAGTTTTTGGGTTTTTATCCCTTCTTTTGATTTTCTCTTTATTTGCATATAACTTTGCTGCCTAATGGATTTTTTTTTTCTGACGACTAAAAAGTTTCTGCGAAGAAATCTCGCGATGTTACGGAACTGCAGATCGGCATCAAGGTGATTTCGTAGTTTTCATCATTTTTATTATAAATGTGGAGTAAGGGGTTGTTTGGTTCAGTGTTATTTGAAAAGTTATTAAGATAGCATGTTATTCAAATAACAATGTTATTCAGATCACATGAGCTGTTTGGTTCTGTGTTATTTGAATAACATATGTTAGTGTTATTCAGATATATGTTGTTTGGTTTAGTGTCATTCATGTTATATTACACATGAGGTAAGAATAACACAAAATAATACCCTTTCATTTCATAAAAAAATTTAATATAATATATTCATAGACAATAAAATATAAATTAGAATTTAAAATTTTTTGTAATTTTAGATTAAGTATCGAATAAGGATGTTTGTTTCAAGTTCTATCAATTTTTGAGCTCTGAAAATTCACTATAGTGAATTTTGAAAATTTTTATTTAAAAATTAGTATAAAATAAAATAATCATCTAAATTCAATAATTTTTGAATGTGTGAGTTTGACTCATCAAGATGCTCGAATCAATTTTAAATTTGTAATTTTTGAAGTTGAATCAGCAATCGATCTTAAGGCCATTGTTAGACACCCGATCGCCGATTGAACTTAATTATTTTAAATTCCGGAGGCATTTTTAATTTTGAATTTAATTAATAATATCTCCGATTAAACTTAATTATCTTAAATTTTGGAGACTTAATTAAAAATGTTTAACAATAAACTAGAGATAATTTAGAGATATTTTTAATTTTTAATTAAGTCGATTGACTTGTATACAGGCTCCAGCCGAAAGGAGCAGCAGCCGAAAGGAGCATCCAACCCTGAAACGCAAGAAGCAGACCGAAAACCCTAAATCATAAGCTAGCATCCTCCATTCGCGCCGATCCTTGATCTCCCGACATCCATTCACGACGGCCCTTCTCCTACCTCACTCGAATGTCGCTCCTTATTGAACTTGGCTCTACCTTCCTTTGAAGACTCGCCGATCCTTCTCTTACCTTGGAGAACTCGTCGATTCCTCCATCTTCACCCTCCATTCGGTAAGGATCTTTCTTTCTTTCGTAGGTTATCTTCTTTACTGTAATAGCACTACTATGTTCTTCCTACTTCTCTTCCGATACCTCTCTTCCGTAATCGCGGAGTACCCTACCTCTCTTCCGTAATCTTTTCAACCGACATTCAGATAACATTATAAGATGGCATTTAGGTAATTTTTGAGTCAGATAACATAACATAACATCAAACCAAGCACCTGTTATCTTAACAACAATTTTAAATAACATAACATTATCTCAAATAACTGCAAACCAAACAGCCCCTAAAATAGATTGCATAAAAAGGCTCATGTCCAAATTAGATTATGAAATCCGATGTGGATCTTAAGTTCGTAGCAGTAACTTTGTACTATACGATGGATTGCTCTATCTTTTAGATTTTCTATTTGTGCTTTTTTTATTTCAAGAATGAATATCATGGAAGGCACCAAGGATGCCTGAGATAGGTGGAGGGATCGGGTGAGGAGGCGGGGACGACCCCATAATGGGGCTGACGAGAAGACGCACTTCGGAAAGCCCCTAGGCGACCGAGCATCTTCTAGGAACCCTAAAGGCCGACTGATAAAGGCTGAAATAGAAAGAGTTTGTACTCATGCAATTGAAATAAAAGAGGGATATGAAAAGGTATTATAGCATTGCTATAAAAGATATTATGCTTGGTTCTTTCTAGCAAAGGCTGTGTAGTAGAGAAGAGTAAAATAATAGCCTCCATCACAATCCAAAGAATTTCTGATCTCCGGATTTAAATCTAATGATTATTTTTATAACCCGATTTAAATTTCTGACAACTCTAGCCATAAATTGCAAGTCTATTCCTCATTTGATGATGGGAGGAGAAATCTCTCGCCTCCTCCCACATTAGCCGCCGATCCCTTTTCTTTTCCCATTAAAGATCTCGCCGCCGCCTCCTCTCTCTACAAGAGACCGATCCTTCACTCGCCTTCATCTTCTTCCACCGCACAATGCGATCGCCGACCCCTCCATCTGCGCTACCGATATTTCGTTTGACGCTATTGAGGTACTAAATCCATCGTCCTAATCTAAACCTGCTGGCTGGGTTTATGTTGCCATCATAATTGAAATCATTTGCGAGTGTATATTTTATCAAACAGTAAGTACAAGCACATACGAGTGCATCAATATATTTACTATTTGTTATGGATATCTCATGTATAAGCAAATGTATAACTCGGTTGTTTAAATTAGTAAGCTGTTAGCATTTGGAAACAAGGTCTGCTTTGAATTTATTCGATGAAGGAAATATTGTATGTTAATGCTTTAAAATTAAGGCCATTAAGGCATGTCAGGATGTTATGTGTTCACCTCCCCGTCTAAGGAAGAAGAGCGAGAAGAGAACTGTTAAGTTTCAGAGAAATTGTAAAACAGCAATCAAACTCTTTAATTTTATTGTAGTTTTTCTTTGAATGACGTTGCCACCGAATTTCGACGTTTGCATGCATTTATATTCGAATGTTATATATTATGAGGGTCCTAACTTAAATTTATTAAATATTATGTTAATATTTATTTCATTAGTTTTCTTTCTTACATTCTAACACTTTCTACAAGCAGCTTAAGTTATTGTAATAAATTTTTGAGGAAAATATTTTTCAATCCTTAGTAGACTAAGTAAATTTAAAATAATTATATAATATCTTAAATACAATAAAATCCAGCAGTGTGTGATATTTATTATAAACTTTATTTTGTGATAATTTCATAAAATAGTACTCAAACTTCTCATATTTCATTTCTATTTCCTAGCTTTAATAGCTGCTCATACTATATTATAGTTTTCCTAGCTTTAATAGCACTTAAACTTCTCATATTGCATTATCTTTTAGTGGTGATTTTATTGTAGATTTTTCTATAATGCTATTGCCCCAAAATTAGCACATTGTATTTTTTAATAGCTTCTCAAACTTCATATTGCTTTTCTATTTCATTGGTTTAATAGCTGCTCATATTATTGTATATTATAGGAGTGCGGGGTGGTATGCAAATTTATATGCAATTATTTTTTTCCCTTTAATTAATATCATCAATCTTCGTTCATCTAACAAACTAAACATATAAATTAGATATTTGATTACACTCCGATGGAACTAATAGTCCTCAATTTTTATAATGTACATAAAATGGAATCATGTTTCTTAAGGAGTCTTAAAAGAATTCATTTTGATTTGTAGGCAGGTACGAATTATTAATTTAGGCTTGATTCACAGCATTATGACATCAAAAGATTTGTTTCATCAATCTTGCTCAGATATGTTAGTCAATTTGGTATATTTACATGTATAAGGACCATAAGTCAATCATCCAATTAACATATGAACTACCATGCATTATGGAGATCATTTAATTATATACATCACTCAACTCATACATTGTAATTGTTATTTTTTTATTATAGAAACATTGATGATACATAAATGGGGAATGATAACTCTATTTTCAATTGACGTAAAGTTTTAAATCATTTTCTACATTCTTAATGCATTGGAACATTTTGGTTATGCGGATGACCTTAAGTATGCACGTTACTCATTCTAATTGATTTATATCGTATCATTTCGATTTCCACCTTAAAACTGTAAAAATTACGATGTAAACTGGATTAGGGAAAAGATCTAAACCAAAGTATGTTTAAGATCAGATATTTTAGACTTAAGCACACACTAAGATAATGATAGGAGTTGAATCTTTGTCTAAATTTTAAAAAACTTGTAGTTTAATGTTGAACACGCTTAGGAAATCAGTATACATGAACTTGAAAAGTTATCATAAGCATTCAAGGTAAGATTAAGTACGCAATCTTTGAGGGTGAGACATCTCTTAATGTGTTTCGAGAACCGGAATCAGATTAACATTAAGAATTAAAAATATGTTTAAATTTTTAGAAAAACTTATATTTTACTACGAAAATAACTTAAAAGAAGTATAAGAGAATTGTAGGAACTGTAAGTGCGGTTTAAGTATGATTAAATAATTTCAGAATCAATAGAGGAAGACATATTTTAGTATCTTAGGACTCTAGAATAGAATAATCCAACAATGCAACTGGTAAAGTGCATATCTTCCCGATTGAATACCGAATACGAATCACTCATAAGATTTTTTTTGGTTCCTTGCCACTAATAACAAAACATAATATATATATATATATATATATATATATATATAGATATATATATATATATATATAATGCCAGTATATTTAACTCAACTATTAAGCTTATGTTTCCTCTTTTTGTTTTTGGTAAGTTCCCTCACCAGCAATGTATTTAAGTATCATGTAATATGAAATTTTAGCTAAACAAGGTATTTTTATTAATTCTTTATTTATTTAATAACTACTATAGTCCTTTCCCTCTCTTCTCAAGCATGAAAATCACTATTCTTCAAATCATAAACAACATAAAGTTCATCAAAAATGAACTCCAATGAATGTCTTGGCATCAACAATCGTCAAAATCACAATCCTAATATTTTCCTTGTAGTTTGATGGAATTAACGAGTAAACCTTTCTGGTCAAAGTTATTTTATTTCAACTTAGGTTTTATTTGAACTCAATTTGTATTAGAAAACATTAATGAGTCACTTTCCTCTATTATGACAAGATCAATGATGTATAGACTCAAATTATCAATTCTTAAAATTATATATTGGATTAGAAATAAGTCCTCAATTGCAATGCTCGTACAATACTCAGGTTTGATCTCTTAAAACTAAGTTGAATCCCAAAATATATTGAAGATTGCAATATTCTTTGAAAAAAGGTAATGACATGCAAAAATCTTCTTTCCAACTAGGCAAAAAGTTCATACAATTCCCATGTTAAGCATACCTAATAAAATATTGTTTTAACATATGCATTGATCTTTCTTTACTAGTAATATAATACTCTTACAGTGTCAATTGCATACTATCAAGTTTAGATAAAATAAATAATGAAAATAAATTTCAAGAAAGGAATGTCTTCCTTGATATGGTTGGTTACACCATCACTCATTTGTATGAAACAAAGTTACGAATCTCTCTAGTTTGGGAGTTAAGTATTTAACCACTGATGCATTTTGTTCAAGACCACAAGAATTTTTTGAGGAATCATTCCCTTAGTTTTTAAATGTGAAAGGACTCATTTTTGACTTTTTATTAGCGGGACACTTGGTAATACCTTTACAGCAATCCAACAATAAAGGTAAAAACGTAAAAGAGTAATAGAATATGAATTTCCTCTATATATGTACTTGCATAAACACCCATCTCATGATTTTTATCACTATATCATTTACCTGTTGATGACTTTTACTTTTAGTTGTAGCTTTAGCAGTTTTTTTGTCGTTGCTGCTTAGAATCGTGTTTAGTCACTTGCCGAAAGGTAGCAAATCATTCACTGGCTTGCGATCATATTGTATGACTCTCATCTCTTGAGCCTATACTTTGCAGTACTTTCAAAACATTAAATTACACCTTTTATTAAAGGTATTGTTTATTTGTGGTATAAACTCTTGTCAGAGTTGAAGCTAATAAATGTAACCGGCCGTTGCACTGGTGAAAGAAGGCACTCAGACAGTTTCACTTCAACGTTATTATATATAAAATGCACAGTTATTATGATATAAATGATATCCTGCTCGAGGAAGAGGTACGTGCTTTCTCAGCTTGTACTTTTAGGAACTTTTTCTTTATACTGAATTAGAAATCATTTGGGTTTGATTCTGTTGATATGAATATTATATCTGTAGCCTATTTCCGTTGTTTTTCAAGTTGGAGCTAGTGGAGTAGGCCTACTTGATCCCGGTTCACAATCGGACAACGTAAGTTCTATAGCCGGTAACATTTTTTTTTTTGTTCTCTTTTTACACATTGTGCAATTCATCTTATGTTTTGAAGTTCTAGAGTACTTGCATACTACTTGAATCAGGTTGAAAAGGGTGCCAAAGTTGATCTGCCATTATGGCTTGCTCATGAACTGTACTTGAGACAAGCAGTTACCGTCAGCGTTCCTAGTTGTTTTAACTTAGCGTAAGTTTGCTATATAAGTTTATAAAATAATTAGAGTAAATATAATTAGAGAGACATAGATAGTTGTCTTGCATCATTAAATATATGCTTTTTAAACTTTTCAAAGATGTTATGCTACCCCATCAGGTGCCTGAAAACAGCCATGAAGAGTAGAAGATAATTAGAGAGACATGTATAAATGTAGGCAGTGAAATTTTTACTACACATTTCTAGCTTATCGAGACTCTTTTGAGGCTTCTGGTGGGGGTGATATAGTTGAAGTTCTTAAAACAACAAATATTTGTGATTGGATTAAGCTGCTTATCCAAGTCATTGGTAATCAGATACCATCATATATACGGTACATTAAGTATTTATTGTCAGAATTTTACTATTGCTCAGAACGAGAAAAGAAGTTCAAGCTGATGCATCATGTGTTGATTTGAGGATCCGGTCCCCTTACTTCTATGAACTGGGCTGCAAAATTTTACCTATGTAAGTAAATCAATCTACAAATTGCAATCAATGCTCGTTTATATAGTACCAACTCAACTATGTATATTTTTATTCAGAATTTGAAGGAATCTGTCAGTATTTTCAGTAGTTTGATTGAAAAAGGTGAAGGATTTTTTTTGTTTTAAGTAATTTGGATGGAGTATTATGTTGGTGATGTATGATTATATGCACCTGCTGAGTTTATACTATTTTGTCCTCTATTTCTATAGTTTGGTTATGAGTACCATTTCCTTGGAATCTAATTTTGAACAGCATTTGTGTGTCCTTGCTGCAGTTCGCTGGATCATTTAGACTGCAGCTATCTATTGTCTGCGCTTTATATAAAGTGCACCTCTGCTTGCTTTGTCATTTAGGGAGCTACTTTCTGCCCATTTCTTCAAGAAGCAGCCCCTTGGAAAACAGTTGTCAGAGAACAATTTACACAGTGCAGCTTGGTTGTTTGGTATTGGAGAGACATTTGCCAAAATAGTCTTCCGACTAATTTAATTGTCATTTTAGCCCCAAATTATTAAATGTGCTCATTTTAGTCTTTAAACTATTAATATCTTTAATTTAATCTCTCAACTATTCATTTAAAAATTATTTGTCCCAAAATTTTTATTTATTGCAACTAAGTTGGGCCTAAATGAATTGTTGAGGGATTAAATTGGGCTTAAAATTATTAGTTGAGGGACTAAATTGAACAACAAAAAATAGTGGAAACTAAATTGGATAAATTGAATAGCCCGAGACTAAGTTGGCACATTTATGCTGTTTAGTATGTGAAAAGTACTTTTTTTTTTTTTCCCTTACCCTCTGCTGCCACCATGCTCACCAAACTTGCCAATCAGTCGATTGTCTGCCACAGCCGCTCATCCTTAACATTATATGAAGAACTAAGTCATTGTTAATGATGTTTGAATACCCTTTGCAACATCTTTACGACTTATTTTTGATAGATGAAGCTGCCCAAATAGTCTCAGCAGTAGCCTGTAGTCTTGTATGTTTGTTTTACATTTATTTGTTGACTTCCACTTTAATGCTCAACTCAATGAAGTTTTTTTATATGCTAGCGCTAACAGTTTTTCATTTATTTTGCACTATAAAAATCCATATTCATAGCATCTGGTGACTGTGACAGGGTTGAAGACAAGAGCATCGGTCCCTTTCTCCTTGATACATTCACCAGCAGATACAAGGAAATTCTCAGCAAGGCGCACAGCATCAATGTGGCTCACCCCACTATTTTATCTAAACTAACAAAAGAAGAAACCCTGTGTAAATTTCTGCCTGAAAGCTTTTTATTATTCTTTTATATATTTGAGAGCTAACGCTGGAGACTGCTTTGTGAATTTCAAGTGTTTGAAGCTGCTCGATCATCAATGGCTGCATTCAAGAAGTGGAGGTCAGGCGGATCCAGGCTGGAGAAGGCGTCAGTATTAGGGAGAAAAAGAAGGCCTATATTGCCGCCTTAAGTAAAAGGCATTGTCTTTGAAGAAACATGCAATTATTGAATGTTCATAGGTGAGCCAGTTTTGAAAATATAAATCTATCCAGTGTGACTTTAAAGAAACACAATTCATAATGGATTGAAAATCAAATAAAAGCTAATTGAATATCTTTGATATGAGCTTTTAGCGATGATGCGATATGTGGTTGTGTATTGAACAAAGTTTATCTTATACGACTTTTAATAATGCTACATAAATATAATAGTATTTAATTAATCAAATATTAATGATTTATTATTTATTAAAGTAACTAATTTTTATATAAATCTGCCGTTCGGATTTATCCACGAATTAAGTACACGCCTGATATTGTGCTCTAATAGATCCTGCCTTTTTATTTTAATTAACAACCAATTTTATTTAGATTAAATCATATAATTAGATTAAATTAATTTCAAATCTATTTTATACATGTTTAACTTATTTTAGCTCTAAAAATTATAAGGCTTTTCTAAGGTGCATACTAAAAATAGGAGGAATCCAAATATAATAATTTTAATAAATTATTTTCATAAATTTCTCATATTATTTCCTTCAAAAAATATTCAAAATTTAAAATATTTTTTCTCACCATTAATGTAATATCTAACTCAATCATTTCATTGTTAAGATTTTGAACTAGTTAAAGCTTAATTAAATCAAATTATGCTTGGTTTGTCCAATAATGGCAAGAGAGTCATGACAAACTTTTCCACTTAAAATAGATATTGTTCCCGGCATAAGTTAGCTCAGTACTTGACATAAGTTCAACAGAAAAGTATATAAAATAACTTCTAAATGTCATATTAGAACTTTTCAAGATTGATTTTCATATAGTTCTTCTAAGTATCATTTGATCTTTTTCCTAGATTAATTCGTGCAAGTTTTTTGTTAGTAAATGTTACATATAATGAAATTCTTAAATCAAATTGAATTGTGTATGACTGTATTTATATTACTTTACTTAATGTTTAAATATTGACTCTCTTTTTTTTTTTTTTTTTTTTGTGAGAATAAGAGAGTTTATTTTTCATATTATTAAAATATTGTAAACTTAAAGTAAATGTTTGAGATGAATGTTTACTTTTATTTTTTTGAATGAATGTAATAGAATGAAATGAATGTTTACTATTCTTAGAAGTGCATCTATATTTTTCCTATGTTATAGATCATTTGTCTTAGTAATACTTAATAGTGGATTATGAAATACTAATTCAGTATTAAGTACTACAATGACACGCAGTGTTGGGTCAGAACGCCTAATCTGACACTGGGCTGTCACACATGCAGCGGGACGAAATGCTCCAGCCGTCCGATTTGGATGGCTGGAACTATGGCTAGCTTCGAGTTGAGTTCGAATCTTATCATTTACTATCATCTGTCTTTGGACAGCCAAAGGGAGCTCACAATAGCATCACATAAATCGAACCATTTGAGACTCCAAATTATGATTATGCTCTAAGAAAAAATCATCAACTATCCAATTGGAGTTTAAACAACGATCTACAATAACAAATTTTGCCTTGCAAACTATTCTTATTACCAATTTTTTGTATGATTTTGATATTTTTGTTGTTGCATGAGGCTTCCCCTATTTACAACAAGTAAATACATAACAAGTTTTATGCCCATAAAAATTATTATTGGAATGCTTTCTAACTCCAAAACCACTATAATACTCATATGCTTTGTAAAATTTGAATGCTTCTTCAAGAGAACTGAAGCTCATTCCAATCTCAAGAACTTTAAGAAAAATTTCTTCAGTTTCAAATATACGACCACTTTCATTTACATAATTGCTTAAAATCTGTAACAACCCAAATCGGTACTAAGATAATAAGGACTAAACCCAACTCAAAAATCAGAATCCCGAGTGACTTCAAAATTAGAGAAAACTAAAAATATCGTTAGATAGAGTATATTTTTGTAATCATAATGTATAAGTTTGGGAGAAATCTCGATAATAAATACTCCTGAATTAATTTTTAAATTATTTAAATTCAGTAAATTGGGAAAATTAAATACAAGTCCAAATTCAGTGATTTTAGTGTCGTTGGATTAAGAATATTATAAAAAATTACATAAAAAGTTTCGTTGAATTTAGAGCTCCGGATTGACTAGAATTATTTTTTAAAGTTTTTATCTTTAGAAATTAATAAAAAACTCCAAATTAAAATTTTTTTGCGCGAGTGTGTTTTTTCTCATCAAGATACACCTCCATGTTAAGTTTCGTTATTTTCTAGAAAAGAAATGGAAGAGAGAGAAAGTAGAGAGAGAAAGAAGAGAGAGAAAGAGGAGATAAGAAAGAGGAAGTAAAGATCAAATTGAACACACCAATAATCATGACAACTTTACTCTCATCCATCTCATCCAAATAATGGATAAGAGAGAAAAGTAATGTAACAACCCAAGTTATTACTTAAGTCAATTAAGATTGATTTAAGTCTTAATTAAAGTTATAATAGCTTATTTAAGTCATTTAGAACCTATCCCTAGGATTTGAATCAAATCAGGGATCAAATAGATCAAAACCTGATTTCTAGAAAATCTCAAAATCCTAGAAATTGACTTTTTATCTAGACCTCAAATTCAAAATCTGACTTCGTCATTGCATTCACCACCCCCAAATTAGCTATGGGTGATATTTTGGATGCATTAGGAAGTATTGATTTTTTCGTCGAATATTTTAATATTATTTAAACATCTGAAAATTTGAATAATTAAATATTTGTCGGATCAAAAGTTCGAGTGCGCCGTTGCATTCAGCACCCTTTATTTAGCTAAGGGTGATTTATTGAAAATTTTCTGGATTCATTTGAGTACTTAATTTTGATTAATAAAGCTAATATAAAAATATATTAATTTAATATTAATATCAATTATTTAAGATTGACGGTTTCCATCAAGGCATTTGGCGCGCCGTCCAATCTCCTTCACGGCGTTCCCTCTCCCGTTTGAACCAAAGCCAAGACATCTCAACCGTTTGATTTGATCTCGGCGCGAGATCAGACGGCCTAGAACCCATCATCCCCGTCGCTCAGCGCGTGTCGCATTGAGTCTTCAGCTCTTCCACGCGTCGCATCTTCGGGCGAAAGGAAGTGCATCCACCGCTTCTAACACCTCAATAAAAACCTTAGGAACCTCTAAATATCACTTTTGAAATTTTTCTACTTCGAAATCTAAACCTAGCAGTCGGTAAGCTTCCTCGACAGGTACCTCTCGAACCCTAATTCTTTAGTTATTTTTTTCTTTTAGTGTTCTTAACACTTAACAGTATCTTTATGCCGACCTCGTGATCTTAAGACATGTATTAAGTTTCGTTAATAAAACTTCTGATCGTTCCATTTCATTACGAATCGTCGATCCCTAACCTTAATCGAGAAGAGAATGGAGGTGTCGAGAGGAAGAGGCGAAGCGTTGGAGAAGATCGGACCGTCAATCTCAAATTTCAATCCTGTCCATCTGAATCGTAAATTAGTTAAGATTAAGTTTAATTTAATCTAATTTAAGTTAAATAAGCCTAATTCGCAAATCAAGTCAGTGCTTCTGAACCGTCCATTTACATGATCATTTAAATCAAAATCGCAAAATTAGACCAGTTTCATCGGTTCATTTTTCTAGACCGGTCAAACCGGTCTATCACTTCGGGTCTCTGCTGCGTAAGCAGACAGCGGGACCTGCTGATGTCTCATCCGCTTCAGTGGGGCCCGCCTGTTCTCACTCAGCCGATCTTAGACTGCCACGTAGCCTGCGGCGGGGCCTGCAAGCCTGATCTCTGCAGCGCCGGTGGGACCCACCGAAAAATTTAGCCCAATCTCGTCCTGCCACGTGTGCTTCTGCGGGTCCCACCTGCATAACAAAATATTTAATTATCAAAAATAATGATTACAAATAAAATATATATATATATATATATATACTATTAATTAAATATACATATATCTATATGTATAAAATTATGTACTTATATGATATATATATATATATATATATATATATATATATATATATATATATATAAACTAAAATAAATAATAACATATAACAAAATTAGATATATTAGATAATTATAATTAATATAAATTAATTCTGTTAAGATAAAAACATTTAAACATATTGATAATAAATTAAATTAATTCTATTAATTCATAAACTTTAAACTTAAATAACTCCAAAAATTCATATCCAAATATAACAAATAAATATATCAAATTATTCAAAAAATTATAAAGAATATTATGAGACTATCAAATTTCATTTTTGATAGATATACAACATAATGAAATTTAGGAGTATTAATTAAATCAACATATGTTACAAATCTTCATTTAGCCATAACTCTTAATATACTAATCCAAACATACCTAATATGGGTCTTAAAATATTCACAAAACCCTAAAGAACATTCTAGTAGTATTAACTTTTCTGTTTGGATTAGAATTTGACTAATGACATTTAGGACCTAACCCTAATTAACCTAATTTGACCTAGAACTTCAAATGACCATAAGTTGGTCATCTTAGCTCCAAATTAGGTGATCTAAACACCAATTTAGATCAGAAAAACCTAATCTACAGAAATCTATAAAAATATTTATGATCCAACGGTTAGATTTGCTAATCACCCCTAATTACCCTAAAACTTAATTAGTGAATATTAGCAAATTTAATAATCCAAATTGGACAAACTAAGTTTTAGGAAACTCCTAGGACCTATTAGAACCTAACTGTAGGGTTGGATTAGTGATTGGGTGATTAATTTTACTAATCACTCACTAATCACCCTAAACCTTAATTAGGTCATAACTAAGCCAATTAAGGTCCAAATTGAACCCACTACCAGTCAATGGAATCAGTGGATCAATTGTAATTCATAGTCACTAATTTTAATCAATTTGGACACCAATTAGAGAAGTTAGGATTTTTAACCCTTAATTAAGAATCCTTAATTACCTTTTAAACCCTAGAATTTGTTTTGGCTATAACTTAGCCAATACACATCAGAATTCAATAAACTTAAGTTCTATGAAAACGTTGGAGCATAACCTTTAATAAACTGACAGATAAATTATATATCATTAGGGTAAAATTACCAAAATACCCTTATAGGTCAAATTCCTTAATTTGATCTTATAAGGCTTAATACTTAACCAAATTTGATGAATTTACTGTCTAAAATCATATTAGACAGTAAATAATCATTCCACATCATTAAAATCTAGAATTAAGTGCTAATTCATAAAGGTAAGATTTAGACCCTTAAAGAGGAGCAAAACAGTCATTTTGCCCAAAATTAGGGTTTAATAAAATCAAGACCTAATTTCATCTCTAAATCATATCAAATAGTAATTTAAGTGATTTAAATTATGATTTAGATAATTTTAAGTCTTGAATTAAAAAAATTGAAGAAACCCCTAAATTAAGTTTTAAATAAAACCTAAGTAATATATAAGAGAAATTTCACTTTCTTTGAACTTCTTAGATCATTCTTTAGGTCTTATAACCTTAGTTAGGATGTGTGTTTGAGTGATACTATTAGTATTTAAGAGCCTTAATTCCTAAGACTAAGATTAGATTTTAGGTTAGAATTCATCTAATAGGTAAAATGGGTTACTCATTAAGGTGAAACCTTAATTTTTCTAGTTTATTAGATTTTCATAGTTTATTTATTGATTATTTGATTTTTTAACATTAGAATTAGGATTAGAAATCTATCCTATTGAATCTGACTTAATTCAATAGGATTTGCCTTAACATTTAATCTGTGAAATGGGATTAAACCTTAGTCCTTTAGGTTAGCCTTATGATTAAGAATTAAGCTTCATTCTTTGAAGTTTGATTCTTAAATTCTTTAAATCTTGATTCGGCTAATCAAGATTTAATCTGGGATTTATAAAATAAAATTAGGATGATTGATTTACTTATTCTAACTTTACAGGCGATATTTGATTCATTTATAATTAGGACGTAGCTAATCCTAATTATGTTCAACCTGTAGGTTCGTGATTCTAAGTTACAGACAGTATAAGAATTTATGATTCTGAATCTTATGTAACTAAGAGTAGATAGAACATCTAAATTAGAAAACAGGTGATATCACAAAATTTGTATAGTGCTAAATTATTTCCTTGATTTGAAATGCTATGCTTTCCTTGTCATTTGAGCCTTTTTATACCTTAAGACATACTTGAATACTTGTTACTTACTTTATATTATACTTTGAGTTTCTTTCATATTTTATTTGCATAATTTTAAAAGAAATATTAATAAAAAACATAATACTTGTAGTTTATGTTTTAATTAGCCTGCCACTCAGTATGACTTACTTTAGGACTGCTTTTGTCTAGGGAATTTCCCCTATGGTACTTTACTTTGGCATTGGGATGTTTCTCCTATTTGCCCTTTAGATACTTTGTGGATTTACTTTAGGATCTGGGATGTTTCTCCAAGATGTCTCTTTTGGATGACCTTTACTTTAATCTGGGATGTTTCTCTTAGATTACCAGATGGACTTTACTTTTTGGCAGACTAAGTAAGAGTATCTCATAAGTACAATAATTTAATTAACATAACTTACATTTACTTTTCAGACATTTTTCAGTTACTTTACATACTTTCTTTTCATTTCAGACTTACTGTACTTTATGTTATTATTTCAGTACACTTTTTCTTCTTTCATATTTTTTATTTTCTGCAATTCCTTTTCATTTCAGAACTTTTTGTATGTCAGCCGTTTTACCTACTTGAGAGCATGTTAGGATGCTAGTCTTATACTTTCAGTACAGTACTTTTACTTATATTATACTGGCATGTTAGTTTGATTATATTCTTTGGGACTTTTCTTTGTTCTTAGTAGCATTATCTTGTGCTTTACTTACCTTGTTTTGCAACCTGAGTTGAGGTATGTTTCTACCTTATGACTTGTTCTTGCCTTTCTTTGTGTTTATCGCTATATTTTGCCTAACTTAAAGTTGCGATGTCATTAAAATACATTAAAATTTATTACCTTAAATTGTACTTAGACATTTTGTCTAACAAGATTTTTATTTTCTTGGCTGGGGCCCTACCATTATGAAACTGATAATAGTAGATTCTGAGTTTTTTGAGGAGATAGAGCCTGCTGAGGAGCAGATTCAGCAGGAGGTCCAGCCTACTGAGGAACCTTAGTCTTCTAGCTTGCTTTACTTTATTTTGTGAGGATTAGAGACTCTTTTGATTTCATTAAACTTTAAATATTTGTAATAATACAGAACTTTGTACTTTACTTTCCTGCATTGTATATATTATGAGCTGGATATCTTTATTTTATAGTATGGATGTTTACTTCAGTTATTTCTTTTCTTCTGCACTCTGATACTCATTAAGTGATTGTTAATCTTTACTTTATTTAGAAAAGCACCTCTTTGTCTTAAGATTGGATTGGAGTCTTAAATTCTAACCTAATGTTAAGTATGAGATGTGTTTAGTAATGACCACTTCTTAAGCCTTGTGATTAGAAGGGGTGGCCGCCACAGTTGATATTGGAGAACTCCATAGGGTGTCAAATTGGAATTTGTATTCCCATCTACCTAATGGATAGTTCTTCTGCCTTACAATCACTAAATGAATACTAGAATGAACATCCATATTTTCATCATCCAATATTCAGAATAGTAGGAATAAAATACTTAGAGCAGGAATATAAAGATACTTAAACTTAGTAGGAACTTTAAGAACAAATTAGAAAGGCTAATGGCTATACAGAGCAACCCTTCTCCTGCCTCAGTTAACCCAACCTCTAATCTTCCTTCTCAACAATATCAACAAAATACTGATGGACTGTTACATAGTTTCATTAGATTAAAAACCCCAATATTCAATGGGACTATGTCTGCAATGGATACAGTCAATTGGATAAAAATAGTTGAAAAGAACCTTACAAGTTTGAATTATCCTGAGCCAGAATTAGTTCGTTTAACCACACATATATTTCAAGAAGAAGCAGAATTTTGGTGGGATCATATTCGTCAGTCAGTATTTGCCGGGTACAGGATTAATACAATCCCTTGGAGTAAGTTTGTAGAAGCATTTATGGCTGAGTATGTGCCTCCCTTCGTACAAAATAATTTGGGGGATATGTTCCTAAATCTCAAGCAAGGCAATCGGACTTTATCAGAATACGAGATAGAATTCATAAAACTATCCAGATTTGCACCGATCATGGTACAAACAGAAGGATCTCGATGTCACCGATTCCTTAGTGGTCTTAAAGAGTCAATAAGAGATCAAATCATTCCATTAAGACTATCCAACTTTATGGAACTTATAGAAATAGCTCGTGTGATTGATCGAAATCTAGCCCAAAAAGAAAGTAAGAGAACTTTCAATTTATCTTCTCAAAGAAACAATGACCCCAGAAGAATTAGGCTTTCTTCTGGAAAAGTATATCAAATGAAAGCTGAGAGTCCACCAAAAGATCCTTACAATGGATGTACAAGACCACATCCATATGGAAGATGCTATCACAATAAACAATGTTGTTATACATGTGGTCGCAAAGGACACTTCTATCAGCAATGTAATTATGAGGAAATTATAGATGGAGTTCGTATTGATCATTCCAGACGCAAACAAATGTTAAATCCAACTCCAATCAATCAACGAGATCAACCACTGACCATTATGGCTACTCTCCAAACTGAAAGAATGGCCCAGAGGAATGATAAAGGAAGATCAAATCAACCCAGTACATCCAAAAATTCTCAAAAGCAAGTAGGTTATTAAGAAGACTACAGACCAGCTAAAGTATATACTCTTACTCCTGTGGAAGCTACAGAGGATAATAATGTGATATCAAGTACACATAATTCATATTGCATTTATTTTCAAGATATTAATAAGTTCTAAGTAATTATTATTTTGTTTAGGCACTATAAGTATTAATGATCATTCGTGCAAACTGCTATTTGATACGTGAGCAAGACATTCATTTATATCTGAAAATTTTGTTAAAGGTTTAAATTTGCCTCATTACAAAATGGCAAGATCTTTAGCAGTTGGGCTACCATCCGGAACTCAACTCAATACCACCCACTTCTGTAACCTTCAAGTGCCCTTAAATGAGTAAGTGTTTCAAGCCAAGTTAATAATTTTACCAATAGAAAACTTTGATATAATCTTGGGTATGAACTGGCTCAGTTCTCACAACGCTACTATTAACCGTCAACAAAAGAAGATATCACTTCGATCACCAGACACTACATCAACATTCATAGGAAGGTTCAGTACTTTAAGTTCACTTATTAATGCAATAACAGCAACTAAGTTAGTGAACAAGGGTTGTGCAGCACACCTAGTTACTATGCTAGGAGAAAGTAAAAAGGAGATACCACTTTCTGAGATTAAGGTGGTTAATGAATTTACTGATGTTTTTCCTGAAGAGCTACCTGGGTTACCTCCACCAAGAGAAGTTGAAATGGTGATAAACTTAGTACCAGGTACCCAACCAATTTCAAAAGCACCTTACAGAATGGCTCCTAAGGAACTTCATGAACTTAGTGAGCAATTAAAAGAATTATTGGATAAAGGATTTATTAAGCCAAGTATGTCACCATGGGGTGCTCCGGTATTATTTTTAAAGAAGAAAGATGGGTCTATGCGAATGTGTATAGACTACAAAGAATTAAATAAAGTTACTATTAAGACTAAATACCCACTTCCCAGAATTGATGACTTATTCGATCAGTTATTCGGAGCAATAGTATTCTCAAAGATTGATTTAAGATCAGGATATCATCAACTTCAAGTAAGAGAATCTGATATGGAGAAGACAACATTTAGAACCAGATATGGACACTACAAATTTCTTGTAATGTCTTTTGGACTCACAAATGTATCGTCTATTTTTATGGACTTAATGCAGTGAGTCCTAAAACCATTCTTAGATAAATTTGTAATTGTATTCATTGATGATATTCTCATCTATTCAAAAACTATAGAAGATCATGAAGATCATTTAAGAACTGTATTAGAAACCTTGAGGGAACATCAGTTATATACACTAAATTTTCCAAATCGTTAAAGTCAGTAGCATTTTTGGGACATATTGTAGATGCTCAGGGAATCCGAGTTGATCAACAGAAGATCTGTGCTATTCAAGAATGGAACCAGCCAAAGACAGTAACTGATATAAGAAGTTTCTTAGGTCTTGCTGGCTACTATAGAAAATTTGTCAAAGGATTCTCTCAGATAGCTGCTCCATTAACTAAGCTAACTCAGAAAGCTGTTCCACTTATCTGGGCTCCTGAATGTAAAAAGGCATTTCAAACCTTAAAAGATGCTCTTTTTACTGCACCAGTATTAGTGCTGCCAAAAGAAGGTATGAACTATCAAGTTTATACAGATGCCTCAGGAACTGGATTAGGTTGTGTACTAATGCAAGAAGGGAAGGTGATTGCATATGCTTCAAGACAGTTGAGACCTCATGAGAAAAATTATCCAGTACACGATCTAGAACTTGTTGCAGTTATTTTTGCATTAAGGATATGGTGTCATTATTTATATGGTGTTCAATGTTCCATTTTCACTGATCACCAAAGCCTGAAATACATATTCACTCAACGTGAATTGAATTGTTGTCAAAGAAGATGGCTTGAATTATTAAGTGATTATGATGTAGAAATTTAATACCACCCAGGTAAAGCAAATATGGTGGCAGATGCCCTTAGCCGTAGTGCAACTTTGTCAACATTAATCACTACGAGTTCATTAATAGAATAATTTCAAAAGATGGAAATTGTTCTTATTCGGAGTAATGTTATGAGTTCATTATTAACCAACATAAATATAAAACCCACATTTCATAGGGATGTTTCCATCTCTCAAACCAAAGATGAAGAATACTTGAAGTTTAAGATGGATATTGAAGGAGGACGCCGTCATGATTTACAATTACACGGGACAGTGATTTATCAAGATAATAGTATATGGGTTCCTAAATCTATGCAACAGGAGGCATTAAATGAAGGACATAATTCTGGTTATCAAATTCATCCCAGAGTATATTATGGGGGTTTTGAGATTTTGATAATTATTTAGATAATAGATTTAATCAATTTAACTAAATCTTAAATTTCTAATTTAATTATTTAATTTATCCCAGCGGCAGGTCCCATGTAAATTTGTTGTCCATTTGCACGCCCGTGGGACCCACTGCATCAGCTTCTGCCATTGACGCACTCGCTGCCACGATGCGGGTCCCGCAGCCCCGCTATGCTAGCATGTCACAGCACATCAGAACACGGGTCAGTCGGGTCAACATGACCCGACCTGCCTCTTTTCCTTCATCCCGATCGACCGAGTCTCACCCTAGGGCACTGCGCCTGGCGGTCTTTTCATCGGCGGCATGACCCGTCCCGCACGGTGATAGGAAGAGGACTTTAAGGCCTTCCTAATGACGGCTATACTGAGTCTGGAAGTGGTCTAAATCGGGTGCAAAGACAAGCCCTAGTGGCTTCTGGCGGGATGGGATAGAAGGAGAGGTGTGTGAACTGCATCCTATATCAAATCGATCGAGTCCATTTGAGTTCGATCAGGAGCTCCTTCAAACATTGCATGCAAACAATTATGTTTTCGTATTAAATTGAATCAATTGCAGGAATGAAATATATAATTCTGACGTACCTTGGATCGCAGATAACGAGTGCTCGAATTTCTTCGGGATAGGGATTAGGGATTCGAAGCTTTAGGATAGCACCAAGCTAAAATATCCTCGATCTAGAGGAGACTCAAAGGCCTTCAAAACGGCAGTAGGCCACTTGGCAGAAGGAGGCTGCTGCTTGTCCCCCCCCCCCCCCCCCCCCCCTTTTTGCCGCGTGCCCTAATTTGGGGAAGATGCGATCGGTGAATGATTTGCGGTTCACTCGAACCGGTGCGAGCCGGATCAGGCTGGACCGATGGTTCGGTCTAGCAAAGGAAATGGGACCGCAAGTATTTGCAAGCGGGCCTCACCTTTCGGATTTAATTTCTTTTAATAATTTAATTATATATATAAACATATATATATATCATTATTTTAATAATTTTAAAGTGACTATCTTTTATTAAATTAGCCAATTAAATATATTATGAAAATTTTCCAACATGTCACTCATAGTTATTTGAGAGGTGCGGAATGCAACGATGCACTCGCATTTTTGATTCGATGAATATTTAATTTATTTGATTTTTCATATATTTAAATAATACTAAAATATTCGATAAAAATCCAATGACTTCCAAATGCATCCAAAACTTTACCCTTAGCTAATTTGGGGGTGGTGAACGCAATGACGAAGTCGAATTTTCAATTTGAGGTTAAAATTATTTAAATATTAATAAACTAATTTGAAAAGAAAAATCTGGTTCAATGTCATACAGCATAATTTTACAGATCACTACTCAATTTTAAATCCATTACTATTTTTGGTTTATTTTTAGTATACAGTTTATAGTTCAGTTTTACTTTATTCACATTACTTCAATTTTGTACAATTTTATGCTTTCATTTGCCTTTATAGTATTTCTACATATTTAATTATATTATGTAAATATTAAATTAATAACTAGAACTGTTTAGATTAGTTTTGATGTGTTAGACTTAACACGGGGTACTTTTGGGATCCGGCAATTTGCTAGATCTTGAGCATTATATTGAGCCAAGTCAGGAGGCTACCCAGGAGATTTAGGAGGAGCCAGTGGAGCACTAGTGGACTCTCCTCCAGTTTCACTACTTTTCTGCCTAGTTTATTTTCAGTTCAGTATTTAGCTCTATGTCTATTATTCAGTAAACGTTTGTAATAATTCTAAATATATTTTCTTTTGTTTTTTGAGACGAATATTTTTATACAGCTTCTGTGATGAATGTTTTTGGATATTTGCTTTAAGCTTCTGCACTCTATTATATACTACTTATACTTAGTATTGTGATGTGATTAGTATACTGGAGATGTTGATATTTTATACATATATTGGATTCCTATCATATTCTAAATCTAATGTGTGTATTTATCTAATACTTAGGATAAGGTTACTACTCGTATCTTAAGTATTAGCTCTCAACTCTCATTGAGGTTGAGTCAGCAGCCCTTCAGAGGGGTTTAGTTTTTAGCTATTCGGGGAGACGGGTTATTTCTCTCAGAGCGGTGTGCCGCTCCACCGCCGATCTGTTTATACTTCTCTTTTGTGCGTGGCGACGGGGCGGGGAGTTACAAAGCTGAATGCTGAAAGTAAATGAAAACATCAAATGCTCAGAAACTAAGGTAAAAATATTCAATGCTGGACTATATGTCACTGGAATAATGCATCTAAATATGCAACAACATGGTATGCCACAGATATGTAACAGGACTATCACTAAGATGTTATGAGTCGTATGGTTCAATGTATACATACACCCAGTTGGGAAGTCAGTACGGTGATGCCGATGTATCATAAAATTCTCCAGTCAATGTATTGAACATTTCGTAACCCATAATTCATCACTGATACTCATACGTCATTAATGAATCATCCATCATGCTCATGTTCTTGTTTATGCCCATGCTTCTATTCTATATGAGGAAAATCCAAAATCTGCGAATGCTTGATTATCGATAATGAATTTAAAATCTTCATTGTGCAAAATCATACTAAAAGGATTCTGACTCTTAGCTTCTAGAATAATAATTAGTTAAAGTTGAAGATTTACTTAAAAATTATTAGATGGGAGAATTGTATACACATATTTGGCATGTTGCAAGAGAGGTGGTGCTTAACACTTAATTTGATTAAGCCACCCTAACGAAGCGGTCTTTGATAGGAGGCATCGCCCGTTGGCGATTTGCATCTCAAACTAAGTCATTAAGATGTCTGACTCACAATCATACTCACTGTCTTAAAGAAGGTAATTATAATTACTCAGTTTGTTTGAGCCACACCCATTGAAGCGGTCTTTGCTAGGAGGCATCGCCCGTTGGCGATTTATATTTCAATTAAACTAAGGAATAAGTACCTGTTTAATACACTCTTAGTCTTGGGAGATTTACTCTAATGGGACTGTATTCATCTAATCTCTCGGGATAACACCTGCTCATAAGTCCACATTAGAGTGAATCAACCAATCCTGAATACTACTGAAGAAAACCAGTACTATGGGTATACCATACTACACCAACCAATAACTTGGGTTCAAATAACTATATTTAATCAATAAGAATTTATCAAGATTATTATTCTTAACTATAAGAGGTGGGTCCTACACAAGGCTCCAAGGATGTGAATAAAGAATGTGGAATTATAGGATTTAAATCAAGAATGTTATTAGAGTTAGATTACTTATTCAATTAATATGACTCTATTAATCTTTTATGCTAATAGTCTTATTTAGGAGAAAATTAATGATCTAAAGTTCAGATTTAGATTAAGCAATCATATAGATTTATTATCAACCTTAACATGTCTAATCCAAATGTTTAAGATCAATATCAAATTAGATGCATTATTGGAATGATATCAATTATATTATCTTATAATTATGTCCATTTAATTAAGGTTTAAGAGTTTGGATCTTAATTAAGAAGTTAGGGTTTAACCCCTACTCATGTCCAATTAAGATCAAAGGATCATTTATAGATTAAATGTCAAATTAATGAATTTGGGATATATTATTAGTGACAATCTTGGACATAGATCAAGTCTTAATAGCTTGATCAAAGTCTTAAGACTTCTTAAGTTAATTAAGATGATTAAATTCTTCAAATTTAGGATTATTCAATTTATACATCATGAATTATCATACATAGTTTCCATACATTTACTTTATTGTTATGAAGCTTATTAACAGAAAAATTCATAAAAATAGAAAGCAATTAGTGCTAATCAAACCATAAACTAATCCAAAAGAATTAGCACATAATTACAAATCTAACTATCAAAAATTCATACAATTTTGCTCATAAGTTCTATCTTATCATAAAATTAATCAGAGACTAAGTTTGCTAAGATCCAATATCTATATATCCTAATTTTTACTAATCATAGTTTAACAAGATTATATCATAAATTAAAATACATAAATCAGAAAAATAAATCACTTAGCACATTTGTGCTACTCTTTATAAGGAAACTAATGGCACCCTAAACATGCAATTTGGTTAAGTATAGTCGCTAATTCATCTTAATCAAGTTCTGTAATAATTAGACAAGAATGGAAAATCTAACAATTAGATATTTAATATTATTTTATATTTAGATTTTTGATGATTTTCAGGTTAATTTGATATATAATATTATAGGGTTTGGACTAGTGGATTAAAAGTTATTCAATTAATATATTCTATATTTTTATTTAATTAAGTACCTATGATTAAAATAATTAAATTATTTTTCTTAAGAAAAATAATTCCAATTATTCGAATATTATTTAAAATGGGTTCGGCCCGAATTCAAAACACACAGGTCGGCCGGGGCCCGAAGACCCGACACTGTCGCGCCATGCAGGTCATGGGCTGACCCGGCCCGTACAGTACCGTCGTCCCCAACCCTCCTTCCCCGATACCCAGTGAATTTGGGTTGGCTTCTGCGGAAAATTTTTGATTGCATCTACCATGCCGTGACCTCCAATTGATCCTCACACTATCAGTAGGCCAAGACGCTTCGATCGAACCCATTAGCCCCTTGTGAGGTGGTCTGGATCGGCCGAACCCTATTCACCCGAGGACTTCCTTAATGGAGCTACTGTGGGGAGACAATTCTCCCCGCAAAACCACGCCATACTCAGGGCTCGATCCCTACACCATCAGGGAGGTGAGACGGATCGAAGCCCCCTGGTCTGAGGGCCTGAGGTGGGCTGGAATGCTGGGACCTTACTCGGTCCTGAGGCTACTTTACGAACTTAGCCCGATTGATCGATTCGATCGATTAGGGTTAGCTCAGAACTCAATCACGATAGCAATGAGTTTGAAACGACAATACACGCAGTAACAAATCAAATGGAATAGAGTCTAAGCCCAATTGGCTCAGATCGAGCAAATGGGGTACCTATTTTGATAGGAAAGCTCAGGACGATTGACTGAGGGTTCAGCTGGCCTTAGCTGAGCTTCCAGATGCTGCAAAGGATTTTGAGCACCAGGAGAGCCTACTATCAGCAGTTCGGGAGCTCTTGGAATCGCCTACGCAAGCTCGGAAGGACGGTAATGGCAGAGGGGCACTCAAATTCAATTGATCAGCAAGCATCAAATGGAGCAATACTGAGGCTATAGCCTTAGCAGGGGATGGGGAAACTTCCAGAGCCATTGGCTCGTGCTGGGGAAACCCGAGGGGGTCAGGCCATGGCTGAGCTCTCGAGTTTCCAATTCGAGCTCAGCCGGGCCACGAGGCCCGATTGGGGCTCCAATGCATTTTGGGAGAGGCCCCAATGACTTGCTGAGGTGGACGCGAGAGTGGGGGACAGGCCTGGCTGTCGGGCGTCTGGAGATTCCCTCGGTCGGGCGCGGGAGGAAGTGGGGACGATGGTGCACAGTGGCTGGAGGTCCGGAGCCATCTGATTGATCGATCAGAAAGGCACGACGGTCCTGATCCTCCAGACCCTAACGGTCGAATCAGATTGAATCTGTGCCGTAGGTTCACGGGCTGATCTAATGGCTGATCCGCGGCTCCGCGAATCTTATATCATAGCAATCAGATTAATCGGATGGTTGGCGAATACGGTGGAAGCACCACTATTGCGCGACCCAAGCTCCACAGCGGATTGCCCACTGTTCGCACAGCGAATCCTGAATGTTAATTGGGTATTAAGGATAGATTTGCAAAATCAAATTGTTAAAAATCCTAAAGTGCAATTAGACCAATTTAATTAAACTTGAATTATGATCTAAATGATCTCTAAATTACACCAAATTTTTACCCCTAACTAATTTGGAAGTAAGAAATTCAAAAATACAATCAGATTTTAATTCTGAGATTAAAATATTTTAGATCTAATCTAGGGTATCTAGAGTGATCAAAATACCATTTTGAACTTAGAGAAATCTAATGGACTTCAAATTCTCTAACTAGGCTCAATTTGATGTTCTAAAAATAATGGTATTAAAATTAAAGATTGATTAAGCTATATATATAACAAGGTAATAACCTAACCTAGGGTTATTACAGGTTCCTCTCGTCAGCCTCCAGTAAAGCTTCATTAACGCCAATATATGGTAAGAAATGTGTAAGAAATGAGTAAGAAATGAAATATTTTATACTCTTTTCATTTCTTCTTCTTCTTTAATAATAATAATAATGCTATTATTATTATTATTATTATTAATGTTAATATTATTACTACTATACTTTCATTTCTGTCATTTTTCTTTTTTCTATATATGTATGTATATATTTCCTAATTTCTATAATTTTTATTTTTATCATTTTCTTTTTTTCTATATATATATATATTTCCTAATTTCTACAATTTTTATTTCTGTCATTTTCTTTTTTATATATATGTATATATTTCTTAATTTCTGCAACTTTTATTTCTATCATTTTCTTTTTTTTCTATATATGTATATATTTTCTAATTTTTGCAACTTTTATTTCTGTCATTTTCTTTTTTTCTATATATATATATATATTTTTTCTAATTTCTGTAACTTTCATTTATGTCATTTTTTTTATATATGTATATATTTCCTAATTTTTGCAACTTTCATTTCTATTATTTTTTCTATATATATATATATATATATTACATTTAATAATAAAACTTATTATTTTTTTAAAGATAAATAATCAAGATAATATTAATATTTATATTTTTAAAATAAAATAAATAATATTATTCTTTTTTATTTAATTATTTCATTTGCAGTATTTGCATCATTATTAAGCTTTGACCCACTTTGATATAGTTATATGAGATTTTGTGTTTAGAACTTGAAATAAATAATCAGAAATCAGTATCATGGGTTAATTCAGGTTGATCTCAGGTCTGTACAGACAATACGTTAGGTCAGGATAGGCTAATATCTAGAGAAATAAGGAGACTGCACATAGCTTTTGAGGGAGAATATGTAGTTAGTCAGGAACCCACATCTCAGATAATTAGATAGACGTATCTAACTCCTCGATTATTCTGTAACTTTGTCTAATAGAATAAAATTATATATTGCTGTATTTTCTTTCAGAATGAGCACATATATTAAATATATATACTATATTAATAATCGTAATCATATCATACTTAAATATCATATTTTATTTTCTCATGCAGAATTATGACACTTAAATGCAAATTTTGATATCCTACAAATCTTACTTAAACTTTTGTGTTTAATTAAATATTTTCTTTTCTTTTCTTTTTTTTTGGTTCACCCTGTCATATATATATATATATATATATTGCAGTTCAGGATCAATCTCTGAATCAAGCTTTTGAGGAGGAGCTGATACATAATAGAGCAACTTAGACGTTGATTTTCTTAAAATTTTAAATTTTCTTGCTTAGTGTGTAATAAATTTTATAAAAGAATTATTATTTTTGTAATAAATATATATTTTTTATTATTCTGGTATTTCTGAATGTTACAATGAATGTGAAAGTGCATATTTTATACGTCTCTAACTGCACTGTTATACTAAATCCCAATATCATCCTGGGAAGTGAGCACCTGACGCCGGATTAGCTATGCTGACCCAGCGGCGGGTCGCCACAAAATCTCTACGCCTACATTAAAAGAATTAATATTATTCAATGCTATAAGAGTGTAAACATATAATATTTTGTTATAGCACAATAATTAACTTGAGTTATTATCTACTAGTATTTCTCCTTCTAATTGCGGGCAACATTCCATCTCCAATTTGGTCATTAGTGGCAATGTTTGTTCTCCAAAATTGCTAATATCGTCAATGAAATGAGGCATGACATTTGTAGCATCCATGCATTTGTATTTGCGAACTAAGATAAAAATTAGACAAATTAAACATAATAAATATAAATTTTATATAACATATAAACAATATCAAAAAAAAATTTGGTTACTAATGCATTCCTTAAAGTTTCAAATGACCCGCAACCAAATGAATCCATAGCAAATGAAAACAACTCAAAATTGCATCAAAGCAACTGCAACAATTTTTGTTCAACAATTATAGATTCAAATAATCCATAGTAAAACTACAATCATTTCAAGTTTCAACTATAACTATTTCAGTGCATATGTTTTCTCAATGTTGTGAATCAAATTCATACATAATCAGCAATCTAACACTAACAGTAATAATCTAAGATAGATAACAAAAAAATGAATAAACATAATTGCTCTACATATGTAATTTTATAAATTTGAGATTACAAAAAAAAAATGCTTGGAGTTATATATCCAGCAATTATCCTTTCTATAGTTTAAGAACATTAAAATCCAATTTAAAATACTCAATGTACATCACTGTAAATGTCACGCAGCTTCAAGAAAATTTTATTTACTAATGCATGCTTTTAAGTTTCAAATAACCCACAACCAAATGAACCCATAACAAATGAAGACAACTCAAAATTGCATCAAAGCAACTTCAATAATTTATGTACAAAAATTATGCATTCAAATAACCCACATCCTTTCTATAATTTAAGAACATTTAAATTCAGTTTCTACAATTTAAGAACAATCTATATATATAGCAATTATCCTTTTTACAGTTTAAGAACATTGAAATTTAGTTTAGAACACTCAATGCACATCATTGTAAATGCTAAGCTTAAGCCTTTTCAACTATTTAAAATATAGTTTAGAATAATCAATGCACCGAATCTGCATTTTTGAACCCTCGAGATGACCAAACAAAAGCGGGCAAACCCTATCTAAATTGGAAGAAAAAATAATAACAAAAAATAATAATTTACATTACCTTAATTTTGAAGGAAAGGCAGAAGAAGGAAAAAAAACGACAAACACTAACACCGTGCGAAGGTAGCAACAGCTGTTGAACGAAGTCCTAGTTTGGGGATAAGACCTAAAGGGGAAAGCTTGCCAATTAAAAGAAAAAGATAAGCAAGCAATATAGGCAGGGAAAGGATCAATCGATCGCTCTGATTGCATCGCTGAGCAGAAAGGAAAGGAAAGGGGAAAGCAGAAAGGAAAGGGGAAGCGACACAGAAGGTTCTTCGGGCTTTAGGCAAAAGACAAATTGTAACACCCCACTATTAGATGTGATTTATTAATCCAATAACAGGTGTTACGGTATTACTTAATATTGAGTTAGGAACTTATAACCCAACATTAAGTACTACCTTATATTATATGGACTATGGGTGGAAGGAAATTCAATCATTCTAATTTAAGCATTCATTATTTATAATATGAAATTACATACAACATGAAAGAATAATTTACAAATATCACAAAATATTTAATTTATAGGTTTTTTGAGAATGAAATCTATTAGCCTCACATAATGAAATAGAGAGTGAACAAGCTCTTTAATCCAGCTACTACTTTGGTTCTTCTTTAACTGCTGCACCTGATCCACGCTTCTGATCTACCGATTTTATTTTTTTAATATGGTAGGGCACAAAAAAAAAGTGATTAGACTTTAAAAAGTCTAAGTACATTTTAAAGGTAAGCTAAACACATTATTAAGCGAATATCACATTACTCATTTACAATTTAAAATGAAAGCGGTTAAATAAACATGAAACTAGTAAGGCGGTAAAGTAAGAAAATTTCTCACATTACTTAAGTGTCTTTATTAATCGTGCAACAAATATGTTAGCATGGCAATTAAATTATTTGCAATTAAAAAAAATATGAATATGTTCAAATTATATTATATACTAATTAAGAAAAATAGTGTAAGAAATAAAATTTATATTTTTTGTAAGAAATCTTACTGTACATAAATGATTCTGAAAAATTTAAAATGCTCTAAAATAATAAAGTAATTAAATTCAGTCTAAAGATTGAATATGTGTATATATATGTAGTCATAAGACTATACTTAATTATTCACAATCAATAAGATTGTGAGAAATGCAATTTATAATAAGATTATGAGAAATGTAATTTATAATTTATGCAATAAAGTATTATCAGGGTACATTTACTCAATTTATGTGAAAATGAGGTCAATTGTAAACACACATATTCTCTCTCAAAAGAATTATATGGTCTCCAAATATACCAATAGCCTATCCAGGCTTAATGATAGTTGTACTAAAATCCACCATATAAATCTCTCTGAAGTATATATTAAATATTTATTATTATGCATAAAGTCTTAATGCATAATTTCAATAAATTAATTTCCAATGTGTTGTAGTGTAACATGAAGTTTATCAAAAAAATGTAAATCATGTGATATCCATTATTTCCTTAACCCAGTTAGACTAGTATTTATTTAGATAAATCCTTCAACTACAATTTAGTTAAAGAACTTTAGTGAATTGAACATTAACTTTCATTTCCTTTATGTATGATTTTCATAACCTCAATCCTTCCCTACTAGTCATCTAAGCTTTGATTTTAATTAACCTATTTAAATCTTATGGTTTATGACTAGAATAGAACTAATTTTTATTTGTATTGTTATACTTATAAACTAATTTATCATCTCATAAGAAAAAATAAAATGAAACTATTATTTTTAAAACCCCAATTACTACTATTACTTATAATTAATTTGAGATTAATATCTCAAAATTAATTGGGAGTTTAATTAGCTCCAATCATTAAATAAATTATTAAAATTTGATAAACTTGGATATCACTTAGTTGCAATTATTAAATTTTTTCTTGAATCCTTGCTTAGTTTTGAGCCTTATTTATTTGAATCATTTATATAAGACATTGTGCATGAATAAAACTATCACATTAAAAACTATAGGGGTTTATATTGTTGGTTAAGCCAAGAGCAAGCTAATTAGGAGTAATAAGGAGACCTCTCATTCTCAGAGGGTGAATGTGCGTGTTATTTATTTTGACCCCACTTTTCTTTACTTGTTAAACATACATGTTTAACTCCTCACTTCATTCTGTATTTGCCCGCAGAATGAATACTTTCATAAAACAACTTTAATCAATTAAAATATGAGATCTTCTACAATTTTATTGATTATTGAGACTCATCATAGCTTTTAGATATGTTACTTTCCATAGTTCTAGACTATGTGAATCTTAGACTAATAGTCTAAAATCTTCCTTCAATTTTTATACTTTGCATTTTCTATATTTTAATACTGTACTTTATTTGTTTACATTTCACTTGGATTGCAGTGAATGATGTTATAAATACATTTAAATACTTCACTGTCTTTTTTCTTTACTTAGTATAAGTTCATTGAACATATACATGCATTATTTCATTTACTTTCATATGTACTTTAGTACTTTTCTAACCTATTTAGGATGCTTTTACCCTTATTTTACTTGCAAGCTAGAATATAAATTTAGGTTAGTATTTTTACTCAGTTTACTTTTCCTTAGTTTTACTTACTTCTTTTTCTATACTTTTATGCTTACATTTAGCCCCATTGCTTATGCTTAGATTGTAACTAGTTATGATATCCAAAATAAGCAAAAAAATATTTAGCATAATCTTAAATTATACTTAAATTATTTAGTCTAATCATATCTTTTTTTATTAGCTTTGTCATATCACATTTAAGTACCAAAATGTGATAGATTATGTGCACTTGGAGGCTAGTGGAGTTGGACCAAGCGCTTAAAGAAACATAATTGCTTCTATTAAAATTCTTGCTTAATATTGAAAGTGAGAGGGAGACTTTTCTTTATTTACTTTCTATTATTTATTTTTGGTTTGTAATAATTAAAGTTATTTGTTTTGTATTTACTATGCTTATGTTGTAATTTAAATCTTTTACTTAAATGCTTGGGTTGGATAAATAGATAAATAAAATCATAGTGCATACTTATTTGGATTTTAATTGTTAATTTTTTGTTTTTAAATTTTGTAAATGATGTAGGATGTGTGTATCCTATGAAAGAAAATTGCTTCATATATTTTTCTCACATAAAATTATTAGAATTAAAAATAAGTAATCTCATATAATGAATCAACTTAATATTAGTTTTTGATTGTTAATTTTCTAATTAATCTTCCAATTTAATAAAAGACTTGTATGTGAATATTTATGTGTTTCTTTTGAGCAAATACAATAGAATTCATGCTAAAATTATTAGAATTAGAAATAAACAATCATATGTAATGAATTGACTTAATATTAATTTTAAGTTGTTGAATTCCTCCTATTATAGACTTGTTTTGGAAAGCTCATAAGAATGAATTGATTTATCCATACATTTTTAATAAGTATTTCATGCATTATTTCATAAATAATTTCCCATCTTAAGTTAAGACCCTCTTCTAAATCCTTGACCAAACACAGCATCTAATGAATTAGGTTAGTTTCCTTCTAATATAGTATTTGGTGTTGAAGTGATGTATCAATATTGAGTTTAGTTACTACTCAATATTGGGGTTGTCACACTTTTGGTTTAACAAATGAGCCTTCTATTTTCATGGACTTATTATAGTGTGTATTAAAGGCATATTTAGATGAATTTGTCATCATCTTCTTCGATGATATTTTGATTTATTCAAAAAGCAAAGCAGATCATGAGAATTATCTGAGGTTAGTGCTAGAAAAACTTAGAACTCATGAATAGTATGCTAAATATTATAAGTGTGAAATTGACTTAACTTGGTCGCTTTTCTAGATTACGTTGTAGATGCCTAAGGAATTACATTTGACTAGAATAAAGTTAGTGCAGTTCAGGATTAGTCACAGCCAAGGTCTATGACTGATATCAGAAGTTTTCTGGGACTAGCCGATTACTATAGAAAATTTGATAAATGCTTTTCACAAATAGCGTCTCATATCACAAAGTTGACGCAGAAAGCAGTGCTATTTATCTGGAGTCCAGAATATAAGAACATCTTTTAATCATTAAAATATGTTATTTCTTCTGCCCCAGTACTGTCCTTACCTAAGGAATGTCTAAACTATCAAGTCTATACCGATGCATCTATAATAGGCTTGGGATATGTACTAATTAAGGAATAAAAAGTTATTGCTTATATGTCTCATTAGCTAAAGTAGTACAAGAAGAATTACCCGTTCATGATTAAGAATTAGCCGCTTTAGTATTCGCTTTATAGATTTGATGTCATTATCTTTATGGCATCCAATGTTCCATCTTTACCGATCATCAAAGTCTAAAATATATCTTCACCTAGCGTGAGCTCAACTATCGTCAATGAAGATGGCTAGAATTGATTAATGATTATGATCTTAACATTCACTATCATCCAAAAAAAGCAAATGTTGTAGCCGATGCGCTCAGTCATCATACTCCACTCTCATCCTGGTGTAGCGCACCGCAGCATCTGAACATGCTGCCACGCGCCGCAGCATCCCAATCTCGGAAGGTTCTGACACCGGAGTGCACTGCAGCGCCAAAAGCGCTGCAGTGTGCCACATCGCTGATATCCGCCTTAGCGCCTGGCACTTGGCCAGAAGGCGCTACACATCGTAGAGTCCAGAATCGTCTGGAATGGTCAAAACTTCATATTTTTGCATTTTGATGGTCCTAGAATCCTAATGGGGTCAAATCATACTAAAACTAAAACTATATTTAATAAAAATGAGCATTGTATGGATGTATAGGTGAATTTCAATGTGAAATCTACTATTTTAGCATGTATAGTATGTTCTAGACCTCATAAAGAAATTGCTGAATTCTTTATGCCGAACAGATTATTTTAATTAATATGATATTTATGTATATTAGAGAACTTTAACTTTAAATTGGACATCTTGATTTACTTAATTTGATATTAAACTATATTTGAACATAAGAATCTTAAGAACTTGATTAAGTAATTGATACTTAATTTAAATCTAAAATTTATCATCAATAATTTACTAATTATATATTGATTTGTCATTGATCTAAATCAACTATTAATCTTATGTCGGAAAGGTTAGGAGTTAAGCCATATCATATCATATTAAGATCTAAACTCTAATCACTAAATCAATCAACATGATTGAAAGACAATTTAATTGACATGATTCTAATAATGTATTTGATTTGATATTGATCATAAATTATTGAATTAGAATTACTACGACTATTAAAAGAAATTATGTGATTAAATATCTGGACTTGAGCTTAAGATCTTTGATTTTATCTTATATAAGACCCTTAATATGAAGATAATTATAAAACTATGTTGATTTATTACAAGATCAAATCTCAATAATATTATTGATTTCACCATATAATTGTAGTATAGGATGCGATCTTATGGGTCTAACAAACTGATCTGATCTGATCAATTCAAGTATAATAAATGAAACATTCAAAATTTAGGTAAATATTAGATGTGTAAGATCTTGATGATCTTAAAATATGATTTATAATGTAATTGAAAAGCTTTATTAATTGATAACATATTGAGGTAGAAAGATCTTTTACTAAACCTTGAGGTGGGAACTTAGATGTTTTACTCTTAACCTTAGAAGCTGATCTTCAACCCTTATGGTAGAATCACCTAAAATACTTAATATGAAATTTCTCTCATATGGTAGTAGCCTATATTGAGTGACATTTTGGTCACATCCTTGGAATATTGTATATGATTCATCCCAATGAAGTCTAAATTCATAGCTTTAGTGATCCTTGTTGATTAAATAACATTCTCCGAACCCAGATTATTAGTTGAGTATAGTAGTGTATATCCATAGTACTAGATTAATTCAATAGTTTTTAGGATTAATTAAGTTATTCTAAGTAAGACTTATCTTTGTGCTATCCTGCAGGCTTAGGTGGATACAGTGCACTTAGAGTAAATCATATGATCCTAAGAGTGTTATAATTAAGGACTTAAATCCTTAGTTTGAGTAAAATAAAAATTGCCAAAGGGTGATGCCTTCTATCGAAGAACGCTTTGATAGCGGTGGCCTCAAATAAGCTAAGTATTTAAAGTTACTCTCTTTGGGACACTAAGTATGCTTATATTTAATGTATTTAACAGCTTAATTTGAGTGAAATAAAAATTATCAATGGGTGATGCTCCTATCGAAGAATACTTTGATACGTGTGGCTTCAAATAAACTAAGTGTTAAATCTACCTTTTTTGAAAATATACTAAATATGTGTATACAATCTTTTTAACTGATGATTTTAAGTAAAATCTCAAGTAAAATAAATTTTTCAGATTTAGAATTGATGGATTCTGCATAATGGAGACATTTGATTCATTATTTGACTCTAAAGCATTTATCTGGATTTTTGGATTTTAAGCATGTAGTGCAGAGATATGAGCATGAATATGAGCATAATGTATGAGTATTAGTGATGATTTATAGATTATAGAATATTACATATATCAATCAGGGAATTTGCAAGATCACTAGTACTATATTCCCAACCAGATATATATAGCTATTGGACCGTACGATTCATACTCATTCTGTGATATTTGGGTTGCATATCAGTTGCATTTCGTATCATGGAATATACAGATGCATGACTTTAGTGACATACTGCATAGTCTTACATGTTATTTACTCAATTTCATTCATTTTTAGAAGTTAGTATACAGTCAGCTTTACTTTTCTTTAGTTTTATACAATTTCAAATTTTCAATTACTTTTACAATTTTTATGCTGCTTGATTTACATTATTTAAATGTTAAGTAAATAACTAGAACTATTATATTAGTTTTGATGTATTAAAATAATTGTCTAAAATGTGGTACTTTTGGAATCTGGCAATTTGCTAGATTCTGAGCAGTTTGTTGAGCTAGACCAGGATGACGTGCAGTAGGTTCAGTAGGAGTTTGTGGAGCCTTAACGGATCTCTCCTCCAGTTTTACTGTTTTTGATTAGTTATTTCAGTTCAGCGCTTAGACTTTATTTCAGAATCATTTCAGTAAACTATTTGTATTAATTCATGACATATTTACTTTTCTGTTCTCAGATGAATGTTTTTATTCCATTTCTGTGATGAATATTTCTAGATGTATGCTTAGCTTCCGCACTCTATTTATATATTACTTATACTTAATATTGTGATGTGATCAGTAAACTGGAAATGCTGATATCTTATATATATATATTGAATTTTTCATTTCATATGTAAATTCAGTATATGTATTTGTTTAGTACTTGGGATAAGAATACTACTCTTATCTTAAGTATTAGCTCTCAACCATTCTTTTTGGGGTATGAGTCATCAATCATATGTATGAGTTTATTTTTAGCATATTCGGAGAGATGTGTAATACCTTCCTGAGTGGCTCACCGCTCCGCCGTCGACTGTTTTGTTATTATATACTTCAGTTGTGCGCGGCGACAGGGCGGGGCGCCACACATAGAAAAGTTTGAAATCAGATTTATCTTGTTGAACGACAGAGAAAAGCAATTTCCAGGAAGCCATTCCAGATGAAGAGAATCCCTAAGACGGGGGCCGGGGCACCAAGGATACCTAAGATAGGTGGAGGGATCGGGTGAGGAGGCGGGGATGACCCCATAATGGGGCCGACAAGAAGACGCACTTCAGAAAGCCCCTAGGTGACCGAGCGTATTCTAGGAACTCTAAAGGCTGATTGATAAAGGCTAAAATAGAAAGAGTTTATACTCATGCAGTTGAAATAAAAGAGGGATATGAAAAGGTATTATCACATTGCTATAAAGGATATTTTGCTTGATTCTTTCTAGCAAATATTGTGCAGTAGAGAAGAGTAAAATAATAGCCTCCATCACAGTTCAAAGAATTTTTGATCTTCGGATTTAAATCTAATAGTTATTTTTATAACCCGATTTAAACTTTTGACAACTCTAGCCCTAAATTGCAAGCCTATTCCTCATTCGATGCTGGGAGGAGAAATCTCTCGCCTTCTCCCACATTAGCCGCCGATCCCTTTTCCTTTCCCTTTAAAGAGCTCGCCGCCACCTCCTTTCTCTACAAGAGACCGATCCTTCACTCGCCTTCATCTTCTTCCACCGCACAGTGCGATTGCCGACCCCTCCATCTGCGCTACTGATATTTTGTTCGACGCTATTGAGGTACTAAATCCACCGTCCTACTCCAAACTAGTTGGCTAGGTTTATGTTGCATCATAATTGATATCATTTGCGAGTGTATATTTTATCAAACAGTAAGTACAAGCACATACGGGTGCATTAATATATTTAATATTTGTTATGGATATCTCATGTATAAGCAAGTGTATAACTCAGTTGTTTAAATTAGTAACTGTTAGCATTTGGAAAGAAGGTCTTTTTGAATTTATTCGATGAAGGAAATATTGTATATTAATGCTTTAAAATTAAGGCCGTTAAGGTATGTCAAAATGTTATGTGTTCACCTCCCCGTATAAGGAAGAAGAGCGAGAAAAGAACTGTTAAGTTTTATAAATTGGAAAATAGCAATCAAACTCTTTAATTTTATTCTGGTTTTTTCTTGAATGATGTTGCCACCAAATTTTGATGTTTGCATGCATTTATATTTGAATGTTATATATTATGAGGGTCCTAATTTAAATTTATTAAATATTATATTAATATTTATCTCATTAATTTTTTTTCTTACATTCTAACACTTTCTACAAGCAGCTCAAGGTATTGTAATACATTGTTGAGGAAAACATTTTTCAATCCCAAGTAGACTTAAGTAAATTTAAAATAATTATATAATATATTAAATACAATAAAATTCAGCTGTGTGTGATATTTATTATAAACTTTATTTTGTGATAATTTCATAAAATAGCACTCAAATTTCTCATATTTCATTTCTATTTCTCAGCTTTAATAGTTGCTCATACTATATTATAGTTTTTCTAGCTTTAATAGCACTTAAACTTTTCATATTGCATTATCTTTTTGTAGTGATTTTTTTGTAGATCTTTCTATAATGCTATTGCCCCAAAATTAACACGTTGTATGTTTTAATAGCTTCTCAAACTTCAAATTACTTTTCTATTTCATAGGTTTAATAGCTGCTCATATTATTGTATATTATAGGAGTGCGGGGTGATATGCAAATTTATATGCAAATTGTTTTTTTCCCTTTAATTAATAGTATCAATCATCATTCATCTAAAAAACTAGACATATAAATTAGACATTCGGTTACCCTCTCATGGAACTAATAGTCCTCAATTTTTATAATGTACATAAAATGGAATCATGTTTCTTAAGGAGTCTTAAGAGAATTTATTTTGATTTGTAAGCAGGTACAAATTATTAATTTAGACTTGATTCACAGCATTGTGATATCTAAAGATTTTTTTCAGCAATCTTGCTCAGATATGTTAGTCAATTTTGTATATTTACATGTATAAGGACCATAAGTCAATCATCCAATTAACATATGAACTACCATGCATTATGGAGATCATTTTAATTATATACATCACTCAACTCATAAATTGTAATTATTATTTTTTTATTATAGAAATGTTAATGATCATAAATGGGGAATGATAACTCTATTTTCAGTAGACATAAAATTTTAAATCATTTTCTACATTCTTAATGTATTGATTAACATTTTGATTATGCAAATGACATTAAGTATGCACGTTACTCATTCTAATTGATTTATATCGTATCATTTCGATCTCCATCTTATTTGCCTTGTCTCAAATTTGTTAATATACATGTTAAAATTGTAAAAATTACGATGTAAACTGGATTAGGGAAAAGATCTAAACCAAAGTATGTTAAGATCAAATATTTTAGACTTAAGCACACACTAAGATAATGATAGGAGTTGAATCTTTGTCTAAATTTTAAAAAACTTGTAGTTTAATGTTGAACATGCTTAGGAAATCAGTATACATGAACTTTAAAAGTTATCATAAGCATTTAAGGTAAGATTAAGTACGCAGTCTTTGAATGTGAGACATCTCTTAATGTGTTTCGAGAACCATAATCAGATTAACATTAAGAATTAAATATATGTTTAAATCTTCAGAAAAACTTGTAGTTTACTACGAAAATAACTTAGAAGATCAGTATAAGCAAATTGTATGAACTGTAAGTGCGGTTTAAGTATGATTAAATAATTTCAGAATTAATAGAGGAAGGCATGTTTTAGTATCTTAGAACTTTAGAATAGATTAATCCAACAATGCAACTAGTAAAGTGCATATCTTCCCGATTGAATACCGAATACGAATTATTCATAAGATTTTTCTTTGGTTCCTTGCCACCAATAACAAAACATAATATATATATATATATATATATATATATATATAATGCCAATATATGTAACTCAACTATTAAGCTTATGTTTCCTCTTCCTGTTTTTGGTAAGTTCCCTCACCCGCAATGTATTTAAGTATCATGTAATATGAAATTTTAGCTAAATAAGGTATTTTTATTAGTTCTTTATTTATTTAATAACTACTATAGTCCTTTCCTTCTCTTCTCAAGCATGAAAATCACTATTATTCAAATCATAAACAATATAAAATTCATCAAAAATGAACTCCAATGAATGTCTTGGCATCAACAACCATCAAAATCACAATCCTAATATTTTCCTTGTAGTTTGATGGAATCAACGAGTAAACTTTTTTGATCAAAATTATTTTATTTCAATTTAGGTTTAATTTGAACTCAATTTGTATTAGAAAACATTAATGAGTCACTTTTCTTCATTATGACAAGATCAACAATGTATAAACTGAAATTATCAATTCTTAAAGTTATATATTGGATTAGAAATAAGTCCTCAATTTTAATGCTCATACAATACTCAGGTTTGATCTCTTAAAATTAAGTTGAATCCTAAAATATATTGAAGATTGCAATATTCTTTGAAAAAGATAATGACATGCAAAAATCTACTATCGAACTAGGCAAAATGTTCATAAAATTCTCATGTTAAGCATACCTAATAAAATAATGTTTTATCATGCGCATTGATCTTTCTTTACTAGTAATATAATATTCATACAGTGTCAATTGCATACTATCAAGTTTAGATAAAATAAACAATGAAAATGAATTTCTAGAAAGGATTGTCTTCATTGATATGGTTGGTTACACCATCACTCATTTGTATGAAACAGAGTTAAGAATCTCCCTAGTTTAGGAGTTAAGTATTTAACCACTGATGCACTTTATTCAAGACCACAAAAATATTTTGAGGAATCATTCCCTTAGTTTCAATGAAGATGATGTGACAATCCTATGTATAAATAAATGATTAGTACAATTCATTTTTTGCTTGAACTAATATATAAAAAAATAAAAAATAAAAAAACTTTTTTAAAACTGATAGTAAATATAATTATGTATATAATGATGTATGTAAATCATTTTTCTTTTATCTTGATTAATGCTCATTAGTCATTGGTTTTATTTTTGTGATTGGACATTTCTTTGTGCTTGTTGTTTAAGTCTAATTGTATGTTTTATGGTCTTTTATCGTAATTGTGAGCAGCTGATAGAGGGCAGCAACGTCTTTTTCTTTTTTCAGGCCTTCAAGAAGCAAGAAAGAACAACGTCAGGCAGATTGAGAGTGATCAGAGCTGGCAAAGAGGAGTTGTGGTGGCCTCCCCTTAATCAACTAAGTTTAAGATGTGGTCGTCATTAGTACCATAGACATTTAACTAAAAACATATCCGTGATACTAATCAAGAGCTGAGCAAGATTTAACAGAAACATATATATAGCATAGCAGTATAAAAATAAGTAAAGAGGAAGTATCCAGACACAATCCACATTTAATTCATTCACGTACAATACATTAAATGCAGAACTGTAAGTATAAGAAAAATTAGTTATTACACTTTTACTAAATGCAGGCTAAGAAGATGGAAGCATATCTCCTTCAATGAGTTGCACTTTACTTTAACATGTTAGCAGCTAAATCCTTAAGCGCTGGATCTGACCTATACTCTTGATCTACCATATATACATATATGACAGGGCACAACAAAAAAAAAGAAAATCTGGTTAGATTTTAATAAGTCTAAGTACAATTTAAGCTATTAAAATTTCATGATTTTAAAGATATCACCATTTTACATTTTCTAAGCAACAACTACAGCAAAAGAGCGACTAACAACACAATAAGAAAGTGAAAAGCTATAAACAACATTTATAACTTAAGCAAAAAGGAGGCTAAGATATGCCTCATATATCAGCTAAATATGGTAGGCATATATAAATAACTACACAAGTGCTGAAAGAAAATACTATATCCTAAATACGCTGGTAATCAAAAGAAATATGCAAATTAAATTACTTAACTCAACAATAATACATATAATAGTAGCAAAATTCTAACATCCTAATATATATAAGCTGAACAAAGGAATAGTTGACTGAATAAAAAAATACTGAAAAGTAAGCCAAGTATCAAAGCTGTATATGAATCTGAATATCTGTGTACTAACTGCCATATCAAAAGAATTGGCCAATCTGGCCCATATATATATCCATTCTCATAGCCTTTCTAGGCTATGACAAACATATCTATCCCCATAGCATTTCTGGGCTAGGGTAGACATAATTGGATAATACTATGTGACTGAAGAGGCAGACAATACTATGCAACATCTTTTAATTATTTTACTTTGTTTCTGTGGACATGTCCAGAAACAGCTGAGGAATCAAGCATGTCTGCAAGACTATACAGGTTCCAAGCTTAACACACACTCCTCAATGCGTAATGTTAAGCCTCTTTATTACTCATTACCCCTATCCATTAGGGTAAATGTGCACCAGAATCCACCCAAAAATTGAACCCAAAGGCAACTGTTATCCTAATTATTCTAAATTTTTATTTTATGCACAAAATTCTCTTATATGATATATCCAAAGAAGTAAGCACAAAAAAATGAATGTGTAGTAACAAAATATCAAAAGTAAGCAAGGAACTATACTAATATGGTGATATTATTTGTTCTCTAATTAAATCATTATAACTATTTTAAGTTACACAAGTTCAGGATCACCATTTTCCTACTATTGAGTGTAACTTAAAAATTTGTCCTTATAAGTTTAAAAGGATTAGAACTGATCAGGTTCTAATCTAGTTCAATCAAATGACGACTATGAGTTACATCAATAAATTATACATCCTAGTTTTATGAATTTAGATGTTATATCTAAGATCCGATCAAGATCTTCTAAACTATATATTATGGATTAAATATTACGAGAATTGGGCTTAATCACATAATCCAAAAGGTAAATTTAAGATCTATGGTTCAATCTACAAGTGAACTGATGATTACGGCATATTCTATTAAGTAAAATTAAGCTTAATAGAATGAATCTCTTATTCTTAATCTAAAATTTAAAGATAAAATAATCAAAATGAAATTATGAAAATCTAGAAACTAATAAAACCAAGGTTCCATTCATTAAATAAATCACTTATTCAATAAATGAATCTAACATAGTGTCTATTCCTAATCTTAAGGAAAAGAGCTTAAGGTGAAGTGAAGATCCTAAGGAAGTGCTTTAGTTTTGACTCTAGGTTCTAATTTATGTTCGCATAATTTACAATTTTCAACTAAGGTAATGATTACTACTTGGTTAGCAAAAGTTCCTATACCCTGATGTCATGGTTTTTAAATAATAATCCAATCACTAATGATGCTAAGATCTATACAAGTGGTGTACGCACTGTACATAGAGCTCAAGAAAATAATATAATTAAGAGAATATATAATTCAATAAAGTTTTAAGTACGTAACATACCTGTAAAGAGCCTCATGACTATAGTCTCACAACAGAATATCCTTATTACAATCCCATTATGGTCAACCATGGCATTAGCTAAATTAAAACAATAAAATAAGCCTAAATTCTGAATAACTGATTTATTAATTCCTAAATAATAAGAGTGTAATAGACAACAAAACATTAATAAGGTCATTTGTGATTATTTAAGGATAATCTCTTAAAATCAATTCATTGCTCTCAGCTATTTCTAATTGCGCATGATATTTACAAAAAGAACAATATTAGTATTTCTAGGAGCATTAAGAAGAATATTTATACATGCGGATAGGCTTTGAACAATTCATTTATGACTAAATCAAGTGATTGATAAAACAACTTTAGCTTTTGATGTACACATTTTAGTAATTCTAATGCCTATGATCACAAAGTTAGCATGAGGTTGCATACATATTTGGATATTCATAGTTACATAAGTTTTATTATTTTATTTTAGGTTTATAAAAAGTAAGGGAAACACATGAGTTCAAATGAACTTATAAGCATGCTAAAAGTGTAGGTAATCAATAAAGAGAAGAAATAATCAATGATTTGCATTTAAATTCTCTAAAGATGCTTGAACATACTCTAATAATATTTAGTAGAGATGAAATTAAACTCATCACTAAGCTAATTTCCTCATGCAAAATTTAATGATAACTAAGATGAGAAATAATGAGTAGGAAAATCATATGATTGATTAACAAATCATTTAACTATACCCTCATGAATATCCATTAAGAACACTTAATTGAGAGAACACACAACTCCCCATAATGCATGACCTAGCCTTTGTAAAAGACATGCGCGCACTACTAATATAACTAATCCTCGCATAATTAATAAAATGAAATGAGGGCTGCATGCATGAGGTTTGATAAGGATGACAATTAAGATCCTAATCAAAGTAAAAGTGTCATTCCTATGAGCGATTAAATGAGGTTAACATATGAAACTAGGAAAGATGCTTACATATGACATAAGATTGAAGCAATCCATCATTATACCATCACAATAGGGTGGCTACAAGCATAGATATCACTTACGGAAGCCATCCATGATTCCAGGAATACATGCATTTTTATTAAACTTGGCTCAGTATAATAACAAAATAAATTCAAATTTCATGAAAGTATTGGGTGTTACCCAAGGCCGCCATGGACATAAATTTATGCAATTAAATGTAATCAATAGCGCTTATGATCTTCTAACCTTAAGATACTTAATAATTAACTAAGCTTGCATTGAATAGATAAAACTACAATGATAATTGGATTCATAGGATTCAGCTATAGTGATTATTACCTTGCCGAACTCGACTAGAACAGTTGCTAATGAACAAGAGGGCTGCATACATATGGATCAACAATTTAACTTCCATTAGATATGAGTTACATGCCAATAAGTTCCGACCAAAAGTGCTAATAATCCACTAATTATATAAACATGCATTTAATATGATTGCAAGAGATAATCAAATCTAATGGATTCAGATTTTTCATTCAAGCATCAAAAATAAATTAAGAACTTTAAACATTCAATCACAACCAATATTATTCTTAAGTGTAGATTTGTACCTCCAAAGTGTCAAAGGAAAGATCAATTGATGAGGTGATGATCGATTTTTATGAGGGGAAGAAAATCACTGTTCGGCCATGGAGAGGAGAAGGAGTGCTCGAACATGGAGTGGAGGAGAGGTGCTCGGCCAAGAGAATGAGGGTTGCTGCTCGACCGTGGAGGATGAGAGCTGCTCGATCGTGGAGGATGATGGCTGCTCGAGCTCGGTCGTGGAGGATGAGAGCTGCTCGATCGAGAGAGGGAAGGGGGGGGGTTCGGCTGAGGAGATAATAAATCAGATCTTAAAAGATTTAGGTTAGATGATGTTATATATTTATAGGGCAAGCTATGCTCCATCGCAGCCATAGATTACCAATCCAACGGTTGAAAATTTTCAAGCTCTGATTATAGCCATTTGAACTCTAAAAATTATAAATTGGGTATCGAAACGACCGTCTCGATGAGACAAACGCAAGCGTCCAAAAATTATTGAATTTGGACGAGTATTTTATTTTATATTAATTTTTAAGTGAAAAAACTTTAAAAATTCACTACGATTATTCCGGAGCCCGAAAAATTATGAAACTTAAAACATAGTGTCCTCTTATAATGCTTAACTCAAATATATAAAAATTTCTGAAATCAGACTTTTATTTTATCTATTATCAACTTCGGAAGTTTAAACCCTCCAAATTTATTTAGGATGATCCGGGACCCCGATTGTGCTCAAACTTTCATCGGTGAATCCCCTCAATATGCTTTATTTGAGGATATTTTTATTTGATTTTTATTTAGTTTAAATCAAGATCTTATATTTTCTCTTAATCTGATTAGATTTATGCCTAATCGACTTGATAACAACATCGGGTTGTTACAGGAGCATAGATGGGAAAGATTTTAATTAGCTTCACATTCTTCGCTGCTTTAGTGTTAATTGTTATGATCCTCATATATATGTTTGTTTTCTAGTTTTTGGGTTTTATCCCTTCTCTCGATTTTCTCTTTATTTGCATATAACTTTGCTGCCTAACAGATTTTTTTTTCCTGACGACTAAGAAATTTCTGCGAAGAAATCTAGCGATGTTACAGAACTGCAGATCGATGTCAAAGTTATTTTTATTATAAATGTGGAGTAAGGGGCTTTTTGGTTCAATGTTATTTAAAAAATTATTAAGATAGCATGTTATTCAAATAACAGTATTATTCAGATAACATGGGCTGTTTGGTTCAGTGTTATTTAAATAACTGATGTCAGTGTTATTCAGATATATGCTGTTTGGTTCAATGTCACTCATGTTATATTACGCATGAGGTAAGAATACTCCAAAATAAGATCTTTTCAATTCATAAAAAATTTTAATTTCATATATTTATAGACAATAAAATATAAATATAAATTTAAATTTTTTTGTAACTTTAGATAAGTATCAAATAAGAATGTTGTGTTTCAAGTTTCATCAATTTTTGAGCTTCGAAAATTCACTATAATGAATTTTAAAAAATTTTATTTAAAAATTAGTATAAAATAAAATAATCATTCGAATTCAATAATTTTTGAACATGTGAGTTTGCCTCATCAAGATGCTCGAATCGATTTTAAATTTGTAATTTTTAAAGTTCTCGATCTTAAGGCCATTGTTAGACACCCGATCACCGATTGAACTTAATTAACTTTTTTTAATTTCAGAGGCATTTTTAATTTTGATCTTAGTTAATAATATCTCTCGATTAAATTTAATTATCTTAAATTATGAGACTTAATTAAAAATGCCTAACAATGGGCTGGAGATAATTTGGAGACATTTTTAATTAAGTCTACCGACTTGTATACAGGCTCCAGCCCAAAGGAGCATCAACCCTAAAACGCAAACCGAATACCCTAAATCGCAAGCTAGCAGCCTCCATTCGCGCCGATCCTTGATCTCCCGACATCCATTCACGCCGGCCCTTTTCCTACCTCACTCGAATGTCGCTCCTTATTGAACTCGGCTCTACCTTCCTTTGAAGACTCGCCGATCCTTCTCTTACCTTGGAGAACTCATCGATTCCTCCATCTTCACCCTCCATTCGGTAAGGATCTTTCTTTCTTTCGTAGGTTATCTTCTTTACTGTAATAGCACTACTATGTTCTTCCTATTTCTCTTCCGATACCTCTCTTCCGTAATCGCGGAGTACCCTACCTCTCTTCCGTAATCTTCCATAATGTTATCTGAATGTCGGTCGAAAAGTCACTATAATACCTTTTCATATCCCTCTTTTACCGCACAGTGCGATCACCGACCCCTCCATCTGCGCTACCGATATTTCGTTCGACGCTATTGAGGTGTACTAAATCCACCGTCCTAATCTAAACCTGCTGGCTGGGTTTATGTTGCCAAACCTTATTTCTAATCCATCTGAATGTAAGCCATCATAATTGATATCATTTGCGAGTGTATATTTTATCAAACTGTAAGTACAAGCACATTAGGGTGCATTAATATATTTATTATTTGTTATAGATATCTCATGTATAAGCAAATATATAACTCGGTTGTTTAAATTAGTAAGCTGTTAGCATTTGGAAAGAAGGTCTGCTTTGAATTTATTCGATGAAGGAAATATTGTATATTAATGCTTTAAAATTAAGGCCGTTAAGGCATGTCAGGATGTTATGTGTTCACCTCCTCGTCTAAGGAAGAAGAGCGAGAAGAGAACTGTTAAGTTTCAGAGAAATTGTAAACAACAATCAAGCTCTTTAATTTTATTGTAGTTTTTCCTTGAATGATGTTGCCACCGAATTTTGACGTTTGCATGCATTTATATTCGACTGTTATATATTATGAGGGTCCTAACTTAAATTTATTAAATATTATGTTAATATTTATCTCATTAGTTTTCTTTCTTACATTCTAACACTTTATACAAGTAGCTTAAGTTATTGTAATACATTATTGAGGAAAACATTTTTCAATCCTCAGTAGACTTAAGTAAATTTAAAATAATTATATAATATCTTAAATACAATAAAATCCAGTTGTGTGTGATATTTATTATAAACTTTATTTTGTGATAATTTCATAAAATAGCACTCAAACTTCTCATATTTCATTTCTATTTCCCAGTTTTAATAGCTATTCATACTATATTGTAGTTTTCCTAGCTTTAATAGCACTTAAACTTCTCATATTGCAGTATCTTTTTGTGGTGATTTTATTGTAGATTTTTCTATAATGCTATTGCCCCAAAATTAGCACGTTGTATGTTTTAATAGCTTCTCAAACTTCACATTGGTTTTCTATTTCATAAGTTTAATAGCTGCTCATATTATTGTATATTAATTAAGTGTGCATTCTTTGAGGGTGAGACATCTCTTAATGTATTTCGAGAACCAGAATTAGATTAACATTAAGAATTAAAAATATGTTTAAATCTTCAGAAAAACTTATATTTTACTACAAAAATAACTTAGAAGATTAGTATAAGAAAATTGTAGGAACTGTAAGTGCATTTTAAGTATGATTAATAGAGGAAGACATGTTTTAGTATCTTAGAACTCTAGAATAGAATAATCCAACAATGCAACTGGTAAAGTATATATCTTTCCGATTGAATATCGAATACGAATCACTCATAAGATTTTTCTTTGGTTCCTTGCCACCAATAACAAAACATAACATATATATATATATATATATATGTATATATATATAGAATGCCAGTATATGTAACTCAACTATTAAGCTTATGTTTCCTCTTCCTATTTTTGGTAAGTTCCCTCACCAGCAATGTATTTAAGTATCATGTAATATGAAATTTTAGCTAACCAAGATATTTTTATTAATTCTTTGTTTATTTAATAACTACTATAGTCCTTTCCCTCTTTTCTCAAGCATGAAAATCATAATTAACATAAAGTTCATCAAAAATGAACTCCAATGAATGCCTTGGCATCAACAACCGTCAAAATCACAATCCTAATATTTTCCTTGTAGTTTGATGGAATCAATGAGTAAACCTTTCTGATCAAAGTTATCTTATTTCAATTTAGGTTTAATTTGAACTCAATTTGTATTAGAAAACATTAATGAGTCACTTTTCTTCATTATGACAAGATCAACGATGTATAAACTCAAATTATCATTTCTTAAAGTTATATATTGGATTAGAAATAAGTCCTCAATTTCAATGCTCATACAATACTCAGGTTTGATCTTTTAAAATTAAGTTGAATCCTAAAATATATTGAAGATTGCAATATTCTTTGAAAAAGATAATGACATGCAAAAATCTACTATCGAACTAGGCAAAACGTTCATACAATTCCCATGATAAGCATACTTATTAAAATAATGTTTTAACATACGCATTGATCTTTCTTTACTAGTAATATAATATTCATACAGTGTCAATTGCATACTATCCAGTTTAGATAAAATAAATAATGAAAATAAATTTCAAGAAAGGAATGTCTTCATTGATATGGTTGGTTACACCATCACTCATTTGTATGAAACAAAGTTAAGAATCTCCCTAGTCTGGGAGTGAAGTATTTAACCACTGATGCACTTTGTTCAAGACCATAAGAATTTTTTGAGGAATCATTCCCTTAGTTTCAATGAAGATGATGTGACAATCCTATGTATAAATATATGATTAGTACAATTCAGTTTTTGCTTGAACTAATATATAAAAAAACAAAAAGTAAAAAAACTTTTTTTAAAATTGATAGTAAATACAATTATGTATATTATGATGTATGTAAATCATTTTCCTTTTATCTTGATTAATGCTCATTAGCCATTGATTTTATTTTCGTGATTGAACATTTCTTTGTGCTTGTTGTTTAAGTCTAATTGTACATTTTATGGTCTTTTATCGTAATTGTGAGCAGCTGATAGAGGGCAGCAACGTCTTTTTCTTTTTTCTGGTCTTCAAGAAGCAAGAAAGAACAGCGTCAGGCAGATTGAGAGTGATCGGAGCTGGCAAAGAGGAGCGCAGATGGGAAAGATTTTAATTAGCTTCGCATTCCTCGCTGCTTTAGTGTTAATTGGTATGATCCTCATATATATGTTTTTTTTCTAGTTTTTGGGTTTTTATCCCTTCTTCCGATTTTCTCTTTATTTGCATATAACTTTGCTGCCTAATGTATTTTTTTTTCTGACGACTAAGAAGTTTCTGCGAAGAAATCTCGCGATGTTACGGAATTGCAGATCGGTGTCAAGGTGATTTCGTAGTTTTCATCATTTTTATTATAAATGTGGAGTAAAATAGATTGCATAGTACTATACGATGGATTGCTCTATCTTTTAGATTTTCTATTTGTGCTTTTTTTATTTCAAGAATACATATCATGGAAGGCTCAAGAGGAAACTCGTCTCTCTTCCCCAAACAACCAACTTGGACCTTTGTCTCTTTGTCCTTTCGCTCTTGGTATTTAAAGAGTAGGCATTAGTTTACTTGGAAGGAGAAGGTAGTGAATCCCTTCTTACCTGAACTGTTTGGGTCGGACCCATAATAATATAACCACTTTGAATGATGGCGGAAAAATTGAGATAGGCCTTGAAGTTGGTAGCTGACTTATTTTTTTTATTTAGAAGGTTTGGGAGTTCATTCAATCTTCAATCCCCATCGTCCTTCAGAGCTATTAACACTCAAAAAGTATGTTTAACAGAATCCTTATTGATATAAACTAAAAATCCTCTTTCTTTCCTTTGGAATTGCATCATTTTCAAAACGTTCTTAATGGTACTTTGAGTTCTGAATGGTACTTTGAATCTTAAGGTAAGCATTTTCCAGTAAGTAAAACCTTTTAACAAAAAATTAATCAGTTTTCTAGGGTTTTTTTGTGGAACGGGGATGCTCATTGATTGGATATTAAACTCTAATCTATGAGAAACTCAAACAATTTCTGATTTTGATTTTTATGTCACAACACTTAGTGGGACTAAGTTTGGCAGGAATTTGGTGAATCATAAACTTTAGTTGTTTATGATTGTGCAGTGAATTTTTTATAGAAGACGCATCAATAAAATGGCTATATAGTATTTATACTAAAGGACTTTGAAGAAAAAGCGATAAACTTAATTTGAACCAAGTATTGCCAAATGGAAATGTTAATTTATAAATCACAGCATCTAGTTGACATAAAGCTAACGATGATGGGTTCTTTTTTTTCGTATGAGAATTAATGCTTTAGAATAAAATCAACAGCAACAAAAATTAACAACAGATGATTAAGAAGGATCCTATCTTGAATGTTGAAGGAGAAATGGGTATGGAAAGAAGTATAAAATTTTACTTTTATATAATGACATTGCTCGCTTCACACAATTCTAGAAATGGTTTTGAAAGAAGCCTTGGAATAAAATAGCTGAACATGGCTGGGGGAATGGTTGCGGAATCCATGATTTTGATATTTCAAATGTAGAAGTTTTCATTATTATATTGATTTGTTAAAACCCATAAAGATTTGCCAAACGATTATAGTGTACAAATGCTCTAGAAGAAGTGAGAATTGTTAATTTAACATTATTTTTTATTTTTTTCCTCGTAGGGCTAGAAACTAACCTAATGTGACAGCTCACTATTCATACTTTAGATGTGACGGTTAATATGTAAACTAACATAATTGCCATGTTGCAAGTTCTCATTTAATAATTCTGTTTAGTTTATAGAGTTAGTCTCGTTGAAATAATTCATATTCTGTGGCTGCAGCACAAACCAGAGACTTGTATCATTCAAGCGCACAAAGGCGATAGAGTTAAAGTGCATTATCATGTAAGTAACCGTGCAAAGTCTTGGCTTTTAACTTATATTGATGTTAATCAGTGTGTGAAATCGACACTATTGAGCTCGACATATGCAAATGTTCCAGGATTCTTACACAATATTATCTATTGTTACTGAAACGTGGCTTCTGGTATTTTGCTTGTATGTTGGATTCATTGAGAAGTTTATTTCATACTGAAGCTATTTTTGTGTTTCAGGTTATCAGAGTTTATGTTATCGTCATATAGACATTATGTAGTTGCAAACAAAGGAAATTCATTTGTAGTTATTTATCTGTTTTATTATTAAGAAACAGCTACATTTAATGCTACTAGTCTAGTTTGCATTTTGATAAGCAGTCTCTTAAAGTTAATTAATAGAGCTAATTGCTTGTACAAATGCCATACAACCTGTAAATGCTTAGAAATAGAGTACACTTTATGTTTAGCTATAAAAAGAGAATATATGGAAATTTTATCGCGCTGTTGTCATTTTTACTGTGAAGTCCTTGATTGAAATGTTTTCTTTTTTGTTAATGTTTCAAATTTATGTATTTCTTGAATCCTGAGTAAGAATATCTCAAAATTTTATTATTTCTGTGGATTGTTTACATGTGCATTTTTTAAATAAAAAAAATTCTTTACAGGGGGTACTTACTGATGGAACTGTATTTGACTCAAGTTATGAAAGAGGTGACCCAATTGAATTTGAGGTTGGCAGCGGTCAAGTGATAAAAGGTACTGCTTTTACATATATATTTCTTTAATTATTAATAGAAGCTGATACACTTTGCATAACAAGTGTGATTTCAGCATTGTCTACAGCCAAGGATATTCTTACCCATAGGCCGCCATTGTTGTGACAAGTTGAATGAAAACCGGATCTCAGATAAACTTTTGTAACCCAGACAAGAACATACTTTACAAAGATATTTGACAGTAAACAATTTGTTAGTCTTTTTAAAATTCAACAACCTTTGTAGATTACTAATCTTTAAAGTTCCAAGTTGAGATTGAATGGGGGCTGGATGTTTGGTAGTGTCAGAATAAACCTAAATTTAGTCAATGAACATAAGTGTTTGTGGATGTTTGAAGCAGTCAAGCTATAACATAAATGACCGTGAATCATTTGAATTGGTCCTTGACCAATCTGGACTAGATTGACTAGACCTAGGTTGTACATTTTTTTGTTGTTTGTTTGTGGAAGGAAATTTTCAATCACTAGCAAAATAGTATTTAGGTTTAGTCACATGTGAAGAGCATCTCAATGAACTCAATTGTTGCTATCAGCTCTTTATTCGCCCAATTCTCCCTATTATTTTCCAAATTAAATCTAATTTTTTGTTTGGCAATGCTCCTCTTTAGATGCGGCAGACTTTTGTATTTTTATATGCTAGTAGAAAAACCCATTTTCATTGGATTTATGCGAGGAAGTGCCTTTCCTTCTGAAAAATCCCCAATGATTTAAGTCAGAAAGCTTCATATTGTGACTAATAGGATCACCGCATCACTGTTTTCCCCTTTTTTTCTCATTTCATTGGATTGAATGCAATTATCGGTGGTATTAACGCTAGCAGTTACTATTTAAGATTGAAGAAAATAGTGCAAGACTAGATTAAGAGGGCTTGGGGCACTTTCACTTATTACAATTTTTCACGAATGTTAATGATGACGTGACTATTATTTTAGTTAAAATCATCAATATTTTTTTTGCATATTTCAGTCTTCTCATCCTCACCGCTCTATGTAAGCCCTAATTTCTGATATTTATAGTATTTTTGGTTGTCATCTACATATAGCTTTATAATTCTCGGAGTCAAGATATTCTTTAAAGTTTACTAGAAACTGAAATATATAAGTGCATTATATTTGAACTTGAGAATGCGTTCGACCACAATTTGGATGTAACTTTTATTTTTTAATATTATTCATAATATTTATATATAGTTTTTTGATAGTTTTTTGGTCGAAGTGTTCTTATAACAAATTGATTCCCAAATGAGTGTATAAATAATCCACAATTTGTTTTATATAAAACTGCTTTGATAAGTTTTGCTTCAAAGACTTAATATGAAGGTAAATCATTGTAATCTTAACCTTATTTATAGTAATCCGTTATTTATGGTTTATTGCATTGAGTGATCTCAACTAGATAGATGTGACTTTACTTTTAAATTTAAAGGACATTATTTAAATGACAATGATGAATCCCCCTTTGTATTTGCCTTGAGAATGATTACACGATGCTTTTCTTTAGTTCTCTTAGTTTTCTTTCCTTTAATCTTTTTTTCCTTTTTGATTCTCTCTCTTTCTTAATTTTTAAAATTTCCTATGTTCTTTTTCTGCTATAATTTTCCATGCATGCTGGTTGTCGTATTAATGCAGCTGAGAAGTGTTTTGATAGCTTTAATGGAGTGAGTTGGCAGGCAAGATAGAAAATGAGAGAAATTGGTAGTGAGCAAAATAAAGATGATCAAGGAGATGAGTGAATAATGATATATAGCTATTTCTTTGTGGCTCGTTTTTCCTGAGATATGCATGTAAGAAGAGAATCATATAATATAGTAGAACATTGGCATTACTAAGTAGCGAGAAGCTAAAAGGGAATAAATTTTGGTTGGTTGGTGGTGCAAAAATTCAAGCACTTTATAATTCAAAATAATTTAATTATAGTAATTTGGATTATTTAAATAATTTTCAGGTGTTTTTAGTAGAGCATCAAGCATAACATTTAATAAAAAATATAATGACTTACCTTAAAATTTTAATAAGAACGATTTAGAATTGTACTTAGTTGATGGCAAAAAATATAGCCGTGCAAAGAGAGGACTACAATAAATTCTAGTGGAAAGGGTTCTATGACAAGCTATGCTAAGTAAAAAAGGGATTTTGTCTATGTTTTTCGCAAATTTAAAATTGGACTTTGCTACACTTACACCATCATATACACATTAAAATGAAGATGATGTGATAATTCTGTGTAAATATATGATTGACACAATTCATTTTTTTTTTGGACCAATGTGCAAGGAAAAAAGAAAAAATATAGGAAATAAAATTTTTGATTGGTGGTAGGCATGGTTGTGTATATGGTAATGTAATTGTATCATTTTTCTTTAAAATATGGAAGGTTAATGATGTGAAACATAAAGAGAGGGTATTTGCTGGTGGTAATGAAGAAACCTGCATCCTTAGGATACAATGAAAAAGATCTCTTGTGGCAACGTCGAGTACCTATTTAGGCTTTGCATTAGAAAATCCACCGGTCTACTTTGGCCCTTGTCAGTGCCAGGACTTTGCACTTTGAATAAACATTTTTAATATCTTTGAAGTTTTTTATCACTTTTAAAAATGCTTTCACCAAGCAACCATCAAAATCTAATTATGCTAAAAGTTTTTTCTTGAAAAGGATCCGTCTTTTACAGTGGAGCAAAAATATGTTGTACTTTAGATAATATAGCATTATGAGTTGGTATCTGCTTTGTTCTTAGGATGGGATCAAGGGCTGCTTGGAATGTGCATTGGTGAGAAGAGGAAGCTGAAGATCCCTGCAAAGCTTGGCTACGGTGCTCAAGGATCTCCTCCGAAGATCCCTGGTAAAGAGAACAAATATCTAAAGATTACTCTTAAGAATAAATATAATGCTTATTATTATTTGATTCTGCTGAAACAATATTTAAATGAAAAATTGCAGGAGGAGCCACGCTCATCTTCGACACTGAGCTTATGGCTGTCAACGGAAAAACTTCAACCGGCGATCAAAGAGCCAAAGGAGAAGAGGAAGAGCTGTAGGATCGACTGGATAGACATCTGCATTTCTAGGGTTTATGTTGAATACAGACAGCACTGGATGGATGATATCTGAATTTCTTTCAACATTATTATAGGATTTTCAGTCCATAATTTTGCGCCTATTTTTCTTCTTGAAATAAGTTGTTTTCTTTTTGGATTTCAATAATAATTCTACTTTGCATTTTAAAATAATTTATGTTTTATTTATGCTGGTTTGCTACATCTGACTTTGTTAAAATCATAAAAGCAGATCACAAAAAACTCTTCAACAGAGGAGGAGAGAAGGGGGAGTTCTTGTAAATTTGATTCATTTTGTGGAGCTTGCTTGCTCATCAACCCAAGCTCTTGATGGCTTTTTTAGCTCATGATGGATTTTGAAACATGAGTTTATGTCAAAAGGGGTATATTTTCTTTCATACATCACATTCTGCAAAAACTCAAGAAGAGCCCGCACAAATCCAAATTTGCAACCAATGGCCAGGAAAATTTCCACGTAGTTGTGTTTTACCCATAAGAGACCCAACGAGCAGTATCCAAATTATAAAAAAAATGATTTTGAAGTTTGGGGAATGCCATCTAGATAAGATCTGGGTCCATTTCAAGAATGCATGATAAAACCAAAATTTGCCAACCGATGAAAGGCTATGCCTATAGATGAACTACCTCACCAAAGAAGAGCAATGCTCTGGTTTATGTTCAAAATTTGTGGGTTCCTTGATTAACAGGGGAGGTGATCTACAAGAGCTGCAAAAAGTTCACCAGCAGTTCAATTGCTGGAGACTAAGAAGTAATTTCAACTTGAAATATCTTCAAAATTACTCTTGAGGATCTTGAATGTGCTGAAGGATATATTAACTTGGTAAAAAAATCTCTTAGGGATCTTGGGAGAGGAAATCACTGTATCCGTAAAAACTAGTGCGCGCCGAGAAATTAATCGATAAAAAATAATATTATGAAAGGCAATGCAAAAATTGGTGATGAAAAACAAACACTATGCTATTACCACAAAAAATAACAGGTGTGTAGTTCTTAACATCCGACTACAATTTCTCAATATTGTTGCTGGTATCAATAGCAATCAATATTTACTCTACTGCCTGCCACATGTTCAAAAGATCACATGAAGAGTGTGAAGAAGAGCAACTGCACTACAGAAAATAAAGATGAGAACAAGATGCTATATGATCAGCTTGAGGCATGCTTCAGTCCTACATAGATAAAAACTTTTATTTAAAGCCCTCGTTTTCCATAAATATTCACAGCCAAGCATCTGTTACCCACATAGAATGCTTTCTGCTTAAAATCAGCTAATGGAGAACATCAATCATCAGCCACAGTTATACAAATAAACATTTCAACACACATGCAAGCAAGAGAAAGCTCCACAAGTAACATATATATTTATATTGTTTGCTGCTGCAAGTAAAGTTCTCCAAACACAAATTAAAACGAAGCTCAAAGGTCTAGGAATACTGCATATCATTCTCATATCCCATCAAAAAAAAAAAAAAAAAAAATTCAGCCGTCAAGCTCTAAGCAATGTAAAGTAAACGGAAAGAGAATGGAGAACTAGTGCATAATAGACTCTCATATAAATCTTTAAAATTATTCAAGAGAAGCAAAAGAACAGATCAAGAAGCAGCACTGTCTATACTCATGGGTTCAGCCTCCTGCTTTTGAAATTCCTGGCCATCAGATGCCTGCAAATCATGAATGCAGAACCTAGATTTATATTCTTATATTATCCAAAATAAATCGGATTAGAGAAAGGATATACACAAGTTGCATAATAGCCAGCACCACGCACATTGGATTCTGCAGATTCCAGCCTCTTCATCTTAGCAAACATGTTTCCATAAAATTTGGCATCCTTCTTGTTGTACTCTTTCATTTTTTCCTTCAGAGTCCTGTACTCCAGCTTTACATCCCTGAACGCATACATCAACCTAAGTATTCTGAGCTCCACTATTAATTTTTCATATTTCTTAGTTGAGTCAGTGCAGCCATTCTTTGACTAAATGGGCGCAATAAAATCAACCCAAAAACTTCGATTAGGAAGTCACAGCAGAGCAAAGGTTTCAGATAAGATGATATATGTCTTCAAGTTTATCATCAACAGCTCTTCAGAACAGTATAATAGGTGTTGAAACAAATATTTTGAAGAAGAAAAGATCATGCCGCAAAGAATTCTCTTCTGCTAGAATAAATTGTCAGAAGAGTACTTGCGCATAATAATGCCAATTTTGAAGTAAAGCATTTTTCTTTATAAACTATTGAATAAGCTATTGACAAAATAATAATAATACTACACGCACTTGCACACCATCATATATATACTACCAATAAATTGATTTTCTTTTTTTCACATGGCCCAAACACATTATATTGCTCTAAAGAAGTTGTCACATCATCTAAATTTTATTATATATATGATGATGTAAATGTAGGGAAGTCTTTTGACAAAATAACTACGGGCTCCTTACCTGATTACCTGATTCAAGAATAACATTGGGAGCTAGTGTTTCAATTGCCAAATGAACTACAAATTGATTTACCTTCCAATGACACCTCTTATCTGCTTGAATTTTCTCTCAGCCCTATTTCTCTTTATTGCAATTTGTAGACTCATTTGCAGTCTCAGAAATTATGTGAAATTTAATATAATGACTCGGAACTTCTATTATTACTTATTATACAAGGAGGTCATAGAACCAAAGGTCTCATTTAATAAAATAGAATGCACATCGAGCTTACAGGCAAGAATCAGAAAGCATACCTATTATCAGGATCAATCTCAAGTGCTTTCTTGATGTCCAGCTCTGCTAAATCCAGATCAACAAGTTGGATGTATGCCTGTGCTCTTCTATAGAGGGCTTTCACATTTCTGTTTTCCACCTCAAGCACCTATATATATATATATATATATATATATATATATATATATATATATATATATATTCATATATACATACATTATGCATTCGCCACATTTTATTTAGCTTATTTTTCAAAGTAGACATAAGAGTAATTGCAAAATAGTGCAAAGTGTTTATAGTCCCATACCTTGGAACAGAGCTTTTCTGCTTATTTTTCTAAGTAGACATAAGAGTAATTGCAAAATAGTGCAAAGTGCTTATAGTCCCATACCTTGGAACAGAGCTTTTCTGCCTCCTTGTATTCTTTAAGCTTTAGCTTGCAGGCAGCATTGTTGAGATTGCACGTAACCTTCAATGCCTTGGATTGCTTCTTTTCCTCTTCACTGAATGAGCTATCATACTCGATGAGCTTAGCCGCCTAAACTTGTATAAATCAGGTAACATTTAAAAAAAAAAAAATCTAACTTCAGTAAACAAAAGATTAAAAGTAGACTGCATTGAGAAGAGTTGGCAAAGAGATTGTCAATCAATACCTTTTCATATCTCTTTGAGGCTCTAACATACTTTCCAAGTTTAAACAACGCATTTCCTTCTTCTTTCTTTTTAGCAGCAGTTTCTATCTTCTGGGTGTTATCCATGTCCCATGACTCCTTTTCCTAAAAGAGAGCAGCTTTATTTTATTATTAAAGCCACACTGCAATCCATAAACAATGAAACATGAAAGCAATTTAGGTAGAAAGCACTTAAAAGAAAACAACCTTCTCAAATGAGACAAGCTCAACTTCATAAACAACAGTGGAGTTTTGAGGGACTACAGCAAGATCCTGCTTTGATTCGATGGATCCAAAGGCATGTTCTGGTGGAATTGTAACTAAGGCAAATTCTCCCTTCTTCATGGATAGGATAGCACGATCCAATCCATCAATTACTTGCTCTACACACATCAACCAGAATGAGGCAAATTGCACACACACAACACACACACACATACTGAACAAGAAGAAGAGTCAATAATTTTGACAAGTTTATTCTATTTTACCCTCATCAGTCCTGAACTCAAATGGCTCCTCATCCTGTCCTTTCTTTGAGAACACAGTCCCATCCAGCAACTTTCCAACCAATTTCACTTTAATGAAAAATTTCAGTAAATTAGATAGAAATGAATAAATTAAGCATCAGATAAAAGAAAATGCCTAAAAAAAAGTACCTTTCACAGCAGCCCCATCATTAGGCTTCTCATACCCTTCTCCTTCCCTAAGGATTTTCTTCAAAATTTTCTTATCATCTCCAATCTCTGAGACAGCCTTCCATGAAATAAGTTCAAGCTCAATCAGCAGGGTTGCATTGGGAGGCACAGAGCCCTCCTCACGGGATGCAGGCCTGCCCTTCTCACCAAATGCGTCTGTCCATAAAAAAGGTGTCAATAATGATAAGACAGACGTTGAAAAGATCAAACTCATTTAAGAACTCACATTGTGGCTTGACCGTGAGAAGAACCTTTTCAGCCTTTTTCATGGTCTTAACCGCTTTCAACAGAGCGGGGCAGAAGAATCCTGGAGCCAAAAGCACTATAGTTGAGATAACAAGTTATGAATAAATGTCTTCAGCAAATATTAACTATTAAAATGAAAGCAAATCCAACCATCTTTAACAGTGAAATCCGCAGCCTCAGCTTTAGATATCACGGTGCCATCCTCAAGACGAGCTTCATATTTAACTGCACAAATTATATTCATTTCAGTAAATTTGTTAAAAAAAGCAGAGCCAAAGAGATGATTGAAACCATATGAACAGAAACAGTGTTCTATACCAGTGACTTCATCAAGATCTTTTGGATTATCCCATTTCTCTCCCTCCTTCAATATCTTCTTGAAGATGCCACCATCCTTACATAAATCCTTGACACTGGCCCAAGAGAGCAACTCAACATCAAATTGAAGTGTAGCATTTGGGGGAATTGTTGGAGGAGAACCAGATTCTCCATAAGCAAGCTCAGGGGGGATAGTGAAGATAGCATTTTCTCCCTTCTTCATGGTCTTGATACCCTGATCCCATCCTTTAATAACTTGACCTACAATTAATCAAATACAACAATTATTTCAATCTGTATACAAAGTAAGTGGATATAGCAGCTGACAATCAAGCTCATCCAGTGCAATCATCAAACATATTGAGATTGGAGCTATTTGGTTCAATGCTATCTTAGGACATTCTCAAAATTTCAAAAATACCACTACCAAATGCTATCTGAATGTCGGTCAAATTTAGCAGACATTCAGATAAACATCGTGACATCCTGTCTCGGATAGCATAGAGTGCTTCGCTTCCCAAATATCGCCGATGCAGAGTCGCCGCTCCGCGTCCGCCAATGCAACCATTGTAAGCAACTCAAATAATGCTTTCAATCTCTCAAAATTCCTTGCATAATCCCCATAGGAACTGTTCACATGAGTTCCTGCGGAAGAATCCGATATAAGATTTCCCCTCGATGGTGTTGCTTTTTGTGCCAATTTGTATTTGCAATGTTGTGAGCTATTAGATTCACTTTCTTTTGTGAACTATTTGAGTGAGCTGACTGCTGAGATTGTATATTATTCACTATTAATGTTAAACTTGGACGTCAGATATGTATAAACTCTCAAATTCATATGATACATCTATTTTGCATAGCACTTGAATATTTAAACATAATACATATGAATAACATTGACATTTTTATTTAAATAATACTGAACTAAACATAGCCCATTATTAAAATTACACTGCTACCAAAATAACATGCTATCTTAATATTTTTTCACATGACATCAAACCAAACAGCACTTAAATTTCTTAATGGCTTGGATGCAGGCCAATTATTATCTACTACCACACTGAATTCCTGAAAATTAAATCCAAACATAAGCAGCATTTTTCCTTCAGACCATAAAGCATGGAGACAATCAGTGAGCATTTAAAGCATTTCTCTCAATTTAAATAAGCTTAGCAAGATCAGATTGGTACCTTTAGCATTCCTAATTATGAAATTAACACTGCAATTGACTGCTACCCCAGTAGCCATTCTAAGATCTTTACCTCACATCAATTGTCAATTAAAAGTAATGATTTTTTTTGTTAATCCCATAGTTGCACCAGATCTCGAAATAACACAAAATCAAAGATAAAATAATCAAATTGCAATGTCATATATGTAAGCAAAAGCAATAAGCCAACACACATAAATGTCTTGACAATATTGTTTTGTAAATAACATAATCATTTAGATAGCATTGCAGCTCAATAGCTTCCAAACAACATGCAACATAACAGACATAGTTACTCTATATTGAATCCAAATACTATGTCTATGGAATAGGATCAACCCTGGGTTAACCTAACAACTAACAAACCAAGCCATCTACAAAATAATTTCTTGCTTGCAAAGGACACAAAAAACATAACGATCTTGAATATATAGAATAATATAAATCAGATGGGAAACATCCACCATTTTCTGAGCTGTGTTCTAACTTGTAAAAACAGAAATATAATGCAAACAACCATAATCACATAATCACAAAAATAGTTTACTCCTGCTTCAGCAGCACAAGCATATCTGCATCATCCAACTAAAAATACAAGCAAAACCTTTTAACACCTGGCAGAAGAAAACTATAAATTTACAGCCAATATATGAATGATAAGTAGCTTGTTTAAGACGACGTATAACAAGTAAAAATTTTATGATTTTTGCATGTTCAAACGCTAATTGGTTCATTAATCTCATTTGGATTTATCATATGTATAGCCACATCCAAATGGATGTTTAGCCATTCAATTGCACTGGAGAATACAACTAATTTGCAATAGGCTATAACTAAGCAAGGATAAAAAACAATTATTAAATCTGTTTGAGAAGATAAACCAAGCCATAGTATAGGTAAGGCAGTGTGCTAAATGAAGCTGAAAAGGCCAAAGGCTCTAATAAGGTTAAAAGTTCGCAGAAGAATACCCACAAAACAGCGCCTCTTATTTGGTATTTTAGTGTGACAAATAAACGAGGCAAAGCATAAAATAAGACTGCGAGATTAAACGCAAACGGAAGGCATAGACAAACCTTGGCCGAGCTTAAACTTAAAGGGCGTCCCTCGATCGCGACTAGAATCAAACTTAGTGCCATCCAGCAGTGTCCCGGTGTAATGCACTGCACAATAAAAAGGGATATTGACGAAATTTCAATAAACACCATAATCGCGACTTAAACTAGAAAACGAACGCGAGAAAACCTCGGAAAGACAATAAGAAATGCAAGATGCCATACCCTCGACCTCGTCACCAACCTCGGGGATTTCCCACCCATCACCCCCCTTAATGAGCTTCTTCTTAAGGCCCTGATTTCCGAGTTCTTTCTCCTCACCAACCTTGAGGCTGGGATTTTCGTCAGGCAGATCCATCATGTCCTCGTTCATCGCATCGCCGCCGCCTGCCGCAAAGTCGAAGTCGTCATCCATGGAGATCTCTGCCTCTCTAATGCCAAATTGAAAAATCGCAGAGCACAGATCAGGTGTTGCACGATGCACGCTGTGGTGAAGTGGGGGCGGCGGAATAGGAGAAACAGGAAAGGGTTTTATGGAGGCGACGGACGAAGGAGGAAATGAGATTCTGAGGTCTTCTAGAGACTTCTAGCCAATGGATCGAGAACGCCTGATTTTACGCCCTTTGCTTATTAATTTAGCAGATTTAGCAAATAAATCTAAAAATAAGTTAAATTTAAATACTAAATTGTTAAACTTAATAAGAATTATTATTTTCTTAGCAAAATTATATATATTTAAATATAATAAAATAGCTATACTCACAAACTTAGTTAAATGAATCAACTAACAAAAGGCTAACCAACTAATATAACACGATTTATTATTAACTACTTAGTTTATGTTAATAATATTTGTATTTAATTTAAATAATTATTACGATTAGTTAGTTAATATAATTAGTATTATATTACAAAATTAAGTATTTAATATAAATGTTTGATAGCATTATCATAATAAATTAATTAATTAGCTTATTATATTATTAAAATTTTATTTAATATATATATATATATATATATATAATATGATTAACTAATATAATATTTATTTAAATTAATTAATAGCAACAATTAACTAACCAAACTTTTTGTTTTGCACATTTGAGTTAGTTATTTTATTCAACTTCAAAAAGATATATAAGCATCCAACCTAGTTTTGATGAGAAAAAAGTTAGAATGCACTATAATTGGCTGTTGGGTTTAAAGATAAAAGAGCTTAGCTTAGCACAAGATTTTGACTAAAGTGAACTCAGATCCTAAAAATAGCATTGTATCTCTAAAAACCTCAAGAAAGATGAAGATTTCTTTCTTGTTTTGTTATTGATGTAATTATAAAGTGTAATCTTGTTGATGCTTATGATAGATCTATTATTAGACTAAGACACCTAAATTTTGAATGAATAAGAGTTTTAAGAAAGATTAATAAAAGTTAATTGAAAATTATTTTACTGTGCTTGAGCTCAGGCACAAGAGTCCTTGCATCAGGCACTTGCACCCAAGCATGTTTTGATTGGTACGGACTTTAACTATTATCATTTGATGATAAGCGGACACTGCTAAGATAGAGCGAATTGCTATAAACTCACAAAATTTGAATTTAAAAAACTCACTTAATTATGCACGAATTTGAGATATTTAAATTATTCTATATAAAAACATGCTAGCTCATATAAAAAAAGAAAAAACTAAACATAAAAAGTTTCATGACCTTATATCCGCTCTTCAAATGTTCATATTTTCTGAAAAATTATCTCGAGCAATAAGTCACCTCTTCGTTGATGCCATAACATATGAAGAAGCATGAACAATCACTCATGTAAACGCTTTGACCACTTAGCTATAGAAGTTCCCTCCTTGAATCCATCTTAAGGCAGAACATGATCGATCCCTTCTTCACACTCGTTAACCATGAAGCTTCAGATCCTCCATTCCTTTGTAAAGCAATGCTGATGCGGGTTTTTCTCAATCCCTATGCTAACCGTACATGAAGGAGCTGCCAAAAACTCCCCTGCACATTCCAAAAGGTAGGGTTTATAAAAAAATAAGTTTATATAAAAATAAAACATTGATTAAAATTTGAGATGAAGACCCTAAATTTGAATCTTCCTAGGCTTTGAGAGTTTTTTACTTATAGCACTTTAGAAAGAGCTTTTGCTGCTATTAGATGTGTGAAATAAAGCTGGCTAAAGAAAATTATTTATATGTGAGGTGAGATGGCTGATTTAAGGCAATGTTATAAATCGGGATGGGCTAGCACGCTATAGCGAAATATGATGCGGCACATTGTTTGTTGTGTTTGTGATTTCATGCTATTATTATTTACTTTATTTAGTTTTTCTCAACATCTCAAGTGCATTAATTTATAGCCTAAGAGACTTCAACAAGTGGTATCAGAGAGATGTTATTTTGTTTATTCTTGAGGGCTAGGGTTTGCTTGAGCTACTTATTATTTTTGTGTTTGATTTTTCTAAAGCAAGAAGAAAGACATGGCAGAAAGATGAGAAGAGGTTGTTAGAACTTCGTTGTTGTCAGTGGTGGAGAGGTCCCTCCACCTAGTTGTGACACCCGGTAAAAATAGATTTTGTCAAATTTGATGGGAAGAATAACTTTGGAATGTGGCGGTGCGATGTGACAGACGCACTAAGCGTTCTAAATCTGGAGAATGTTCTTGCCGGCAAGGAGAAATCGGAAGAAATTTCAGAGAGGGATTTGATCAAGATGATTCATAGTGCATGCGGCCTAATCTAGAATTACTTAACTCAGGAGGCCAAATATGTAGTTATGATGGAGACGTCGATGTGGAAGTTGTGGAAATTTCAAGAAGCCAAGTATTTAACGAAGAGCATGGAGAATCGACTCCATATGAAAATGCAGCTTTACAGGTTTCAGATGAGAAGGGGAATTTCTATAGATTAACACATAAATCAGTTTGCAAAATTATTGGCAAATTTGCTGAATCTGGATGAGACTGTGGAGGATGAAGATAAGGCCATGTTATTGTTAACTCATTGTCAAATGAGTATGAGCACTTCACTATAACTATGATACATGGGAAAAAGCAGCTGAAGTATGAGGAGGTGACAACTACCATAGTGAACCATGAGTTCAAAAGAAGAGATAAAGAGTCTATCAAATTAGATATGGTAGAAGCTTTTACACTCCAAAGAGAAAGCCCAGAGAGCAAAAAGCAATGACCAAAGAAGAATGCTGACTTCCAGAAAAGAGAGAAATCTAGAGGCCGAATCATTGGGCGCAATCAGTGCGCATTTTGTTTGGAAACAGGACATTGGAAGAAGAACTGCCCAAAATTGAAAGATAGGCAGCGGACGAGTGGATCTTCCGAGGCTAAGGCTAATGTAATCCAGAATGTGGTGGAGGGTTCAGACTCAAATGTGTCTCTTGTTACTGTTTCTGTGGGTACAGTAACCGATAACTCCAATTAGATTAAGGATACTGGCATGACATATCACATATGCTCCCAGAAGGGCTGATTTTGTTCGTATAGAGAAATGGACAGCGGTGTCATCATAATGGGCAACAATGTCACATGTCAAATTGCAAGGCTGGAAGTGTGCTGATTAGGACACATACAACAACGATCCAAGAATTGAAAGAAACAAGATATCTACCAGAGAAAAAGAAGAACTTACAGTCTATATATTGTTTATAATTTCTTTTTCATTTCATATACTTTCTTGCACCTATTTGTTGCTTAGATATTAAGTAATGATGATATCTAAAAAAACATGAATTATAATTAGCATAAAATATACTTAGATAATATGTCTAATCATATTTTTTTTTAGCTGAGGCCCTATTATTGTGAAACCAATAATGATAGTTTCTGAGCTATTTGAAATTGTGGAGCCTTCTGAGAATCTGCACCAGGAGGAGGAGCGTACTGCTGAAAACTCTTAGATCCTTAGCTTTATTTCTATTTTTGCTTATGAGGTTGAGAGCTTTTATTTTCTGTTTCAGCTAAACCCTTTTATATTTTGTAATAATACAAGTTTGATTTGTATTTTTTGTTACTGTACTTATTCTGAGTTATATGTTTTACTTATCATATTATGATGGAAGAATATTTATATTTTGCTTCTGCACTCTGAATATTTTATGTATTTATTATTTAGTAAAATGCTCTTGTGAGTGTTACTGTATTTATTCTGAGTTATATGTTTTACTTATCATATTATGATGGAAGAATGTTTACATTTTGCTTCTGCACTCTGAATATTTCATGTATTTATTATTTAGTGAAATGCTCTTGTGAATGGCAACCTCTTTAATTATACTAGATTAAGATAAATACATAATCTATCTATAATTGAGGAATTTGTCATTTGGTGACTACTTCACTGTAATTATGTTAACTTAAGAGTTAACAGGATCATATTGGGGCTGGGGTGCCATATTAAGAGTTTCACTTATTACTACTTAAGTTGGTCTTTACAATCTCCCCAATTTAAGTAACTAACATCCTCATCAATATCCACACATAGATCCAAGAACCATCTATTAGGTAGATAGGACTAAAGGTGACCCATACAGGCTCAAGAGGTACCAACAACTATGTAGCATCTTAACCATCATGGGTTCAAAATGCTACTCACATAAAGTGGTACTGTAATACCTCATTATTAGATTAAATATAATAATATAACAATGAGTATTATGGTAGTATTTAATATTGAGTTAAGTGATTCTAACTCAATATTAGATACTAGCTTTTATTATATTGATCTATGGGTAGAAGGAAATTCAATTATTCTAACTCAAACTTCATTATTTATAATATGAATTTATAAATGATATAAAAGAATAGTTTACACACATCACAAAAATATTTATTTACAAATATTTACAAATAAAACTGATTCTCACATAAAGAAATAAAAGTGAATTAACTTCTCCTAATTATTGCTCAAGTTCTTCTTTAACTGCAGGTCCTGATCCTTGTTCCTGATTTACCTATTTTGGTTTTTAAATACGGTAGAGCACAGCCAAAAAAGAAAGAGGTGGTTCGACTTTAAAAAAGTCTAAGTACATTTTAAAAGTAGGCTAAACATATTATTAATCGGATATAACATTAACTATTTACAATTTAAAGTATAAGCAATGCAATAAGCATGAAAATAGAATAGATGGTAAGTAAGAAAATTTTCTTACAGTGCTTGAGTAATTTTACAAATCCTACAACAATTAGGATAGTATAGTATTTGAAATATTGCAATTAAAAGAAAATATAAATATGTTCAAATAATTTGTATGCTAAATAAAAAAAATAATGTTAGAAAAGAAATTGTATTTTTGTATGAAATCTTACACTGTATAAAATTTTAAAAGATTTAAAATGCTGTAAATCATTTCAGTCTAAGGACTGAATATATCATTCACAATCAATAAGATTGTGAGAAATGCAATTTATAATTTCTTTATCTTGTATTTTATTCTGTGGGAGCAAAACAAGTGATGAGCTGAGTACGTCTACTCAACTTATCTGTAATGGGGTTAACTGTAAACACACATTCCCCCTCAAAAGAATTATGTGGTCTCTGAATACACTAATAGCATGCCCAGGCTTAATGACAGTTGTACTAAAATCCTCCATATAAACCCCTCTGAAATGTTTTATTAAAATATTTATTAAATGCACAAAATCTTAATGTATGTATCAAGATTTAAGTTCAATTTGTAGCAGCACAAGAAATTTATCAAAGTATTGTAAACTATATAATATCCATAATTTTCTATTTTTAATTATCTATCATGATGATTGCATATTCACAAAGGTTACCTACACATAAGCCGTCCAAATTGTGACATGGCATTAAAAGAAATAATAAAGAAATATTTAAAGTTTTTAGGTTTTGAAGCATCAACCATACACTAAGTATTGAAATCAAAGAATATTAATGGTGATGTGTTATACAAGAAAAAGAGTCAGATATAATCATCTGTTAAGAGAATTGAGAGCAATATGGGCCAATATGAAAGATGCTGTAAAATGAAAGGAATTCTCATTTATAAAAATAAAATTCAACAATATATTCAATTAAAGAACGTGAAATAAGAAGACGTGCTATGTATAAATTTTATAACAGAAATAGATAATTTGTGAATACAAATAGCTTATCATTAGATTATGTTGTTGTAATCATTTATTTATTGAAGAGCTTGAAATGAAATTTAATAATGAATTAGGCTTAAGTAAATCATTTGAAAATGTTTCTATAACTTTGTGTATTAAAAGTTTGACTACAGAAGTAGCACTTTATCAATTACCTCTCATCCAAATTCTCCACAAGTAAATTCATGTATGAATAAGATAGAAGTTGTCAAAAATAAATAGTAAATAAATGAAAATAAAGTCGGTTAAGAACATAATAAAAAGAAGCTTTGGAGAATTTACAATGATGGTATCATTTTCATTTTATCAAATATAATTTATGCATATTAATATTTATTATAAGTTATCAAATCTTAACTTATATAAGAAACAACAGCAGGAAACTATAATGGCTGGTTGGCTTTATAGATCATTAATAATAGCGAATAAATATTAATAATTTATGCTAAAAATATATGCGTTTCTAAAAAAAATATGCTAACCAGTGTTGGAGCATCAATTTATAGAATCACTTAACCAATTAGCATAAAAAATTTTACAAAATTATGGCTAAAATTATGACTGAATGAACTACTGAAAGTATGATTAGCAGAATTATATTCTCTAAGCTTTTAATTATATAGAAATCATTCAAATAGCTGGTATTTTCATTCCTTTTTGATGTAGCACATATCAAAGCATTATAAGAAAGTATCAATTATAAAGTTAAGAGTTCCAATGAATGTTTAATTGTTGTAGATTATATGTCATTCATACAGCACAAAGATTAATCAATTTTCTTTTATATTGATTATAATTTTATGCAAGTCATGATCTTCACTTTTTAAGGGACTAATACATGGTTCAAGTATCATTTTTGATAGAGAAACCAACACACCAAACATTTCAGAAATGACTAAGGTTCATCGCCACTGCATTAATAATATTTACAGCTAAAACATTCCCAAAAGTAAACTTTTAATGAAATAAAAGAAGTTTCAAAAATACAAGGAGTTCTTATTAAATATATGAATTAGTCTAATCTTCCACAAACCAGTTATTCATCAAATGATGCAGCAAGATTTCAACTTAAATAACATACAATAATAAGATTTAAGTAAACTGAACCAACGAACCATAAATTATGATAAATAAAATTATTTAAACCAAAAGGAAATTTAGATGCTTAGTTTTAGGTTGATTCAATAATTATATATGCAAGATATGTTATATTAGGAGTATAAAGAGGTGATCCTAATGTTATTAATGAAATTTCAGACTATTTTTCTTAATTTTACCTAAAAATTCATTCACATATATATATATTTCAGTTAATCTACTGATTTAAGTTCACACATACAGCATGATTAGGATCTATATTATCATGAGAAATTCATCAGAAGGTTTCTTAGAGACCGTTCAATAATTTTTTTATGTAAACTATGCTTAATAAGAAAAATTAGGTGGAGTACTGGAACCAATAAGGCCAATCAATCATGAAAGTTCAGTTTGATTATCTTTTATTTGTTACAAATTAATCTTATGTTGATGTCTTATGTTTTATTACGCATGTGTTTTCTTTTAATTAGTAAATATTCATAAACATACAATACATCTCTGATTATATGCCATTTAAGAACTCAAGTGCACATCCAATGAAATTATATGATGCTAAATCAAGCCTTGTTTATTGAAGCTATTGCCCCTTCTAACCTATGGCCGAAAAATATTATATCAGCCAAAACATGAATTCAAAAATAATTCAATATCATAGTAGCAAAACATATGATTTCAAAAGTCAAAATATGTACAATTATAAGGTGTCAAAGTATCATTCAAGGGTCAATGTTAAATAATTCTTACATTTCATTAACAAACAAAATAACAAAGTATTTGTTATATTTTCAAACAAATTAATTTATCTTTTATAAATAACAGAGAATAAATTTCATATTGTACCGGTTGTCACTTATGGCATTCCTTGATACCACCATACATAATATCTAGTGGAGCAAAGCACTACTAATGAAAGAAACATCCATTAATAATTCCAAAATCATTTCTTTGAGGCTCTCTCAGAATAATAATAACATGGTGGTAGTAATAATAATAATAATAAATGTTCCAAAGCTGTCATACTCATAATAGTATAAACATTTCTAAGCATTCAATAAATAAGTGGATGTGGTTCCATGTAGATCAAGGTCTTATTTATGAACATCCCTTCTATTATAATAATATTTAAACTACACACACACACAAATATATATATATATATATATATATATATATATATATATAGTTGATATAAAATTTTAAGTAATAAGATTTCTTAATATGTCCAAATAATCAGATTTGCACATCAACATGGAATTTTAGTTTGAATGACCAAATAAATAAAATTTCTTTTTTAAATTTAGATCAAAACAGGGTAGTCAACTATGGATAAAATATATTTGATCATATGCCATTTATTTAATAATCTACATTCAGCTCTAGTTAACCTTCAAGGCAATACAAACTAAGTTGAAATAAACTAAATCTTATATCCCAAATCAACAATTAATCTTATGTAAATAACATTTGATAGGAAACAAATCGGATGAGGTACCTTTTTCGCACCTTTAGGTTTTACAAGATCACCCTCTGTGCCGCCTACTGCTTGCGATTCTAAATGTGAACAATGAAGTATCAAGGGACTAGATAAAAGATTGAATAAGTATGGTCTTGAATCTTACCTAGATCGAAACTTTTGGCCATTTGCTTTGCAACTTGCGGCTAGATGAGTTTGCATTCATGATCCAGACGTCTTGGCAAACAGCTAATGGCTTACACAAGCGGCGGAAGCCACGTGTCGTCGATTTTCGTCTCGGTCGAGCGACGTCTTCCCTTCGCTCCATTCATCGCTCGAGGGATAGGGATTAGAGGGCTCGATCGCATGAAGGGAGAATTAGGGCAGCCGATATGCGATTTTTAGAATAAGTTATATATATATATATATATATATATATATAGTATATTATTTGATTAATTAGGAATTTTATTTAATTAGAATTATATGATTATTTATTTCTAAAGAAAATTTTGAAAATTTGCTTTTTAGCTAAATTGGGGGTAATATACTCAAAAATATAATCAAAATTTAAATCAAAAGTCAACTTAAATATTTCATTTTTCAAATTTTTGAAAATACAATAAAATAATCGAGAAATTTTGACTACCTCTAAAACTCATCAAAATTTCACCCTTAGCTAATTTGGGTGTGAGGAACGCAATGACGAAGTCTGATTTTTAATCTGAGATCAAAATAATTTTCTCTTTTTCTTGATTTTAAAAATTATCCAAAATTAGGATTTTATTCGTTTAAATTCTAAATTTGACCAAAACTTTGGAACTTGCTTTTAATGACTAATTAAGTTAGTTAGAAGAGGTTTGAGATTATTTAGACTGTTAAATGGTGATTAACAACCTTGGATTATTACATGTACTTTGCCCTGTATGACACTTAGCTCTTATCTAACACCTATGGTCTGCTGTGATACCATTTGTAACAACTCAAACTCTTAAGCACCAAAGTATTATCCGCTTTGACCTGAAAGATTTCACGATTTTGCCCTCAGAAGATAATTTCTCAGCAGGTCACCCATCTTAGGAGTGCTCCCACATGAGCACGCTTAAATTTAGAGTTCTTATTAGGAACTCCACCATTATCTGAAAATGTGCCTCGATGTTTAAGAGTTTCACTTATTACTACTTAAGTGGGTATTTACAAGGAGCTTGGAATAGGTGCTGCACTTAAAGAAAAACTTGAGTTGTATCTAGATTAAAGATCTTATTTACTTATTCTTTTGCTTAAGTGAGGATGAGTGATTACATTATCAAACTTGTTAAATATTTCTGTGATATTTTAAACTATTCTTTAATGTTGTATATATTTTTATATTAGGAATAATGAATGCTTAAATTAGAATGTTTGAGTTTCCTTCTACCCATAGATCAACATATTGTAAGGTAGTACTAAATGTTGGGTTCGAAATCCCTAACTCAATATTAAGTAATATCGTAACACCCATTGTTAGATTGATATATCAAATATATTAGCGGGGCATTACAAATACTTGGTGAACCGTCTGCCATCTACAGCACTAGACAATAATACTCCAATTGAGTTGTGGTCCGGACATCCTGCTACAGATTATGATCAACTAAAGATCTTTGGTAGCCTAGTTTATTATCATGTCAGGAAAGATAAGCTTGAACCGCAGGATAGGAAAGCAAATGTTGTGGGTTTTCGGTGTGGAGTGAATGATTACAAATTGTATAATCTAGTTGATAAGAGGATTGTGAAGAGCAGAGATGTCATCTTTGATGAGAGTTTTTCTTGATATTGAGGAGTTCTCATCATGTGAAGGATAATATAGAGACTCCTACAAGAAGGCAAAGAGTTAGGTTTGATGCCATCCCATTTATTCAACAAAATACTTCACATCACATCAAGGATACTCCTACAAATGAAAATCACATTAATAATGATGAAGAACAAACTGACATTAATGGTGATGCTCCAATTTAGGAGTCAATTTCTAGAAATAGACCTAGAAGGAATGCACTTCAACAGCCAGATTGGCTCAGAGACTACAACACATATGCGTTGTACGTGTTGGAGGATGAGGTTCCCTCCCATTACAAAGAAGAAATAACGAACTCATAAGGAAATTTATGGAAGCAGGCTATGGATGAAGAGATGGAGTCTCTTCACAAAAATAAAGCATGGAGGTTGGAGAAAGTTTCTCCAGGAAGAAAGACTATTGGGTGCAAGTGGGTGTATGCGAAGAACGAATGATCCTTGAAAGCTGATGTGAGCTACAAAGCAAGATTAGTGGCCAAGGGCTTTGCTCAGAAAGAATGGATCGACTATGATGAAGTATTCTCCCTAGTTGTTAAACACTCATTGATTTGCATGCTCTTAGTTTGGGTGGCATAATCTAATTTGTTGCTCGAGCAGCTTGATGTTAAAATAGCGTTCTTGTACGGAGAACTAGAGGAGGAATTCTTTATGGTGCAACCCCAAGGTACAGTGAGCCAGGAAAAGGAGACTTTGTATGCAAACTAGACAAGTCTCTTTATGGGCTAAAGCAATCATCAAGATAATGGTACAAGAAATTTGATCAGTTTATGCAAAAAGAGTAGTATTAAAGAAACTAGTTAGATCATTGAGTGTATTTCAAGAAGTAGCCTCAAGGTAACTTCATTTACTTATTATTGTATGTCGATGACATATTGATAGCCACTTCAGATTAGGTAGAGATGGATTACATGAATGATCAACTACCAAAGAACTTTGAAATGAAGAACTTGGGAGAGGCAAAGAAAATATTGGGAATGGAAATCTGTAGGGATAGAACAGCATGAAATATTTGGCTTACCCAAAGGGGTATTTGGAGAAAGTGCTGAGGAGGTTTATAATTAAAGACACTATAAACTTTGTGAGTATACTTTTAGCACTTCACTTTCACTTATCTGCAGAGCAATGTCCAAGAATAGATTTTGAAAAAGAAGAAGTGCACGCAGTGCCATATGCTAGAGCAGTTGAGAGCTTGATGAATGCCATGGTGTAACAACCCAAGGTTGTTACCCAGCTTAATTTTAGTATAATCGTATCATAATTATCATTCCATTAAGTTCATCTAGTCATTAGAACAAAACCTGGAAGGTTTGGAGCGATTCAGAGCTAAATCAAATAAATTAGGATTATTTTAATATTTAATTAATTAGAAAATTGAGGTATTTATTTTTGACATTGAAATCAAAATCTGACTTCAACGTTGCGATCGTCACCCCCAAATTAGATAGGGGTGATGTTTTGGATGTGTTTGGAAGTCGTCGAATTTTCGTGAATATTTTAATATAATTAAATGCGCCGAAAAATAGAATAATTAAATAGTCGTCAGAATCAAAATCCGACTTCATCGTTGAATTCTTCAACCCCAGATTAGCTAGGGGTGAATTTTTGGGAATTTTCAGAGTGCATTTCAAAAATCTGAATTTTTAAATAATCAAATAAAATAAATAAGAGATTATCGAGTCCTAAATTTGCAATTTCCCCTATTTTTCTAATTCTCTTTGGCTGACAGCCCCTCTCCCTAGTCGGCTATGGCGCCCCGCACCGGCGCCCCCATACCTTCCTTAGGCAAGCTTGATGGTCTCCTTCTCCCTCTCCCTAGGCCTCATGATGGCATATTCCCTAGGCTCATCATTTCTTCTCCTTCTTTAAGAAGGAGCTCAAATCCTTTTTCTTTCCCTTTGCAAAAAATTGAGCTCCTCCTTCCTCCTCCCTTCTTCCTTTTTCTTTGGGTGCTTGTTGAAGAAGAAGAAGTGCAGCTCTCCACCTCCAAAGTTTTTTGAAGAGAACAAAGTTCTCTTCCTTCTTCCCCTCGCAAGGCTAAGGCACCAATTTTCTCCTCTCCCTTATCTTCTTCATATCGCTACTATGCTTGTTTGTAGCTTTATAAACTCATGATGGTGTAAGGAAGCCATTAAGGCTCATTGTGGCATCTCATTTCTTTGAAAAATGATGCTCTGTTTTTCGTCCATTTTGTATACCCTGTCCTTTATCCACATTTTTATTATAGTTAGGATACTCCGTTTGTGTCAATTTTGGTATCAATGGAAAGGTATCAGAAAGACATTTCCATTGATATATGGCACTGCTCATGAAACGCTCTTGATTGAGAGTATTTAAGCTCGAAATGAGGCTTAACGGTTTTCGCACTAGCGAAAACACCGCCTGGCGCTGCAGCGCGCTGGAGCGCCCAAAGTTGCAAAATGGATCGCTGTAGCGGTATTTTGGAAAAAATTATATAAAATCCATTTTTCCATTACCTAATTGAACAGTAAATCGCAAATGAACTGCTGCAGCGCGCCATAACGCACTGTAACGGGCTGCAACGACATTTTAAGAAAACTTTTGAAAATCAGAAAAATAAATTAATTGAACAACATTTTACCAAGTTGGACTGCTGCAGCGCGCCATAGCATGCTGTAGCGGGCTGCAGCGATATTTTAAGAAAACTTTTGAAAATCAGAAAAATAAATTAATTGAATAGTATTTTCGCAAGTTGAACCGCTGCAGCGCGCCATAGCGCGCCACAGTACCAAAAGCGCTGCCGCCAAAGCGAGCTCCAGCGCCAAAAGCCCTGCAACGCACTACAGTGCCAGAATGCGTGCAGCGCGCTACAGCCCCAGAAGCGCTGCAGCGAGCCACAGCGCGCTCCAGCGCCAGAAATTGCAAAACTGCCAAGAATTTTCAGAACTTGCCCAGAATTGGTTGAAATTGCCGAAACTTCACCGTTTTTGCATTTTAAGGTCCCTAGGACCATAGTGGAATTGAATTATATCAAATTTGAACCAATTATAGTTAAAATTGAGCATTGCATAAAATTTTATGTTAAAATTAAGTTTGAAACTTTATTATTTTTATCAAGTGCTCAAAACCTATTTGTATTATAAATATATGGTGCCAATTGTTAGTTAACAAAATCCTTAGAAGCTTGTATTGAATAGACATAATCTTAACAATTAAATGACATGAAACCTAAGTCCTTTAGATTTGTAATCAAGTGCTAACTCATTTGGTTTGATTTAAAATTTAGTTAGCCTTAATTATTTTCCATTTTATGTCGAATTTATAGTTCTATGCTTTTATGATTTTAAGATGTATGTTAGAGAACTTTAATATTATTTGGATACCTAAATGTACTTAAATTGACATGAAACTATAATTGAATATAATAATCATGATAACTTAATTAAGTAGATAATACTTAATCCAAACCTAAAATTGCTATCAATAATACACTAATAACACATTGATTTGTCATTGACCTTTAAAAGTAACTTTTGGTCTTAATGGTAGAAGGGTTAGGGGTTAAACTCTAACTTATATTGATTAAGATCTAAACCTTAATCACTTAATCAATTAACTTGATTAAAAGATAATTTAATTGACATTGTTACAATAATGCATCTGATTTAGTATTGATCTTAAATCATTAAATCAGAAGTGCTAAGGTTAATATCAAATCTGTGTGATTGAACCATCTGAATCTAAACTTTAGATCTTTGATTTTCTCTTATATAAGACTATTAGCATAACATGGATAATAAAATTATAATGATTTATAAAATAATATAACTCTAATAATATTTTTGATTTCATCCCATAATTGTAGAATATGAAATGATCAGATGAATTTTAATCATCTGATCTGATCACTTTAACCTAAGTCTAACAAGTAAACCTTAAGAAGTAGAAAAGTGAGATCTTAACGATCTTGCTTTAGGATCATTCTTGAAATATTTAAGGACCTTAATTATTGATACCTTGAGTTAGGAATAACTTTTGTAACTTTTTGAGGTAGAAACTTAGATGATCCTTCATAACTTCAGAAGTTGAACTTGATACATCGTTGTAGGAATCACCTAAAGTACTTAAAATGGGACTTATTTCTTGTGGTAGTAATCTACATTGAGTGATCTTTTGATCATACCCTTGGAGCCTTGTGTAGGACTCACCCATCCAGAGTAAGGATTAATAGCTTTGATAAATCCTTATTGAGTAAATAGAGTTGTCTGAACCAAGATTATTGGTTGGGTATAGTAGGATATACCCATGGTACTGGATTATTTCTGTAATATTCAGGATTGGTTGATTCACTCCAATGTGGACTTATGACCAGGTGTTATCCTGAGGGATTAGACGAATACAGTCCCGTTAGAGTAAATCTTCTAAGACTAAGAGTGTTACAATTAGTTAACAGGATCCTTAGTTTGAAATATAAACTGTGACTGAGTTCTGCCTCATATCGTAGTGCGCTTCGATAAGTGCAATTTAAGCAAACTAAGTATCTTAAGTCACTTTGCGTAGACCAATAAGTATGCTTGTAATTAGGTCATTTAACGGTTTAGCTTGATATATAAACTGTGACCGGGTCGTTCCTCATATTGTAGTGCGCTTCGATAAGTGCAGTTTAAGCAAGCTAAGGGTTAAATTCACCTTCTTTGCAAACATGCTAAATATGTATATACAATCATCCCAGCTAATGATTTTTAAGTAAGCTCTCAACTTTAACTAATTATTGAGATTAGAATTTAGGAGTCAGAATCCTTTTAATAAGATTCTGCACAATGGAGACTTTGAATTCATTATCATAGTTTAAAATATTTTCTGGATTTATCTCATGTAGTTTAGAAGCATGAGCATAAGCATAAGCATGATGTGTGAGTATCAGAATGATGTACAAGTATCAGTGATGATTTATGGGTTACGGAATATTGCATACATTAACTGTGAAATTTCAGGATGCATCGACATCATCAGTAAATGGTATTCTCAACTGGATGTATGTATACATTGGACCGTACTACTCATAGCAGTTCAGTGATATTTTTGTTGCATATCAGCAGCATACAGTGTTGTGGCATATTCAGATGCACAGTTTCAGTGACATACAACATAATTTTACAGATGATGATTCAGTTTAGATTCAGTACTGTTTTGGTTTATTTTCAGTATTTCAGTTTATAATTCAGCTTTACCTTACTTTACTTCAGTTTTGTACAATTTTATACAGTTTTATGCTTTCAGTTATTTTTACAGTATTTTTGCATGAATTACATTATGTAAATGTTAAATGAATAACTAGAACTGTTTAGACTAGTTTCGATGTGTTAGACGTATTGTCTAATACGGGGTACTTTTAGGATCCAGCAATTTGCTAGATCTTGAGCAGTATATTGAGCCAGATCAAGAGGACACCCAAAAAATTCAGGAGGAGCACTAGTGGACTCTCATCCAGTTTTACTACCTTTCTGCTTAATTTATTTTAGTTCAGTACTTAGCTTTATATCTGTAATTCAGTAACTATTTGTAATAATTCTGGATATATTTTCTTTTCTTTTCTGAGATGAATATTTTCATACAGCTTCTGTGATGAATATTTCTGGATGTTTGCTTTAAGCTTCCATACTCTGTTATATACTACTTATACTTAGTATTATGATGTAATCAGTATACTAGAAATGCTGATATTTTATACATATATTGGATTCATATTGTATTCTAAATCTAATGTATGTATCTGTCTAATACTTGGGATAAAGATACTACTCTTATCTTAAATATTAGCTCTCAACCCTCATTGAGGTTGAGTCAGCAGCCATTCAGATGGGCTCGGTTTTCATCTATTCGGGGAGACGGGTTATTCATCCCCGAGTGGTGCGCCGCTCTGCCGCCAAAATTGATTATAAATGTCTCTTTTGTGCGCGGCGACGGGGCGGGGAGCTACACATGGTTTGCACTAAATCAGACTTGGTTCAAGCTGTTGGAGTTGTGAGCTGATACATGCACAATTCGGGGAAGGATCACTGACAAGTAGTGATGGAGATTTTTTGGTACCTGAAAGCTACAATTGGTGTTGGCCTATTATTTCAGAAGCAGTCCTTAATAGCTAAACTTATGCGTTGAATACATGGACTCCGACTACATCAGAGATTTGGATTGCAGACGATCAACAACTGATTATGTATTCACTATAGCAGGAGGTTCAGTAGGGTGGAGGTCAATCTTTCAGTCTATAGTTGCCATATCTAGGATAGAAGCTGAATATATGATAATTACTAAAGCATTCAAAGAAGCTATATGGATGAAAGGCTTGCTGGAATATTTGGGTGCGAAGCAAAAGGAGGTAGTAGTTCAATGTGATAGCTAGAGCGCTATATTTTTTGCTACTAATCCGGTCTGTCATGTTCGCACAAAGCATATTAATGTATAACACCATTTCATTCGAGATGTAATTGAAGAAGGTGAGATCTTACTGGAAAAGATCGACACTAATGATAATCCTGCGAATTTGATGACAAAGGCGCTCACAGTTCAAAAATTCACCAATTGTAAAATCTTGGTGAATTTGGAGAAGCATTTATAGGCTTCTCATTTGTTGGAACGTTGGACGGCTTGATTCTCTTGGGAGGGGGATATGTAGGCAACCAAGTTGGCGCATCTACATTGATAGAGAGCTTAAACAAAACAGCTCTCATGTGGAGCACATGAGATATGAGATGGAGATGCGCCGCAGCGGATTTGGCGCTCCAGCGAAAGACAACCCGAGAGGCGGGCGCTACAGCGTGCCACAGCGGTAGGCTACTCGAAACCCAGGCGCTACGGTGCACTGTAGCGCCTGGAGGATTTTTGCTCCGGTTTAGGTTTTGCCTTAAACAAATTTGGGGATATTTTGAACCATTCAGTGTCCAAAATTAATCTTGGTATTCAATGAAACATATTGGAGGAGTATTCAAAGTTGGCATTCTCATTTTGTGAAGCTTTGACTGTTGAGAGTTTTTGGGGTGTGGTGACTGCTCCATTGCAAAAAAGATAAAGCTCCTTGAGATTTTGTTTTGTAAGAGTTTGTAAACCCTAAAACTGTTTGTAACTCCATTCTTTATAGTGAAATCTTTTGCTCTCCTCCCCGTGGACGTAGGTGTTAACACCGAACCACGTAAATTTTTTTGTTGTGCTATTTTTGTAATTGCATGATATTATTTATTGCTTTATTTAATTTTTCTCAACATCTCAAGTATTGTTCTGCATTGATTTATTCCCTAAGAGATCCCAATAATCACAAGCGTATGCAGGAAGGTCTGCCATCTACTTGTTGGCAGTCCACGAACAATTAAAACAATATAATGAGTCATAACCATACATGTATATGCCCATTCCTCGGACAACATAACCCTACTTTATCTCTCTAGTAATGATGACACATGTACATAATAGAAATAGAATTCTGAAGTTCAACGTAGGACAGATCAATGAATGAGAACAAGATAATTCAATTATTCATTTCAGATTTCATTGACCGATTACATAGTGTGTGTATATATACATATATATATATATATATATATATATTCATGCAAATTAATCAATTAAAATCAAATTCAAGACAAAATTAACGCTATAAAAATGCTTTAAAATAACACTAACACTGGATATTACTAAACCCGTGGCTCGTTTATCTTTCATTTTTGTTTTCCCTCAGCTCAGTAAATCTTCGCAGTTGGGAATAATTTCTTTAAATTAAATTAAGAGTTATTAACTAATGTAATCAATTAGAATAAACAACTTGTTAAAATAATAATGATTAAACACAATTAAACCATAATATTGATTAATAAACTAATTAGTTGATCTAATGTATCTATCGATCAGATGTGATGCTTTAATCTTAACTTGATGTGATTAACATAATAAGTGCATAACATCATTAACATAAATAAGGAAATATCATTAATCTAATTAGCTGAATTACTATAATTTCAATAAATATGAAACTTAGCTCAGTTTATATTCCAAACAGAATAATACAGCTGCAATTGGTAGGTAATAAGAAATTAAAATAAACATAAAACAGAGGACCCCAAAATAAAATTGACATTAGAAGGAATTGAAGGACTAAAAAGTAAAAAAAGAAACAAAGACTGCACCGAACAACAATGGGAACTCAAACTCCCTTTTATTGAACATAAGCTTTATTCAAAGTACAACAATGGGAACTCAAACTCCCTTTTATTGAACATAAGCTTTATTCAAAGTACAACAAAAGTAACCCACTAACCGAGTGGGAAGGGTTCTCTAAAAAGGATGATGTTCTTCCCTTGAGAGAGGAGTATGAGAATTGATCAAAAACACATGGTCGTAGAAAAGCCCGGCAAGCCCGCCTCCAATGAGCGGTCCGACCCAATACACCCAGTGGTCGGCCCAATTAAGAGAAACCAAGGCCGGCCCAAATGATCGCGCCGGGTTCATTGATGCTCCGGAGAAAGCCCCGCCCGCCAAGATGCTCGCGCCAACAAGAAGCCCAACAAGAAGCCCGCCCAGCCCATTAGGAATGCTCTTGTTAGGGTCAACAATCGTGGCGTAGACCGAGAATAAAAGAGTGAATGTGAGCACAATCTCCATTATCACACCCTGGAGCGCTCCTGTTCCGGAAGCAAGAGCATGGATCGGTGTCTCCTTTCCACACGTAGATGAAAGAGTTTATAATTATAAGAAAAATGTAAGTAATTCCTTGAAAATAAAATAATGATTTTAATGATAATCATATGATGCGACGTCTTGCCTTACAGCAAGTATTCTTAAACATAGGCAAATCTGACAAAGAAATGATCGGTAAAGGAGAAGCGCCACCATCTTTCTAAACGTAAAGCAGAATTGCTGTATGCACAGTTTTGGTTTGAGTGACAACGTAGATAGTATTGCTAACACACTAACAAATACAAAAAGGATCTAAATTTGATACTGATGTTTATGAGATTGGAAAAGTTAGGTGCACTTTCGAGTCTCAGGGAGGAACGGATAACCAATGCTTAAAGTATGCTATGCCTAAGGAGGCTACAGCAGTTTTCGAATTCCAACTCATGAGAAATAAACAACCATTGCTTTTTCATGAGCTGATTGCGTTTTTATTCACACAAAATGAGCTGCCAAGATGGATTGATGGATATATATTGTAACGCTACTATTAGCCATTGAAAAAAATGGTTGGGTCTTTAAGAGGAGAACCAGGGAAGGGTGAATTATTAATTTAGCTTGGGTTTGAATTGGCGTGAAGCACCATTTGGTGAACCCCTGTGAGCAGGTTGGCAATGTAAGATTATTGAGAGAGTTTAAATTCCATTGATGTTGTAAGATTATTTTAGCCTTGGTGAAATGCTGAATGAACACAAGCTAATGCTTGCTAAGTGCTGGTGTGTTGAAATTGAGAAAAATTTTTAATCCTATGGAAAATAACTTGATTTTATTTTGATTGTCTATCGATATATCCGAAATTTATAGCAAAATAAAGTGTTGAAAATATTTAAAACATTGTACAAACCAGCATACTTTGAGTGAAATTTATGTATTTTCAAGAAAAATGGAGAGAATGGCAAGCCAGAGCTAAATTGGAGAATTATGGAAGAAAACCGACGCGGCGCGCAGCAACGCGCCACAGCGGGCTATAGCGGTCTAATGAATTATTTCATGAAAGACGGCCGTAGCCCATGCATATATATATATATATATATATATATATATATATATATATATATATATCAATAGTCAATCACAGTACAACAACTCAACCTAGATCAAACTCCACGGTATCATCAGCCAGGAGGTCCAAAAGCCTCCTGGGGAGCACAGCGCTCCTATAAAAATAAAAACACCCTGGCGGGCCAAAAAAGCACAAAAGTCCGCTACACGGTTCGCACTACGCGACCGGTAGGAAAAGATAACTCGCGGGACCTCGAGCAGGAAGGAGAGAGGATCCGCATGTCTGTCGGCACCTCTGGATCGCTGAGTCCTCTCCCAAAGACGCCGGAGTCTCCGAACGGCACCTAGGCAGTTCTCTCCCAAAGACGCCGGAGTCTCCGAACGGCACCTAGGCAGTCGCCCTCAACAATGAGTCCCGCAAAATCTGTCCCCGTGGTCAACAGAGCCTGCCTGAGAATAGTCACTGCCTGGACCTCTGCCTGAAGCGGGGATCTAGCCTGGATAACATCTCCTGCGGCTGACAGAAACTGTCCCTTTGCATCCCGAACAACAGCAGCACCAAAAGCTCTGGGCTCACCAAAATGGTACGACGCGTCAATATTGGCCTTCAGCCAACGGGGCGGGGGGGGGGGGGGGGGGGGCACCATCTTGAGGAGGTGGAGGGGCCTGGTGGGCCGTGGAACCCCAGTAATCACTCCCGTCGTGAAGACCAGCACTAACCAAAGCTGACAGAATCAAGCTGGCACAGCCCGCCGGTGTAGGAACCTGACAGCCGGGGGAGAACTCAGTCCTGCTCCGCCAGGACTGGTACAGAGCGTAGGCGACTATCTGACAACTGAAACTGCGGCTGCGCGACACAGTGGAAGCCGAAAAAAGCGCTGGAACATACCTGCAAGCCTGGAAGGAGGACTGCTGCAGCGCACCACAGCGTCATTTCCCAGGAGTAATATTAAAACTTTGGAACAACTAATTGAACAGCGACTCTCCGCTTCCACGAAAGATTAACCGCTACAGCGCGCTCCAAGCGCGCCACATTGCGCTATGCCCTATGAAGATTAATGCAGACCTTGGACAAAATCCGTTGTAGCCCACCACAGCGCGCCACGGCAGCATTTCAGATTATTCAAAAAAACTTTATATGAATGAATTGAAAAGTAACTATTCCGCGTTCACGAGAACTAACCGCCGCAGCGCGCCACAGCGGGTAGCAGCGGCGCTAAGGTAAACTTTATAGTTAATATAGCGGAACAGTATTTGGATTTTAGCTGCCACAGCGCGCTGCAGTTGAATAATGTTTGAATCAAAGCTGCCACAGCGCACCACGGCGGATCCTCAGCAGAATAGCCCACCTGGAGCAGAATCAAATGCAATCGCTGCCACGCGCCATAGCGCCCGATACAGAAAAGCTCCAAAATTTGCATTTAATACAGCATAGGGAATGCCACAATTTCAGACCTTTGGCCTTCCTCTGCCTCTTGAAATTTGAAGTAACAATTAACTCTGATAAAACCCAAGTGAATAACAGAATAAAATACTAAATTGCTTTCATTAAATCAAAGGAAGATGAAAGGTCAACTTGATTAATGCCTAGGAGCTGATAGCTTCTCTATTTAAGGGCTAAATTTAGACCAAGCAAGGGTTCCAAATTGTCAGAATATAACATCTAAAAGGGAGGCGGCTGTGAGAAGAAAAGTAAAGAACTCTCAAGGAGAAAGTGAAGAGAACCGTAAAGGATTAAGAGAAAAGTCAGTAGAAGATCTCAAGTGAAGAAAAAGAAAGAAAAGGAATACCAAGAGAACCCAAAAAACCTCTGGGCTGTTTCCTAATACCACTTCTAAACTCTGCCTTATTTTCCTTGTTGTGAACTGATGTCAATGTTCATTTTATTCTGCTTGTTTTTTTGTATTAATTCTGAAATGGAAGGTTAAATCCTCCTTGGAGAGGGTTGGGATGTAATTGTGGGATAATGTAAGGGTCTATGGTGTTGTGTGTTGTCTTGAAATGAATAAAAACTATTTGCTAAATTGTTTCTTATCCTTGTTTAATGAAAATATCTGGATATATCTTATAAAAATCTTTATTAAACTAAATTAAAAATAATTTATCATTAAAAAGGACTTATGCTCCAAAGCTCATCAATTGGATTAGAGCAAGGAATGAGTGCAAATTAGACCCGAGAACTATGTGACAAGTTCTCAAGCTCGTTAACACCATTCCTTAAAGCTCATCCGAGAAATTGATGCTTGTGAGCTAAGTTCCGATCAATCATGCCTCGTGGCTCAACAAAGTAGAAGGAATGAGAGAACATTGGTCACCCATTGGATGATGTGACATAGTCCAATGAGTTCAATGCATTATCCCATTTAGCTAAACTACGTGTGTATGCGCATGATGCAGATTGATGAAGATCATGCTTGTGAGATCAATAAACTAAAAGTAACATTTTGGTAACATAGACATAAGAAATCATAATTGAAGTAAATACAGATCTCATGAGGGTCTATGTTCCGAGGTAGAATCCTAAGGGTGTTCTCCTTGCTGCACTAGACTTGAACTTGCTGAATTAGATGATTGCTCTAGTTTAGGCAATGTTCACTTGATTGTGTAGGCATAGGAAAACACTTTATGAATTTTAATGACTAAATGACAGCACCAAGGCCTTATGAGTCCCATAACCAAACCCCAACTCTCTCCTCTTGAACAAATAGCATCTTACCTCAAATAAATTGTATTGTTAATTTAGGAACCAACAAAAACCCAAAAATCAATTATTCTAAACATTAATGAAAAAGATAAGACTTAATATCAAAATCATTGTTCCCTGAGGACGATATAAATTCCTAAAACTTACCGTTCCACTTATTACTTCGAACATGTACACTTGCATGCAAGTGCAGATTTACGTCTGTCACCTATTATAGTTTATATATAATATCCCATTTAATGCAAATAATATAAATTTAGTAACAGCAACTATTTTAGTAGCACATATTGACAAGTTGACTCTTACAATACATGAAAAATAATGCTACATATTTTATTATTGAACATTTAAATTGCTTATAATATGTATTAATTTTCAAAATAATTCTCTATATATATATACCAATTTTATTATAAAAAAATTAGAAATATACAAAAAGGGCTGAGAGGTTGCACAAACGTATATTAAAAATCTTAAAATCAGCCCAAAAAGCAAATGATCATTATATATATATATATATATATTTTTTTTTTTTGAAAGATAACTACTAATAAAAAAAGACATTAAAAGATTGATAGGCCTCAAAATCATAAAAAATATATTCATTTTAAATCAAAATCTTAATCTTCAATACTATTTGGGAGCAAAGTAGGAGCAGAGCCAAATAGCTTTTTTCAATGTAAAATAAGAGAATAATAAATAAGTACAATAATTGATTGACTAAATGAATGACTTAACATAGATGAGGCCTGATGTCATTAATATAATTTAATATTGTTGAGGTGCGACTAATGGACTAATTACATAAATATAAAACCTGTCAATAATTATTATAGTTCCGTGTTGCTATTTCAAATTATATAATACACATATATAGAAAGATTCATAAATTTTATGTAGACACTTAAAGATAAGAGAGGACACATTAACAAGTAACTTATGACTTGCTATAATAACACTAAGCCTTAGTCCATTATGTGAAGTCGCTTAAATGAATCCTGTGTTTCCATTGTGCATGATCAAATAAAAGCCCCTCGTTAAGTTCCAAATAAACAAGTATCTTTTAAATGATATCTTCCCATTTTTGTGGTCTTCCTCTACTTATTTTAACATGGGCAAATTCATATGCTCAATTTTTAACAATGGCATTGAATGATGTACACTTAATATGCCAAACCATCTATTCTCTAATATTATCCACTATTGGAGGCACTCCAACCTTTCTACGAATTAACTCATTTCTCATTCTATCCTTTCATATATACTCACTCATCTATTTTAGCAACCACATTTGTGTGACACTTATTTTATCATTAAGGGTCTTCTTTGTTAATCAACACTCAGCCCCATACAACATAGCCAATTGTATAGCTTTTATTTTCTTTGATTTTGAGTTGGATTTTCCGATCGCACAACATCGTGGAAGATCCCCTATATTTCTTTTGTTAGATCCTATTAATCACATTACTCTCTATTTCATCATTATTTTGAATAATTGAACCAAGATATTTTAATCCCCCACTCTTTTTTATTACATGGTCCTCAACAGTTATGTTCTCGAGATTATGACTTCCAACTTCATGTCAAAAGTTGCAATGAAAGTTTAGATTTAACATTCTTGTTAATTTGAAATTTAAATGTTGATTTAATATGGTGATGGATTGATGAAAATAGAAGCCCTAGCTAATGATGCTTACATGGGGAGTAGATTTTGTATTGGAAAAGGCTATGAAAGAGGTGGAATTTGGTGAGATAAGCAACTGTTTGCATGAAACTAAGTTACTCCTAGCGAAAAATTTCCATGGTATGATAGCTCAAATAAAAATGAATGGATAAGAATTACATGGAGTTGTCAAATAGATGGGAGTTATAGATATAAATGTGAAATTCTTTTTTATTGTGGGCATGCAAAGAACATTGTCCCACATAAAAATGAGTACTAAGAGGTGAAGCCTCCCTTATGGGGTGTATGCTGAGAGATGAAAATTGATGATAGCATGATGAAAGACTTTATTGTCGAGAAAGCACATGGCATTAGATTGTTTGTGATATAAATAAAAACTCACAATTACCATAATCTATGAGAGTGGTGATCAATATAGCATGGGAGGTCAAATGAATTTGACAAAAAATGGGGTATTAAGGAATTGCATGACCTTGATCATAGCCATATTAGAACTTTCCAAGACATGGTCACCTCATTGGACAAGTAATGCAACAAGTAAAGGTAATGTAATGGTGGATGCCGATGATCGAGTTAGCTGATATATGTGGTTACCTCATTGTTTTTTTAAGACATTAACTAATGAAGGGAGGGTGATGTAGTGCAAAGCCTACACATTGTAAAGCATAGGCCAACTCAAGGTTTTGCAGAAGAAGTGATAAACCCGTACATTAAATTAATGATTAATAAACTACATAAATAATTTAATTTTAACAATTGAGATAATTGCACATATTATTACTTAGTATTTCTTTATAACACTGTAAAATCCAGTTTCCAATCCTAATGATATCATTATTTATGTAATCGAAATGGAATAATATATAATTTTCCTATCACACATGGCTAATCTTGTCACTTATAAATAGACATTGTATTTGATGTAAAAAGACAAAAAATTAATTAAATGAAAAATAATCTTATATGTGAGTAATTCCCTCTTATATAGTTTAGTTTATATACTAGCGCTGTCCTTTTCTCCCTAATTCTCCTTCACGTTACCCACATCTCAATATTTTCTACTACCCTCTCTAATGCACTTGCATATTAGCCTAAACTCCTGCACATAAAACTTCCAAAAATGGCATGAGAACAACTGCCAAAACCTTACTACTGACAATCCTCAATAGTTTGGCAGAGTCACTTTTTTATTACTTGTTCTAACCTTCAACATAAACAGAGAAATAAATAGTCTAATATAAAATATAAAAAATCTTATTTGTATTTTATATTAGACTTGTAAATTAATAAGATAATTATGAAAAAAACTAGAGCAAGAAAAAAAAATTTGTCCACACAATAATACACAAAATATTAAAAAGGTCAATCAAGTTAAATAATACTATTGTAATTGTAGTGGGTCGGGTTTTTTCTTGGACTTCTACATGCACTTCTGAATTTAGAGGGACAAGAAAAAGAACACCCCATGTTACTCAAGTTACAGCATGCAACGCTGTGCAAAAAATGATAGATCAAGGTCTTCAACAAAATGAGGTTATGATCAAAGGTCCAGTCCCAGAGCTGCCGTCAAGTGGGCTTGACTCGCCCGAAAGTGGTGCAATCAATATGGTCGGTTGGCGCTATCGGATGGATAGCAGGTTTTGAGCAGAAGCTTCCTATCCGGTGATTCCATAAACCTTTGAGCTACAAGTTCACGCTACTTAGAACTCAGTACAGACAGAATACCAGGATAGATCAAATTTCCTCCACTAATGAGCTTTCTTTTCTTGGTCTTGTAAAAGAACACTTTTAAAAAGAAAAAAAAAGCCTTGTTCATTGGCCTTTTTTTCTTTATAATAAGCTTTGGTTGAAGACAAGGGCTGTTTCTTGGCCCCGGCTGTTTAAGTATTGGTCCAGAGTGCACCTTTTCTTTTATATTTTATATCAAGACCTATCAACGAAAGGTACTTGAAATTATTTGTTCTTGACATTCAGCTTCACGCTACTGAAACCTTGCTTGGAGACTAACTACTTCTCTGTAGAGTAGCTCAATTGCAAGACAGATAGGCCCGACTTGAAACGAGAAAACAAATGCCCAAAAGTGTCAGTAGTTAGAGAGTTTGGAAGTCTCGTCCAGTAGCGCTAAAACCTCACCACACCTACCCGGAGGTCAGATTTGACTAGCGCCTCAAATTACAAAAGGAAAAAACCTTCTTCATTGGACTAGCGTCTCACATCCTCTTGTTGTTCAGTAAACCATTCACTCCCCCTCTTCTACTCGCTCGACTTGACCGCTTTAGTCATCAAAGCCTGAACTAATTCAGAGGCCCGTAGCTACTGACGCTTTCGATGGATAGGCCAAGCCATTGAATTGAAAGGCAGCAAAGCGGGAGTGAGAGTAGGCTATTGGAGAAAGAGAAGAGGAGCATATCAGCTCGACCGGGGGAGAGGAGCGGGTTGTTGGCCGGTTACTACTTGAAGAGCGAAACCTAAGTGATCTAAGATTCTCTAAGGATATAAAGAGCCTCATATAATAAGAAAGAGAGAGTTTTCATCTATAAAAAGTAAATCTATAATCTAACAAGTTGTTTTTGCATTTGTATTTGATTTTTAGTCTTTCTATTATCTGAATAGTTTTTGTAACGAGAAATGGGAATGATTTCAGTCTAAGGCTCACTGAGCAGCAATTGAATGCGATGCCAACAAAATTGTGTTTTTGGAACAAGTACTGAACTAAAAATTACTAATGATTAAATTCTCTGACTTGGAAAGTACTCTGATTGTTTTTACTGGTGCACATAAGACATGCTGAGTGTAGATCTATAGGTAAATGCTAAGGCAATATTTAAATAAACCTATGCAAAAGCAGAGTTTTTTGCACCTCCGAAAGAATTTATATAGCATAGGCCCAAGTATTATGAAGCATGGACACATCAAAATGTTTTAAATAAGAAGCGACACATAATAAAGCCTACAAAAAAAAATTAATTATTCATAGTCTGCCCAAAGAAATTTAATTTCATCATATGGGATGACAAATTATTCCATAATTTAGCTTATCATTAGCCAAAACTCCTGCACCTAAGCTTTCCAAACCCTCTGTATTTTGGTTATAATTTTTTATATACACACACATAAATATATATATATATATATATATATATATATATATATATATATACATATGCTAGGTATTTTTACGTATCTATATTCTAATTAACACATGCATGTTTTCCTTAAGAAGCTAAGACAGATGAAAAAATGTCACTTATAAACGCTCTACCACCCATAACCATCTTAATCCTCAAAAATGTCAAAGCCTGATAGATATCATTCATAGTCTGACGATGACATTCTTCTCACTTACCGCCTCCAAATCAATTGGCGTCCAAGCTTTCCTTTTACGACAGATAATAATATGCAATTTCTATACACTGAGCTCCTTATTGATAAAAATTAATTTATCAAAAGATACGGGAATTTACCTACCATTGACAGCATCAATGATGGATTTATAGACATCATTAAAACCGGCGAGTATTTTCTCAACTAGGTCTTCGGAATTCACAGGTTAACCAGGAGAAGCAAGGATACAGCATACTTCAGAGAATGTGTTTGCCTTGACGAACCCATGATTAGTAGAAAAGACTTGGGTAGGCTCCCTCAATGAATTTCTAAGGATTAAAGCATAATAATAGGGCTTCGAATAAGGAAAAAAAAAAACAGAGAATGATTTAAACCAACCAAGCCGCCGGTGAGAAACTTAAGCAGGAGGCAGGCGAGCGAAGATCCGATCAGCTGGGCCAAGACGTAGAGAAGTGACCGGAATAGGGTGATATGGCCTCCAACGGCGAGTCCAAGTGTCACTGCAGGGTTAAAATGGCCGCCGGAAACGTGCAGCCCAACCGATATCATCACCGAAACTACCAGCGCGTGAGCAAGCGCCACAGCCGTTAGCCCCATCATCGTCCCATCTCCTCCCAACACTTTCCCTGCAAATCCAAACAAACGAATGGATCGTAGTTATAGATCCAGATCTGTCCGTCTCCCGTACCATACGACTGCGATCAACCATAGATTCCAGCATGGAAATAGTTAGTCACAGTGAATGTAAAGAAGAAATCGAAAGAAAAGAGTACCGGCGGCCATTGCCGTGCCGACACCGATGAAGACGAAGATAAAGGTGAGAATGAACTCCATGATAACGGCCCGGACGCAGTCTGGCTGCCGAGCTTCCCTGTGATGGCCGAAGGCGATCTTCGAAGCCATTTTCCTACTTTCTGCTCCGGACCCTCGACGCAGATGACACTGGACTGTGAAGCACCTCTCCCTGGCTGAGGGTTATTTATCAGAGAAAAATATTAGTTGTGATGTAATAAAAATGCAAATTGTATATTATTTTTCAGAAGAATGATAGCTTAAAAAAAAAAAAAAAAAAATTTATTTTTCTGTATAAATTCTTTTAATAAATTGTGAAAAATAAATATCTAATAAAATAAATATTTAATAAAAATATAATATAATATTAATAACGGATTTTTTTGGGTACTCATATGAGCGACATTACTCTTATTTATTATTTAGAGAATTATGTAAGATCACGGATCTACAGTCACCCAAACGATCACAGCTTTTTTTGAACCAATGGCATTTCTCGTAATTTAATTTATTTATTAAGTTTGTGTATTTCTTACAAATGATATTTAATTGTAGTTCAGAATTTATTTTGATAGCTTCAATTTATATTTTATTAAAAATGCATTTATTTTATATGTAAGCACAGCTTTTTCTTACTAATATAAGTTCATTTATTAACTCATAAATTTTAAGTATTACAAAAATATCATCTAAATTATTATTATAGCATCAAAAACATTTATTATAATTATTTAAATTAATTACAAGTATGATTAAATATTATATTTATAAAATAATAAAATTGATATATTATTTATATGAATAGCTAAGTTTTGAGTCTTGTTAGTAATTATTTATTAAGACATAGTAATTGAAAATATATATTTTTTAATTGAGAAATGATAAAAAGGATAATAAATTTGATACTATATTACTATTATAATTATAACATAAATAATTTAATATAAGCATATTATGCCATTTTAATATAATTATAGAATGACTAAAGTTATGATTTTTCAATCATCCACACACACACATATATATATATATATATTTGAAAGTTGAGAAAATAAATATCTTTCTCAAGGAGGTAGGCTGATCTTAATCAAGTATGTGCTGAATGTTATTCCTCTCTATTGGCTTGAGGCTTGCTCTCCTATTACTTTTATTTGGAAAAAGATCGCAACTATTTTCAACAAATTCTTATGGATCCATCCTAATTGAAGCAAAATCATCTGATGCTCTTGGGATCAAATTATTTTCCCTTATATTGAAGGAGGGTTTGGGATTAAAAAACTCTTTGATATTCACAATGCTTTATCCCTTAAACTTTGGTGGAAGTTTAAAACCTCCACCTCCATATGGTCCAAAATTTTGCTTGCTAAATATTGCACTAACTTGCATCCGGTTGAGGTCAGAAACAATCAATGATTCTTTTAATTGGAGAAGAATGCTTACTTTTAGAGATACTGTAGAGGAAACTATAATGTGGGAAAATCTTGACACTTCTATATCCTTCTGGTTCAATTGTTGAAATAACAATAAAGCTCTATTCAAGTATTACAGGCGAATTAAATAACCAAAATTAAAACTTGCTGATTGTTACTCCAAGAATTATGGATGGAATTTACCCCTCCTTCAAGATTTGTTCTCCGAAGAGGATTTTAATAGCATTACTGCCCTTCATTCGGTTTTTGAAGAAGCTAAATATGCCAACTTGGTGTTCTGTATCAATAAGAAAATTGACCTCTCCATCCTTTGGAACTGCTGCAAAACTCATGATGTTCCTTCTTTCTCAAACTGGATTTGGTATAAATATATTCCCAACTTAATCAGTATTTTTCTTTGGAGAATTTTCAAAAATTTCATCAGTGTTGACACTAAAATACAAAGTGTGGGTTATTGCCTTGCTTCCTGCTGCCATTGTTACAATGAAATTGAATCTCTAAATTATGTCTTCATTGATAGTGATTTTAGTAAATCGATTTGGAATGATATCTGCTTGACTTTTCCCCCCTCAACTGATAATACTGAAAATATTTTTTCCCGTTGGCTTAAAGTAAAGAAGGCTAAAATCCACATTGGCAACCTTTTCGACACCTTCACTCTTTGGCACATATGGAATGCAAGGAACAAAGCTAAATACACAAATGCTATGCTTAATTCAGCTGCCTCTATTTCGACCATTATCGAGAATGTTAAAAAATGTTTTAGCAATTATGATAAAAAAGTTTTCAATTGGAAAACTCTTAATGCAATTAACATCAAAAATAGACTCATGTTGGATTGATAGTTTTGCTTTAGATTCTCTCTCAGACCTGTGGGTTTTTGCAATTGGAAGTGGTCTCTCACTGGGGCCGTCCATTTGCTCCCTCACACTTTTTGGGTTTGCATCTTTGGCGTTATTGTGGGTTGCTCGTTGCATTGAGGACAATGTTTATTTTAATTTGGCTGGTTTGCATTTTACCTGTTCTCATATTGCTGTGGGTGCTGAGCTCTATTTTGATTTTCTCTGCTGCTGGGGAACTTTGAATAGCGTGATATTGTGGGTGTTTTCCTGGGCTGCTGTGAATCTTTGCATTTAGTGGGAATTTGCTTATTGTGGTGCTCTAGATCTGTATTACCCTTTTATTTTACTGTTGAACTATGCATTCGCTGGGGTTTTGCAAGATGTGGTGTTGTATTCTGTGGGACTTTATTTGCTGTGGAACTTTGTTTTTGCAATTGGAAGTTGTTGTGGGTTTTTCCAAGGCTTCTTACTATCTCTATTACCTTTTCAATGTTGCTTGCTATGATTTTATGGTTTATTGTGGTCTCCTTGGCTGTGGTGGTTTGCTTCTGGAAGTGGTCTCTAACTGAGGTTGTCCACTTGCTCCCCATCCTCTGCTGGGACTGCAGTTTTGACTTTCTCATTTGTTGATGCCTGATAGTTTTGAGAGGTGCTGCGGTATTCTTTGTTATGAGCAGGTTTTGGATTTTCGTGCATCTAATTTGGAGTTTGCTGTTTTTTCTTCTTGACTGTTGTGGGCTGTTGTTTGTCTCGGCTTTTCTGCTTGGCTGTTGTGGGCTGTTATATGTCTCGGTTGACCTGCTTGGCTGTTGTTTGTTCCTCTCTTGTCGAGCTTGAGACTGTTGTGAACTGTTGTTTCGTTTCTTGGACCTGCTTGGCTTTCGTAAATTGTTTTTGATTGGCTATCGTGGACTATTTTTGTTTTGTTTCAGTTTGGCTTTGTTGGCGGCAGGTCTCCCTCTATGGCAAGTCTCCCTCTGCGGCACATATGCTCCTTGCAAGAGGTTTGCTCATTCAGAGCTGTTATGTTCTGCAATTTTGCTCTGTTTTGGTTCCTTTTTTTATTTTTACCGAGTCCTTTCAGGCTATACCCTGAGGCATAATTTTTTGGGTTGACTTTAGGCCTTTTGTATTTAAGATTTTTGTATCTTCATTTTTCTTGCAATAAATTTTTATTTACAAGGACTCTCTCGCCAATCTCTTCTTACAAATTGCCAATTATCTATGATTTAATATGTATTATATTATATAAATATAATATAATTCACTTAAAAATAAAAGTCACACAGTTGACTTTAAGCTCTTGACCTTTAAAAATTTTAATGTTTGTATTTTTTTTTGAGACAATTAAATAAACATAAACTTAATATACATTAGATTCAATTATAATATTAGTTTAAGAAAATATTATTTTTAACCATCCACTTAAAAAATGAACAAATATTAAGAAATTAGATTAAATAAATATGGTGTCTTTGTTGGCGCATTTATTATGTTATTTTTATTTAATTTTTTGAAATTTTAAGTGAGCTCTTCTTGCTTTCTAACTATGTAATTAGTCATTCTGTAATGAACTCTTAACAGAAGTTTTTATGCGATAATGAATAATAGTGCTAACTAATAAAAAGACAGTTAATTACAGAGCATCCAACATCCAATAAGGAGAACAAGTCGTCGTCAAATAGGGTGAAGGTTTGTTGGTTGAGCGGTGCTCGACCCAATGCAGTAAGCTTAGCCTCGAGTGCAGGCAATTACAAATGAAACGACCATAGTTTAGTTTATGGCGTTTGAATCGTACCCAAATGTTCACCTATAAGCAATCGAATGATTCTGCTAGAAGACTTGTGTTCTCTACTGTGATTAGGAATCTATGCCAAGGAACCTCCCTTTGTTCACCTATAAGCAATCGAATGATTCTGTTAGAAGACTTGTGTTCTCTACTATGATTAGAGGAATCTATAGTAACCGCCTGTTGAAACCCAATTGCTCACACTACTGCCCAACAACGTACCTCCCTGATGCTCACTTTGCCTTTAAGTCCATCCATACCCTTTTTGTTGCTGTTCAGAGACCCTCCTCCATTCATGCTAATAGAAAATTTAGTGTTCCCAAGTTGGAGACCTTCCTACCTTGGGGCTTTAGTTTATTGTGCTAGTTGGAGATAATTTAGAGGAATTAAGTGGAAGCTTTGGAAGCCTTGAATGGGCCTAAATCGACCTGGAATTGCACCCTTTTGCCTGCCCAAAAGCAACCATCTTTGTATCACTTTTTTTCTCCCTCTATTTTCTATAATTAACAGATAGTTAAAGTCTTAATATCCCTGTGAAAGACTTAATGACCTTAGCATTCTTACTATTATGTTCAACTTTATCTATGAACACTTAAAAAAGCCTTCTTTTCATATATGTTAGTCACCCTTAAATCATATTTAATTACTTAATTAAGCTAATTATTTAGTTTTTCTCAACACTAAAGTCATTACTTAAGCCTTGCTTGCAATCTTAATGTAGCCTTTAAGATGGTAAATAAATATATTAACTTTTTTAATTAAACAAATTCGGATGATATATTAAAATGATAAGGTTCGAGACGATGAGCTGGCAGTTTTTGCAAGGTCAAAATGGTGATGGGCACATGTGACAAAAAATAAATAAATATAAAGTCATTATAACGTATGAGGAAGGCTTTCGTGTTCTATGACGTGTTGTTATTTTAGCTATTTTTTATAGTTTATGAGTTTTGCTGACCATGCAAATGCTAATTAGTTCAAATATTTTAAATAAATTTATAATCATTATTTTTATTAATGACTTTCAATTTGTGACTCAAAATCTTTCATATAAATATCTATACCTCACTAGCAAAGATATCATATTTCTAATTTTCTTGTATTCCTCATGAAGTGGTATAGATGTGACATCATTTATATAAAATCAAACTCTGTATTATCAGCTCTGATCATCATAACCCTAATGATTCTTAGTCATGCAAAAACAATAATATTCACATCATTTAATCCTCATATCATAAGATTATGAAAAATACTGAATTATAACAAATAGGGTCTTATAAGATTTAAAATGCATACATTAACATGAAATTAGTAAGAAATAAAGAAGACATATTTGCTTTTCAATCCTCTTGTAAGTTAGATAAAGGGTCTCCTAACAACAATAAATAGCACAATACATATGAAACATGCAGGTTATTCAAATATCATTAGCACAAGCTAAGTATATTTAATTATTATAAAAACATATACTAAAATATAAACATTACATGATGCTTTTTTTTTTTAATTTAATATAGCTGTTTAAATAAAATTGAAGAGGTGCGAAAGAGATATCATGAGGAGGTATCTAATTCAGCATTAAATGCTAAGATCAGAGGAAGAGGAGTAGACTAGAGACATAATAGAAATAGGCCTATATCAAGACGAGGAAAACCAAGACTCGGAAGAACAAAGCCAGATTGCTGAAACTATGAGAAGACATGTCAATTCAAGAAGGACTGTCCTACCATAAAGAAGACAACTGGTAAATTTTTTTAATACCCCTATAAAAGTAACCAATAACCAGAATATAATGAGTAGGGGAATGAAGGTAAGTCTGATGCAGACCTCAATGAGGCTTATGAAGCTAATTCTAATACAATATATGAGAATTGAAAACCAACAATTATTAATTCATTTAAAAAATAAGATTAATAATATTGTCTATAGATTGAATGCGTTCGAGAATTTTGAGAATAAAATCTCATTGAATAGTATCATAAGCTCTCTGATTCATCGTAGGCTCAAAGAACATCGAAAATTTGAAAACCAAAATGTAAATGCATCATAAGCTCTAAGAACATAAAGTTTAATCGCTAAGCTACCCAAAAAGAGTTTAGAATTAATGTCATGTGACTGACTACTCTTAGATATAACTTTGAGAAGAAAATCAGCAAAAGTATCAACTACAATTTTTTTTCTGACCCTTTACTAAACATAAGTTGAGCTTTAAAATTCCTAATCAAGCTTGTTCATCAGTTATCTGATTGATCTTGAGCCAAAAAATAGCGCATTTCTCAAGCCAACCTTTATGAAATTATTAGTAACAAACTTTTAATGTCAATTTTTGCTTAATTTATCATAAATTGTAGCAATGATAATAATTATTGCATTTTTTCCTAATATACTTATTCATTATAAAATGAGAATTTGAAAATAAATTTGTAAAATAACTTAATATTGTTGAGTTAATTAAACATCTTATCAATGTTAATTAAAATTAAATAAAAACATCATATAATATATTTGTATAACAGTATGAGGAGTTTGCAAGTGTACTGCTCTTTTGAAGCACTAAGGTTTGAAACATTTTGAAACATTGTTATGGATGAGTTCTAGTTTTAAAGGGCAACAAGCCAAAGTTCAATATGTAATAACCGGCTACCATTCATTGAGCAAAACCCAAATCTCCATTGTTCTTAGAAAGAGCCTTAAGATGCCAACTGATCATCCTTAGTTTTTTGTGTTTTAGTGATGGATCAAAAAGAAACTAGCACAAAGTTGATTTAATAGATAAATGAAGTTGGCATGTGAATTGCACGTCACCGTTACGCTGTAAAAGCTCTTAATAAGTTGAAGATAGCTAGCAAAAGAAAGAAATATTTTGAACCACCAATTGAGCCATGCAGTCACTTTGTTGATAATGGGCATCCAATACACAACTTTAAGCTATTCATTAGAGATCAAAAGCCCCAAATAATGAAATTGAGCAATTAAGATGGAAATGTTAAGAACAAATGCAAGGCAATGCTGCCCTTTAACTATTTTAGGAAGAGAATGGCTGCTTTGTTATAATTGGCCCTAGACCTATGCTTAATTCGAATTAATCCAATATGCAACAAATTGACTTCAACTTCTCAATAGTAGTGTTCTCAAAACAAAGAACATCATTCAAAAATTGAAGGTGTTAGCAATTAATTGTTCTGCAAGCGTACAGAGTGAAAGATAGCTTTTTGCTAACCATAAAAATTGTTTGATAACTTCTCCATGGGAAAGAGTGAAAATGTATGGAGAAAGAGGGTATTCTTGCCTTGGCCATTAGAAAAGTTGAAAAAGCCAAAAGTTTTCTCATATACAGATGAGTATCCCATATACAAGCCTTCACCCATTTAATAAATGTAGTTCAGAAACAAGATATTTAATCTTTTGAATAAGAAAATCTCTATTTACATTATTATCCAAGGCTTTCTTGATATCCAACTTTTTGCACAAAACTCCTTATAATTGCTATACGGTCAAACCTATTTAATATGTAAGGTGCTAAGAGGATGATATCCACAATTAATCTATCAAGGATAGAACGAGATCGATTAATACTAGACGGAAATGCTAATTTAAGTCTAGAAACAATAAGCATTGGTTTCAATTTGTAAATTGTGGTACATAATAAAACAAGCCTGAAGTTTGCCATATTTTTTACATATTCTACATTAGGCAGTAACATAAAAATAGAGTGAGTGATGCTTTAGGTAATTTGGTTACTTAAAAGAAGAAGTGTATAGCTCTGAGCCCCAACCAAAGGTTAGTTGATGTAAACCCATCCAAGTTCGGGGAAGTATTAACATCGATGCTTTTCAGAGCATAAAAGATATCCTCATCATAAAATGGGAGAAGTAGGTTTCTAGCAATAGAGGGATCTAAGACACCTTTGGAGCCTTGAGAAGCATATGGATGTGATTTGTATTGATAATATTGTTGAAATAGTTGATAACAAAATTAACAATTTCTTCTTGATCATGGAATCCATCCATAGACTTAAGGAAGTTCATGCTCTTTGAATTTGCTTACACAAAAACTCACTTCACCTGCCTTTAGACAATGAACTTTGTTGTGTTGTTTAGCCCAACTAAGTTCTTTTTCATTCCTAGATTTAGTATCACCTGCAATATTAACCAAAAAATCACCATTTAAAATATCAGCATTATATATAGCCAACAAAGAAGACATCATCGTTCCCACTTTATTAAAGCCCCTATAAGGTCTAATAAGAAGATTTTTTGTGTGACTGAGCTTTTTCGTAAACACATAAAGTGAATCTTCTTTAAAATAAGAATTCCAGGCCAAAAGAATGGTTTGATGATAGCAATTTATAAGCTTCCGATAGTTTTTATATATGAACCAACCATCAGCTGCCATCAATGAAGGCTTTAAGGATATAAAGAGACGGGAGTGATCAGATATTCTCGGCTATTCCAACCTTTAATAGGAATAAGGGGCTTGGAACTTCCAACTTGAATTGCAAAGGCCTCTATCCAATCTGGCGAGGGTTGGGTTATCTTTTGATAATTAGACCAGTGTAGGGAAAATCCGTAGAGTACAAATCCTCTAAATTAGTAGCAAAGATAAAATCATTGAATTTTTTCAGCTTAGTTATAGGAATAAGAGCACAACTTTTTCTCATAAATAAACTGGACGTTATTAAATTACCCACAAAGAATCCAGGGAATATTTACCTCGTTGGCTAACTCAGATAGGGTGAGCCAAAGCTTATTTCTAGACCCCTTTCTGTCATAGGCATACACAATTGTTGAAGTGATATTATCGTTATTCTCCAAAGTAACAGTAAAATTGATATAATAAGAAGTATAACAAGTAATATGAGACTTTTGAAGCATCCCACTTACTCCAAAAGCGACCCGAATACTTTATTAAAGTTGTTCATCAAGTATTCATTATAAAAAACACTGTTTCTGAACTTTAAAAGCCTTATCAATATCAAGGAAAGAAAGCCTAAATTTAATTAAAGCAGCAAGATAAACCTTTGATTCTTTAATTTGCCTTCTATACTCAAAAGAATGAGAGCCGTTGTGCAGCCCTTTAATATTCCAACATAGAGTTTGAGAAATGAACATGAGAAAAATATTTGTGCTCAACATGGCTTCCACGACTCTTGGCAACTACTATTTTCTAGTTTGAGCTCTAAGCATTCATCTACTAATTTTTTATTACTAGAGCTATCATTTGCTGTTCCTCCATCCATAGCCGAGGAGTCAAACCATTGCCAAAAATTTTGATATTTAAATTGATGGGTATAGTACTACAACTAGAGTAAGAAAATCAGTCAAACCTCTTGAATGATTAGGTGCAGATAACCTCACCAAAGATAGAAGAACAGGGACATCATTAACCCTAGTACCCAGATTAGATATTGGAGTGGTCATTTTACTTTTCATTATGTCCTCGGTTAAAGGAGGTAAGACATAATTTCTTATATCTTTTTCAACATTCACCACAAGAGTAATAGGAAGGGGATTCTTAGGTCTGAAGGAGAGATTCTAGTACTTCTAGACAACCTCTTTTTGATCTATCCCTTATATTACTCTTATATTCCACATCCTTTTTCCCACCAGAAGACCAGAAGTACTGAAACTTTTTGCAAACCGAACATACCTCTGGTAGTCATTCATAGGTTACCGGTTACCTATTGTGAGTGAGGCACACCATTGATATCTATTAGAATTACATCAGGTAACGAAGCACCTAGAGTTATTTCCACAGAGTCGAGTAAAGGCCAACCTTTACCAGAAAAATTAAGTGTGCCGGTAAATAGAGGCAAAATAGATTCGATTGCATCATTGGATGGAACGAAAGAAGAGTCACATTCTCTAAGTAAGAAGGGGACAACAATAAAGTGATATGGACCCCCTTCCTTTACCAAGCAAGAATCTTCCATTTTGCCGAATCGAATGAGGTAAAAACTCTCAAGAGAGATCAGCTCAAAAGAGCTTTTAAGAATCCAAATTTTTTTTTTCATGAAAGCCAATAGAGCTTGAAAAACATGCTTATGGAGAAAAGAAATTTAAGCAAAGAACCCAAAGCATTTCACCTTCATCAAATTGATTTGCTTTTGCTATAACACCTCAATTAATCAGGCAAAACAAACGAGAGAGAAAAACCTTGAACCTTCGGGGAAACTGAAGGGAACAAATCTTTCCGCGATCTAGAATAAGGATTCGACGGATCGAAGGAAAAAGCCGAAGAGGGAGAATAGGGAGCGTCGCCGACACGAAATTATTTGTCGCCATGAAACCAACCCTAGCTCGAGAGCCATCCCGAGACATCCAATAAAAGTGAAATTTAGCTCCTTTGAAAAATATTATTTTAGAATGGATGGGAAGGATTTTTTTTACTTAAAAAAAAAAAAAATAATAATATATATATATTTTATGTGTAGCACAATAAATAACTTGAAATAACAGATCTTTAATTACTGAACTCCAACATTATACGCTAAAATTATATATATATATATATATATATATATATATTAAATATCTAAGAAAATAAATTATCTAAAAAAAAAAAAAACTATGAAAACATCCATAGATCAATCATATCTACTTCTAATGATTTACCAAATATTTGGAAGAAACATGCATGGATATATCTGTCAAGCTGAGCATATGCTGTTCATTGCCGGTGCCCTTCCAAAAGGAAAACGTAACCATATTAGCTATTTAATAAATTGAATTAGGATTAGATTACCCACAAGTCATTAGCTGATCGAACCGCTTGACTGCTCTGACGATCATATCAGTAGCTATAGTTAAAAGACTATTTCATAGTACTGTCCAATGTTCAAAATATGTATTTTGTACAAGCATTTAAAAATAGTTTCAACAGCAACTTTAATTCTTTATTATTATCTATTCATTATCCATTATTAAAATATACTTAACTATTATGGTACCTATTTAAGAATATTATAAGCACACAAATACAAATACTAACTGCTTTTTGAACCCATTACCTCGAATAACAAATTATGAGCATCAATTACTGCGCCGCTGCGCCGCAACATCATTCAGTGCTATAAGGTTTGGTATAACATTGGAACTGCAATACCCACAAAATCACGCAAGTTTTGGTGCTGTGTTATGCTTGGGTTTTTTCTTTTTGTTCTTATTTTCTCAAAGAGGTTTTAGGATTTGTAACGACACAGCTAGTCCCTCGGCTGTGACATCCTCAAAAAGTGGTATCATAGCTGATGGTTGCTATTACGAGGTTTGATAGATGTTTGATTATTTGTGCCATGGTGGAAGGAGAAGATGCTTCATCAATTATTACAATCCTTGATAGATCTATGCATTAGATTATGATACATATTGCAATAATTGATGATCAAATTTGATGGTAAGAAAAACTTTTGGATGGGGCAATGCAAGGTAATAGATGTGTTGTGTGCCATATATCTTGAAGATGCCTTTTATGACGATGAGAAGTACAATATAAAATTAGAGAAGGATTGAGCAAAGATAATGGAGGTATCGGCAGTGAAGCATAAGTACAAAGCACTGAGGAAGTTTATGAATTGGAAGAAATGAAAAAAAATAACTAGATTAACAAAAAGTTTTCAAAGATTAGATCAAGTAATGAGGTAAGTGTACATTAGATGATTTCTTACAAGAGCATTTGTGTGATGTCTCCCAATCCATGTTCCTATAGAGGTATATATATTGGGGTGGCGTCGTCTGACGTACCGAAAATTATAGTCGGAATTTAGAATAATAACATAAGCAGCACATATAATTGTTCAATTAATTTGAAAATAAGAAAATTATTTTTATTTCGATATATTAACAATTACAAGTGTAAACTTTTCTTCTTTATTTAAAATATATAAAAAAAAAGTAAAAGTGCTGCGATTATTTATTCAATAATGTTTTAGTTCTTCAACGACATAATGACTTGACGTTTACAACGAAAATGCCCGGGTTGAACTTCCGATCGAGAAAATACTAAATGCTCTGGATATCATTAATTATATTATATGTAAGCAGAAAGTATGGAATTAAATTTGTAAAACACATGGAAATAAAATAATATGAATTGAAGAGATAATCTTTCATCTTTTGAGGAATATCATAACTTTTTCTGTAAATCAATATTGAATAATAATTGAAACTGTAATAAAAGTAACGTATCATAAGTAAGTCATGATATATCAAATTTAACATCTCTATTTCGAAAGAGAATAAATAATTATAATAATTAATGATTAATAGGTTAATGATATTGCAGTCAAAATTAATATTTGATTATTTTTATCCAGGAGTGAACAATTCTAGAATATTGAGGAATCAAGCAGGCCTACTTGATTATCATAATATTGGGTTCTAATATAGTATATATATATATTCATCTATGATATCCCCCTTGTAGGCATAGTCATAATATCCTTATATCTTCCAAAGCAGGATAATAGCGAATTAGATCCGTTTTAAACACAAAATTATATTATGTACATATTATAAATAATCTTAGTGAAATCTCATTTTTATTCAATCAAGATCTATTATCTATTCTTGACAATATTTCAAATAGTGACAATATACTTAAATCATGAAATTTGCAATGTTTAAAATAGAGCAGAAAATATAAAAGTAATGAAATTTGTGAATTTTAAAGCGAAGCAAAAAGCATCCAGTTTAATTATCATATATAAATATAGTTCATGATATACATGATACTTATTTTTTTGTTAAGTTAATCTCTTATAAATATGTGTATAAAATTTTTGAATAATAAAGTGATGAAGGTATTTTTATAAAAATACAAACATTTATTATCTTCTCTCTATTTGTCTTTGTTTTTTATTAACAAGAATAATAAATGTAAGTAAGGAGAGCTGAGAATGATTGAAATGATGAAGAAGTAGGGTGACATAGATAGTAATAAGGATAATGACGACAAAAAATTGTGATAATAATAATAATAATAATAATATTGATATTATATTTATAAGATAAAAAAATTAAATAAAAATAGGAATCCTATTATTATTTAGAGAGAGAATATAATAATAATAATAAAGAAATTATATATATATATATATATATATGCTTAGGAAAATAGAGATAATAATTATGGATAATAATGATAATAAGAATATTATACTATTATTATCATCATTATTATTTATATGACAATTTACACAGAAAGAGTAAGAATTAATATGTTAATAAGAAATAAAAAAATATCGTTATCTTCTATAATAATTTTATGCACATATATTTATTTAAAGAGAGAATATTAATATAATAATATGATGATAGTAATAATAGTTATTATTATTATTACTACTATTATTATTTATTTAATAATAATAATAATAAGTTTATAATATACTTATTATTATTATTATGATTTTTGCTAATAAAAATGGACAGTGAATATTATTTTAATAGTGTAATAATATTATTAGTATTATGATTATTAATATATGATTATAATAATAATAAGTGATATAATATACTTATTATTATTATTAATATTAGAAGCAAAAATAAAAGAACAGAAATGTATAAAAAATATTATGAGAGAAAAATAAAAATTAATATTTTAGTGATATTAATCATCAAAATTAATATTTAATTATTTTTATCTCTTATTACTCATTCATTATTTTTATTTTATTTTATTATTTTTGATATCATTGGTCATTCTTCCGTTCAAAGGGGTTCACCGCGGGGAGACGTTGATTTGCGGATGAGGTGGGGAGCGAGGGTACCAGCACGGCGAGGAGGAGGAGAAGAAGCGAGGGGTGGTCGTCGGCTGGGGAAGGAGAAGAGGATGGGAAGAGGGAGGAGGCTATGACGTTGTTGAGGGGAGAGGGAGAGCGAGTCGCCGGGGGAAGGGGTTCGGCGGCTTGTCGCAGGAGGAGAAGGGGCCGGCGCCGGGCAGCCCCAATTTTAACGATGAAGCCATGAACTATACAATGCAAGTATTTCTCTGATGTGCGCATATTTATGTGGTAAGGGTGTATTTAATATACATATATATATATATATATATATATATATATATATATATATAATAATAATAATAAAGCAGTGCGGTGGAGTTCGTGGAAGCCCACAACTTTTGTATCGTAACTTAAGGCTGATAAACCATGTGGGTTCCAATGAAATAATAAAGGCAGCCTTATTAGAATATGGTGAAATCGTAAACAGACATACATACATCCATATGCATATGGGGAGCAAAACAATTTATCTTCTAACATTTATAATAAAATAACAAATCCAAAACATATTTTCTTACCGATGGCTCCTATTATTGTATTTATTTCTATTTGCTTGAAAGAGTCCAAAATCTAGAGGATATAATAATTAAGCCTTTGCCTCGAATTTATTCCATCCTCTCTTTTTATGCGCTGTAAATTCAACTTTCTGATGATTACTTACTATGCCTTCAGAGAGAAAGGTCAGCAGAAAGGTGTCTTATTAGCCTCTTTTAGTCAGAAATAGGAGAAAACTAATTACAAGCTTGTGTCCTGTGTTATGTCAGCATGCGTTTCTTTTATAGAATAATTTTGAGACCTATATATGCTTAATGTTTTCGATATACTCCTAATCTTTATTCAAATACCAATAAAGTATTTTTCAGCATTAGAGATCCACCACTATCTTACATGAAAAAGCACTATGAATCATGAAGATACACTCCTCGGTCGTCGTCGCAGCGTATTTCTGCGCATCCCATCATATTTGTAATGAACGTTGAGCTAACAAGAAAGATAACCCGAAAATATGCTACAATCCAACCCTAATCAACTTGAAATAAACAACATATATAAGTCAAATCCTGTGAAGCCCCATCAATACATTTTACTATGTTAGTATAGGAAATACCTTTTAATCATTAACTAAAAGAGCAATGATCCAATGCAACAAGATTTTTTAAATGATCTTGATTAAATTAGTAGCTAATTGTTAATTATTTTTAGTTTAACTATATCTTTCCTTATTTTACCAATTAGCATTTTTTAATTAGTATCCAATTTGAATACAAATATATATATATATATATATATATATATATATATATATATATATATATATATATATATTTAACGGAACCTGCAAGTTTTATTAAGTTCAAAACAAAGATACAAAGCGGGGTTGTGTGGTTACAGCGGGAACTTAAAACTAAAAATTCAAAAGCCAGCCCCAAAAAAGATAGGCTCAGGGAGAATCCTAAAAGGTCCATCCAAAAAGGAAAAGAAAAACAGAACATACAGAAAGGAAAAGAAAATTCAAAAGTAAAAGAACAGCCAGCAGCAACAGGCATCCAAAGCCAATCAAGATGAAGGTCCTGCAAAAAGTTCTCATAGAGAAATCTAAAAATTAGAATTGAAAATGAATGTTTACATGATAGCTGCATTAGTCCAAACAATAGGGTCGTCCCACCTGAAAAAACAATGGCAAAAGCAGACATACACGCAAAGTCCCGGCACCATCAAGGAAATACAGCTAGGGATAGATGAGCCTGCGATTTCAAAGGTATTTGACTGGACATAATTTTCATTAGGTCTGTATTCGCCGGATTTAAGGAGACTAACATGGAAAAAGACACCATTCTGGATAATGAGAACGAGCAGAATAAAAACAATTGCATTAAAAAAACCTTCCCTGATCGAGATAGAGATCTCAATAATGTGAGAAAAGATGCCAACATCAAGATCTAAATGAACAATGAAATTAAAATAAAGGGCAGTGGGGACAACAACGTTATAAACAAATCGAAAGCTGGGAGTGTTCCTACCAACCATCTCTCTAGCAAACTCAGAAGGAGAGAACAGAACAACCAAGATTCTAGCCATATGATCAGCAAAATCAAAAAGAAAAAACCAGCAACAACATAATAAAGCTAAAATTCCTTCAGCACAAAGAAGATCTAAGAATATAGTGATAATAAAGCGAATGGCAGCAATGTCACCAGCATATAAATCAGCGCTATAAGTATGGCTGATCCCATCAACCGAAAGGTCGGAAAAAGAAACAAAAACATCACTTCCTGAATCTGACGAATTGGTAGTAGGATAGAGCATTTCAGCAAAATTTCCAACAATAATAATCCAGCAACCAAATAAAATGACAGCTTTTGGATTTAAAGTTAAATCGGCAGCAGGGACAGCAAGGATTGAAACGAAATAAATAGCAATACCAATCCCACCAGAAAAAATATCAATGAAAACATGGCTAGCATTCCCAGATTTAAAACCCCAGCAGCCATTGAAAGCTAACATTTCAGCCAACGACCCGATAATATCAGCAATAATATTCCAGCAACCAACATTCCCACCATAAAATGTATCAGTTAAAACAGGGCCAGCAAATTCAGAGTTTAATCTCCAGCAACAATTTAGTTTTTCGACAACATTGTATAAAAGGGACTCTCCAACAAGGACAGTACCAAATAAAACCAAATACAATGCAGATGAGTTATTCAAATACGGTAAAAGGAAAATATTTGGGGAAGTTTCAACAATAGCAGGAGGGAGCCAGTCCCCCAAGAGCTCAGCAAACCAGCAATGTGTAACAACCCAGATTGTTACTTGGCTTAATTAAGATTAATCTAAGTCTTAATTAAGGTTCTAAGTCACTAATTAAGTAATTTGGAACTCATCTCTGAAACTTAGGTCAAACCAGAAGTCAACTGAGTCAAATCAGAAATTTTGGAAAATCCCAAATCCTAGAAATTGACTTTTTATCTAGACTTCAGATTAAAAATCTGACTTCGCCATTGCGTTCAGAGCACCCAAATTAGCTAGGGGTAAAGTTTTGAAGTCATTTGGAAGTCGTTGGATTTTCGTCAAATATTTTAATAATATTTAAATCTCCTGAACAATCAAATAATTAAATACTCGACGAATCAAAAATCTGATAGCACCATTGCATTCCTCACCCTTCAATTAGTTAAGGGTGATTTATTGAGAATTTTTGGAAAATAATTAGCTAATTAACTTTAATTAATTAAACCGGATTAAGATGCATTAATAATATACTTAAAGCATTTAATAAACGCCGTTGTCCCTCATACAAACGGTGCCATCTACCAGACGGTGCATTTTGATGAATCGCAGATTAGATCTAGGATCCAATCGGACAGCTGTGGTGTTGTCTTCCTCACCGAAGCACTCGCGAAGGGCGCATGGCGTGCATGCATCGAGATCTGCTGTGTGCTGGTTTGCTGGAATACGCTAAGGTCTGCATTAAGTTCAATTGGGTTTCCAAAAAGAAGGGGATCGCTATCTTAAATTTCTCGTGTGCTCAAAGGATCCCCGAAACCCTCGATCGATTTTCTGAAGCCTCTAAAACCGTCCATCAGGTACACTTACTATCATACTTTCCCTCACGCAAATCGTGTATTTACATTTTGAATCCTTATTTCATATGCTGGATTATCAATTGAATGGTTTCGATCAATCTCAATTAAGATCGATCGAAAGAATTTAAAATTTTGTATACAGTAGTATACCATTTCGTCGATCCCATTTTTATTCCCGAACCCTAAACATTAGGGTTTGCCCTTACTAGTGGCATAGGTCACCTCCTCCAACGATCTTGGTACCACATGGAAGCCTTCGTCAAGCCCTTTGTAATACCATGCGGTTCGAGCCACAGCGTCGCCGGAATGGGCCCAAGAATTCGTGCCATAGTTCCCTTCATTTGCGTTCTATTGGGAGGACGACCTGCGTGGAATCGACGATGCCACGCATCTCTATTCGAGTATGCACTCATGGGACCCGCCATCTAGCGCCGACTGTCTCATCCTGCAGAGGAAATAAAAGTTAAATAATAATAATTATATTAATTATTATATATAAGATTTAATGTATATGTATATAGGTATATAATTACTTATATACATATGTAAATATTTAAATAAAATAAGAAAATTCAATATGATTAAATTATGATATTTGATCAGATGGTAATTACTTTAGATAAAATTAGTAAACAGAGAAATTAATTGTAATTTATAATATAAATGAATTAAATAATGTATTTAATTAATTCAATCAAATCCTAACTTTAGATAACCTTATCCCATTAAATACATGTCCAAATGTAACAATTGAATACACTAAATTAATCAAAAAACTATAAGGAATCTATTGATGCTATTAATTATGCCATATGAGTAGTATATGATCTATTGACATTTAGGATATATAAATAACCCTAAAAATGTTACAAATACTCAATAAGCCATAATTTTGCACACACTAATTCAAACATACCCAATATGGGTCTTAAAGTGATCAGAAAACCCTAAGAAAACATTTTAATAGGGTTAATCTTGCTGTTTGGATTAGTATTTGCCTAATGACATTTAGGACCTAACCCTAATTAACTCTAGAACTTCAATTGACCATAACTTGGTCAATTAAACTCCAAATTGGAAGATCCAAATATTAATCTAGATCAGAAAAACCTAATTAACAATAATCTGTAAAGATATTTTAGATCCAACGGTTAGATTTGCTAATCACCCCTAATTACTCCAAATCTTGATTAGTGAATATTAGCAAATCTAGTAATCCAAATTGAGTGATTTAAGTTTCAGAGGACTCATAGAGCCATTTAAAACCTATTTGTAAGGTTGGATTAGTGTTTAAGTGATTAATTTTTCTAATCACTCACTAATCACCATAAACCTTAATTAGGTCATAACTTAGTCAAATTAGATCCAAATTGAGCCTACCACATGTCATTATAATCAGTAGACTATTTCTAAACTATAGCCACTAATTTTACTTAATTTGGGTACTAATTGACAAAGTTAGGATTTTGACCCATAAATAAGGTTCTCTTAATTATCCCTTTTAACCCTAAGTATTATATTGGCCATAGCTTGGCCAATACTTATCAGAATTTAGCAAATTTTGATTCTATGGAAAGCTTAGGTAATAAAGAATAATAATCTAAAAGAAAATTTAACTTTAACTTAGTCAAATTACTAATTTGTCATTATGAGTCAAATTCACTAATTTGATCTCATTTGGCTTAATAATAACCCAAAATTAATTTAGTTGCTGTCTAATCTTACATTAGATAGTAAGAATCACTTTCCAAAAGAAATTTCAGATTTAGAGCCCTGGATCAAAATTTGATCTTTTGAACCCTTAAGTAGGGGCAAAATGGTCATTTTGCCCAAATTTAGGGTTTAGCCTTTAAAAGCCCTAAATTCAATTTCTAATCACTAAAATTAGTAAATAGAGTGATTGAGAATTGAAATTTATCAAATCTAAGTCTAAATTAGATTTTGATTAAAATCTTAAAAATTTGCTCCTTAAAGAAAATTCTTAAGTCTTAATGTGAGTGATTCTTCTTCCTAAATCATTCTTAAATCTATCCTTAGGTCTTTATAACATTAGTTAGGATGTGTGTCTTGAGAGATACTCTTAGTAATTAAGAGCCTTATTTCATAGGATTTGAAATAGATCTTAAATTAGAATTCATCTTTTGAGTAAATTGGGTTACTCAATAGATGAAACCTTGAATTTATTAGTTTATATATTTTTCCTAGTTTATTAAATAATTATTTGATCTTTAAACTTTAGAACTAAGAATAGAGATCCATCCTGATGAAATTGATTTATCATTAGGATTTGCCTTAACCTAATCTGTGAGATTTGGGTTCTAAACCTTAGACCCTTAGTTATACCTTTAGATTAAGTGATTAGACCCCATCATTTGGAGTCTAACTCTTAATCTTTTCATCTTGATTTGGCTAATCAAGATGAGGTTGGGATAAATTAAATTACAAAAAATTAGGTCGATGATTTATTCACTTAAACCAAATAGTCATCTTTTGATTAAGTTATAATTAGGACTTGGCCAGTCATAATTATCTTCAACTAGTAGGATTCGTGATTCTAAGTTACAGAATGTGTAAGAATTGATGATTCTGAAACTTATGTAACTTAGAGTAGATAGAACGAATAAGTAGATAACAACGGATATCACCTGTGTTTTAGATAGAGTTTCTTGCTCATTTTGATTTTGATGCTTCGCATTCCTTGATTTTTTGCCTTATACCTTGAACATACATTATGTACTTAAGATATTTGATAAATATCTTATATTAATTTGGAACATTCATAAGCAGCATTAAGTTTTCGTTTCACAAGTGGTTTGTAAGGTGTAGCTTGGTTAGTATACCTCTTCGATCAACCCGTTCGGGTCGGCAACCTTTCGAGGGTTTAATGTCTGACAGTCTATGGCCATGCCTAGTCCGAGTGATAGGATGGATAGACTCTTGCCATACTGACTATAGAGTCAGGATTCTGATATGGTTATACTAATTCAAGTACACTTACATTCAATTTTGTCTTAGCTCATCAGGCTAAGAGTTTTCAGTGATGTTCAGTTCAGAGTTTCTTAGCTCATCAGGCTAAGATTTGCTGAGTATGTTTTTAGTTTGACTGACTTAGATGGTCACTGCAGGTTCCGTTTTTAGTTACTGTTTTACTTGCATATTCTGCATTTCAGCACTGTTTTACTTACAGATTTCCTGCATGTGTTATATATAGGATGTTAGTTTTACTTACTGTTTTCATATGCTTACATAGGATATTAGTTATTTTCAGTTTTATACTGTTCAAATTCTGTATGTCACCTAGCATAATCTGTTTGATCATAATTATATTTAGGTTGTACTTTTCTTATAGTTTTATTTAGTATTTTGCTTACCTGTCTTTGTTGCAGTTGCTTGGAGGAGGTGTGTATTACTTCCTATTTGTTTAGTTATAAACTATAGTTTATAACTTATTACTGTTCTTTTGTACGCTTTCTGCACCTTTTTTCTTCAGTACTGGTTTATGGTGATATTCAAGTAACTTAATAAAATTATTTACCCTAAAATGTGCTTAGACAATAGTCTAACCAATTTTTCTTTTGTTGGCTGGGGCCCTACCATTATGAAACTGATAATGGTAGATCCTGAGTTTGTTAGAGCAGCTGATCCAGTGGAGTACTTGCCATTGGAGGAGGAGCACGTTCCTGAAAATCTTTAGTTCTAATTTTATTTCTGCTTGTGAGATTGAGTGTTCTTTTCAGTCTTTCAATCTATTTTAATTTGTTGTAATAATACATGTTTAACTTTTCTTTTCAGCTCTTTACTTATTCTGTATTATTGTATTTATACTATATGGATGGATGTTATACTTTTATTGCTTCCGCACTCTGAGTTCTTGTATAATCATTTAGTGATAGTATTTTTGGATGAATGGCAAAGTCCTTAGTTAAGTTGGATTAGAATGTGTGTCTAATTCAATCATAAGTGGGGACCTTGTCATTTGGTGACCCCTCCACTGTAATCATGTTAACTTAAGAGTTAACAGGACCACGGTAGGGCAGGGCCGCCACACAATGAGCCATTAAAATCCATAACCAAACCAAGATTAAACAAAATTGAGCAAACCCCAGATCAGCCAGGGTTTAGGAGTAGGAGAGCACATTCTTAGCGTAACCTTCATTTAAACTGATCCAGCTAAAATTTATAATGCCGTAATTGTTAAGGGTTTGGTGGATATCACTTTTTGTTGCTTCTAGAATCTTGTCAGAAAGGAAAGGAAGAGAAGAGTATTTTCTAGTGTTTCTTTCTTTCTATATGTTCCAAAGGATTGCGTTGTCAACAAGTTGACCAATGTGGAGTTTCTTTTTATGAATGGACCAGCGGTTGAAAAGGTCGTGAGTATCTTTTATATCAAAAGTAACATTTTGCTGAATATTCAAAGAGGATCAGATTTTGTTGCTAGTAACGTTCTCAATGAAGATGTGATTGATGGTTTCACTATTAGTAGATCATCAAATACATTTAGAAGCTAAGTTATAACCCCTGCTTTGCATGATATTATCAGTGCTAATGTAATTTTTATAAAGTTTCCATAAGAAAAGACCTTTGAGAGTGGGAATACAAGAGTTCCAAAACTAGGTGGGAAAGATCGGGGGGGCAATGGGCCTACAAATTTGCCAAAGCAGGGATAAACTAATTTTATTGTTTATGCAGAGGATAGAGCTGGCAACTTTAGTAACAGAAAGATTTTGGGTGGATCTAACAATGTCTCGCACTATTTTTCTATGAAGCAAATTGTTAAAATGAAAGGAATTCCACCCCTTTTCAGAGTCAAAACAATCAGATAATCTGAGATTTTGGTTTGGGATGTTGCCCAAGATGATGTTACTCCCTAACACATCTTTCCCATTCCAGCAGTCATACCAGAAGGAGTTGTGGGGTCAATAGCTTCCCAAGTTAGGGTTTTCTCAATGATTTCTCTAGAGTCAAGCATTCTTTTCTAGATAAAAGAGTCAGTAATTTTATGTTTAGTTTGAGAGGGATGAGATCTCGCATAATATTTAGTTAAGAGAATGCTAGACCATAAGGTATTGAAGTTTTGAATTTTCACCAGAGTTTAAGAGAGAAAGCTTTGTGGATAAAAGAAAGACATCTCAGCCCCAAACCACCATCATTTGTTGGATAAGTGATTCGGTCCCAAGAGCACCAAAGCATTTTGATTCCTTTTGGGTGGACCCAAAGAAATTTATTAAAGATAGTATTTAAGGTTTTGAGAATAAAATTTGGTGGGGAGGTAACCTCAAACCAATACAGGGGAATAGTGTTAAGGACATATTTGAGGAGAACCAAATGCCCACATTGAGATAAATAATTATGCTCCCAACCTTGGAGTTTTTTGTAAATAAATTCAATAAGATTTGAGAAATTAGAGCTTTTATTGTGCCCCCTAGAGATAGGAATGCCTAGGTAAGAAATGTGAAGTTTTCCAGGCTTTATATTGAGGGTATTAGTGATCCTGTTTATGAAACTTACCAGGGTTTTGGTGCTAGTGAAAAAGTGGGGCTTTTTATGATTTATCTTGAGGTCAGTGATTTGTTCAAGAGAAACAATAAGCTTTTTTATTTTGTTTATAGAACTTCCACTAGCATTGCTAAAGATGATGATGTTGTCAGCGTAAGAAAGGTGAGTTACTAAAATTTTTCCTCCCACATTATAATGAAGATTGGGGTCATTTTAAAAGAAAGAAACCAGTAGTTAAAAGCAAGGATGAAAAGAATAGGAGAAAGAGGATCCCCTTGTTGGAGACCTCTTACAGCTCTAAAAAAACCTTCAGCTTTCTCATTTATAAGAATTGAAAAATTATTACGATGGGTAAGATTAATGATATTTTTGATGGAACTCTCGTCAAACGCATAATTTCTTAGCATTTTCACTAAAAATTCCAATTCAAAATATCGAAGGCTTTTTCAAGGTCAAGTTTAATAATTAGATTATGACCCCAACATTTTTTATTGAGGCTATGAAAGAGTTCTTGGGTGCCCAATATGTTATCTTAAATCTTTCTTTCATGAACAAAGACATATTGGTTTAGTTCAATGAGGGAAGGTAAACATTTTTGTAATCTCTTGGTCAGGATTTTTGAGATGATTTTGTTAATGGTGGTGCACAAACTGATGGGTCTAAAGTCAGACCACCAAGTAGCTTTATCCTTTTTGGGGATTAAAGAGTTCATCGTGTGAGAGAAAAATTTAGGTAAACGAATATTACAAGAAAATTCCTTGATCCCATTACAAACATCCCATTTAATGACATCCCAAAATGTAGACTAACTCACCAGGGAACCCATCAGAACTCAGGCAAGTGTTTTTCTTTAGATCATTGACAATTTCCCACATTTCATCATCGCTAGGCTTCAAATTTAGAGAGTTGTTTTATTCATTTAAAGTTTGGGGAATAGAAGGGTTCAGATTTGAAGGGGTAGCAGTAGGGCTAGCTTTAAAAAGATCTTGAAAATGATAGAATTTTGGATATCATTGATGTCGCTAAACCTGGAATTATTGGGGGAGATAATTTTAGAGATGTGGTTTGTGTGACTTCTTTTATTCACCCAATTATAATAAAAGGAAGTGTTTCTTTCACCTTGCGTTTCCCAATTTATGCTACATTTTTGCTTCCCAAAGGTTTTAATGTCGTTATGAGTTTGGATTAGGGTGGCTTTCGCCTTTGAGACCTCTATCCTGTTATGATCAGAAGGATCTAGATCAATAAAGTTTCCAAGGAATTAACCCTTTTTTCCTGAAAGGAAGCATTGCTAAAAATGTTTCCAATCTCTTTTTTATTCCAAAAACTAATTGCTTTTCCAAGTCTTTTCAATTTCTCAACAAGGTGGATAAGAGCAAAGGATCCATAGTGCTCATTCCAATTTATTTTGACAATATCAGACAAATCTTCTTTTTAGCCAAAAAAATTGAAAACAAAAGGATTTTGGAATGTTTGAGGTGATAAGCAGAGTAAAGAGGGTAATCAGTTTATGGTCGGAGACGATGGAGTATAAGGAAAAGGAGATATAATTGGTAAAAGTGTTACACCACTCATTGTTGATAAAGAATTTGTCCAGTCTCGTGAACTTTCTTCCGGAATTCCAGGTAAAGGGGGAGCCAGAGTATTTGAAATCTTCTAGGCCACAGTCGAGGATTGCATAATTAAAATTAATTGAGGATATTGAGTATAACAGCCCTAGTTGTTACCTTAGCTAAGTTCAAATTAATTAATCTAAACCAAGTTTTAATTTTGATTCCATTGGACTCAATGGATCATTTAAACCTAATCATAGAAGTTTGAAATCAATTAGAGCTTAATTGAGATTTTTGGCATTTTTACTTATTTTTGAGCCCTAAAAAATACCTAAATTAATTTGATCTTCAAATCAATTTCTGATATCATTTTTGAATTTCTCATACCCTAATTAGCTAAGGGTGAAATTTTGGAAATTTTTAGAGCTCATCTAGTCCTAAATTGGATTTATTAATTTAATATAAATTAAGTAATTAATTAAATGAATTTCAATTAATTAAATTAATTAATTTATATATTTTATATTCCAGGATTTACTGTCGGGACCACGGCAGATCCTACGGCTCGCGCTACCCCGCGTTGTGATTGAATCTTGGTTGCTTGATCGGCATCTCCCATCAGATGCTCGAGATCTAATATGTGAATATGTTATCCTAGTTCACCATCAGATCGTCTATCCTCAACGGTCTCGCGATCAGACGACGGAGATGAACCCCATCGTAGTGGATCATCGTCTTCGCTCGAATCGTAGGACAAAAGAAATTCGCTCGTACAGACTATGTCAGACTTGTCTGCCATCCCTTCGCCAGGTCACCTAGGCCATTAGAACCTTCCCACTAATGGCTGAGCCCGCATAGGCGACCTTGAGGCTGGGATAAATCTCATTGGGGGTGGGTTGTTGAGATAGCTTGGCCCAAGCTTGAGCCATGGCCTCCAGCCTTGCCAGCCACCCATGGGCTCTCCCTCGCCTATAAGTACCTCCCAAGAATCACAGTGAGCCTCTTTGCTCACTACGATCCCCTTAAGTCCCCAGCTGCTTTCCCCTAAAGCTCTCGGCAACCCAGGCATCTGAACTCGCAGTGTACTGCTGATAGTGGGTGTGTGTCTGGCGTTCAGACCCCCAGCTAGCTTCTACAATTTTCTGGAGTACTCAGAGCCCTTCCCTTCATCTCAGTCGTAGCCATTCCCAGCTCAAGGTACAACCCTCTGACCTCTTCTCTATTGAGCTAGGATCAGCTCGACTAGCACTTTCCCTACTCTAGATGCTGTTCTAAGATCGCGCCTTAGTGCCCCGGTAGGCAGCTATTGCCCTGGTGGAGACTAGCAATGGACCAGACAGAGTGAATTTCATCTGAGAGTGTACTGGCAATCGACCCTTAGGCCAATGAATTGCAGCGATTCCTTAAGCCTCCGAGTCCTCTATCAATAACCCATTTCCTTTGTGAGTGATTATAACGGTGTATCAATCACTGGGTTCGATCAGGTCGATCGATACAACTGAAATCGATCGACCCAATTGCAGCTCATGTTTGTTAAATCTCGTGAGTAGCACTTCAGTGATCCACCCATCCCCCAAGCGTACTGAGCAGACCTATTGCTTCTCCTCTAATCCCTGAGTGTGTTGGGTTAGATTGTGGCTCGTGGTATTGATGCTGTGAGGAGAATTAGCTCCTCACAGATGCACCTTAGGTGACGTCTCGGTCGAGTAGCACCTCGGTGATCTGGTGCACCCTAGATGAAGATTTTGGGTTCAGTGGACACGTCTCACACTCTTGAATGTGTAGCCATCGAGTTCTAGGCGAGGCGCAGTCCGTGGACAGAGAATTTGGGGTTTGAAGTAAACCCTAATTCCTCCTCCGTTGGGTATCCCTAATTCGGGAAGATGAATAGTGCCGGGTCGAGCCGGACCCCGACCCGCGCCTTTTTGTATTTGGGCCGACAACTAAATAATGAATTTCTGAATTAATTTCCTTCAGTAAATCAATCATATGGTTCTTATTTAAATAAACATTCTAAATGTATTAATAAAATAATTTAATCAATACTTATCCAAGTGGTATGATCCAATATACCATTTTAATCAAAAAAATGCAAGAAATAATAATATAAAATAAAATCAAAGATATAATAGTTAGATTTTAAATAATTGCCTAATCTTTCTCTGTTTGTATTTAAATCATATTAAATTAATTAATTGTCCAAAGATGTTAATTAAGGCCTCTGATTACTCATGAGACCATAAAGAACCTATGTAAATACTTAAAAGTAACTTAGGATCCTTAATTTTGCTAATCACTCCTTAATTACCCTAAAATGAAATTAGTAAATTAAGCCTTGGATTAGTCTCTGATTTTGATGAATCTAGTTTATAATGTCTTCTTAAGTATGTTAGCACCTATAATTGAGTTTAGATCATCTTAGTATGCCCTAATTTCCTTAATCACCTTAATTGGCCTTAAATTGAGATTAGTGCTAATTAGGCTAATTAGATTATCAAACCTTAAGATGGGTGTTTATTCCACTTCATTAATCAATATGAAGCTCATTTAAATAGAATTGAATTAATTTAGATGATTAAATCTTAAAATGCCATTTTTAGTCTTAAGAAGGGTATTTTGGTCATTTTGGCCAAAATAGGTTCAAGCACTCCTTAAGCCTTGAAATTTCAGTAAAGTATCCTTAGTTAACATGTTAAACACCTTTCTGAAATCTGATGTTAACAATATTAAGTTAAGTGAAGAAACCTTAAATTAACTCTTTTTAAGATCTTAAGACCTTAAGTGTTCTTAAAACAACATTATCTTAAGAGTTAAGTCTAACTATCTCAAAGTGTTAGATCCTTAGTTAATAGCTTAATTAAGTTGATCATTAAGCTTGAATCCTAAAAAAAATACTCTTGTAAAATTTTAAATCTAAATTCTAGCTTGTCTAAAGTGATCAAACATTAGATCTTAGATCTTAGATCTTAGCCCTTTAGATCAAACATTAGATCTTAGATCTTAGCCCTTTAGATCATCTGATTGAATTGAATTACCTTCATTTGGAATTCCTTACTTGATTAACTGTTTAATCCTTTTAAAACCTTTCTTACGGGTGTAGGATTGACTCAATCTATAGGATAATATAATTATCCTAAAGATTGGACATAGATATTGGATTCTTAGTTCTTAAGTGATTATTTTATCTTATAATATTAAAATGGCCTTTCATTAAGAACATAGTTTCTAAATCTTTTAGCTTATAAGATTCTAAACATTTAGATTATATTTGGGTGTGAACCCTAGATCCTTAGTAGGATACTACCTTGGATTCAGGATTTGAACTCCAAAGTGGAGTTTGGATCCAGAATCCTTAATCTTGATTTACTTAATTAAGATTTGGGTTAAGAGAAAAATAATAATAATTAAATCATTGATTTATTTACTCAATATTTTATAGTTGTCATATGATTATGAATTAGAACTTGTTAATTTCTAATAATAACATTAAAGTTGTGAATCTGTGATTATACTCGATAGTTGGATATTGGAGATCCTAAACTTGTATCTTCTCAGAATAGTTAGTTGGATAAATTAGACAACAATAAATATCACATAAGTCTAGATTAAATCTCTTGCTTACTTGACTTGATTGCTTTGCACACCTTGAATATTGAGCCTCGTTCCTTGAGCATAATAGGTAACTTAAGATATGGAAGATACATCCCAAGTTAGTATTTAAGAAGCATAGCATTCATTCAGTTCTTTCAATGCTTTCAGTTAGTAGAGTATGTCCTAGCTTAGTTTGCCTCTTCAATTTTAGTTTTGTTGTAGAATAGACTCGGACCTAACTCTGCAGATGTTTAGGATGGATACATGTCTTATTATATAAGTTCAACTCGGACCTAGCACAACGGATGCCTAGGATGGACACATGTTGAACTTTCAGTTCAGAGGCCCTGTATGGCCTATTTCTGTTATGGCAGTACTATGTCTTTGGTTTACTTTTACTTCAGTTCAATTTTTAGTATTTGTTTTGCTTTGACACATGTTTTGTGGAGCCCCCCGTACTGACAACAAGGAAGTACGGTGCTCCAACTGTGGCAAATCCCCAACTTAAGTAAAGTTAGGTAAACCCAACCTGCCTTAAGCCAAGGACTTGTCACCAAGTGCTATAACATTCATCAATATATGTATATATATAAATATCAAAGTAGCGGAAGCAATAGGTGAGTAGTAACATCCACAAGCATACATAGTAGAAGGAGGGAAACAATATAGTAACTCATCGAAATGCAGAAATTAAACACATCCATAATTAATTATTACAAACTGAATTTTTAAAGATGATGAAAATGTCTCTCAATCTCACTGAAAATAAAATACAAGATCTATCTAAACAGCAGCAGCACGATCCTCCTCCTGAACCTGCTCCTCTTCTACGACACTACCCACGAACACGTCCGAATCTAATATTTGTCGGTATCACAAATGCCAGGGCCTTAGCCAACAAAATAAAAAGGTTACAGTTAGACAATTGTATAAGTATATTTTAGGCTATTTTAATGAACTAAATATTTTAAAGATATCACATTTAAATTAATTAAACATGTAAACAATAATAGGTGCAACAAGCTATGAAGAAATGGTAATTATAAACTATCCATTTATAGCCAGCAACTAGTATGAAGAATGACATACAATGCAAAATAAATAAGGTGAGGCTAAAAGCTAAAAAGAAACATTAACTATATTATAATTCTGAACATAACATGCTTATGATCATACTAACACATGCTGAGTATATAAAAGAAACATAAGTACTGAAAACATGCAATTCTAGCATCCTAAACATGCTAATATATATAAGTAAACCATATGAGTATACATACAATATGCTAGTTAAGAAAAGGAAAAAAGAAAAGGCCACTGAGACATGTGGCAAAAGCAAAGCAATCTATGTAAAGTAAAGCTACTGAGATATGTGGTAAAGTGAGAAAGTACTGAAAATAAGGCCATTGAAGCATGTGGCAAAGCAAAGCAGAAAATCTAGCTAAATTAGCAATAAGCCTAAGACATAGTACCGCCATACCAGCCAATAGGCCATACAGGGCCTCCAATATCAATCGATCAATCCCCAGTATAGCCATCCAAATATGCTAGTTCTGAGTTCAGTCTATACAATACTACTACTAAAGAGGCAGACTAAGCTAGGATATATTCTACCAACTACAAACAAGGCAAAACTGAATGATATGCAATTCAATACTAACTTAGGATGTATCATCCATATCATAATTTTTCCTATTATGCTCAAGGAATAAGGCTCAATAACCAAGGTATGCCAAGTAAATCAAATCAAAGTAATCAAGGGACTCAATCTAAACTTATATGATATCTAATATTATATAATTACCAAATCTAGCTACTCTGAGAAGGTACAAGTTTTAGATCTCCAATATCCAGCTATCGAGTAGAATCTCAGATTGACGTCCTTAAAGTTAATATTAGAACTTAACAAGTTCTAATCCAAAATCATGTGATGACTATATAGTTTAAGTAAATACATCAATGACCTAATTTATTAATATTTTACTCTCTTACCAAAATCTTGATCAAGTAAATCAAGATTTAAAGATTCAGGACTTGAACTCCACTTTGGTGTTCAAAACCCAAACCCAGGGGGATTTCCTAATAAGGATCTAGGGTTCACACTCTATTCCAAAGTTAGGGATAAAGAATCCTATAAGCTGAAAGATCCAAGAACTACGAACTTAGTGAAGGGTTATTCTACTGATCATAAGATTAAATAATCACTTAAGAACTTTGAGAATCTAAGATCTATATTCAAACTTTAAAATAATTTCATTATCCTATAGATTGAATCACCCTATACCCACAAGAAAAGCTTAAAAGGGTTAAACAATCAATCATTTAAAAAATTTCAATTGGAAATGGTTCAATTCAAATTGAGGATCTAAGTTTAAGAAATAAGATCTAAGGATCTGATGTTTGATCACTTTAGGCTTTGAACTAGAATTTTACTTAGGAGTTTCTATTTGTATTTCTTTTAGAATTTAAGCTCATAATTTAACTAAATTGAACTTATCAAGTGGTTTTAATAATTGAAATGACTAAATTTAAGTATTAAGCTTAAGTGACTTCTTTAAGGTCACTTAAGATCTAAGTGTCTTAATTAGGGTTTAAATGAAGATTTCTTAAATTAATGATCACATTATCAGTATTATTAGTCTAAGAGTTCAGAGAACATTTCTAATCTATCTTAGGGTAGTTTACTGAAATTTTCAAGGTTTATAAGCATTTAAGCATATTTGATCAAAATGACCAAAATGCCCCTCTTGTGGCCAAAATCAGAATTTTATGGTTTAATTGTCCAAATTACTCATAATCTATTTTAATGTGTCCCATACTAATAAATAAGGTGGGAAATACATTTATCTTGGATTTTGACCACTTAATTAAGCTAACTAGCACTAATCACTTAATTAAGCCAATTTTGGGGATTAGTATATTTAGGGCATCTTAGGGCAATCTAACATTTCCAAATGGTTCTAAAATACTTAGGATAACATTAGGAACCATCTTTATCAAGATCAGAGGCTTAACTATATTTAATTTTACTAATCCCTAATTAGGGTGATTAAGGAGTGATTAAGAGAAATTGATATCCAAAATTAGTTTTGAAGGTTTGAAATTGATCTATAGGGTTCAGGGAGCAATTAGAGCCTTTAATCTCCTCATTTGGATATATATTCAATCTAATATGATTTAAATAAGGATAGCAAAGAGTTGGGCAAATATTTTTAAATCCAACCATTGGATTTGAGATTTTATTTTATATTTAGATTCCTTGTATTTTTCTGATTCAAATGGTATATTGGATCATACCATTTGGATCAGTATAGCCATAGTTATTTAAATAATTTATTATGTATTTTTATTTAAATTAAAACTATAGGTTTTGATTAATTTAATTCACAACTATTAAAAATGTCTTCCGATAATTATTAAATAGATGCGGCCCAAAATCAGAACCGCGCGGGTCATGGGTCAGCCCGGCTCAAGATCCGCGACTTCATCTTCCTCCTCTCGACGGGTCCGATCTAGCCGAGCTTCAGCGCTAAAATTCTCGGCGCTCTGGCGACGACAGCGGCTCAACTCGATCCCTACACGTTCAGGGAGTTGAGACGCATCGACTGGACCAAGAACCCACATTTGGATCCTTCTGGATCGATGGGGTGCTACTCAACCGAGACGCTTTCAATAAGGGCTTCTCAGGCTAATTGTGAGGGGATAATTCTCCTCACAGAGGCCTCAATTCGACTGGATTCGATCCCTACACATTCAAGGAGGTGAGGCGAGTCGAACCCCCATACTATCTTAACCTGAGGTGCAGCCAATCGCTGGGTCCTTACTCAGACTCACCCATGGTTCAGCCGTTAGCTCAATCAATCGATACGATCGATTCAAGCTAGCTTAGCCCCAGGCGATAATTACCACAGGTTCCTTAGGTGGCTATGGTTCACTAGGCGACATCCAGGGCTCATCCAGAGGTCAAAAATGAAATGGAGCTAATGGAATTTCAATGGGGGAAAGGCTGTGCCTGAATTTAGGGTTGCAGGTCTGACCGAGGAGAATTGAAGTGTCCCTAAGCTTCCTGAAGGTCAGACAAAGGCGCACAGGGGGTCTGAACACTAGACGAGCCCTCTATCAGCGGTTCACACTTCAAGAAAAGCCGGGAAAGATCGCTGAGGAAGACGAGAGCTCCAAGGGTTTCTAGCTGCCAATTGAGGGTTCATAGTGAGAAAAAGGACTCACTGTGATTCTCCCAAGGTATTTATAGGCCAAGGGGGCTATGGGGGTGGCTTCCAGATCTCGGGCAATGGAGGGAAGCTCGGACCGAAGGGAGAGGCTCGGGCCAACGACCTTGGGCAATTTGGGAAGATGGCAGCTAGCAAGACGAACATGCCGAGGGCTGGAGAAGAATTTTGAAACTTTTCCCATACTGCCACGCGGCTGGGAGGATCCTGGCTGTCGGGGAGGGGGGGACCAGATGCAGACGGGTCGAGAGGTGGACGATGATCCACTGTGGCTGGGTGTTAGAGCCGTCGGATGGATCGACCGTTGGCTTTGGAAGATCCTGATTGATTACTTAAATGGGTTAACCGGTATTCGTTGGATGCAAGCAATGGATCCAACGCGTAGGATTAGATCCTATCACGGAGGAGATCCCGCCGTTCGAAGGCGCGCGCTGAGATGCGTGCTCAAGTATCAGGTGGCTTGAATGCATGCGTCATTGTCGGGACCCCGCAGCGGATTCGCCGCGGTCCCGACAGCAAATCCTGGTGATTTAAATTTTAATTAAAATTTAATTAAATATAAATAAATTAATTAAATAATATATAATTATTCTAAATATCTCAAATCCAATTTAGGACCAAATGAGCTCCAAAAATTCTCAAAATTTCACCCTTGGCTATTTAGAGTATGAGGAATTTAAAAATGAAATCAGATTTTAATTTGGAGATCAAATTAATATAGATATTTTTCAGGGCTTAAAAATAGCCAAAAATATCAAATTTGCCATTTTAGCTCCGATTGATTCCAAACTTCTAGTGTTAGGTTTAAATGATCCATTGAACCCAATGGAATCAAAATCAAAGCTCAGATTAGCTTAATTAATCTAAATTTAGCTAAGATAATAACTAAGGTTATTATATATTTTAGTGGCTTTACTTTAGTACTTGGCTTGCTTTGCCATACGTCTCAGTGGCTTTACTTTTAGCACATATACTTAGTTGCTTTTGCCACATGCTTAAGTGACCTTTTTCATATTAAATCTGCATGCTTGTATATATATGCTCTTATTGGTTAGTTATTAACTATTTGCATATTTAGGATGCTAGAATTATATGTTTATTTCAGTACTTGTATTCTTTATATACTCAGCATGTATCAATATGATCATAAGCATATTAGGATCAGATTTATTTCAGTAGTTGCAGTTGCTTTCGCTTTTAGCCTCACCTTATTTAATTGGTTCTTTGTATGTTACTTTACATACATATTGATTAGTTATAAATGATTAATTTATACCTATCCCATTCTTTGTAGCTTGATGTACCATATAATGCTTACATATTTAAAACCTTTCTTAAATATTCAGTTCACTTAAATAGCCTAAAATGTACTTAGACAAATTGTTTAATTGTAACATTTTTTTTTGTTAGCTAGGGCCTTGGCATCTGTGATATAGATAAATGTCAAATTTGGAGCTATTCTGTAACAGCCCAAACTCTTAAGCACCAAGATATTGTCCGCTTTGGCCTGAAAGGCCTCACAGTTTTGCCCTCAGAAGATAACTTCCCAGTAGGTCATCAATTATGGGAGTGCTCCCACTTGAGCACGCTTAACTTTGAAGTTCTTATCAGGAACTCAACCATTATCTAAAAAGGCCCATCGATGTCTAAGAGTTTCACTTATTACTACTTAAGTGGGTTTTTATAATCTCCCCAACTTAAGTAACTGACGTCCTCATCAGTATCAACACACAGATCCAAGAACCATTCATTAGGTAGATAGGACTAGAGATGACCCTTATAGGCTCAAGAGGTACCCACAACTATGTAGCACCTTAACCATCATAGGTTCAAGAGGCTGCTCACATGAAGTGGTACTTTTCTATATATGACACTTAGCTCATATCAGACACCCTATGGCTTGCTCTGATACTATTTGTAATAGCCCAAACTCTTAAGCACCAAGGTATTGTCCGCTTTGGATTGAAATGCCTCACAGGTTTTTCCTCAGAAGATAACTTCCCAGTAGGTCACTCATCCTGGGAGTGCTCCTTCCTGAGCACGCTTAACTTTGAAGTTCTTATCAGAAACTCCACCATTATCTGAAAAGGTGCCTCGATGTTTAAGAGTTTAACTTATTACTACTTAAGTGGGTCTTTACATGTTCATAGGCAGTGCTGCAGGAGAGGAGCTGGTGCAGGAGGAGAATCTTCCTACTGCCGCTTCGATAGATTTTCATTTTTCTTATAGTGAGATTGAGAGATCTTTACTTTCATTTAATTCAGTTTATAATAATTAAACTCTAGATGCATTTACTTTCTGCACTTTGAACTGAGTTACTATTTCTCTTACTCCTATATACTTTTCTGTATTATGTTGGGATGTTATATTATACTATTTTTACTTCTTCCACTTTGATTTGTATTGATGTATCTTCGTAGTTCTAGGTGACAAGTCCTTGGCTTATGGCAGGTTGGGTCCTACCTGACTTTACTTAAGTTGGGGTTTTGCCACAGTTGGAGCACCGTACTCCTCGTGTTTATGCTAATATCAATATTAGTATAGCCGTGATGGGTACGAGGCCTCACAGTTGGTATCAGAGAATACCATAAGGTGTCGGAAAGGGATCTATGATTCCTTTCTACCTAATGGACCGTTCTTTTGAAGTGCAAATATTAATATATAACATCCATAACATAGTACTATCAGTAACTCTCTAAAAAATGTAGAATGAAAATACTCATATCCTAAATATCTAGTCATCTATTATTAACAAAAACCAATAAGTTCAACTATTAGGATCAAATGGATCATAAAGAGTCTGACTTGGACTATTATCTATATGCCTTTGAGTTGACTTGGAGTTATAGTTTCAAATGGAGACAAGAGAGCAAATGGCAAGTCAAAGGAGGTTCAATAAAAGGAACCCTAGTCTTGGATAAACTTCTACATCAAATGGCGTACCGAGGGCTTGACTTTCCCATATACGCACAGGAGTGGTTGAACCGAGTAGAGTCAGTTCCGAGGCACATAGAGTTTCTAGAGTCCCTCTAGGTTGACATAGTAACAGATCAGATGCTAGACTATGCGGGAGTCTGGTGGTACGATACCATTAAATAGCACATAAATGCAAGAGAAAGCATCAGGAAGTGACCTTTGAAGATTTTGTGTTGCATTTAGGATTGAGTACATTAAGGACATCTGAGTGATAGTTAGAGTAATTGACATTTCTTAATTTTAGTAGTGCTGTGATTTTTGGTATTTTCTAAATCCTATGTAATCCTTTATTTTAGAAGTAATGAGAATTTTTGTCACTTATTAGAAATTTATTTACTGTCTTCCTTAGAATGATTCTGAAATCTAGATTTGTACTGCTTAATTAGAATGAATTATGGATCACCTCCTACTGCTACTCCAATCAAGAATACCGTTGCTTCGAGCAGTTCTTCAGATGAAGTAGCTCATCTGCGAGCATTGGTGGAAACCTTGTTGGAGAATCAGGCTCAACAAGCACTGGTAATGCAAAAGATGATGTCCGATTGCCCAGTACTAGCCATTGCTACTGCTCGTACTGGTCCTGTTCTGCAACATACTTTTCCTTCCCATCACTCTATGGTTAGTCTTTTCCATAACTTCTTAAGACTAAGGCATTCCACCTTCGGTGGAAACTTATCATCAATGGATACAGCCGACTGGCTAAAAGCAGTCGACAAGAGTCTAATTAGTCTGAAGATCTCAAATTCAGAAGCCATTCGTTTCACGATGCATCTATTTCATATAGAAGCAGAATACTGGTGGGATGATATCCGGAATACAAAATTCTTTGATTATGAACTAGAAGACATCCCTTGGGATGAATTTGTAGAAGCATTCAAGGTTGAACTCATTCCCCCATATGCACAAAATATCATAGCAGACACAATTCTGAGATTAACTCAGGGAGGTTGTTCTGTCGCTGACTACGAAAGGGAATTTTGTAGGTTGATTCGTTTTACTCTAGAGATTACCCACTTCGAATCGACTAAGTGCCATCGCTTTCTTAATGGACTACAAGATTCACTGAAAGATCAGATTATTCCACTTTGCCTGACTAGCTTTTTTGAGCTAATGGAGACAATTAAGGTGCTTAAGCATTATCAATTAGAAAAAGATCTCAAGCAAAAGATGCAATCAACTCCTCTTAGTTATGAAGCCTTCAAAAGGCATAGATCTCACTCTGCAAAGGTCTACCAAATCAAAGCTGCACTCACTGCTGAACCAATTCAAGGCTGTAACAGGCCTCATCCCTATGGCAAGTGTTACCACTTTGGTCATATGTGCTTACACTTGTGAGCGTCCAGGCCACCTGTTCTACCATTGTGCCTATCCAAAGACAGTGGATGGAGTCTAGATTAAGTAGTATCAAAAGAACCAAGTATTCAGAGCAACTTCGCTAAATAGGAGAGAACCAGGTTTGGCAATAATGCCAGCCCCTGCATCTGAAGTCACTCGAGAGCAGCCCTCAGCTCCTAAGTCCCAGAACAATCCCAGGAAGCAGGTAAACAATCGTCCTGTTGGTTTTGCACGAGTGTATGCTTTAACGCCTCTAGAAGCCGCAGAAGACAATAATGTGGTTTCAGGTACACATTTATGAACTTCTCCTTTGTTATTTGCATTTCTGTACCTTAATTATAATAATTTGTTAATGTGATTCGTATAAATAGATTAGGCAAACTATATTTTAATGACTAGCCCTGCAATGTGTTATTTGACACCGGTGCTAGTCAGTCATTTATTTTAAGTGTTTTGCCAACATTCTTAAACCATACTCGTACAATTTGGCAAAATCATTAAGTGTTGGACTTCCATCTGGAGCCCAACTAAGTGCTCACAGGTTTTGTAACATCAAGATTCCATTAAATGGTCAGGAATTTGACTCCAAATTAATCATCCTGCCATTAGCAAACTTTAATATTATCCTTGGGATGAACTGGCTTAGTGATAATAATGCCATGATAAACTGCCTTAAGAAGAAAATCACCCTTCACTCCCAGGGCAAGTTTGAAACTTTTATAGGAAAAGTTAGTACACAACTATCCTTAATCAATGCTATTAAAGCTGAGCAATTGATCAGTAAAGGTTGTGATGCTTATCTAGTCACTATGATGGGTGAAGCAAAGGAAAGTGCCCGCCTCTCTAATTATAAAGTAGTTAAGGATTATGCCGATATATTCCTTTAAGATTTGCCTAGTGTACCTCCTCCCAGAGAAGTAGAGTTCTTTATTGAATTAATTCCGGGTACCCAGCCTATATCTAAAGCACTATACAGAATGGAGCTAAAGGAACTTTAAGAACTCAACGAATAGTTATAAGAGCTCTTGAATAAAGGCTTTATTAGGCCAAGTATGTCTCCTTGGGGAGCACCCGTTCTATTTGTAAAGAAGAAGGATGAATCTATACGAATGTGCATAGATTATCGTGAACTAAATAAAGTCACTATAAAGAATAAATACCTATTGCCTAGAATTGATGATTTGTTCAACCAACTGTCTGGAGCTGTCGTATTCTCTAAGATTGACTTAAGATCTGGATATCATCAATTGCGAGTAAAAGAAGACGATATAGGATAGACCGCTTTCCGTACTCGCTATGGTGATTTTGAATTCTTAGTGATGTCTTTCGGACTCACCAATGTGCCATCAATCTTCATGGATTTGATGCAGCGAGTTCTTAAGCCATGCTTAGATAAATTTGTAATCCTCTTTATTGACGATATTCTCATCTATTCTCGAACGTTAAAAGATCATGAAGATCATCTGAGGACAGTATTAGAATCTCTGCATAAACATCAACTATATGCCAAGTTCTCCAAATACAAATTTTGGCTCAAGTCCATTACATTCTTGGGACATGTAGTTAATGCCCAGGGTATTCGTGTAGATCAAAATAAAGTAAGTGCTATTTAGGACTGGGTTCAGCCTAAGTTAGTCATTGATATTAAAAGCTTCTTGGGATTAGCTAGATAGTACAGAAAGTTCATTAAGGGATTTTCTCAGATCGCCTCGCCTTTGACTAAACATCAACTATGTGCCATCAATCTTCTCAGGAAGCATTTCAAACCTTGAAGGATGCACTCTCTATCGCTCCAGTACTTGTTATGCCCAAGGAAGGCTTGAGCTATCAGGTGTACACCAATGTCTCTAGAGTTGGCCTAGGTTATGTGTTAATGCAAGAGGGTTAGGTAATCACTTATGCCTCTCGTCAGTTAAAACCCCATGAGAAGAATTATCCAGTTCATGATCTTGAATTTGCCGTTGTAATCTTTGCTCTAAAAATCAGGTGACACTATTTATATAGAGTTCAGTGTTCAATTTTCACTGATCATCAAAGCTTAAAGTATATCTTCACCCAAAGAGAACTGAATTGCTGTTAGAGAAGATGGTTAGAGCTTATTAATGATTATGATCCGAGCATTTAGTATCATCTAGGGAAAGCAAATGTAGTGGCTGATGCACTTAGCCGTCGTGCTACTTTATCTTCCATGATTGCTTCCAGTTCCTTAGACCAAGAGTTTCATAAGTTAAAGATTTCTCTAGTCAGTGGTGATGTGTTGGGTTCTGTTCTAACAAATATCAATGTGGAACCAATATTCCATAGAGATGTCTCTATCTCACAAATTAAGGATGATGATTATTTGAGAATCAAAGCAGATATTGAAGGCAGTCATCGTCATGAGTTGCAAATGTATAATGGTGTAATTTATCAAAAAAATTGTTTGTGGATTCTTAAATCATGCATCATGAAGTTTTGATTGAAGGCCATAACTCTAGGTATCACATCCACCCAGGCAGTACGAAGATGTACCAAGATCTAAAGCAATCATTTTGGTGGTCCTGTATGAAGAAGGATGTAGCTGATTTTGTGGCTAAGTGTCATGCCTACAATTTGGTAAAGGCCGAGCACCAAAGACCTGGTAGTCTTCTACATCCATTAGAAATTCTTAAATGGAAATGGTTCGATATATTTATGGATTTTGTCATGGGATTGCCTCGCGCAAAAATTGGTGCTGATGCAATCTAGGTTATAGTAGACCGTTTAACTAAATCAGCGCACTTGCTTCCTATCCGTCAGACTGACTCTGTTGAGAAGTTAGCGAAGCTCTATATCAAAGAAATTGTCAGGCTGCATGGAATTCTGAAATCAATCGTATTTGATAGAGATAACAGATTTACTTTTAAGTTTTGGCAGACTGTGCATCAAGATCTAGGTACTACTCTAGCTATGAGTACAACCTTTCATCCTCAAATGAATAGTCAGATTGAAAGAGTGAATCAAGTTCTGGAGGATTTGCTTAGGCTGTGTGTTCTTGATTTTGCCAGTTCCTGGGAAGATCATATTCTGTTAGTGGAGTTTGCTTACAATAAGAGTTTCCAAGCCAGTATTAAAATGGATCCTTATGAGGCATTGTATGGTAGAAAATGTAGTACTCCACTAGCTTGGTTAGAAACAGGAAGGACTCAACTTTTTAGTTCATAGTTAGTTGAAGAAACTAATAAGAAGATTCATTTAATTCAGTAGAGAATTCATTCAGCTCAAGATCGTAAGAGCAAGTATCACGATGCACATCATTATCTCCTAGAATTCAATGTAGGAGATTCTGCTTATTTGAAAGTCAATCCAATGAAGGATGTTTATAGATTCAGTGTAGCAGGGAAACTCAGTCCCCACTATGTTGGACCTTTTGATATTTTGGCCAAAGTAGGATCATCTGCCTATAGGTTAAATCTTCCTGATGACTTTGCAGCTGTTCACAATGTGTTTTATGTATCGTTATTAAGAAGATGTCTCAGAGACCCTTCTCACATCGTTTAACTTCCAGCAATAGAAATTCAACCTGATCTTTCTTATGCCGAAGAACCAATCAAAGTCTTAGCTCATGATCAGAAGTAGCTAAGCAACCGTTTAATTCCTATGGTCAAAGTCCAGTGGAAGAATCAATATTTGGAAGAATCTACTTGGGAGAAAGAAGTGGATATGCATAATAAAAATCCACAACTTTTTGAAAGTCCAGGTACTGTTCTTTTCTTTCCTTCTGGTTTTATTTAGCTATTTCAGTCTTTGTAGTACTTTCTTCACTAAGTGATGTTGGGGACAACATCGTTCTTAAGTGGGGGAGTTTGTAACAACCCTAGTTGCTACCATAGCTAAGTTTAGATTAATTAATTTAAAGCAAGTTCTAATTTTGATTTCATTAAACTCAATAGGTCATTTAAACCTAATCCTAGAAGTTTGAAATCAATCGGAGCTTAATTGAGAATTTTGATATTTTTGCCTATTTTTGAGCCCTGAAAAATACCTAAATTAATTTGATCTCCAAATCAATTTCTGATGTCATTTTTGATTTTCTCATACCCTAATTAGCTAAGGGTAAATTTTTGAGAATTTTTAGAGCTCATCTAGTTCTAAATTAGATTTATTAATTTAATAGAAATTAAGTAATTAATTAAATAAATTTTAATCAATTAAATTAATTTATTTATATATTTTATATTCCAGGATTTGCCGTCGAGACCACGACAGATCCGCTGCGGGGTCCCAACAACGGGGCAGCATACCCGTATGGTTGCCCATCACACATCCTAACGCATTCGAAAAACTTAAAATCATAAATTATTGTTCAATAGAAATGATTTATAAATAATTAAAATCCTTATATCATAAGGAGAAAAATGACACTAAGTAGGTCAAATTTGGACAATATTGGAAAATTAGGGTTTTTGTGACTCCTAATTAGGGTTAAAAAGTGATTAAGAAAATTAGGATTAAAATGTTAAATTTAATTTTATATTATTGTTCCTCACATTTTTATGAGTGAAATAGACTATTTGATCATTTAATTTGGACATTAAATGATCAAATTAAGTCACATGAAATGATGAAACTAATTTGTAATTAATTAATTAATCCTAAATATTGACGAATTAGAATATTTACCAAAACAAAAATTAAATTACATATTATTAATCTAGTCATTTTTGTGATCAAAATGGTATAAAATATTATTTGTATTTGTATTTTTAAAGTTATAATAAGAATGAAATTGGGTTATTTAAAATTAAGTAATTACATATAACGAATTATTCAAAATCATTAACTTTTGATTTAATTGCAGCCGGCACAGAAGGCAAGAAGGCGCAGAATTTTCGGACAGACAGCAGTCAGCGGTGCTTAAGACGATGTGTGTCACTCCCAGAATGCACGCTGGAAAAGTACTGACGACACGGTCTAGTAGCTGAACCGGTCCCGGCTCAGCGAAAACTCTCAGATCGAAGGAGGGACGGTTCGAACCGCTTCGTCCCAAAAATGCAAGGACCGGAGGCATTCGATTTAGGGTTCTCAACTGTAGTCGACTCCGTAGGTTTCACGACTAGATCTTCCCACCGGCGTGGAGATTTCAACAAGACCTATGTACGGGACCCAGATATATTACGTAAACTCGACTGAAGTGCAAATCATATGATGCCCTAGATGGATTAAGAGACATTTTACAGATAACGCATGGCTGATCGATTAGGCTTAATGGCATTCAATTTAACTTAATATAAATCACTAAATAGAATAACAACATTCCATATAAGTTAATTAAATATTAGGATGCAGTTATAGGATCGACGGAAGTGAACTTAGAGTATACCTGAATTTGCGAAGCTAGATGATGCATCGATCACTCATAGGTTCGACTAGCCCGATCTTTTCCCTTCGCGTCTCCGAAGCCTTGCTAAGCTTTTAGCATGAATCAGAAGCAAAAATGGAGGCAATAAAGAGTTTGCTAGGGCTTAAGGGTTCGGCAATTCAGCTGGAGCCTCCGGACGATCCTCATATGACACCATTGATCGTGTCTGAGCATGACGGGCTGGAAACAATCGAGACCGTCCGTTTGATTACTCGATCGGACGGTCTGATCTGGCTAAGAAGTGAAGTTAAGGGGAAAGCCATTGGATCAGATCTAATTAAATCGCAACGGTCGAGATTTCAGCAGACCGCGGTTCCATGCGATGGCCTCCCTCGCGTAATCCGTGTGGAAACAAATAAATAGCTAAAAATAATTTTATTTATTATTTATATTACTTAATTTAAATACTTTATTAAATAATTACTTATACACATTTTAATTAATCAAAATTAAATAACCAAACGCACTTCGAAAAATCCCAAAAATTCATCTTTAATTAATTGAGGTGTGGAGAACTCAAAAATGCTATCAGATTTTTGATCGGAGGTCAATTTAAATATCTTAATTTTCTGGGTATTTAAAATATTATTAAAATATTTAGGGAAAATTAAACGATTTTCAAACACTTCTAAAATACCACACCTAGCTAATTTGGGTGTGGTGAGTCCAATGGTGGATATTATTTTTGATTCTGAGGTCTAAATAAATTAGGCATTCTCAGAATTATCAGAAAATTATGAAATGTTGGAAATTGTCAAACGATCTCTAAATCGCACGAAATTTAAAATAGAGACTTCTAATACTATTATAAGAACAATGGAAAAGGATTTGAGTCAATTTTGTTACTAATTGATAGGTATCAACACTAGGGTTGTTACACTAGCTCTCAGCCAAGGATCACTACAGTGCGCCGCAGCGACCGCGCCTTCGGATATCTGGCGCCATAGGGCGTAAAAGTTGCAGTGCGCCACAGTGCAGAAATCCTATAACAACTGATAAATCCATAATTTATATCTTAAATAAAAGAAAGTTCATTCATATTTCATATTAAAACTGCTTTCTTAATCCAATTTTATCTATTTTTCTGGAAAAATTCCTATCCAACAAATTTTGAAGAATTCTGGATATTTTCCCAAATTTATGAAGGAAATTTGCTGCCGCGCGCTGTAGCGTGCTGCGGCGTCCCTCCTTGCCAGGCACTGGTGCTACAGCGCACTGCTGCGAAGCATGTTGCGAAGCACTGGCGCTACAGCGTGCTGCAGCGGAGCAACTCACGAAATGCTGGCGCTATAGCGCGCTGTAGCGGACCTAGTTGCGAATCGCTGGCGCTATAGTGCGCTGCAGTGATGCATGTTACAAAGCGCTGGTGCTACAGTGCAATGGAGTAGACCAAGTTGTGAATCACTAGAGCTATAGCGCACCGCAGTGCACTACAGCGACCCTTCATTGTATGAACCAAAACTCCCCAGCGTGCCATAGTGGCCTACTTTGCAAAAATTTTCCGCTATAGCGCACTGCAACGGCCTGCCGAAATTTCATCTGAGCAGAGCATTAAATGCGGCTGGGACAAGACCCCCAACCAGCACCTTGTCTCCTACCATCATTCTTTCTGCAGCAGGTCAAATATTTATAGGGAAAATTGTCATGTGAAGATTAAATAATGGAAAAGCAATGGTCACCTCATCTATCAAGTTGAATTGGCCATCACTGCTCTAGAATTTTTAATGGAAAATGCAGATTTTTGAAATGTAAGGAGGAAGAAGCAGCCCACCTCCATAAATACCACATCTCTTGTCATAAGAGAGGTTCCCAACTTGGCTCACTACAACCTAAGTAAGGAAAGGTCTGCATAGATGAGAAGGAGAACTCTCCAAGGGTGGAAGAACCCCTCTTGCTAAGGAGAAGAAGGAAAAAGGAAGCACTAGGGACATAGGAGAAGCAACCACAAGCAAAGAAGTGGAAAAGTCCAGAGAACTTCCATGGAATGTTCCTTGTATCTTCTAAACTCTTGTCTTTGTTTTTCTTAGTTGATCATTAAAGAGTCTTTATCCATGTATGTATTCTTTTTCATCTCTTTTGTAATGGAGAGCTAAACCTCCCTTGGGGAGGGTTGGGGCAATCCCACATGTATTGAATGATACTATGTTGTATGAAACTTTCCTCAAGCTTAAATAAAACTTGTGTACTCAATAACTTGTTAAACAAATGTGAAGAACTATTATGGACTTTAATGAGGACCAAAGGACAAAGGACTAAATGAAATTCAAGGATTAAAAAGTCTTGTGCTCCATAGCTCACTCTTAGTCTTGATGCTGGATTCATGGGTGCATGAGAGCTTAGAACTATGTGAGAAAGTTCTTGAGCTCAGTGCACCTTGATCTATGTTTAGCTAAAGAGTAAAAGCGTGTGATGCTAAGACCCACTAATTGAGCTCCATTGCTTAGCATATTTGAGGGTGGGAATAGATTCATTGAGTGCTCATGAACGATGTGACATAGTCATTGAGCCCAATAAAATCACTACCTCATCTAAACTATGCTTGATGCGCGTAACGCTCTTAGTGAAATTAATGCTTGTAAGATCTTAATTACACAACCCTCATCTCCATGATCAAGAGATGAGAGGAAAACTAAAAAAAATCTAAAATCTTATAAGGATCTTTGTGCTGAATAGAACCAACTGTGTGTTCATTTCATGCACGAGGTTTGAACTTGTAGATCTTTGAGTTAAAACTCTAAGAAAGACAATATGCACTTGATTAAAAACCAAGTAAAGAAAAGATGAATGCTTGAGGAATCATCATAATAAGTTATCTATCATATCATGTGGGAGAAACCCAACTCTCATCTTCCTTTTATGAGAGTTATTTTCTACTTAGAGTTGTCGTGCTTGTTCAGGAACCAAATTTAATAATATATTAATAGCTTAAACATTAGTAACAAAACAATAATTCCCTGAGGTTTGATAAATCCCAGAAATTAAACTTTTCACTTATTACTTCAGACCACGTACACTTGCGTGAAAGTGCATACGTATTTTAGGTCTGTCAACAACCCAAGTTGTTACCCAATCTGATTATGGCTAATCTGTGATGGCCCAACCCCGTCGTGGTCTTGTTAACTCTTAAGTTAACATGATTACGGTGGAGGGGTCATCTAAATGACAAGGCCCTTGCTTATGAATAGGTTAGTGACTAATATTAACCTATTATAATAAAAAACTTTGTCATTTCTCATAAGATATTATCATTAAATAAAAATAAAAGGCAAGCAGAGTGCGAAAGCATATGTACAAACATCCATTCATCATATAAATACAACACAGCAGAATAAGTAAATAGCTGAAAGTAAAGTTTGACCTTGTATTATTATAATATTTAAATAGTTTTAAAAGACTGGAATATAACACTCATCCTCACAAGTGCAGAAAAGAAACTAAGAATCTTTAGAAGCCAGGATCTCCTTCTGAACTTGATCTTCAGAAGGTTCTATCACCTCGAAAAGCTCAGATTCTGCTATTATCGATTTCACCATGATAGGATCCTAGCCAACAAAACAAAAATCTTAGTTAGAAAATTGTCTAAGTACATTTTAGAGTAATCAATTTATTAAGTTCATTAGATATCACCATAACAAGTAAGAACAAAAGCATAATAGGAGCGAGAATGCGTAAGAAAGAACAAGATAAAGTTATAAATAAATAGTTTATAACTGAAACAACTAGGAAGTAAGCACATACCTCCTCTAAGCAACTACAACAAGGTCAGGTAAGTATAAAACAAGACTAGAAAGAAAAATACATCATAAACATGCTTATGATCAATCGAAAATTATGCTAATTGACATAAAAGTAAATGAACATGTAAATCAAGTAAGTAATTAAAAGTGAACTAGCATCCTATAAATGCAAACAATAAGTAAAACTAGCATTCCATAAAAAGAAGTAAAATTAGCAATACTGAAGAATAATAAGTAAGCAAGTGCTAAAATGTAAATTAAAGTAGTAAGTATGAACTGAAATAAAATAAATAATTTAAGTTAGAAATATACTTAAATTAGTAATGCTAACAAAGGTATAAAAGGATATAAGGCATGAAGTTTATAGTCTAACGTATAACATCCTAGCCAATTTTAGGCCTAGACTTGGTTAGACTTACTTTAGACAGACATATACCACCCTAGCCTGACATAGGTCCAGGTTTGGCCTGTACTAAAGTCTAGGTATAGGAAAAAGGCATACTAATAAGGTTACATTCTAATAATTAAATGTTAAACTTGATAATGATGATGACATATGCAAATATTATTATGTAAAATAAGGTTAACATGAAACACTTACCAAATATTCTATACCTAATATATGTGAACAAGCTATAAAGGTTCAAAATAAGGTAAGCATAAGCATCAAAATCAAAGTGAGCAAGAGACTCTACAAGAGGACATGTGATATCCATTTGTTATCTAATTTAATCATTCTATCTATTTTAAGTTACATAAGTTCAGGATCTTCAGGTCCTACTATCGAGTGTAACTCAGATTCACGACCTTATAAGTTGGAAAATAATTAGAATTGACCAGGTTCTAATCTTTTTAAATTAATATCGACTAAACAAGTTAAATAATAAATCAAACGTTCTATTTTAATGTTTTATCATAACCCCAACCCATCTTGATTGATCAAATCAAGATGAAAAGATTAAGAATTAAACTCCAAATATAGGGTTTAATCACTTAATCCAAAGGTTAATCTAAGGATCTAAGGTTTAATAGCCCATATCTCACAGATTTGATTAAGGCAAATCCTAATGATTAAATCAATCTCATTAGGATAGATATCTATCCTAAATTCTAAGGTTTAAATATCAAATAATCATTAAATAAACTAAAAAAAATCTATAAACTAGTAAACTCAAGGCTTCACTTATTGAGTAACCCAATTTACTCAATAGATAAATTCTGGCCTAGGATCTATTCCAAATCCTAGGAATTAAAGCTCTTAAGTACTAAAAGTAACACCTAAACACACATCTTAACTAGTGTTATAAGATGTAAAATACCAAAATTTTATTTTTAATTGTTTATTAATATTTAAATAATTTTGACCTCAGATTAAAAATTTGACTTCACCATTACATTCACCACCCCCAATTTAGCTAGGGGCGAAGTTTTGAATGCATTTGGAAGTCGTTGAATTTTTGACGAATATTTTAATATTATTTAAATATCTGAAAATTCGAATAATTAAAAACTCGTCGGATCGAAAATTCGAGTGCACCGTTGCGTTTAGAACCCCTCAATTAGCTATGGGTGATTTATTGAAAATTTTATGAATGCATTTAATTAACTAAATCAATTAATGAAATAGGTTAATTTAAATAAGTAATATTAATATTATTTAATATTGTTAACGGCGCCGTCACTACTTGCTTGCGCCGTTTCCTGTTTTTGTCGCATCTGACGGCTCAGCCTGACCGTTCGATCACAGATCGAACGGTATCCCTTTCTCCTTCTTCCGCGCATCCGCGTGTCGCGCAGGGTTCGCACGCAGCACGCCACTCTACATCCGCGCGTCCACCACCGCCTAAGGGATGCTTGGGACCTCCGTTTTAACCTAGTTAGGACCCGAAAAAAATAAGATGCTTGACCTGAATTTCCTTTCCTTTTTTTTGTTTCTCGATCTACCAATATTTCTGAAGCATTTCCGAGGACTCTTCATTCGTCAACCATTCATTATAGGTATCCTTTTTCCCATTCAATCTTCAGTCGATCGAATATTGATGATTAGTTTATTAAGTTTCTTTTGCAAATCCATTGTGTATTGATGTCAATTGGATCTTCGTTCGCTTGAAATGTTCGTCGCTAACCCTAGGTGTCGAGAGGGTGAGGAGAAGACGAAGCGACGTGTGCGCGAACCTGACGTGTGGGGTGGGACCCGCTGCCGTCGCGCCCGTCTGATGGAGTGGGGCCCACCTGCAGAAGATTAAGTTATTTATAAAGATAAAGAAATTAGATATATATATATATATATATATATATATATATATATATATATGTATGTATTAAACTGATGAATCTTAAAATATATGTATGCTTAGTATCTTAAATAATTATATTCAAAAGAGAATCTGTTATTAAGTCAAATAATTAGTTCAAAACAGAAAATAGTTTTATTTAATTAACAATACTATTAATAGGAATATTTTAATTCGATTAATACTAAATATTCAAATATCATTATCTCACAAAGTATAAATCCAAATGACACAAATAAGTATATTATATTAATCAGCGAAAAAATCAAGAAATATTTTAGTGCCATCCAAATTTCAGTAGGATTAATATTTTTATTTTACGATATTAAATAAATCAAAATATGTTACAAATAATCAAATAATCATAACTTTTAATCCATTAATCCAAACATACCCATTATGGGTCTCAAAATACTAAAAAAACCATAAGGAATATTTTAGTAGTATTAATTTTGTTGTTTGGATTAAATTTAGACTAATCACAATTAGGACATAACCCTAATTAAGCCTTTAACCCTAAAAACTTCAAATAGCCATAAGTAAGTCAATTTAGCTCCAAATTAGGTGATCCAAATATCAATTTAGATTAGAAAAACCTAATTTACAGTAAACTGCAAAAATATTTAGGATCCAACAATTAGATTTCCTAATAAATCCTAAACATCCTAAAAACTTGATTAGTGAATATTAGCAAAGCTAATGATCCAAATTGAGTAATTTCAGTTTCAAAAGACTCATAAAGTGAATTAGAACCTAGCTGTATAATTAGTTTAAAAATTTTGTGACTAAATTCACTAATAACTCACTAATCACACTAAACCTTAATTATTAACCCTAGAAATTGTATTGGCTATAACTTAACCAATACATATCAGAATTTGATGATTTTGGGTTCTATAAAAACCTTAGGATATAATCTATAGTAAACTAACATAAATTCTAAATTTCATTAAGGGTAAAGTTACTATTATGCCCTTATAAGTTCAAATTCCCAATTTGACCTTATAAGACATAATAATTAAGTAACTAAATAAATAAATCAAATATTCAAATATTCATTATTATTACAAATCATGTTAAAATCATAAAGCATTAAATTAATGAAATAAATTATTTTTGGCAGATCAAAGAGATTAAATTGGTTGATTTTGTATCAAAACAGTCAGATACGTAAATTTACTTATAAGTTTCATTTCAATATTCTTATTTTGAGCCATTTCATTTGAGCACTATTTATTACAAAATTGCTTACCGCTATTAAACCTGCAAAAGAATGATATCAAATAGCATGTAACAAAAAGATGAAAAATGATATATATTATTATGGTGTTTGTCTTTGGAGGGTGGAACACAACACTGAGAATCTGTACAGATTGGGCCTGTTGGCAGCCCCTGGGAGTTATATGGAGGGATTTATCCCTTGTAGGAAGTGGGAAAATCCAGAAGAAAGACATGCCATCAGTTCCTATTTTGAGTAAGCTATCGACGGGTAGCGAGATAAGCTTCCTACAGGTTATGCCTATGGGTTTACCCATTTGGGTTCAGGAGTTTATGGAATCAACTTATTGTTACAAATGCTTTTGATAAAACTTATTTATTTCATGCTTTACAGTTATATTGAATTTCACAGCTAATATGCAAGGCAAAATTTAAATTTGAAAAAAATTGCTTTTCTTTCATTTCAGTCATTTCCATATTTGATTTATGCTTATTATAGGATGCTAGAATACTCTTATAAGAATGATTTGTGTACTCCTACTTGACTGGTAAACTGTGTTTTTTAGGTTTTGAGAATTAAAGTTTAGAGGATCTACCAAATAAAAAGAGAAGAAATAAAGAAACGAGAAAATGTGAATATTTAATCTTTATTGTAAATATTAAACTATGTATTTCATATGTATGGCTCTGAATGTAAATGTGAACATTTATGTATTTTAATTCCTTTATTTTCATAAATGCATATTTTCAAATGTATGAATCATTCTTTAGAGGCTCTCAAACTTTGATCCCCAATCATAACAAAATTGGTATCAGAGCGAAGTTTGGGACAATCTAAAGAATGATTTATTAGAGCCAACATTATGAATACAGTTTTGAAAAATGCTAGATTATAATAATTAGTAGTTAGATTTTAAGTTGGAGAGCGTAATAAGTATAGCTTATTATTTTTCTAGATTATGGAGAGCCATAATCAAAACAACAACAACCAATCTCAGGAGAAAAATGTTCCTCAAAATACCCCAAGCCATAATGAGACTATTTCACCTAACGTTGAAGCAGTCTACCCTTTTGATTATAGTGGAGAAAATCAGATGCTCCAATTCATGAATATGATGAGTCAATTCATGAACAGTCAACAAATCCAGAACCCAAATCCTATTTTAATCTAGAAGAAGGCAGTAAATGAAGATATGCATACTTTTCTCAAACTCCAGCCTCCGAGATTCAATGGCAAGGCAACTCCGTATCAAGCTGAAGAATGGATTCAAGGATAGAAAAGGAATTTAGATGTGCTAAAAGTTCTGAAGATCAGAAAGTATTCCTAGCTACCAATCTTCTGACTGAAGCTGCAGAAGAATGGTGGAAGACAACCAGAACTACTACATTCCATAATAAATCAGAAGAAGAAATTCAGTGGGAAGAATTTGTGAAGACATTAGGCAAGTATGTGCCCCAGTCTGCCAGGCAGACAATGAGAAAAGAACTATTGAATCTGAAGCAAGGAAGCCATTCAGTTATAGAATATGAGGAAGAATTTACACGTCTAGCTAGCTTTGTTCCAGAGATGGTTACAACTGAGGAAGTCAGGTGTCACTTGTTCCTTAATGGATTAAAGAATAATTTTTAGCATATTCTAACACCTTATCAAATTTCAAACTTTGCTCAATTAGTAGAGAAAGCCAAGCTCATGGAAGCTCAAGAAGAGCAGTACTCCTCAAGAATGACTAAGAGGCCAGCCTTTTCTCCCAATTTTTCATCAAAAAGGTAGCAATTCTCAAGACCTCAAGGGAGTGTTTATAATATTCAAAGTAAACCCAGTGGACCTGCTCCAAGAACACCAAACACTTGCAGACTTTGTGGAAGAATACATAGTACAGATAAGTGTTTTACCGATGAAGGTCAATGCCACTGATGTGGAAGAACAAATCATTCAATAAAGTTCTGCCGTGCTACTTACACAGTAAACGGGCATCAACTCCCAAATCAAGGTAAGGCAATTATGAGAAATTAGGGTAGACCACCAGTAAACTAAGGAAACAACATTGCATCTTCCAGTAATACAAGGAATAATCCAGCTCAAGCCAAAATTTTCAATTTATCTCAAGAAGAGGCCAGAGATGAACCTGATGTGGTCACAGGTACCATTTTATTATTCCAGCACCCTTGTTCAGTTCTTTTTGATTCTGGAGCTACGCATTCTTTTATTGCATCAAAATTGGTCCAATAATATTTATTACCAGTAGAACAACTTTCTTCAGCACTTAAAGTCAATCTACCATCAGAAGAATTCTTAAAAATAAGTATCTTTTGTAATTGTAAGTTAAATATAAGTGAAATCTCTTGGGAAGCTAAACTCACAGTCATCCCTATAACTACTTTTGACATTATTCTTGGGATGGACTGGATAAGTCAGAATAAAGCATTATTTGATTGTGCAAAAAAGAGAGTATATGTTTACAGGGGAAGTAGGAAAGTGACATTTATTGGTAAAAGAAGTGCAGTTATTAGTCTCATTCTAGCAAATAGAATTGAAAAGTTTATTAGAAAGAAGTACCCCATATTCTTAACTCTACTCTCAAGTTTTAATGTTAAATCTACAACTTTAGAAGAAACTCATATAGTAAATGAGTATGCAGATGTTTTCCCAGAAGAACTTCTAAGGTTACCACCTCAAAGAGAAGTAGAATTCAGCATTGATTTAAGTCAAGGAACGAATCCTTTATCAAAAGCTCCATACAGAATGGCACTCAAAGAATTAGAAGAACTTAAGAATCAACTTCAGGAGTTAACTAGAAAAGAGTTTATTAGACCAAGTAATTCCCCATGGGGAGCTGCAGTCTTATTTGTTAAGAAGAAAGATGGGAGTATGCGCCTATGTATTGATTACCGGGATTTGAATAAAGTTACCGTTAAAAACAAGTACCCATTACCAAGAATTGATGATTTGTTTGATCAATTAGTTGGTGCTTCAATATTTTCCAAGATTGATTTGAGATCTGGTTATCACCAACTCCGTATCAAAGATGAAGATATTCCGAAATCTGCTTTTAGAACGCGTTATGGGCATTATGAATTCTTGGTAATGCCTTTTGGGTAAACCAACGCCCCATCCTATTTTATGGATTTGATGCAGCAAATAATGAAACCCTACTTAGATTCATTTATTATCATCTTCATTGATGATATATTAATTTATTCTAAAAATGCTAAGGAGCATGAAGAGCATCTTAGGATTAACTTGAGTTTGTTAAGGCAACATCAATTATATGCCAAATTCTCAAAATGTGAATTTTGGCTTCAATCAGTAACTTTCTTAGGCCATGTAATTAGCAAAGAAGGAATATCAGTTGATCCAAGCAAAATAAGTGTAATTCAGGATTGGCCCCAACCTACTTCAGTAACAGAGATACGCAATTTCTTGGGACTAGCTGGTTACTATCGTAAATTTGTTAAGAACTTTTCCCAGATTGCAGTTCCTCTTACTCGTCTTACTCAAAAAGATGTGCTTATGTATGGGATTCATCTTGTGAATCTGCATTTCAGAAGTTAAAAGAATGTCTAATATCAGCTCATATTCTAGTTTTGCCAATTAAAGGAAAAGAATATCAAATTTATTGTGATGCTTTTGGAATCAGATTAGGCTGTGTTCTTATGCAAGAAGGAAAGGTTATAGGCTTCGCATCTAGATAGCTTTAAGTTCATGATTTGGAATTTGCACTTAAGATCTGGAGACACTACTTATATGGAGTAAGATGTGAAGTCTTCACTAATCACCAAAGTTTGAAGTATATCTTTACTCAGAAAGAGATAAATTTAAGACAACAAAGATGGTTAGAGTTAATCAAGGATTATGACTTATCAATTTAATATCATCCTAGAAAGGCAAATGTAGTAGTAGATGCACTAAGTCAAAAGGCAATTTCACATTTGCATATTTTGACCTCTAACCCTATCTTACTCAAGGAAATAAAAGATCACCAATTAGAAGTCGTATTATCATCAAATGTTAATCTATTTCAAATGATAGTAGAATGCTCATTAATGGATGAAATTAAAGAAGCTCAACATCTTGATGAACAATATAGCTCCTTGGTTATATCTATTCAATCAGGAAAGCTTCTAGAATTGAATTTGGATTCAAATAAGAACATTTGGTGTGGATCTAGAATTTGGATACCTAATAAAGATGAGCTAAGATCTAAAGTATTGAAAGAAGCTCACCATTCCAAATATTCAATTCATCCAGGAAATAGTAAGATGTATCAAGATTTGAAATCATACTTTTGGTGGCCAGGAATGAAGAGAAGTATAGCTGAGTTTATATCAAAGTGTGAAGCTTGTAACCTGGTAAAAGTAGAACATCAGAAACCAGGAGGATTACTCCAATCTCTAGCTATACCTCAATGGAAATGGGAAGACATTTCTATGGATTTCATAACGGGGTTTCCTTGTTCAAAATCCAATATTGATTCTATTTGGGTAATTGTGGATAGGCTTACAAAATCAGCACACTTTTTACCCATTAAGCAGATAGATACAGTAGACAAATTGGCAAGGATCTATCTAAAAGAAATAGTAAGATTGCATGGTATTCCAAAAACCATCGTTTCTGATAGAGATAGCAGATTTACTTCAAAGTTCTAGAAAGCAGTTCATCAAGATCTTGGTTCCCAGCTCTGTATGAGCACTTCTTTTCATCCACAAACTAATGGACAAACTGAAAGAGTGAATCAAACTCTAGAAGATTTTCTTTGCCTTTGTGTATTAGATTTTGTAGGAAGTTGGAATGATCACCTTACATTAATTGAATTCTCTTATATAAAAGATCAAATTTTAATCAAATTTTGATCTAGGGTTTAAAAGATCAAATTTTGATCTAGGGTTTCAAATCAAAAATTTTCTGCAGCAAAGTGCTTCTTACTATCTAATATAAAACTAGACAGCAATTACACAAATTTTGGGTGATTATTAAGCCTCATGAGATCAAATTAATAAATTTGACTCATAGGGGCATTGACTTAATTAGGGTTAGGTCCTAAATGTAATTAAGCTCAAACTAATCCAAATAACAAAATAAACATTCTCAGATTATTCCTTAAGGTTTGCTGATCATTTTAAGACCCATATTGGGTATGCTTGGGTTATAGAATACAAAGTTATGATTAATTGAATGAAATTGCAAATTTTGATACTTAAATAAATACCTTAAATGTCACTAAGTAAAATATTGGTCATACATCAAAATTAATAGCATCAATAAATTTCTCATATTTTTTTGATAAATTTGATATATTTATTTGCATTATTTGGACTTATATTTATTAAGTTATGCTTATTTAAATATTAGGCATTTCCATTTTAATTAATTTCATTCAATATTTATAATATATTTTTATATAATATCTGATTTTTAATTTATACAGATGGTGGTCCCACACATGACACGTGTCCTACAGTGATTAGCCGAGATAGGCGAGCGTGGCCCACCGCTGTCTCGGGCGAGACATTCAGACCGATTGATTTGCCGTGGGCCCCACCACAGTCGTGCAGCCGTAGGATCGCAACGCGTGTCCCGTAGGAGACACGCGGCACCATGAGGGCATGCACCCATGCTCTGCGGGCCCCGCTGGCTTCTCAGTTGAACCGACAGCTCACGGGTCAGGCCCGGGTCGACCCAGCCCGACCCATCGTCTTCCTCCTTCTACGAAGACGGAAAATTAGGGCATGCTGTTTGGTGCCATTTTCGTCGGAGGTAGGACTCGACCCGCATAGAAACGAATGGAGAATGATTAGGGATATCGAATGGCATAGGAATCAATGGCATAGGTGGTCTAACTTAGCCGTAAGATCAAGCCCTAGGTCCCTATGTTCGGCGAGAAGGTATAACGGTTTCGACTGTATAGCTGAACCAAAATTACGCTGATCTAACCCGTTTGAGTTCGATCGGATCCGTTGACTTAGCAATCGAACTCATGAAATAGACAATCAAAACAAATTTTACAATAATTGATAAAAATCAAGGGCGTATGGTGTACCTCAAATTGAACGGTAGAACTTTTAAGTTTGCGTCTTCTCCGAGACCGATCAATCTTCACTCGAAATCTTTGTGAAACTGAACCAGGTGGACGATTGGGGTCCTTAATGGGTAAGGAAGACCGTCTCTTAGGCGATGCGCGATATCTGGAGGACGAAAGAGGAGACGCACATCCATTGCGTGCCACGCACCGAGCTTGCGAGCAGGCGCGGGGAAGACGAACACAGACCGTTTGATCATCCGATCGAACGGTTCGCAAGCATCGTCTGATCTAACTGCGGACGGTCAACAGCATTAAGAGCTGTGGATGACGCTATTAAGTATATTTAAAAATATTATTATTTAATTAATTTAAATCCATTTATTTAATTAATTTTAATTGCATTAATGTATTCCAAAAATTTCTAATAAATCACCCCTAGCTAATTGAGGGGTGAGGAATGCAACAGTGCACTCAGATTTTTGATTTGACGATTATTTAATTATCTCATTTTTTGGAGTATTTAAATAATATTAAAATATTCGATGAAAATCTAATGACTTCCAAATGCATCAAAAACTTCACCCCTAGCTAATTTGGGGGTGGTGAACGCAATGATGAAGTTAAATTTTTAATCTGAGGTCTAATTAAAAAGTCAATTTCTAGGGTTTTGGGATTTTCTAGAAATCTAGATTTGATCCAATTGATTCCTGAACTGATCTAGATTTTAGAGATGTGTTCTAAATGACTTATTTAATATACTAGAATCATAATTAAGACTTAAATTAGTCTTGTTTGACCTAAGTAACAACCTAGGTTGTTATAGAGTCCCCCACTTAAGAACGATGTCGTCCTCGACATCACTTAAGTGAAAAAATAAAGCAGATGTAAGACATTGAATTGAAAAAGGATGGCATTAAGAAGTACCTTATTTAAAGAGATTAGGGTACTTCAGATGCATATCAGATTCTTTTTCCCATGTAACTTCATTGCAGGAGCGATTTCTCCACTGAACCTTGATCATTTGAATATAACGATTCCTTTACTGCTTCTTATCACGATTTAAAATTTTGACTGGCTCTTTCGCATAAGTTAGGTCAGGTTGGATTTCTATTTCAGGAAATTGTACATGATGAGAAACATCTTGAAGACATCTTCTTAATGATGAGACATGAAATATGTTATGAATAGTAGCAAAATCTTCTGGAAGATTTAACTTGTATGCAGATGATCCTATCTTAGCCAAGATTTTATAAGGACCAACATACCGAGGGCTAAGTTTTCCAGCTACACCAAATCTATAGACTCCCTTCATAGGGCTCACTTTCAAATATGCTGAATCTCCAATCTTAAACTCCAATTGGCGATGATGAGCATTGTGGTATTTACTTTGATGATCCTGGGCAGAACGAATTCTTTGTTGAATTAATCAAACCTTTTTATTAGTTTCTTCTACCAACTCAGATCCGTAAAGCTGTACACTACCTATTTCCGAGCATGCCATTGGTGTACTACATTTTTTACCATACAATGCTTCATATGGTGCCATTTTAATACTAGCTTGATAATTGTTATTATAAGCAAACTCTACTAATGGCAAATGGTCTTCTCATGATCCAACGAAGTCAAGAATACAAAGCCTAAGCAAGTATTTGAGCACTTGATTCACCCTTTCTGTTTGGCCATCTATTTGTGGATGGAAAGCAGTACTCATGGCCAGAGTGGTTCCTAGGTATTGATGGATAGCCTGCCAAAATTTTGAGGTAAACCTGCTGTCTCTATATGAAACGATTGATTTAGGGATACCATGAAGTTTGATAATTTCTTTGATATAGATTTTAGCGAGCTTCTCAACTGAGTCTGTTTACTGAATAGGGATGAAATGCGCAGATTTAGTTAATCGATTGACAATTACCCAGATTGTATCTGCTCCAGCTTTGGATCGAGGCAAGCCCATTACAAAATCCATTAATATATCAAACCACTTCCATTCCGAGATTTCTAAGGGATGAAGAAAGCCCCCAGGTCTTTGATGCTCAGCTTTCACAAGGCTACATACATGGCATTTAGCTACATATTCAGCTATACTCCTTTTCATGCCAGGCCACCAGAATGACTGCTTTTAAGCTTGATACATCTTTGCACTCCCTGGGGGAATTTGGTTTCCAGATCCATGACTTTTGATTAATACTTCTTGCTGCATGGATTTTAGAATCCACAAATGATTTTCTTAATAAATAGTACCTTTATGGAAGCAAATATCTGTGATGCGACCACTTTCTATCGCTTGTTTAAAGTTCAAATAATCATCATCTTTGGTTTGGGTTATAGAGACATCTCTATGGAAAGTGGGTTCTATATTGCTCATTGAGATTATCTCACTTATCACACTTCCACATATGGGTTTTATATCTAACCTTTTAAATTCTTCATTTACTAAGCTGGTTGCAATCACGGCTGTCAAGGTAGCATGAAGACTAAGGGCATCGGCTACAACATTGGCTTTTCTAGGATGGTATTGAATATCCAAATCATAATCAATGATTAATTCCAACCATCTCCTTTGTCTGCAATTAAGCTCCCATTGGGTAAATATATACTTTAAACTTTGATGATCTGTAAATATGGAGCACTGAACTCCATATAAATAGTGACGCCAGATTTTCAAGGCGAAAACTACTGCCGCTAATTCCAAGTCATGAACTGCATAATTTTTCTCATGTGGCTTCAACTGTCGAGATGTGTATGCTATCACTTTGCCTTCTTGCATAAGCACACACCCCAGGTCGGTTCCAGAAGCATCCGTGTAAACTTGATAATTTAACCCTTCTTTGGGAAGAACTAACACTGGTGCTGAAGATAAAGCATCTTTAAGTGTTTGAAAAGCTCTTTCACATTCATGTGACCAAATAAATGGGACTACTTTTTGAGTCAATTTTATTAAGGGAGAAGCAATTTAGCAAAAACCTTTAATGAATTTTCTATAATATCTGGCTAATCCCAGAAAGCTATGAATTTCTGTAACTGATTTTGGTTGAGCCCAATCTTGTATGGCACTAATCTTTTATTGATCCACCCTGATTCCTTGAGCATCTACCACATGCCCCAAAAAGGATAATGACCTTAACCAAAACTCATATTTAGAAAATTTAGCATATAATTTATGTTCTCGAAGCACCTTTAGTACTAGTCTCAAATGACTTTCATGATCTTGTAAGGTTTTAGAATAGATAAGGATATCATCAATAAAAACAATAACGAATTTATCCAAATATGGCTTTAAGATTCCTTGCATTAAATCCATAAACATAGATGGTGCATTTGTGAGACCAAAAGATATTATGAGGAATTTGTAGTGTCCATATCATGTGTGAAATGCAGTCTTCTCCACATCTGAATCCTTAACTCTCAACTGATGGTATCCAAATCTCAGATCAATTTTTGAAAATATTATTGCACCATACAATTGATCAAAGAGATCATCTATTCGGGGAAGAGGGTATTTGTTCTTAATGGTTACTTTATTTAGTTCTCTATAATCTATGCACATTCTCATAGATCCATCCTTTTTCTTTACAAATAGGACTAGAGCTCCCCATGGGGACATGCTAGGCTTTATAAACCCTTTGTTTAACAAATCTTGCAATTGCTCATTTAATTCTTGTAACTCTTTAGGAGCCATTCTATATGGAGCTTTTGATAATGACTGAGTTCCCGAAACTAAGTTAATCACGAATTCTATTTCTCATGCCGGTGGTAGTCCAGGCAATTCTTTAGGAATTACATCTTTGAATTCATTAACTACTTTAATATCAGAAATAGAGACTTCATTCTTACTGTCTCCCATCATGGTGACTAGAAATGCCATACAACCTTTGTTTACTAACCTCTATGGCTGGATTGCATTAATTAAAGAACTGTTAGTGCTAAACCTTCCTATAAATATTTTTGATGTATCCGGAGTTTGGAAGACAATCTTTTTCTTCTGACAGTTTATAGTGGTATTATGCATACTAAGCCAATTCATGCCTAGTATGATGTCGAAATTTGCTATAGGTAATATGATTAGCTTGGCTTGGAATGTACTGATATTAATCGGCATTTGGAGGTCACAAAATTTGATTGCACTAAGTTGGGCTCTAGATGGGAGTCCAACAATTAAGACCTTTGTGAGTTTGTAGAAATGTAATCCTAATTTCTTAGCAAAATTCTCAGAAATAAATGAGTGGCTAGCCCCAGTATCAAACAATACATTGCAGGACTCATCTTTAAAACATATAGTTCTTAATTTAATCAAATTTAAACAATGGATGTTTTAATAAAAGAATTTAATGCTGTAAGTATAAGAAAATATCACAAATATGTACCTGGGACTACGTTGTTGTCCTCAGTTGCTTCCACAGGGGTAAGATTATACACCCTGGCTTGCCCAGTAGGTCAATTGTTTATTGGGTTGACCCTTTGCAACTTCTGAACTGGGGGTCTAGCAGTATATTGAGTTTTAACTGGAGTTGGTTCTGGTGCAAGAGTTGGTGGCATGAGAGCCATTGGTGGTTTCCTTGAGTTAATAGGATTTGCACGGAACACTTTATTTTGACGATTACGATTGATCGGCACTCCATCAATTGTTTCAAAGGCTTTACATTGATCATATCGGTGGCCTTGGCGACCACAAGTAAAACACCGATGATCAAAATGATAGCATTTCCCGTAAGGATGAGGTCTTCGATAATTTGGCTTTTTGTTGTCAGTTTCCTTAGCCTCCAATTGATATGCCCTTCCCTGATTTGGGTGATATCGCTTGAAACCTTGAGTACTATTATTCATATTAAATGCCTTTCATTTCATTTCTTTAAATGATTGGTGGTGTTCCACCACCCTTGCTAATTCAATTATCTTCTCAAGTTCAGTGTGCTGGAGTAGAACTACGTGATCCTTTATAGATTCACAAAGTCCACATTCAAATTTGTAGAATTTATCAGTTTCAGTCGGTGCTAGATGTAGAGTGAAACGAATGAGTCTTCTGAATTCTGTAACATAGTCAGCCACGGATCGACTTCCTTGAGTTAATCTTAATAAGGAGTCGCCGATGATGTTTTTGGCAGACGGTGGTACAAATATCTCCTTGAAGGCCTGAACTGTGAAGACCCACTTAAGTAGTAATAAGTAAAACTCTTAAACATTGAGACACCTTTTCAAATAATGGTGGAGTTCCTGATAAGAACTCCAAAGTTAAGCGTGCTCAGGTGGGAGCACTCCTAGGATGGGTGATCTACTGGGAAGTTATCTTCTGAGGGCAATACCGTGAGTCCTTTCAGGACAAAGCAGACAATACCTTGGTGCTTAAGAGTTTGGGCTGTTACAAATGGTATCAGAGCAAACCATAGGATGTTAGATAGGAGTCAAGTGTCATACAGGGCAAAGTACTACTTCATGTGAGCAGCCTCTTGAACCCATGATGGTTAAGATGCTACATGGTTATGGGTACCTCTTGCACCTGTAGGGATCACCTCTAGTCCTATCTACTCAATGGATGGTTCTTGGATCTCTGTGTGGATATTGACGAGGACGTCAGTTACTTAAGTTGGGGAGATTGTCAAGGCTCACTTAAGTAGTAATAAGTGAAACTCTTAAACATCAAGGCGCCTTTTCAGATAACGGTGGATTTCCTAATAAGAACTTTAAAGTTAAGCGTGCTCATGTGGGAGCACTCCCAGGATGGGTGACCTGCTGGGAAGTTATATTTTGAGGGCAAAACCGTGAGGCCTTTCTGGCCAAAGCGGACAATACCATGGTGCTTAAGAGTTTGGGCTGTTACATGAACAAACCAGCTCCATTCTATTTCTTCTAACTCAAATTCTTCAAAGCGTGTTTCTCTTAATTGTTCCCACCGATGTTCTACTTTTCCTTAAAGCAAGTGAGTAGCTAATCTGACAGACTGGTTGCTTGAACACCCGAGACTTGTTATATTCTTCTCTATGGATTTCAACCATGCTATTGTATCCATATGGGATTCAGATCCATTAAATGTAGGCGGCCTTAACCTTAGGAAACTGTGTAATATTCCATCATTGGTTTGTCTATTCTGGTTAAATTGGACTGTTGGGGATGCAGAGGATGTGCTTGCATTGGCGGATGGGAGAGCAGACACCAACTTTTGTATAGTCAATGCTTGTTGATTGAGTGTATTCATAACAGTCCTCATAGATACTGATTCTTCTATATTATTATCATTAGGAACCATGACCTCATTAATAGAAGTTCCCGCATTATTTGCTGGAAATCTGTTAAGGGGAGGAGTGCCAACTGGCACATTGTTTGGTGATGTTGTGGGATTCATTTTTTCCTGAAATAACATAATTATCTTTAGATGAAATATAAAACTTTTATTCGCTTCTTATTTATTCTTCCTTGAAACATATTACAAGATAAAAGAAAGTACATTATGCCCATGATATGATAGAACTGGCTATTTTACTAGTCCCATCCTATATACTTAGTAAAGAATGCTATACGGAAATCTTCATAAGTAAGTTCATGCTGTTCTTCTTGAAGTTTTTGATATAGGCTATGGTATGAATCAATCTACCATTCCTTTGCTTGATCTCGTAAAAGACATAATACTACTTCTACTTTAATATTATTTGACCATTCCATAACACCAAATATGTGGTCTACTCTTGCGAGCCATTCTCTTGCTAAAATTGGAAAGTCAAGGCCTCTATATGTGCCTTTCTTTAACAATTGTTTATTATTTGAGGTCACTGCTCAGACACCCCTTCGATGGATCTTCCTTGATTTATACCAAACTTGTTCTCGTACTCCCAGATTGTCTCAAATTCTTTAAAGTAAGTCATAAATGCCATACTAGTTTATCCTTTATCCCTATAATTATAATCAATTTCCTTTAGTTCGTTGAGCGTATATATATATATATATATATATATATATATATATATATATAAAATCTAGACATTTACTCCTTTGTATCTTACTATGGTGTTCTCATCCCTTACCTTACTCTAAATAATACTTATAATGATATGGATGTTGTCTCAAGTGTTCATTTAGTGATTATGTGGCAGAAGAACAATCCATTAGGTAGAGAGGAATACAAATTCCAATCTGACACCTTATGGAATTCTCTGATACCAACTGTGATGGCCCAACCCCGTCGTGGTCCTGTTAACTCTTAAGTTAACATGATTAAGGTGGACGGGTCATCTAAATGATAAGGCCCTTGCTTATGAATAGGTTAGAGACTAATACTAACCTATTATAATTAAAGACTTTGTCATTTATCATAAGATATTATCACTAAATATAAATAAAAGAAGAGTGCGGAAATATATGTACAAACATCCATTTATCATATAAATACACCAGCGCAGAATAAGTAGAGTTGAAAGTAAAGTTTGACCCTATATTATTACAATATTTAAATAGTTTTAAGAGACTGAAATAGAACGCTCATCCTCACAAATGCAGAAAAGAAACTAAGAATTTTCAGAAGCCTGGATCTCCTCTTGAACTTGATCTTTAGAAGGTTCTATCACCTCGAAAAGCTCAGATTCTACCATTGTCGGTTTCACAATGATAGGGCCCCAGCCAACACAATGAAAATCTTAGTTAGACAATTGTCTAAGTATATTTTAGGGTAATCAATTTATTAAGTTCATTAGATATCACCATAACAAGTAAGAACAAACGCATAATAGGAGCGAGAATGTTTAAGAAAGAATAAGACAAAGTTATAAACAAATAGTTTATAACTGAAATAACTAGGAAGTAAGCACATACCTCATCCAAGCAACTGCAACAAGGTCAGGTAAGTATAAAACAAGACTAGGAAGAAAAATACATCATAAACATGCTTATGATCAATCCAAAATTATGCTAATTGATATAAAAGTAAATGAACATGTAAATCAAGTAAGTAACTAAAAGTGAACTAGCATCCTATAAATGTAAACAATAAGTAAAACTAGCATTCTATAAATAGAAGTAAAACTAGCAATACTGAAGAACAGTAAGTAAGAAAGTACTAAAATGTAAACTGAAGCAGTAAGTATGAACTGAAATAAGATAAACAATTTAAGTTAGAAATGTACCTAAATTAGTAATGCCAACAAAGGTATAAAAGGATGTAAGGCATGAAGTTTATAGTCTAACGTATACCATCCTAACCAATTTTAGGCCTAGGCTTGGTTAGACTTACTTTAGACAGACATCTACCACCCTAGCCTGACATAGGTCTAGGTTTGGCCTATACTAAAGTCTAGGTACAGGAAAAAGGCATACTAATTAAGCTACATTCTAATAATAAAATGTTAAACTTGACAATGATGATGGCATATACAAATATTATTATATAAAACAAGGTTGGCATGAAACACTTATCATATGTTCTATACCTAATACATGTGAATAAGGTACAAAGGTTCTAAACAAGGTAAGCATAAGCATCAAAATCAAAGTGAGCAAGAGACTCTACTAGTAGACAGGTGATATCCATTTGTTATATAATTTAATCATTCTATTTATTCTAAGTTACATAAGTTCAGAATCTCCAGGTCCTACTATTGAGTGTAACTCAGATTCACGACCTTATAAGTTGGAAAATAATTAGAACTGATCAGGTTCTAATCTTATTAAATCAATATCGACTAAACAAGTTAAATAATAAATCAAATGTCCTATTTTAATGTTTTATCATAACCCCAACCCATCTTGATTGATCAAATCAAGATGAAAAGATTAAGAATTAAACTCCAAATATGGGGTTTAATCACTTAATCCAAAGGTATATCTAAGGATCTAAGGTTTAATAGCCCATATCTCACAGATTTGATTAAGGCAAATCCTAATGATTAAATCAATCTCATTAGGATAGATCTATACCCTAAATTCTAAGGTTTAAATATCTAATAATCATTAAATAAACTAAGAAAAATCTGTAAACTAGTAAACTCAAGGCTTTATCTATTGAGTAACCCAATTTACTCAATAGATGAATTCTAGCCTAGGATCTATTCATAATCCTAGGAATTAAAGCTCTTAAGTACTAAATGTAACACTCAAACACACTTCCTAACTAGTGTTATAAGACCTATGAAAAGTTCTAAGAAGTTCAAAGAAGGAAGAACACTAAAATTTTACTTAAGGATTTCATTAAGGGCTTAAAATGAGATTTTGATTCAAAAAATCAAATTAAGGTTTGAACTTATAAGAGTTTTGTTCTAATTCACTTTATTTACTATTTAGAATGTTTAGAAAGTGATTTTAGAGTTTTAAAAATATTAAACCTAATTTTGGGCAAAATGACCATTTTGCCCCTACTTTAGGGTTTAAAAGATCAAATTTTGATCTAGGGTTCAAAATCTGAAATTTTTTGGGTAAAAGTGCTTATTAGTGTCTAATATAAGATTAGTCAGTAATTACACAAGTTTTGGGTGATTATTATGCCTCATGAGATCAAATTAATAAATTTGACTCATGGGGGCATTTTGGTAATTTGGCCAAATAAAATCTCAATTTTATTTTAGTTTATTATTGCTTACTGTCTGAGGTTTCCATAGAACCTAAATTTGCTAAAATTCTGATATGTATTGGTCAAGTTATGGCCAATACAACCTTAAGGGGTAGAATGATAATTTATGGTTTCCTAATTAACGGTCAAAATCCTAACTTCTCGAATTGGTGTCCAAATTGAGTAAAATCAGTGGATTCGATTCAAAAATAATCCACTGATTACATTGATTAGTTGTAGGCTCAATTTGGACTATAATTGGCTAAGTTATGGCTTAATTAGGGTTTATGGTGATTAGTGAATGATTAGTGAAACTATTCACCAAATCACTAAACCAACCACACCACTAGGTTCTAATCTACTTTAGGAGTTCTTTGAAACAAATCACCAAATCCGAACTTCTCCAATTGATGTTTTCGTGTCAATCGAAGTCGTCAAAATTTTGTCAAATATTTTAATAATATTTAAATACCCAGAAAATTAAGAAATTAAAATACTCGTTGAATCAAAAATCTGATCTCGCCATTGCATTCCTCACCCCTCAATTAGCTAGGGATGAATATTCGGAATTTTTTTGAATAAGATTAATGATCCAATTTAATTAATAAATTAATTAAATTTTAATTAATTTTCTATAAAATACCAAAATTTCATTTTTAATTATTTATTAATATTTAAATAATTTTGTCTTTAGATTGAAAATTTAACATCATCATTGCGTTCACCACCCCCAAATTAGCTAGGGGTGAAATTTTGGATGCATTTGGAAGTCGTTGGTTTTTCGGCGAATAATTTAATATTATTTAAATACCTGAAATTTCGAATTATTAAATACTCGTCGGATCAAAAATCTGAGCGCACCGTTGCATTCCTCACCCCTCAATTAGCTAGGGGTGATATATTGGAAATTTTTTTGAATACATTTAATGAATAAATTTTAATTATTAAAATGAGTGGAATTAATTAAAAATATTAATTTATCTTAACAACCGCCGTCAGTATTAAGTTAACGTTGTTTGACTTTGATGCCTTTACCGTCTCATCCGACGGTTCTTGCGAACCGTCCGATCAGAGGATCGGACAGCTCTCGCACGTCTTCCTCGCGACAGAACGCGAGGCCTCCACGTATGTAGGGCTCAGACGCGCGTCATCTGGCCGCCCCTCCACGCGCCAAGAACCGCCTCTAAGCTCTCGAATCCTCATTAAAATCTCCCCACTGGCTAGTATTAAGGTTTTTCATTAACTAGAAAGTTTGTAGAACGTCCGACTCCATCCATTCTGTGTATCCGGTCGCACCTAGGAACCCTTAGGTACTCGCATCTTCTTATTTGTCACAGATGTTATATTTTCAATTAATCAATCAATCTTTGCATTTTTGTTAATTCAAAATCTTTCCATTCGAATCGTAAGAATCCATCTGCGTTCGCCTCTAACCCTAGAAGACGGGATTTGATGGAGAAGACGAACCGTCTCGATGAATCGAATCGGGATCGATTCGATTTGTCTGTTTCAATCAGGACCGTCAGATTAAACCTAAGAAATCTAAATCGCTGAGTTCAATCGGGCTGACCCGATTCGTCCAACCCGACCCGTGAGGATGACGCGTGGCGGGCTTGCGGGACTAGGCAGCTGAGCTGGCGCGAGCCGGGAGCGCCGCGTGGCTAGGCTGCCGCGTATGTACTGGCGGGACCCACCTGTCCCGCCGTTTAAAGTTGTGGGGCCCACACGATAGTCTCAGATAAATCAGATTTGGACACGTCAGCGTGGGGCCCGCCACTATCTGATTTCGTCCTACGCAAGGGTCCCACCTGCAGAAATAAAAATAATTATATATAAAAACATATATATAATATAATCTGCTATATAATAAACAACTTATATATATATATATATATATATAAAAAGATGTATATTTAAATAAAAAGAAAAAAGTAAAAGTAGATAATTAAAAATTATACATATATAATTAATACAGAATTAATTATTTTAAATCAGAAATATTTAATACTCACAATAAAATAATTCAATTAATTACAAAACTTTAAATTTAATTAACTCCTTAAATATTTATTCATAACTTTGTGTGTGGGTTACCTAAATTTCAATAGGATTAAAATTTTAAATAATGATATTTTAAGATATTTAAATAATTACAAAAATAATACAAAAACTTAGATTAGTCATAACTTTGTGTGTGATTACCCAAATATATTAAATATAAGATTCAAAATACTCATAATACCCTAAGAAATATTTTAGTAGTATTAATTTTATTGTTTGGATTAGTTTTAGACTAATCACAATTAGGACTTAATCATAATTAAGCTCTTTAACCCTAGAAATTCAAATGACCATAAGTTAGTCAAATTAGCTCCAAATTAGATGATCCAAATATCCATTTAGACCAAAAAAACCTAATTTACAGTAATCTGCAAAATTATTTAGGATCCAATAGTTTGATCTTGTAATCAACCCTAATTACTCTAAATCTTGATTAGTGAATATTAGTGAATATAATGATCCAAATTAAGTAATTTCAGTTTTAGATAACTCATAAAAAAGATTAGAACCTAACTATATAATTAGTTTAGTAATTTTGTAACTAATTTTACTAATCACTCACTAATCATATTAAACCCTAATTAATTAAACCTAGAACTTGTATTGGCTATAACTTAGCCAATACATATCAGAATCTGATGATTTTAGGTTCTATGAAAACCTCAGGATATAATCTACAACAAACTAATAGAAATTTTATATTTCATTAAGGGTAAAATTACTAGTATGCCCTTATAAGGTCAAATTCCCAATTTGATCTTATAAGGCATAATAATTAAGTAACTTAATAATATAATTCAAAATATTCAAATATTCATTTTATTATCATTTTAGGAAACCTAATATTACAAATTATATTAAAAACATAAAATATTAAATTAATGAGTTAATTTATTTTTGGAAGATCAAAGAAATTAAATTGATTACAAATTTATCAAAACAGTCAGGTACGTAAATCTACTTATAAGTTTTATTTCAGTATTTTTATTTGAGCCATTTTCATTTGAGCATTATTAAACTGCTTACCACTTATAATCTGTAAAAGAATCTTGTCAAATTAGCATGTAACAAAAAGGTTAAAAATTGGTATATATTATTGTGGTGTTTGTCTTTGGAGGATGGAAAGCAACACTGAGAATATGTATAGATTGGGCCTGCTGGCAGCCCCTGGGAGTTATATGGAGGGATTTAGCCCTTTTAGGAAGTGGGCAAATCTAGAGGAAATACACACCATCAGTTCATATTTTGAGTAAGCTACCGACGGGTAGTGAGATAAGCTTCCTACAGGTTATGCCAATGGGTTTACCCATTTGGGCTCAGGAGTCTACGGACTCGACTTATTGTTACAAATGCTTTTGATAAAATTTATGCTTTTCATATATGTTGAAATTCAAAGCTAATACACAGGGCAGTATTTAAATTCGAGAAATTTGCTTTCTTTTCGTATATGCAAATATTTCTTTCAGTTTTATATTTGATTTATACCTATTATAGGATGCTAGAATTAATCTTATAAGAATGATTCGCATACTCCTACCTGACTGGTAATTAAATTTTTTAGGTTTTGAAAATTAAAGTATTGAAGATCTGCCAAAGTAATAAAAGAAAAGAAGAGAAAGAGATGTAAGATATGAGCAGTGAATAAATTTTTATTTTAAATATTTAAACTGTTGTAAATTCATATGTGTATGGCTCTGAATGTAAATGTAAACATTTATGTAATTTATTTCCTTTATTTTCATAAATGCATATTTTTCATTATATGAATCATTCTTTTGAGACTCTCAAACTTTGATAATCGATCGCCATATTTTATACATTAAATTATTAACTTAATGGCGCTGTCCCCGTGCCGTCTTCCCATGACATTTTCGTCGGCTCTCCCGTCTGATCAGACTAGAGTTGTGAGCTGGCCTGCTTTGGACCCTCCATACATTGCAACACCGCCACGGTCGCCCACTCACCGTACGAGGGGATTCCTCGTCGACTATGTCAGCCTCCCTTAAACTCCCTGGACCTCGAGTCCTTCGCACCTTTATATCCGTTGTGCACTAAGGAGGCTCAAGCATTTTATCTACAAACATGGCAATCAAAGGCACTCTTCCACTCTGTACATTGCATGCCATTATAATCAATTGCAAGTCATCTGTCTTAGGTTAGATCATCGATCGATCAAACCCTATCGAGCACAATCAGGTTCGACCAACCCAAACCGAAGCTTAATTTTCCCTCGGGTCTGGCCGCACACACACACACCTGCACATAGTCACATAGGGATAGCTTTTCTGGGCACTGTCGGTCACTTCCGTGGCCAACCCGGGTCTCGCCAGATGGGCCTTACCGAGGCCTTCCCTTGGCCATGCGAGCCGGTGTCGCCCGTCGCTGGTACTGTGGCGGCCGCCCCTTAATCAAATAAATGTTAAGAGGTGGTTGTCACTAGTACCACGGACATTACATTAATAACATATCTGTGATACTAATTAAGAGCTGAGCAAGACTTAATAGAAACATACATATAGTATAGCAGTGCAAAATAGGTAGAAAGGAAGCATCTAGACACAGTCCACATTAATTTATTCACATACAATATATTTAAATGCAGAACAGTAAGAATAAGAAAACATAGCTATTATATTTTTAACAAAGGTAGGTCAAGAAGGTGGAAGCATATCTTCTTTAATGAGCCGCACTTTACCTTAACCTGTTAGCAGCTAAATCCTCAAGCGCTGGATCTGACCTATTCTCTTGATCTGCCATATGTACATATATGACAGGGCACAACAAAAAAAAAAGAAAGTTTGGTTAGACTTTAATAAGTCTAAGTACAATTTAAGCTAAATATTTTACATGTATTATTAATGTTTCTATTTTAACTTAAACATAACAAAAAGTAACTAAGCAGTAGGAGCAATAAATGTAACAAGAAACAGAGATAGTTATAAATATAATATCTATAACTAAACAATAAATGAGGTAAAAGCATACCCCAACAACTAAGCAAGGAATGGGCATATACATATAAATAGTGCAGTAAGTAAGAGTACTAAAAGTAAAATCTAATCCTACTCATGCTGGTGATCAAATGAAATATGCAAATCATAATAATGAATCTCAACAGTGATACATATAAATAGCAACAAAATCTAACATCCTACTATATATATAAACTGTATAAGTAAATAGTTGACTGAATAAATAGTGCCAAAATATAGCCAAATACTACCACTGCACATCAAACTCTGTATACTGACTGCCATATCAGAAACTTGGTCAAACTAGCCCACATATATATACATCTCAATCTGCAAACATACTGAACATATTGCATGACTAAAGAGGCAGACAATACTTATGCAACATTTATTTTAGTTATTTTACTTTTGTTTCTATGGACAATTGGTAGAAAACTGAGGAGTCAAGCACGTCTGCAAGACTATACGGGTCCCAAGCCTAACACACTCTCCCCAATGAGATTGTTAGGTATCTTGATCTCACCTTACCCCTATCCATCAGGGCAAATGTGCACCATAATCATCATAAATTGGACCCAAAGGCAACTGTTATCCTATTATTCTAAGTTTTCATTTTTATGCACAAAGTTCTCTTATATGAAATGTACAAGGAAGTAAGCTCAAATATACAAGGAATGCGTAGCACAGAATATCAAAATAAGCAAGGGACTCTACTAATATGGTGATATCATTTGTTTCTAATTTATCCATTCTAACTATTCTAAGTTATACAACTTAGAAGTACGGCCTTATGAGTTGAAAACAATCAGAACTGATCATGTTCCAATTTTGTTCAATCAAAATCAACTATAAGTTAAATAATAAATCATCACGTCCTAATTGATGAATTGAGACATTCTAAGCTAAGATCCGATCAAGATCTACTAAGCTATGGATTATGAATTAAACACTACAAATTTGGGTTCAATCACATAATCCAAAGGTAAGCAAGGTCTATAGTTCAATCTAAAAGTGAACTGATGATTAAGGCATATTCTATTAAGTAAAAATCAAGCTTAATAGAATGGGTCTCTATTCTTAATCTAAAATTGAAAGATTAAATAATCAAAATGAAACTATGAAAATCTAGAAACTAATAAAACCAAGGTTTCATTCATTGAATAAATCACTTATTCAATGAATGAATTTAACCTAGTGTCTATCCCTAATCTTAAGGAAAAGATCCTATGGTAAAGTGAGGATCCTAGGGAAGTGCTTTAGTTTTAACTTTAGGTCCTCATTCATGTCCGCATAATTTACAATTTCCAACTAAGGTGATGATTACTACTTAGTTAGTAAGAGTTCTTATTCCATAATGTCATAGTTTCCAAATAACAAATAATCCTAATGATGCTAAGATCTATGCAAGTGGTGTACGCACTGTACATAGAACTCAAGAAAATAACATAATTAAAAGAATATAGAACTTCAATAAAGTTCTAAGTAAGAAATGTACCTTTAAAACGATCCAAACCTGAAGCTTGACGATTGATTGGAATGAGACGACAATCGCAACACCTGAAATAATTGGGCAAGAAACATCTATATCAGACTCTTTGTACTTTTGAGTACTCCTAAACAAATATGGATTTCATTTAATTCTTCCTCCTGTACATATGATAGAAGATTAAGCTACAATATCCTAGAGATAGAATTTACAAGATAGAATGTAATAAATAATAATGATTAATTTCTTGAGGAAGGTGGAATTATAAGGATATGATTCCTAAGAATGAACTCAAAAGAATCATTGAATCATAACAAGGAGTATTACTTCATGAATAACAATACATTAATATTAGATCTCAATCAAATTAACATGAGAGTTGATCCTTTCTAATGAGCAAACAACATAACCTAAGTGAAATGAAAATCTCAGAAAAATGTCTTTGTTCAAAATAATTTTATTTTAATATAATTGAGTATAGAAATTTGAAAACAAATTATCAAAGTTAGATGTTAAACAGTTGATAAGGTAGATGAAAATAAATCAACTATATGCAGATTAAACTAAAATGACTATTATTCAAAAAAAATATCATTCTCACAAAGGTTATTATACAATAAAGTAAAAAGCATCAAAATATGTCTAAGTAATTGTAGCTATAGCATGAGATAAAAAGGCACACAATACTTGTATTCTCATTGATGAACTAGTTGGAGAATTACAATAGGTTTCATGGATCTTGATTGGAAGGATGATAAGTTCAACCAAATGAAATTCTATTAGTAAAATGTTAAGATTGTGAGTGTAAAGTAATCTTACTTGGGACAGATTTAAGCAACTGATCGCATAAGAGTCCTATCTTACATGTTATGAAAAAGAATGCTAAATGTGTATTGATTAGATATCATCTCCTCGATAATGGTGAGAGAACAATCGATTCAAATTACACTAAAGGATTTAAACAATTATCTTTTGTCAAGAAGTTTTCTTTATTAGATAGGTGTCAATCAAAAACATGATATAACCTAGTAATTTTGATACTCAATATACTAGATTATACTTACGGACATAGGTAGCTTATGGTAAGAAATATGATGTAAGATTATCTAAGAGAACTATCATTTCAATTTAACATAATTGCTCGGCCAGCTCTTTATAACTTAATTGGAAAAGATTTCACTCTAAAATATTTATGGATCTATCTACTTTACATGAAAGATTAAGATTATGCTAACATATACATATGCATATCAATGTGATGAATCCTAATACAATTATCTCATTCAACTTAACTTAACATAAAAAGAAACAATACAATTAAATTCATTAAAGAGGGTGATGAGTTACCCATCCAACAATTGAAATATTGTTGGCAAAACAATGAAGATAGCCGTTGCTTTTCTGGCCATTAATGGAGGTTGAAGGAAGAGGTGGCTGCTATCCATGATCGGCTAAGAAGGAGGAGGAAGGGCTGCTCCCAATTTCGGCCAAGAAGGAGGAGGTGCTCGGCCTTGGAGGAAGAAGGGGAGAAGGGGGGTGCTTGGTCGGCCAAGGAGGAGGAGATGGAGCTTGGTCGTCCAAGGAGGGAAGGAGGGCTGCTAGGTTTGGAGGGAGTGGAGAAGAAGAATTTCAGCCTTGGAGAAGGAGATGGGGTCGGCCATGGAGAAGGAGAGGAGGTGCTTGGTGGCTCGGCCATGGAGGAAGAAGAGGAGGGCTTGGTCGGCCAAGGAGGAAGAAGGGGAGGGCTTGGTCAGCCAAGGAGGAAGGGAGGGCTGCTTGGTTGGCCAAGGAGTGGGGAAGAAGAAATTTGGCCTTGGAGAAGGAGATGGGGTCGGCCATGGAGAAAGAAGGGGGAGGGGTCGGCCATGGAGAAGGAGAGGGGAGGGCTTGGTGGCTTGGCCATGGAGGAAGAAGGAGGGGAAGAAAATTTAGCTAAGGAGGAAAGGAGGAGCTGTTTGGGTGGCCAAGGAAGAAGAAATTTGGGTTGAGGGCTGCTAGGTTAGGGTTAGGCACTTAAGAGGGAAAAGGGAACTCTAATCGCAGCCATTAGATCAAAATCCAACTGCTGAAACTTCACAAGCCTGGATCTAAGTCAATTGAACTCCAAAAATTACAAACTTAGTATTAAAATGACCGTCTTGATGAGACAAATGCAATCGTTCAAAAATTATTGAATTTGGACTAGTATTTTATTTTATATTAATTTTTAAGTGAAAAATTTTAAAAATTCACTACGATTAATTCGGAGCCCGAAAAATTACGAAACTTAAAACATAGGTTCCTCTCATAATGCTTAACTAAATTGTACAAAAAGTTTTGAAATTTGACTTTTATTTTATTTTTTATCGACTCCAGAAGTTTAAACTTTCCGAATTTATTTAGGACGATCCGAAACTCAGATTGCGCTCAAATTTTGGCAAGAGGATCCCTTAATATGTTTTATTTGAGAATATTTTTATTTAATTTTTATTTGACTAAAATTAGGATCTTATATTTTCTCTTAATCTGATTAGGTTTAGGCCTAATCGGCTCAGTAACAACGTCGGGTTGTTACAAGTACCGTCGGCAAATCCAAACCCTAGCCGCGTGGCCTCGGGATCGATAGGGGCGGGTAAAGCATAGCCGGGTCGTGTCGGGTCGATCGGGCTCGACCCGCGTCGCTTCGGGTGCCCGAGTGGGACCAGCCCGGTGCGGTGGCAGCCCCTCAGCCTGCAGCGTGGCGTGTGGGCCCGCGACTGCACTATGTGTTCAAGGTGTGCAAAGCAATCTAAGACAAAATAAGCAAGAGACTCAATCTAGACTTTTGTGATATCTATTATTATCTAATTTATCCAACTAACTATTCTAAGAAGATACAAGTTTAGAATCTCCAATATCCAACTATCGAGTGTAATCCCAGATTCACGACCTTAATGTTAACATTAGAACTTAACAAGTTCTAGTTCATAATCATATGACGACTATATAGATTAAAGTAAAAAAATCAACAACTTAATTGCTATTATTTTCCTCTCTTAACCCATATCTTGATTAAGTAAATCAAGATTAAGGATTCTGGATCCAAACTCCACTTTGGTGTTCAAATCCTGAATCCAAGGTAGTATCCTAATAAGGAACTAGGGTTCACACTTAAAACCTAAATTAAAGATAATAAATCTTATAAGCTGAAGGATTCAGAAACTAAGATCTTAATGAAAAGTTACACTACTTATTATAAGATAAAATAATCAATTAAGAACTAAGAATCTAAGATCTATATTCAATCTTCAGGATAATCACATTATTCTATATATTGAATTAATCCTACACCCACAAGGAAGGTTTCAAAAGAATTAAAGAGTTAATCAAGCAAGGAATTCCAAATGAAGGTAATTCAATTCAATCAGATGGCCTAAAGGGCTAAGATCTAAGATCTAAGATCTAGGGTTTGAAGTTTGATTATTTAGATCTAAACTAATAAGCTTAATTTTAGGATTCTCTAAAGCTTTTACTTTTACTTCTTTAAGACTATAATTCATGAATAAACTTAGGTAAGATAACTAGGATTAGAAACTTTAACATTAATATTGATTAAGCTAAGACTTTTAGGAAGGGTCTGAAGATCACTTAAGATCTTAAGAGCTTACTTAAGGATTTTAAGATTTAAACACTAAGATTCAATCATGAGGTGATACCACTTAACAATTGATGTTAATACATTTCATTATTGATTATAATCATTTTACTTGAGATTCTTAGGGTTTAAGGGTACTTAAGCACATTTTGGTCAAAATGACCAAAATACCCCTCTTTAGGCTAAAAATAGGATTTTAGGATTTATTCATCAAAATTGATTCAAATATGCTTTAATGAACTTCATATTGATTAAGAAAGTAGGATAAACACTTATCTTAGGGTTTGTATATTTAATTTAGCTTAATTAGCATTAATCTAAACTTAAGGCCAATTAAGGAAATTAAAAAAATTAGAGCATCCTAAAGTGATCCATTTGCATTTATAGGCTCTACTATCCTTAATAAGGCATTAGGAACTTAGTTCCCCAAGATCAGAGGTTAAATCTAGGATTAATTCACTAATCCCAAATCAAGATAATTAAGAAGTGATTAATAAAATTAAGGTTCTTAAATTATTTTTAATAGTCTATATAGGTTCTCTATAATTTCATGGGCAATCAGAGACCTTAATTAACATTTTTGGATATTAAATAAATTTATTATGATTTAAATAAAAATAGAGAAAGATTAGACAATTATTTTAAATATAACCATTGGATTTGTGATTTTATTTTATATTATTATTCCTTGTATTTTTCTGATTAAAATTGTATATATGATCATACCATTTGGATAAGTATTGATTAACTTATTTCATTAATATATTCTGAATATTTATTTAAATAAAACCATAGGATTTAATTATTGAATTAATTTCCTTAAGGAAAATTAGTCCAGTAAATATATTAATTTGCTGTTGGCCCAAATCAAAAAGGCACGGGACGGGGTCCGGCCCGACCTGGCACTAGTCGTCTTCTACGCTGGGGATTCCCGACGGAGGGGAAATTAGGGTTTGCTTCCAACCCCAAATTCTCCATCCACAGACCACGCCTCGCTTGAAACTCGATGGCTACACCTTCAAGAGTGCGGGACGCGTCTACTGAACCCAAAATCCCCATCTGGGGTGCGCCGGATCGTCGGGGTGCTACTCGGCCGAGACATCCTCTTAAGGCACACCTGTGAGTATCGAATTCTCTTCACATAGCTAATGAGATGAGCTGAGCTCTATACCTACGCATTCAGGGATCGAAGGAGCATCGATTGGTCATCTAACTTAGTCCCGAGCATGGAGGAATCAATGGGGTGCTACTCGCGGCATTTCACGGACGTAGGCTCGCTCTGAGTCGATCGATCTCAATGGAATGGATCGATCAGATCGATTCCAACGATTGTAATTAGTTTGCAATCACCTCAGGAGGCTTTAGGGATTCAAGATTGGGCTCGAAGCCTCTCGAAGGTGCCGACATCCAGTGCTTTAAGGATTGGCTGCCATTACACACTCATATGGAATTATGCCATCTGGTCCACTGCCAATATCCACCAGAGGACTTTGACGCTTACTAGGGAGCTAAAGTGAGGTCCCATCGTAGCATCTAAGGTCAATTAAGTGCGAGTGAGCTGAAACTGGCTCGATAGAGGAATGGGATCAGAGGCTGTACCTTGAGCTGGGGATGGCTGCGATAGAGACAGAAGGAAGGGCTCTGAGTACTCCAGATAGTTGTAGAAGCTGGCTGGGGGTCTAAACACCAGACACACACTCACTATCAGCAGTGCGCAGTAGGTTCAGATGTTGGAGAGCTCAAATTACAAGAGGATGCAGGCTGAGAGGGAGAGGGTTAAGAAGCCTATCCACATTGGTAAAGGGATTCTCTGTGGAAATCCTGGGTACCCGAAACTTCATTCCCCTAGCTGTTGCGATTTGGGAGGGAGTGGGGGGCAGGGTCTACCCAGTATTACCACAGCAGCAGGAGTGGGCGAGCTGTCGGGGCCTGTGACAACCCTAGGTTGTTACCCTAGCTAAAACTAAATTAATTAAGCTAAACCAAGGTTTGATTTTGATTCCATTGGATTCAATAGGTCATTTAAACCTAAACCTAGAAGTTTGAAATCAATTAAAGCTAAATTGGAAAATTTGGTATTTTTGGCTATTTTTAAGCCTTGAAAAATATCTAAATTAATTTGATCTCCAAATTGAAATCTGATTTCATTTTTGAATTCCTCACACCCAAATTCGCTAAGGGTGAATTTTTTGGGAATTTTTGGAGCTCATTTGGTCCTAAATTGGATATAGGAATTAATGGAATAATTAAATAAATTTTAATTAATTAATAATTTTATTTATTTAATTAAAAGTACTGTTAGGATTTGCTGTCGGGACCGCGGCAGATCCGCGACGGGGTCTCGACAGCGGCGCATAGTCTTTAACCAATAAGGTGGCCAGCACGCATCTTGGCGCAGCCCGTTCAGCGGCGCGATCCATCCTCGCCGTGATATGATCGTGGCCGCTCGATCAAGAAATCCAATCCAACGGCTTTCCACGCCCCGTCTTAAGTAAAATTCGATGGAGCATTGGATCTCTTCAGTTAGATCCAACGGACCATTCAAAATCTCCGCATCAGACCATTCAAACCCAACAGCTTCTTCATCCGACGGCGGAGGACAGCTCCCTGCTGTTCACCTTCGTCCCCCGTGCGATCCCCAGACCCGACAGAGGAAATTTGCGAAAATTCGCCACGTCAGGTTTGTCTGCCACTCCCCCATCCCTCGTTTGCAGACCGTTAGCATCTTTCCGGTAAGGGTCGAGCCTAGGGAGCTGGGTAGGGTGGTCAGGCCAATCCAATAGAAAGCGTCTGAGTGAACTCCTCGGCCCGAACCTGATTCTCGAACCTCAGCCATGGATCCCCCCAGAGCCCCCTTAGCCTATAAATAGCCATCCCAAAGTTTAGTGAGCTCGTTTGCTCACTGAAACTCTCTGGAATCCTCCCTTTTTCTCTGCTGGTGTCCATTGTAGCTCCCGCCATTCCAGGAGATTTTCAGAGCTGCGTCTGCTGATAGAGGGTGTGGTCTGGCGTTCAGACCCCCTTGCCGAGCTTCTGCAACCTTCTGGAACAATCCAGCCTAACTGCATTGCCTCCTTCGTTGCGAGTCGTCGAACTGAGGTACAGCCTTCTTCCTTTTTCCTGTCGAGCTGGAATTCAGTTCTATTTTTGCCTCTTCACAAGCCTAGAAGCTGAGTAGGACCTTACCTGATCTCCTCCGCGGTCGATCAAGCGGAAAGCATGGTCTAGCAGTGAACCAGATGACGAGTTCGTCGTCTGTACGCACCGCCAGACAAAATTCTGGTTCGTCAAATGCGGCATGTTCAGTTGGAGTTAATTATCTAGCTAGTACTAGGATCGTCTGGGCCATAATTGTGAGCTGGTATCGAGGGTTGAACTCGACCAGATCGATCGATTCGACTGGAATCGATCGATCCAGTCGCGAGCTTAAAATGGCTGAAAATGCCTAGTAGCACCCCGGCGATCCAGACCACCCCAGAGCTCCTCGTTTCACCCTATCGCTTCCCCGTCGATCCCTGAATGTGCAAGGATCGAGATCGTGGCAGCTCGTGGACTCAGTGAGGAGAATTATCTCCTCACAGGTGCGCCAGCTGAAGGATCTCGGCCGAGTAGGCATCCAGCGATCCAGAGCTTCCCAGTTAGGGCTTCTTAGTTCAATCGACGCGTCTGAGGTCAGGGAATGTGTAGTCGTCAAAATCGCGGCGCGGCGTGACTGGAGTGAGGTGAATTTGGCGCTGGAAGCCCGTCTCAGGAATTAGGGCTGCGGGCGCGATAAGGAGGAGGAAGACGAGGATTTTGGGCCGGGCCGAGCCCCGACCCGCGCGGTTTGGAATTTGGGCCGCGATTATTGAATAATTTTAGGAATGCATTTTTAATGATTCTGAATTGAATTAATTAAACACTATAGTTTTAATTTAAATAAAAATACAGAATGAATTAATTAAATAACTTTAGTTATACAGATCCAAATGGTATGATCCAATATACCATTTAAATCAGAAAAATTCAAAGAATCTAAATATAAAATAAAATCTTAGATCTAATGGTTGGATTAAAAGTTATTTGCCAAACCTTCTCTATTTTTAATTAAATCATATAAAATCATTAGTTGTCCAATTTATGAGTTTAAGAGCTCTAATTGCTCCTTGTACCCTAACGAACAATTCGAGACCCTTAAAATTAATTTTGGATAATTAATTTCCTTAATCACTCCTTAATCAGCCTAATCAAGGGTTAGTAAATTAAACCCTAATTAAGCCTCTGATTTGGGTGGGGATGGTTCCTAATATCATATTGGACCTAGTATAACCTAAGTATAAGGTTGGATTGCCCTAAAGTGCCTTAATTTCACTAATCATCATAAGTGGCCTAATTTAGTGATTAGTGCTAATTAAGACCATTTAGGTCATCAAAACCTAAAGTAAAGGTGTTTTCCACTTCATTTAGTCATATGAAATGTCTTAAAATAGATTAGAACAAATTGGACAATAAAACTTTAGAATCCCAATGTTAGCCTTAAGAGAAGTATTTTGGTCATTTTGGCCAAAATGTGATTTAGTGTTCTCTAAGGATTGAAAATTCCAGTAAACCACTATAACACAGTTTGGAAATGTTCTCTGAAATCCTAGAACAATAATAATTATCAATCCATAAGGTCTAATTAATTCCTTAAATAAGATACCTAAACCTTAAAAAGATCCTATGGTATTAAACTTTAAGTTTAAAAATTGAAATGGTCAATTATCTCATTAATAAGTTCAGTTAAGATAACTTAAGAATTAAGTGTTAAAAGAAAAGTAATTGGAAATGTCTAAGTAAAATCTTAGCTTAAGGTCTAAAGTGATCAAAACTCAGACCCTTAGATCTTAATTAACCTAAGAAGGTCAAAATGGGTTTAATATTAATCTAATACTTGGAATTATAAATTCTTGACCTTAATAAACTTCTTATAGTTAATTATGAGATTAGATCTAAAGAAAATCATAAATGGAAACTTTTAAGTCAAAACTCTAATTAGAAGTCTAAAGTGATCAAACTTCAAATCTTTAGATCTTAGACTTAGATCTTCAATTTGAATCAAACCACCTCCAATTGAAATTCTTTAATGATTGATTGTTTAATCTTTTGAAACCTTCCATGTGGGTATAGGATGATTCAATCAATAAGATAATGAAATTATCTTAAAGATGGAATATAGATCTTAGATTCTCAAGTTCTTAATTAATTATTTTATCTTATAATCCGTAGATTAGCCTTTCACTAAGATCTTAGTTCCTGAATCTTGCAACTTATAGGATTTTTTACCTCTAAATTGGGTATTAAGTGAGAAACCTAGATCCTATTTAGAATATCACCTAGGATTTGGGATTTGAACTCAACACAGGGTTTAAGTTCTAAATTCTTAAATCTTGATTTAATTGATCAAGATTTGGGTAAGAGAGTAAAATATTCATAAAATTAGGTCGTTGATTTGCTTACTTAAACTATATAGTCATCGCATGATTTTGGATTAGAACTTGTTAAGTTATGATATTTAACTTTAAGGACGTAAATCTGAGATTCTACTCGATAGTTGGATATTGGAGATCCTAAGCTTGTACCTTCTCAGAGTAATTAGATTTAGTAATTTAGACAACAATAGATATCACATAAGTCTAGATTGAGTCTCTTGCTTACTTGATTTGATTGCTTTGCATACCTTGGATTTTGAGCTTTAATCCTTGAGTATAATAGGAAAAACTTAGGATATGGATGATACATCCTGAGCTAGTATTGAAATTACATATCATTCAATTTTGTTTTGTTTGCAGTTAGTAGAATATGTCCTAGCTTAGTCTGCCTCTTTAGTAGTAGTATTGTTTAGACTAGACTCAGACCTAGCAAATTTGGATGGCTAGATTGGGAATTGATTGATTGATATTGGAGGCCCTGTATGGCCTATTGGCTGGTATGACAGTACTAGGACTTAGGCATATTACTACTTTAGCTGTACTATACTATTTTTGTTTTCTGGTTTGCTTTGCCATATGCTTCAGTGCCCTTACTTTCAGTATTTGCTCACTTTGCCACATGTCTCAGTGGCTTTATATGTTATATATTGCCTTGCTTTTGCCACATGTCTCAGTGGCCTTTTATTTTCATCTTAATCTGCATGTTGTATGTATACTTTCATGGCTTAGATATATGTATGAATGGCATGTTTAGGATGCTAAAATTTTATCGTATTTAGTACTTGTGTTCTTTTATACTCAGCATGTTTTACTTTGATCATAATCATGTTAGGATCATGTTTATTCAGCAGTTGCAGTTACTTTTGCTTTTAGCCTTACCTTGCTTATTTAGTGTTTTGTATGTTACTTCACATACATGTTGCATGCTATAAATAGATAGTTTATAGTATTCCATTTCTTTCATAGCTTGTTGCACCTTTACTGCTTGTATGTGTAGTTAAATTAAATGTGATATCCTTTAACATTCAGTTCATTTAAATAGCCTAAAATGTACTTAGACAATTATCTAACTGTAACATTTTTATTTTGTTAGCTGGGGCCCTGGCATTTGTGATACCGACAAATGTCAGATTCAGACGTGTTCGTGGGCAGTGTCGCTGAGGAGGAGCCAATTCAGGAGAAGGACCTTCCAGCTGCTGCCTAGCTAGTTTTGTCTTATTGTTCCAGTGAGGACGAGACTTTTTCATTTTTAGTTATTCATTTCAGTTTGTAATAATTAACTTTCTGGATGTATTTTACTTTCTGCATTGTGATGAGTTATTATATTGCATTTCCTTTTCCCTACTATGTATGCTTGTGGATGTTACTATATTTTATATTGCTTCTGCCACTTTGATATTTATATTGATGAATGTTATAGCACTTGGTGACAAGTCCTTGCCTTAAGGCAAGTTGGGTTCGCCCAACTTTACTTAAGTTGGGGATTTGCCACAGTTGGAGCACCGTACTTCCTTATTGTCAGTACGGGGGGCCCCACAGGGCCTTACTCAGAAATTTGGGGACGAAGCTGAACAGCGACTGGCGGGGGCATAACCGTTCGATGACTCATTAGTTCAGATGGAGCGGTTCATATCCTTCCATCAGTAACGGCCGACCGGGGAGGCAGATCGTCCGTCGAATTGAATTGAAGCGATCCAACGATCGATCTGACTTACTTAAGATGGGATGCGGAGGGCCGTTGGGCTTAGGATGCCGATCGAGTGGCTTGTATTTGATCACGGCGCAGGGTGGATCATGTCGTCGGATGAATCACGCCAAGATGCATGCTAGAGCATTCTTTGGAAGGGAATGGTGCTCTGCTGTCGGGACCCCGCAGCGGATCTGCTGCGGTCCCGACAGCAGATCCCAGAATTATTAAAATTCAAATATTATAAATTTAATTAAAATAATTCATTTAAATTATTTAAAGAATATTCTTAAAAAATTTAATTCCAATTTAGGACTATATGAGCTCCAGAAATTCCCAAAAATTCACCATTAGCTAATTAGGGCATGAGGAATTCAAAAATGAAATCAGATTTTAATTTGGAGATAAATTTAATTTAGGTATTTTCTAGGGCTCAAAAAGAGCCAAAAATATCAAAATTCTCAATTTTGCTCTGATTGATTTCAAACTTCTAAAGTTAGGTTTAAATGACTCATTGAGTCTAATGGAATCAAAAGTAGCACTTAGTTTAGCTTAATTAATCTAAACTTAGCTATGGTAACAACTAGAGTTGTTATATTGTCAGACTGCATGGTATTCCGAAATCAATCATATCCGACAAAGATAGCAGATTTACTTCTAAGTTTTGGCAAGCTGTGCATCAAGATCTGGGTATTACTCTAGCTATGAGTACAGCTTTTCATCCTCAAATAGATGGTCAAACTAAAAGAGTAAATCAAGTTCTGGAGGATTTGCTTAGGCTGTGTGTTCTTGATTTTGCCGGTTCCTAGGAAGATCATATTCTGCTAGTGAAGTTTACCTACAATAACAGTTATTAGGCCAGCATTAAAATGGCTCCCTATGAGGCATTGTACGGTAGAGAATGCAGTACTCTGCTATCCTGGTCAGAAACAGGAAGCGTTCAACTTTTTGGTTCAGGGTTAGTCGAAGAAACTAACAAGAAGATTCACTTAATTCAGCAGAGAATTTGTTCAGCTCAAGATCGCCAGAGAAAGTATAATGATGCTCATCATCATCTCCTAAAATTTAATGTTGGAGATTCTACCTATTTAAAAGTCAATCCAATGAAGGGCATCTACATAGTTGGTGTGGCAATGAAACTCAGTCCCCACTATGTTGGACCTTTTGAGATTTTGGCCAAAGTAGGAACATCTGCCTACAGGTTGAATCTTCCTGATGGCTTTGCAGCCATTTACAATGTGTTCCATGTATCATCATTGAGAAGATGTCTCAGAGACCCTTCTCATCTCGTTCAGCTTCCGGCAGTAAAAATTCAACTTGATCTCTCTTATGCCAAAGAACCAATCAAAGTCTTAGCTCGTGATCAGAGGCATCTAAGAAATCATTCAATTTCTATGGTCAAAGTCCAGTGGAAGAATCAATCTTTAGAGGAATCTACTTGGGAAAAAAAAGTAGATATGTGCAATAAATATCCACAGCCCTTTGCAAGTCTAGGTACTGTTCTTTTCTTTCTTATCTATTTCATTTAAATTTTCAGTACTCATAGTACTTTCTTCACAGAGTGATGTTGGGGATGACATCATTCTTAAGTGATAGAGTTTGTAACAACTTTAGTTATTACCCTAGCTAAATCCAGATTAATTAAGCTAAATAAAGTTCTAATTTTGATTCCATTAGACTCAATGGGTCGTTTAAACCTAATCCTAGAAGTTTGGGATCAATCAGAGCTAAATTGAGAATTTTGGTACTTTTTGCCCATTTTTGAGTCTTAGAAAATACCTAAATTAATTTGATCTCAAATTAAAATCTGATTTCATTTTTGAATTTCTCATGCCTCAATTAGCTAAGGGTGAAATTTTGCGAATTTTTGGAGTTTATTTAAGCCTAAATTAGATTTAAGAATTTTAGGATTAATAATTTTAATTATTTAAATGAATTATATTAATTAAATTAATTTTTAATTATTCTGGATTTGTTGTCGGGCGACTGATCCGCTGTGGGTCCCGACAGCGGAGCACCTTCTCTGTCAATTGGATGTGCTAGCAGCATCTTAGTGCAATTTATCAAACGACGCGATTTACCCCGCGCCGTGATTGAATCTTGGTCGCTCGATTAGCATCTTCCATCTGAAGGCGGAGATCCCATCCGCAATTCTGTTTAATCAGGAGGCACATCAAGCCTTCCATTTCCAACGGCTTTGAATCAGATGGCTACGGATCGCGCACCCCCGTTCACCGAAGTCTTTGTTCAATCCTACCCCGAAAAAAGAAATTTCAATTGTACCATCCACGTCGATCCTATCTGCCACTCCCACTGTTATGTCACTTAGACCGTTAGGACCTTCCCATTTTAGCCCGAGCCGCCTTGGCAACCTGGAGGCTGGGATGTATCCCATTGAGGTTGGGTATGGAGATAGCTCTGCCCGAGCCTGAGCCATGGCCTCCAGCCTTGCCATCCAGTCATAGACCTTTCCATCGTCTATAAGTACTCTTAGGTTATCACAGTGAGCCTTTTTGCTCACTGTGATCACCCTGTTGCTTAGCCAAAGTCATTGGAATCCTCTGCGAACCTCGACATTCCAATCATTGCTTAGCCCGTCTGGTGTTCAGATGTAACAACCCAAGTTGTTATTTGGCTTAATTAAGACTAATCTAAGTCTTAATTAAGGTTCTAAGTCACTAATTAAGTAATTTAGAACTCATCTCTGAAACCTAGGTCAACTCAGAAGTCAATTGAGTCAAATCAGAAATTCTAGAAAAAAATTCCAAACCCTAGAAAATTGACTTTTTATCTAAATCTCAGATTGAAAATCTGACTTTGCCATTGCGTTCAGAACACCCAAATTAGCTAGGGGTGAAGTTTTGGAGGCATTTGGAAGTCGTTGGATTTTTGTCGAATATTTTATTAATATTTAAATACCCCGAAAAATCAAATAAATAAATACTCATCAAATCAAAAATTCGACCACACCAATGTGTTCCTCACCCCTCATTTAGCTAAGGGTGATTTGTTGAAAATTTTCTGAATACATTTGATTTTATGATTTTAAATATTTAAATTAGTATAAATATTATTTAAATTATACTTAAGCTGCCGCCGTCAATTTATTGCTCTACCGTTAGCATCCTCTAACTGCCGTCTCCTTTACCGTTTAGGCGGATGGAAATTTTGGACCGTCTGATCATCAGATCAGACGGTAGACGTGCATCTTCTTCAGCCAGACTCCGCGTGTCGCATAAGGTTACGCGCGGCGAGCAGAGGTCCAACCATGCGTCAACCACCGCCTAAGGGCCATTTTGGACTTAGTTTTAGTCTAATTAGGATTCTAAGAGTAGAAAGGAGGAATGAGTTTGGGGTCTGGAGGGGAGATCGAAACACTCCAGAGGAAAACTCAATCGTCTCTGCAATTCGCACAGTACCTCCGTTTCTAATATGTACTCCTCTGTCCTTATACTTATGCATTAGTCTACTTCAGCATTTCACTTAAAGATTGTTTGTGATGAATTACTGATACTCTATAGTAATTTCAATTATACAGTTTAGGTTAATTTTGATTATTCAATTTGCAATTGATTTGACTCCCTGTTCTCTTCAGTTTACTGCACTGGCTCAATGAGTAGCTTCACTAAATTGAATTCCTATCCAGTGATCAAATGAGAGATTTTCTACAACCATTTTTATTTCAATTTCTGGATCATTCGAAATGTCACTTGATTATTCATATCCTTCCATTGATGTAATATAGTTTGCTTATTATTGATTACTTTCGAATGCTGTAACTAGAATTGAACAATCAGACTATGATTAATGGATTCGTATGATTTTCATTTCACTAATTCAATTGCGTCTGCGTTTAACCCACGACCCCACAATCTAGGGCATCAATATTTTCAAGGTTTGGAAGATCCATTTGCGCCGATCCTGACCTTCATCGAAACATCTCAGGGAGACCTTGCGTTAGGCATAAGGATTGCTTCTTTTGGCGCTCGGTGATGCGAGTTCAGGGATGCCCTAACTTTCTCTGCGTCGGGGATATGGGGACGAAGACATCATCTTCGATCCAGTGGCCACGTGTTGGCCAATTGGATCATAGTGTGGGTCCCACGCCATTACAATTTTTCCGCTGCTGTCTCCCCTCTGCTCGCCACGTAGGATGTCGGGACCCACCGCCTTTCTGGAAAATACAATTATATTATAAAAGAAGGAAAAAAAAATTGATTTATAAATCTGATTTTTAATTAGATAAATCAATTAATCTTGAGAATTAAAACATTAATATTTTTAAAAATAATAGTCCAAATTATGCAAATGAATATACCATTTTGATCTGTAAAATTAGAGGAATATTATAGAACTATTAATTTTTCATTTTGATGAATATTTCACATAGTGAAATTTAAGATCCATTTGATGTGACATAAATGGTGCAAATTTTCATTAAGCCATAACTTTATACACATTAATCCAGACTTATTAAATATGGGTCTTAAAATACTCACAAAATCCTAAGAAATATTCTAGTAGTATTAACTTTGCTGTTTGGATTAGCATTTGACTAATGACATTTAGGACCTAACCCTAATTACCTTAATTAGACCTAGAATTTCAATTGACCATAACTTGGTCAATTGAGCTCCAAATTTAATGATCCAAATATTAATTTAGACTAGAAAAACTTAATTAACAGTAATATATAAAAATATTTTAGATCCAATGGTTAGATTTGCTAATCACTCTTAATTACTCTAAATCTTGATTAGTGAATATTAGCAAATCTAGTAATCCAAATTGAGTGATTTAAGTTTTAGAGGACTCATAGAGTCATTTAGAATCTATCTGTAAAATTGGATTAGTGTTTGAGTGATTAATTTTGCTAATCACTCACTAATCACTCTAAACCCTAATTAGGCCTTAACTTAGTCAAATTAGATCCAAAATTGAGTCTATTTCATGTCATTATGATCAGTGGACTATTTGTAAACTATAGCCACTGATTTTACTCAATTTGGACACTAATTGGCAAAGTTAGGATTTTTGACCCATAATTAAGAATTCCTTAATCACCTTTTAACCCTAACTTTTGTATTGACCATAACTTGGTCAATACTTATCAGACTTTAGCAAATTTAGATTTTATGGAAAGCCTAGGCAGTAAAGAATAATAATATGAAAGAAAATTTAACTTTTATTTAGCCAAATTCTTAATTTGCTTTTATGAGTCAAATTCACTAACTTGATCTCATATGGCTTAATACTCACCCAAGAAAAAATTAATTTAGTTGCTGTCTAATCTTACATTAGACAGTAAGAATCACTTTCTAAAAGAAAAATTCAGATTTAGAGCCCTAGATCAAAATTTGATCTTTTGAACCCTTAAGTAGGGGCAAAATGATCATTTTGCCTAAATTTAGGGTTTAGCCTTTAAAAGCCATAAATTCAATTTCTAATCACTAAAATCAGTAAATAGAATGATTTAGAACTGAAATTAATCAAATCCAAGTCTAAATTAGATTTTGATTAAAATCTTAAAATTTGCTCCTTAAGGAAAATTTACTAAGTCTTAAGTGAGTGATTTCTCCTTCTTTAATCATTCTTAGACCTTTCCTTAGGTCTTTATAACATTAGTTAGGATGTGTGTCTTGAGAGATACTCTTAGTAATTAAGAGCTTTAAATTCCTAAGATTAAGAATAGATCTTAAGTTAGAATTCATCTATTGAGTAAATTGGGTTACTCAATAGGTGAAACCTTGAGTTTACTAGTTTATAGATTTTCTTAGTTTATTAAATGATTATTTGATCTTTAAACCCTAGAATTAAGAATAAAGATTTATCTTAATGAATTTGATTTATCATTAGGATTTGCCTTAACCTAATCCGTGAGTTTTGGGTTCTAAACTTAGACCCTTAGATTATACCTTTAGATTAAGTGATTAGACCCCATCATCTGGAGTCTAATTCTTAATCTTTTCATCTTGATTTGGCTAATCAAGATGAGGTTGGGATGAATTAAATTACAAAACTAGGTCGATAATTTATTCACTTTAACCAAATAGTCGTCTTTTGATTAAGTTATAATTAGGACTTGGCCAGTCATAATTATCTTCAACTAGTAGGATTCGTGATTTTAAGTTACAGAATGTGTAAGAATTGATGATTCTGAAACTTATGTAACTTAGAGTAGATTGAACGAATAAAGTAGATAACAATGGATATCACCTGTGTTTTAGATAGAGTGTCTTGCTCACTTTGATTTTGATGCTTCGCATTCCTTGATTTTGAGCTTTATACCTTGAACATATATTATGTACTTAAGATATTTGATAAATATCTTATGTCAACTTTGAAACATTCATAAGCAGCATTATGTTTTCATTTCACAAGTGGTTTGTAAGGTGTAGCTTGATTAGTATACCTCTTCGATCAACCCGTTCAGGTCGGCAACCTTTCGAGGGTTTAATGTCCGACAGTCTATGGCCATGCCTAGTCCGAGTGATAGGATGGATAGACTCTTGCCATACTGACTATAGAGTTAGGATTTTGATATGGTTATACTAATTTAAGTACACTTATATTCGGTTCTGTCTTAGCTCATCAGGCTAAGAGTTTTCAGTGGTGTTCAGTTCAGAGTTTCTTAGTTCATCAGGCTTAGATTTGCTGAGTATGTTTTCAGTTTGAGTGACTTAGAAGGTCACTGCAGTTTCCGTTTTTAGTTACTATTTTACTTGCATATTCTGCATTGTAGCACTATTTTACTTACAGCTTTCCTGCATGTGTTTTTATATAGAATGCTAGTTTTACTTACTGTTTTCATATGCTCACCTAGGATGTTAGTGTTTTCAGTTTTATACTGTTCAAATTCTGTAGGTCACCTAGCATAATCTGTTTGATCATAAGCATATTTAGGTTGTACTTTTCTTACAGTTTTGTTTAGTCTTTTTTTTTGCTTACCTGTCTTTGTTGCAGTTGCTTGGAGGAGGTATGTATTACTTCCTATTTGCTTAGTTATAAACTATTTGTTTATAACTTATTACTGTTCTTTTTGTACGCGTTATGCATCTATTTTGCTCAGTTCTAGTTTATGGTGATATTCAAGTAACTTAATAAATTATTTGCCCTAAAATATGCTTAGACAATAGTCTAACTAGTTTTTCTTTTGTTGGCTGGGGCCCTACCATTATGAAACCGATAATGGTAGGTTCTGAGTTTGTTGGAGCAGCTGATCCAATGGAGTGCTCACCATTGGAGGAGGAACCTATTCCTGAAGATCTTTAGCTTTAGCTTCTTTTTGCTTGTGAGATCAAGAGTTTCCTTTTCCAGTTCTCTTAAACTTATTAAATGTTGTAATAATACAGGTTAATCATTTATTTTCAGCACTTTACTTATTATGTATTGTTGTATTTATACTGTATGGATGGATGTTATGCTTTTATTGCTTCCGCACTCTGAGTTCATGTATAGTTATTTAGTGATAATATTTTGGATTGACTGACAAAGTCCTTATTTAAGTTGGATTAGAATATGTGTTTAATTCAATCCTAAGTGGGGACCTTGTCATTAGGTGATCCCTCCACCATAATTATGTTAACTTAAGGGTTAACAGGACCATGGCGGGGCAGGGCCGCCACATCAGACTCCCTGTAAACCTGTATTGCTGACTTGGTGAGCTTAGAAGTACCTCAATCCCTCTCTGTCGCAGCGATTCCTCAATCCAGGTACAACCTCTGCCCTTCCTTCTGTCGAGTTGGTTTCAGCTCGACTCATGGTGTTTCAATTCTAGATGATGTGATAGGATCTTACCTTAGCTCCCTAGTAGGCACTTAGGACTTCTGGTAGGGACTGGTAGTGGACCAGACGACGTAATTCCGTATGAATGTGCACTGGCAGTCGATTCTTAAGATGCTAGATATCAGTGTTTTCCCGAGCCATCGAGCCCCGTTTGAAATCTAAGTCCCTCCTGAAGTGATTGTAGACTTGTTGCAATCACTGGGCTCGATCTGATCGATCGATTCGACTGGAATCGATTGACTCAGTGCGAGCTTGCGCCTGTAAAATACAGTGAGTACCACCCCAGTGATCCCTCAATTCTCGAGATCAATCAAGTTGCTCAATCGATGCCCTTTCAATTCCTGAATGTGCATGTCTAGAGCCCAGCTCGTATTGTTAGCTCAGTGAGGAGAATTCAATCCTCACAAGTGCGCCTTAGGAGTCGTCTCGACCGAGTAGCACCCCAGCGTTCTGGTGCATCTTCGATGGAGGTTCGTAGTTCATTCGATGCGTCTTGGGTCCCTGATGGTGTAGCAGTTGAGAGAAGGGTACGACATGGCTTGAGCACGGAGAATTTGGCGATGGAAGCTAAACCGAGGGATCCCAGCATCGTGGGAGTGCCTGCGAAGAAGATCCACAGTAGCGGGCCGGGTCAGACCCCGTCCCGCGCGGTTTCAATTTCGGGCCGCAGATACATTATATAATTTTGGAATTATATTTCTTATGTTAATTAAGTGATAAATAATAAACCTATGATTTGGATTTAAATAAAAATACACAATGAATTATTTAAATAATTTTAGATATACTTGTCCAAATGGTATGATCTAATATACCATTTTAATTAGAAAAATACAGGAAATAATAATACAAAATAAAATTAAAGATCCAATAACTAGATTTAAATTAATTTCCTAATCTTTCTTTATTTTTATTTAAATCATAATTAATTCATTTAATATCCAAAAATATTGATTAAGGTTTCTGATTGCTCATAAGACCATAAAAAACCTATGTAAGCTATTAAGGATAATTTAAGGACATTAAATTTGCTAATCACCTTTTAACTACCTTAAAATGAGATTAGTGAATTAAGCCTTAGATTAGTATCTGATTTTGGTAAATCTAGTTTCTAATGTCTTATTAAGTATAGTAGAGACTATAAATGTGTTTGGATCTTCCTAGTATACCTTAATTTCCTTAATCACTTTAATTGGCCTTAAGGTGTGATTAGTGATAATTAAGCTAGTAATTCTATCAAATCCTAAGTTGAGTGTTTATTTCACTTCACTAATCAATATAAAGTTCATTAGGACAGACTTGAATCAATTTCAATGATTAAATCCTAAATTTCCAATTTTAGCCTTAAGAGGAGCATTTTGGTCATTTTGACCAAAATAAGTTTAAGCACTCCTTAAGCCTTGAAAATTCCAGTAAAGTATCTCATTAGCACCTTTCTAAAACCTCATGTTAATAATAATGAAGTTAAGTAAAGAAATCTTAAAAAGTTCTAATTAAGTTCTTAAGATTTTAAGAGTACTCAAAGCCACTTCCTTAAGAGAGCAAACCTAAGTAGCTTTAATGTTAAATCTCTAGTTTAATTACTTTATTAAGTTGATTCATAAACTACAAATCTTAAGTAAATAATCCTGTAAAAGCCTAAGTTTAGTTCTTAGTTGAGATCTAAATGATCAAACCTTAGATCTTAGATCTTAGATCTTAGACTTTAGATCATCTACTTGAATTGAATCATCTTCTTTGGACTTCCTTAATTGATTAATTATTTAATCCTTTTGAAACCTCCCTGTGGGTGTAGGACTGATTCAATCTATAGAATAATGCAATTATCCTAAAGATTGAATATAGATCTTAGATTTTTAGTTTCTAATTGATTATTTTATCATATAAAATTAGAATAACCTTTCATTAAGATCTTAGCTTCTAATCCTTCAACTTATAAGATTCTGTATCCTTAGTTTATACTAGAGTGTGAACCCTAGATCCTGATTAAGATATCACCTTGGATTTAGGATTTGAACCCTATATGTGGAGTATAAGTCTGGAATCCTCAATCTTGATTTACTTGATCAAGATTTGGTTTAAGTGAGCATAATAATAATAATTAGGCCATTGATTTATTTACTTTAAACCTTTATAGTCGTCACTTGATTTTAAATTAGAACTTGTTATGTTCTAAGGTTAAACATTAAGGTTGTGAATATAAGATTATACTCGATAGCTGGATATTAGAGATCCTAAACTTGTATCTTCTCAAAATAGTTAGATTTGGATAATTTAGATATTACCAAATATCACATAAGTCTAGTTGAGTTTCTTGCTTACTTTGACTTTGATTTCTCTACACACTTTAAATATTGAGCCTTGTTCCTTGAGTACAATAGGAGAACTTAGGATATAGAAGATACATCCTAAATTTATATTTGCAAAGCATAACATTCACTTAGTTCTTTCAGTGCATTTAGTCTAGTGAGGTATCTCCAAGCTTAGTCTACCTCCTCAGTTCTAGCTTTATTATAGAATAGTCTCGGACTTAGTCCAGTGCTTGGCTAGGATGGATACATGTCTTATTCTATAAGTTCAACTCAGACCTAGCTCTGATGATGCCTAGGATGGATACATGTTGAACTTTCTGTTCAGAGGCCCTGTATGGCCTATTTCTGTTATGGCAGTACTATTTTTTAGGCTTACTTTTACTTCAGTTTATTTTCAGTGCTTATTTTGCTTTGCCACATGCTTTAGTGGCCTTACTTTTTGGTACTTTTAGTTGCTTTGCCATATGTCTCAGTGGCTTTACTCTTTAGCTCATTTATGCCCTTAGCTTGCTTTTGCCACATGCTACCAGTGGCCTTTTATATATATTAACTCTGCATGCTTGTATATATGTTCGTATTGAGTAGTTAATAAATATTGGCATATTTAGGATGCTAGTTTTGTATGTTCATTTCAGCACTTTTCAGTACAGTTTACTTTTATAAAATCAGCATGTCTTCATGTGATCGTAAACATGTTAGGATCAGTTTATTTCAATACTTGCAATTACTTTTACTCTTTAGCCTCACCTAGTTTAGTTTTATATTTTATGCATACTTGATAATTAGTTATAAATGAATAGTTTATAGTCATCCTGTTCTTTGTAGCTTGATGCACCCTATATTGCTTGCATATTTAAAGCAGTTAGTGTGATATCTTTAAATATTCAGTTTACTTAAATAGCCTAAAATATACTTAGACAATGTGTCTAACTGTAACATTTTTCTTTTGTTGGCTGTGGCCCTAGCATTTGTGATACTGACAAATATCAAATTTGGAGCTGTTCGTTGGTAGTTCTGCAGGAGAGGAGCCAGTGCAGGGGGAGGATCTTCCTACTACCATTTAGTTAGATTTTTCCTTTTCATATAGTGAGATTAAGAGATCTTTTCTTTCGTTTAATTCAGTCTATAATAATTAAACATTTCTGGATGTATTTACTTTCTGCATTTTGAGCTGAGTTACTGTTTCTTTTACTCTTATATACTGTGCTGTGACGTGGATGTTATGTTATACTATTTTTTGCTTCTGCTACTTTGATATTTTCATGTGCATTTACAGTTCCAAGTGACAAGTCCTTGGCTTAAGGCGAGTTGGGTCTTACCTGACTCTACTTTAGTTGGGGATTTGCCACAGTTGGAGCACCGCACTCCTCGTGATTATGTTAATCTTAGTATTAGTATGGCCGCGAAGGGTATAGGGCCCCATAGATCCCCCACTTATCATTGAACTAAGTGTAATCCACAATCCACTGACAAGGGATGGATATGCCTAAAATGCATACATAGTAACCAATCACTAAGTAAACACAAACACTAGTGCGGAAGAAAAAAGAAAGTATAACATACATCCATTTTATCACAATACAAGTAAAGGAAGAATAAACATGTGGAGCCCTGTACCCTCCGTGGCCATGCTAATACTGATATTTACATAATCACGTGGAGTACGGTCTCCAAAAGTGATAAATCCCTAACTTAAGTAGAGTCAGGTATAACCCAACCTGCCTTAAGCAAAAGACTTGTCTCCTAAAACAGAGAATATACATCAACATCTCAAAGTAGTGGAAGCAAAAAACAATATAATATAACATTCACATCACAGCATAGTATGGAAGGGTAAATGCAGCAGTAACTTAGCTCAAAGTGCAGAAAGTAAATACACTTAGATTAAGAAATTATTATAGACCGAATATTAAAATAAAAAAAGCTCTTATTCTCACAACAAAATATAAAGCCTAACTAAACAGCAATAGGAAAATCCTCCTCTTGTCCAAGCCCCTCTCCGGAAGAATCACCAATGAACAGCTTCGAGTTTGACATTTGTCGATCTCACAAATGCCAGGGCCCCAGCCAACAAAAGAAAAATATTGTAGTTTGATAATTATCTAAGCACATTTTAAGCTAATTTAATGAACTGAATATTTAAGCATTCAAGTAATTTAAGTTGTAACAAGCTACAATGAACAGGGTAGTTATAAAAATGTTTATAAATAGGCAACAAAGTATGCAAAATAATATACCATAAATAAAGGTGAACAAGGTGAGGCTATAAGATATAAATAACTGTAAGATACTGAAAGTAAACTCATCATAACATGATTATGATCACATGGATATATGCTGGTCATATTAAAGAATAACTATACTGGAACATATGGAACTGAATATAAGACTAGCATCATAAACATGAAAATACTAAATAAGTACTGAACAAAAATAAATGAGTTGAAGCAAGTATAAAAGTATGTAGAAATTGTAAAGTAAAAGTCATTGAAGTATGTGGTAAAGCAAGCCAAAGAACTAGAACTGAACTGAAAGTAAAAGCATACCTAAACATAGTACTTCCATAATAGAGATAAACCATACAAGGCCTTTGAACAAAAAGTTCAACATGTAACCATCCAAGAAATGATTAGAGCTAGGTCCAAGTTAAACTTGAAGAATAATACATGTAACCATCCTATCCAACCATAGGGCTAGGTCCAACTGTATTCTATAAACAAAGAACTGAACTGAAGAGGAAAATTAAGTTAGATTACACCCTACTGAACTGAATGAATGTTTATGCTTTTCAAATACTAACCCAGAATACTCCTCCATATTCTGAGTTCATCTATTACGCCCAAGGAAAAGGCTCAATATACAAGGTATGCGAAACAATAATAATCAAGTAAGTAAGAGACTCAATTAGACTTATGTGATATCCATTGTTGTCTAATTTAATTTGTTCTAATTATTCTGAAAGAATACAAGTTTAGGACCTCCAATATCTAACTATTGAGTATAATCCCAGATTCATGACCTTAAAGTTAATATTAGAACTTAACAACCTCTAATTCATAATCAAATGACAATTATAAAGGATTTAAAGTAAATATTTCAATGACTTAATTAATATATTTTAATTACTTAACTAAAACCTTCATTATGCTAATCAAGATTAAAGATTCTAGACTTAAATTCTATATTGGGATTCAAATCTTGAATCTAATGTACTAATCTATTACAGATCTAAGGTTCACACACAGCCATAATTTAAAGGTAAAAGGGTTTTAGAAGGTGAAAGATCAAGAAGCTACGATCTTAAGGAAAGATCATTCTACTATCTAAAGAAAAAAAAAATTAAGAACATAAGATTCTAAGATCTATATTCAGTCTATAGAATAATCATAATATTCTATAGATTGAATCAATGCTACACCCATAAGAAGGTTTCAAAGGATTTAAGATAATCAATCAAACAAGGATTTCCAAGATAAGATGGTATAATTCAATCAGATGATCAAAGGATCTAAGATCTAAAATCTAAAGTTTGATCACTTAAGATCTAAACCTGAAATTTAAACTTAAGATTCTCATAAGGCATTTTATTACTAATTATAACCGCATTACTGAAGGTGCTAGGGTTAAGAGTGCTTAAAAAATATTTCGATCAAAATGACCAAAATACCCTTCTTAAGGCTAAATTTAGGGTTTAAGACTTTAAGCATTCAAGTTGATTAAAATTAGTTTTAATGGACTTAATATTAACTAATAAGGTGCAAGAAACATAATCTCAAGATTTAGCTCATGATTACCATAAATGACACTAATCACAATTTAAGGCTAATTAAGGTGATTAAGGGAATTAGGGTTCCCTAAAGGTATCCAAGCATAAATATAAGCTCCACTACACTTAGGAAGATAATGGAAACTGAAATCATCAAAATCAGAGGATTAAATTGGGCTTAATTCACTAATCAAGGACTATGGTGATTAAGAGGTGATTAGCCATTTTAGAAACCTTAAATTATCTTTAATGGCATACAAATGTTCAATTTTGTCTTATGAACAATCTGAAACCTTAATCATAATTTTTGGATATTAAATGAATTAATTATGAATCAATTAAGTTCAGAGAAAGATTAGGATAATTTATAAAATCTAACAATTGGATCATAAATTTATTTGTATATTATTGTTCATTGTATTTTTCTAATTAAAATAATATATTGGATTATACCAATTGGATAAGTTTTGATTATGTTATTTCATTAATTTAATCTAAATTTTTTACATTAATTAAACTATGGGATAATTAATTAATTCCATTTATCAGTTATTTAACAGAAGTAATTTAATTCCTAAATAAATTAAATAACCCAACCCAAAATCAAACTGCGCGGATCGGAGCGGGACCCGACTGGGCCGACACATCGCACCACGCGGGCCTGGGCTGGCCTAGCCTGATGCGATAGTAGCTTTGTCTCCGATACCCCCTTCACAGATAGCCGCGGGAGGGTACCTTGAACTACCAAATTAACTGCCAGCACTCCACGGTACGGTCAGCATTCAATTGCCACCCCTTCAAAAAGTTATTGCACGTCGATTGAACCTAGAAATCCTAATTGGGATGGATTAGAACGTCGGATGGCCACTCCACCGAAATGCCCTAAATGCAGATGATTAGGATTTACTGTGTAACAACCCAAGATTGTTACCCAGCTTAATTTAAGCGTAATCATATCTTAATTATCATTCCACTAAGTTCATATAGTCATTAGAACCAAACCCTCAAGATTTGGAGCAATTCAGAGCTTAATCGATTATTTTAGAATATTTTAATATTTTAATTAGAAAATTGAGGTTTTTATTTTGACCTCGAAATTAAAATTTGACTTCGCTGTTGCGATCGTCACCCCCAAATTAGCTAGGGGTGATGTTTTGGACGCATTTGGAGGATGTTGAATTTTCGTCAATATTTTAATATAATTAAATACCCTGAAAATTAGCATAAATAAATAATCATCGGAATCAAATTCCAACTTTGCCGTTGGATTCCTCAAAATCCCAAATTAGCTAGGGGTGATTTTTGGAATTTTCGGAGCACATTTATGATATCTAAAATTTTCTTTATTTTTAGAATTTATTTCTTAAATTGAGCAAAATATTCCATTTTTTTATCTCTTCCCTCTGATTTTGTTTTTAAGCTGCTATCCCCTCCTCCCTTCCTAGCAACTTCCTCTCCATTCTCTTCACTCAAGTGGGATGCTGCCATCTTCTTCCCATCAATGCTGATGGGAGGGCTCTTAATGGAGCATTGTCTCCTCATCTTCCCTTAAAACACAACTCTAGCTCTCTTCTTCCTCCTTTGCCCAGCTGAAGCTCTCCCTCTACTTTACATTCTTGCTGTACCTACTGTTGGAGAAAGCCTTAGCCCATTCCACTCCTTGCTAGTAGCTGAAGGAGAAGAAGAAAGGACCTCTCAAGCTCTCAAGCCTCTCCTAGGAAATATGCCATTATCAACACTAAGGTACTTCCTTTCCCCCATTTAATGTATTCAATGGCTACTCCATTTCACTCTTATGCTTAGTTTGCATCCTTAGAAATTTGTATTTAAGGTATGGAGTTCATTAGAACTTATTAAGGTTGCAATTTTAGGAAGATAAAGCAACCTGTTTCTCCTCCATTTTGCATACCCAGTTGTTTAAACCCACTGTTTGTATTATTAACTTAACCTTTTGGAGCTATTTTGGGTACTAATGGAAAGTTCTCAGAAAGAGCTTTCCAACAGTATATGGCACCGAACTTGAAGTGCTCTAGGTTGAGAGTAATTGAGCCCGAAAGTTGACCTATCGTTGTTTACGTTCAGGCAAAATCACCATCTGACGCTACAGCGCTGCAGCTCCCAGAGTTGCGAATTTGGGTCCGCTACAGCGTGCTGCAGTGTAAAAATCCACTACAGCACGCTGTAGTGCGCTGCAGCGCCTCAAGCTTTGAATCTGGTCCGCTTGAGCGCGCCATAGCGCCGAAATCTGCATTTTTTCCTGATACAGCGCATTACAGTGCTACAGCGCACTCCAGCACCTCCATATCGTATAGGGACTGCTATAGCGCACCCTAGTGCTTAAAAATGCAGTTTTTGGCTGCCACAGCGCGCTACAGCGCGCTATAGCGCTCCACAGCGGCCAGAAAATTGATTTGACCATATCTTGGTCATTCGGACTCCAAATTCAAAAATTTAAAATGCTAGATAGCTTAGAGTTTTAGTGCCTACAATAATATTAAAAAATATTTTGGGTTTGAATTCTAGAAAAATCAGAAATTACCAAAATACCCCTAATCATAATTAGGTCATAGCTTGGTCAATTTAAGTCCAATTTGGGCCTACCACCAGGAAAAATATTTAGTGTGATGTAGGAAAGCTATAGCCCTTGAGTTTGCTAAATTTAAACACCAAATAAAAGAGTTATATTTTTTTGACCCCTCTTAACTTAGAAAAATTACCAAATCTACCCTTAGGAATTCAAATGGCTATAAATATTTTATTAGATCTCAAAATTTAGTGTTCTTAGACTCTATGGAGTCCTTGAACATCAATCTAAAAATTTAGATTTCATTAAGTGCAACTTACCAAAATACTCCTTAGATCAAAAACCTTAGTTGGACCTACAGGACCTAATTCTCACCCAAAATTGGTGTATCTACTATCTATCTTCATGTTAGGCAGTAAGGAATTATTTGACAATAAGAAATCCCAATTTGGAGCCCTAAATCAAAAGTTGACTTTTTGGACCCTTAAGTAGGGGCAAAATAGTCATTTTGTCCAAAATTTAGGTTAAGTGCCCTTAACCTCTAATATGTGTTTTAAATTACTCAAACTAGTATTAGAACTATATTAGAATTATTTAAGTGAGAAAAATCAGCCATTAAGTCAACTTAGTAAAATTCCCCAAAATTCTCTAAATCTTTTTCTTAGGATCTTTCATCTCACATTAGGACTACTCCTAAGACTAGAACTAGCTCATATGTTAGATTTAATTTATTAGATAAGTGGGTTATTCAATGAATGAATCCTTGGTTTTATTAGTTTCTAGAAATTTTACAACTTATTTTGATTATTATATCTTTTAACCCTTGATTTAGGATAAGGAGATTCATCCTATTAAGTTTGATTTGCTTAATAGGATTTACCTTAATCAATAGATCACTTTTAGACTAAAACTAAGATCTTATATCTTAACCTTTTTATATTATGTGATTAAGCCCAATCTCATGGTATTTAATCCATAGTCTATAGTCTAGTAGATCTTGATCAGATCTTAGATAGGACGTCTAAATTCATAAAATTAGGATGTATGATTTATTAGTTGAACTTATAGTTGTGTTTGATTGAATTAGATTAGAACCTGATCAGTAGAAATTGGAGATCCTGAACTTGTGTAACTTAGAATAGTTAGAATGGTTAAATTAGATAACAATAGTGTCACAATGTATAAAAGAGTCCCTTGCTTACTTGATTAATTTTTGTTGCTACGCATTTCGTGTATTTGTGCTTAATTTCTTGTTCATATCAAATAAGAAAACTTTGTGCATGAAATGAATACTTAGAATAATTATGATAACAGTTGCCTTTGGGTTCAGTATACTTAGTAGATTCTGGTGCACACTAATGGACAGGGGTAAGGAGTAATAAGGATGCTTAACATTACTCATTGAGGAGTGTGTGTTAAGCTTGGAACCCATATAGTCTTGCAGACGTGCTTGACTCCTGAGCTATTTCTGGACATGTCCACAGCAATAAAGTAAAATAATTAAAAGATTTTGCATTTATATTTACTGCCTCCTCAGTTCTGCTGCTAGATTCTGTTTGCCCTAGCCCAGAAAGACTATGTGAATTTCTGTCTGCCCAAGCCCAGAAAGGCTTTGGGGATTTCATCGGCCCGATGGCCATCTTTATGATATGATATTCTTTACATATCTGTTTCAGTTTTCAGCTTACTGTGTACTATGTTCTGATGTATATTTTAGTCAGCTATCTTTCTTTTACTTACCTGCTTACTTGTACGTACTTATAGGATGCTAGACTTTATTGCTTAGTATATGTAATATGTTCAGATTTCTGTCATTTAATTAGTATATGTCATATGATCATCAGCATGTTTAGGATTAGACTTTACTTTCAGTACTTTTACTTACCGTATTATACATATATAATCCCATTTTTTGCTTAGTTGTTGAGGTGTGCTTTTGCCTCATTTGCTGTTTAGTTATAAATACTATATTTATAACTTATCCTGTCCTTTGTACGCTTACTGCTCCTACTGCTTTAGCTTACCTTTTTGCTTGCTTAAGTTTAAGTGGTGAAATTAATAACTCATGTAAAATATTTACCCTAAAATGTACTTAGACAATTATCTAACAAGATTTTTTTTTATTGGCTGGGGCCTTGGCAATATGAAACCGATAATGACAGATTCAGATAGGTTTGAGGAGATAGGTGTTGAAGCAGAGGTGCCTTACTTAGAGGAGGAGCTTCAACCAGGAGAGTCGGATATTGCTTAGTTTATTTTAGCCGCTTATGAGGATGAGTGATTTATCTTTCAGTCTTTTAAATTATTTAAATGTTGTAATAATATAGGTACTGTGACTATGATTTACTTTATGCACTTTATTATTTTCTGAGCTATCTTATTACTATTTCTTATATGATGCATGGTGAATGGATGTAATATTTACTTCATTTAGCTTCCGCGCTCTGTATGTATGTCAAATTTAGTGACTGATCCCCTCAGATATTTTGTGCACGTCCTCCCCTTATTAGTGGATTGTGGATCTTACCAAATCCAATGATAAGAGTAGGATTTGCACAAGTGACCATTCGCTCCTTAGCTTAATGATTGTGGGCATAGGGAGCGAGGCGCCACATACAGTGAGGGGATAATTCTCCTCACAGACACCACTAAATGGATGGGGCTCCATCCTTACACCATCAGTGAGGCAAGGCGAGTTGAACCCCCAAGGTTACATAACTTGGAGTGCAGTCAATCGCTGGGTCCTTACTCTGACTCAACCATGCCTTAGCTACTAGCTTGATCGATTGATATAATTGATCAGAGCTAGATCAAACCTTGATAACAATCAGGATATGTTCCCTAGGAGACTAAGGCAAGCTAGATGATATCCAGAGGCTTTCCTAGAAGCTTAATTTATATCGAGCTCACACGACTCGATAGGAAGAAGGCTGTACCTGAAAATAGGGTTGCAGGCATGGTAGAGAGTGTCTAAGGAGAGTTGGAGCTTCCAGAGGATTGCAACAACCTAGCAGGAGGTCTGAACACCACACACACAGCCTCTATCAGTGGTTCACCACAATAGTAGCAACTGAGAGTTATGAGAGCTCCAAGGAATTCGATAGAAATAATTGAGAGATCACAGTGAGCAAAGGGACTGACTGTGATGCCTCAAAGGTATTTATAGGTAGGGTGGAGGCTCTTAGGGTGGATGACAGAGCTGAGAGCCTTGGCTTAGGCTCGAGCCGAGGGAGAGGTTTTGCCAACGACCGAGGGTAATTCAGGGAAACTACTACCAGCAAACAGTCTCATGTGAGGGTTGTAACAACCCTAGGTTGTTACCTTATTAAAATATAGCTTTATTACTCCCTAACTTTAACACCATTATTTTTAGAACATCAAATTGTGCCTATCTAGAAAATTTGAAGTCCATTGGACTTATCTAAGTTCAAAATGATATTTTGATCAGTCTAGATGCCCTAAATTAGATCTAAAATATTTTGATCTCAGAATTAAATTTTGATTGTATTTTTGAATTCGTCACCCCAAAATTAGCTAAGGGTGAAAGTTTGGTACAATTTAGAAATCATTTAGACCATAATTCACATTTAATTAAAATGGGGTAATTGCATAAAAGGGTTCCTAATTTCTCAAAATTACAAATATATATATATAAAACGAAATTAACAGCCAGGATCTGCTGTGCGGACCGCAGGCGATCCACTGCGGAGCCCGGGTCACGTGACAGCGGTGCTTCCACCATATCCGCCATCCACCCTATCAATTTGACGGCTAGGATTAGATCCATCGGGATCGCGGATCCTCTGTCAGATGCGCTCGTGGAATCCCACGGCTTGGATTCAATCCGATCCGGCCGTTAGGATCTGGAGGATTTGAGCTGCAGTGCTTTCCCTTCGATCAATTGGACGACATCTGAAGGCTCTGCCACTGCGGACCTTCGTCCCAAATGTGCCTGGCCCGATAGGAAAGATCCCCCTGTACTGCCAGCTGCCCTCCTTGTCTCCCACTCGTGCCTCCAGCTCAGCAAGCCATTGGGGATCCTCCCATTATGGCGAGGTGCCCCAATCGAGCCTCGTAGCCCGGCTGAGCTCGAAATAGAATTTCAAGAGCTCGGCCATGACCCGACCTCTCGGGACTCCATTAGCCCAATTCAGCCCTCTGGAAGCTTCCCTAAACTCGTCTGAGGCTATAAATAGCCTCAGTAATCCTCCATATGCCCCTTTGCTGCTTAATTGAACTCGATTCCTCTCTGCCTTCGCTCCACCATTTTCGTCTATCCGAGCTTGCGTAGGCGATCCAGGAGTTTTGAACCATTAATAGTAGGCTCTCCTGGAATTTAGGATCTTTTGCAGCATCTAGAAGCTCAGCTAAGGCCAGCCAAACCCTCTGTCGATCGCCTTGAGCTCAACTAACAAACCAGGTACCCCCTCTTGCTCAGTATGAGCTAATTGGGCTCAGATTCCCTTCCATTCAATTCGTTAATGCGTGTATTATCATTTCAAGCTCACTACTATCATGATTGAGCCTTGAGCTAGCCCTAGTTGATCGAATCAATCGATCAGGATAAGTCCTTTAGGAACGCCTCGGGTGAGTAAGGTCCCGGCGTTCCGGACTACCTCAGGCCCTCAGACCAGGGGGCTTCGATTTGTCCCACCTCCATGAAGGTGTAGGGATCGAGCCTTGGGTCTGGCATGGCCTTTATGAGGAGAATTGTCTCCCCACAATAGTCCATTGCAGGAGCTCTTGGGTGAGTAGGGTCTGGCTAATCCAGATTGCCTCATAGAGGGCTTCAGGTCCCGTTCGGTGCGCCTGACGATGGTTTACATGTAGCGATCATCAGTTAGTCGTGCCATGGTTGAGATGTGCCGAAATTGGTTGATTAGGGTTCCCCTAATTGGGTCCTTCCGTTGGGACGAAAGCTCAGGGATGAAGCACTGTGCGGGTCGGGCTGACCGATGACCCACGCGGTTCGACAGTAACGGGTCCCCGGGCCGAGCCGACCCGTGTGTTTTGGTGAACGAACCGAACCCATTTTAATTAATATTCGAATAATCAAAATTATTTTCCTTAAGGAAAATAATTCAATTGTTCCAATCATAAGGAATTATTTAAATAAAAATGCATAATGTATTAATGAAATAACTTTCAATCCACTAGTCCAAATCCTTTGAAATCATATATCAAATTGATCACAAAATCCTCAAGAATAAGATGATAAAATAATATTGAACATCTAATGGCTAGATTTTCTCTTTTAACCTAAGTATTGCCGAATTGGATTAGGATGGATTATCAATTATACTTAACCAATTTGCATGTTTATGGTGCCATTAGTTTCCTTATATAGAGTAGAATGAATGTGCTAAGTGATTTATTTTTTTGATCTCTGTATTTCAATTTATGTCATAATATTGTTTAGTAAGAAATTAGGGTTTCTAGATACTGGATCTTGACAAACTTAGTCCCTGATTAATTATATGGTAAAATAGAACTTATGTGCCAAATTGCATGAAATTATGATGCTTAGATTTGTAATTATGTGCTAATCCTTTTAAATTGATTTAGGGATTGATTAACACTTTACTTTCTATTTTCTGAGAATTTTCTATTAATATGATTCATAATAGTAAGGGAGATATATTGAAATCATGTATGCAAATTTATGATGCATAAATTGAATAAATAAAAAATACAGAACTTAAACCTCTTAATTAACCTTAAGAAGTCTTAAGACATTGTTCAAGTTATTAAGACTTGATCTAGGTCTAAGATTGTCACCAATAATACATCTCAAATTCATTAATTTGACATTTGATTTATAAATAAACATTTGATCTTAATTAGGCATGAGTAAGGGGTTAAACCTTAATCTCTTTGATTAAGATCCTAACTCTTAAATCCTTGATTAAAGTAACTTGATTATAAGATAATGAAATTAATATTATTCCAATAATGTATCTGATTTGGTATTGATCTTAAGCATTTGAATTAAACATATTAAGGTTATTGATAAACCTATATGATTGATTAATCTGAATCTAAACTTTAGATCATTGATTTTCTCCTAAATAAGACTACTAGCATAAAAAGATAATATAACTAAATTGATTTAATAATTGATCTGACTCTAATAACATCCTTGATTTAAATCCCATAATCTTAGAATAAGATATGATCAGATGACTTAATTATTTGATCTAATCACTTTAAACCTAACTATTAAATAGAAACTAAAATGTTAGCTTTAGAATTATGGGTGTGAGATCTTAACTATCTCTGCATAAGATTGTCTCTGAAATATTTTAAGGACCTATATTTAAGTATATATTGAGATAGGAGAATTTTATATAACTCGTTGAGGTAGAAGGTTAGATGATCCCTTAATCTTAGAAGTTAATCTTAACCCCTCATGATAGGAATCACTTAAGATATAAGAATGACACTCTTCCTTATGGTAGAATCTATATTTAGTAATCCTTGATCACCTTTTTTCTTGGAGCCTTGTATAGGACTTACCTATTTAGCATAAGAATTAATAGTCTTGATAAATCCTTGTTGATTAAATATAGTTGTTTAAAACCAAATTATTAGTTGGTATAGTGTGGTATACCCATAGTACTGGATTTCTTCAGTGGTATTCAGGATTGGTTGAGTCACTCCAATATGGACTTATGAGCAGGTGCTATCCTGATGGATTAGATGAATACAGTCTTGTTAGAGTAAATCTCCCAAGACTAAGAGTGTATTAAACATGTACTCATTCCTTAGTTTGATTGAAATATAAATCGCCAACGGCGATGCCTCCTAGCGAAGACCGCTTCAATAGGTGTGGCTCAAACAAACTAAGTAATTAGAGTCACATTCTTTAAGACAATAAGTGTGATTATGAGTAGGGCATCTTAATATCTTAGCTTGAGATACAAATTGCCAATGGGCTATGCCTCATATCGAAGACCGCTTCATTAGGGTGGCTTAATCAAACTAAGTGATAAGAATCACCTTTCTTGTAAACATGCTAAATATGTGTATACAATCATCCCATCTAATGATCTTTAAGTAAATCATCCCATCCAATTATCATTCTAAAAGCTAGGAGTCAGAATCCTTTTAGCAGGATTCTACACAGTGGAGACCTGGTATACATTATCGGTGTTCAAAGTTTTGTTGATTTCTAGATTTTACTCATATAGAATAGAAGCATGCGCATGAACATGAGCATGAGTTTGAGGGATTATTTCAGTAGTGATTCATGAGTATCAGTGATAAATTATGTGTTATGGAATGTTGCATATATTGATTGGGGAATTTTAGGATGCATCGGCATCACCGTACTGTCTTCCCAACTGGGTGTATGTATATATTGGACCGCACGACTCTTAGCCTTTCAGTGATAGTTCTGTTACAGATCGTGGCATACCGTGTTGTGGCATATTTGGGTGAATCATTCTAATGACATATAATACAGTATTGGACATTTTTCACATTGATTTTTGAGCATATGATATATTTTTTTACCTTCAGTATTCAGTTTCGATGTAGTTTTACTTTGCCTAATCTTTACAGTTTCAGTTACATAGTGTCTTTACTATTATTTTCTACAGTCCTGTTTACTTTATTGTCTATTGCATTTACTTTAGAATTGCTTAGTTAGTTGCGTTGTGTTAGACTTCTTGTCTAACACGGGGTACTTTTGGAATCCTGTAATTTGCTAGATCTCGAGCAGCTTGTGAAGACAGGCAGGAGGACTTACAGGAGATCCAGGAAGAGTACGTGGAATCTTAGTGGATCAGTCTTCCACTTTTTACTTACTGTTTTATTTTCAGTACTTCAGATAGACTTTACTTTTCATCTTTTAAATCAGTTTGTAATAATTCTGGATGTATTTTACTTTTTATTTTTGAGACGAATATTTACTACTACTGCGTGATGAATGTATTATGGATGTTTTGCTTTAGCTTTTGCACTCTATTATACTACTATACTTAGTATTGTGATGTGATTATCATACTGGAAATGCTGATATATATAGATAACATATATTGGATTCACATTTATCTCTTTAAATCCAATGTATGTATTAGTCTAATACTTAAGATAAGTATTCTACTCTTATCTTAAGTATTGACTCTTAATCCTACTCTTAGGTTTGAGTCAACAGCCTTCGGTGTGGCTCAGTCTTTTAGCCTATTCGGGAAGATGAGTTATGCTCGTTTTCCCGAGTGGCGCACCGCTGTTCTGATTATAATTGTAACCTTTGCGCGGCGACGGGGTGTGGCGCTACAAGGGTATAAGAGGAAGATTGCCGAAGTTTCCGTACTGCCACAAGGGCTACAGAGGTCGGGCTATCGGGGTGGTGGGAGACCAAATGCACAAAGGATAGAGGGGAAGATGAAGATCCACAGTGTTAGAAGTGCTTCGGGCCATCTGATTACGAAGCCATTGGTCACTGATGCTTCTGATGTGCTACTTAAACGGATTAAAGCTTAGCCATTGGATACGGAGGCTTGATCTATTGACCAAGATCAGATTAAGACGTGTGGCAATGCGCGCCGTAAGATCTAGCGTGCTAAGATGCGTGCTAAAGCATCTAATGGCAAGGGTTGCTGTTCTGCTGCCGGGACCCCATAACGAATCTATCGTGGTCCTGACTAAAAATCCCATAATATTAAAATTAATAAATGTAATTTAATTAATAAAATTCTTTTAATTAATTAACTAACAATTCCAATAAATTTTAAATCTAATTTAGGACTAAAATAGCTCTAAAAATTCCCAAAAATTCACCCTTAATTAATTAGGGCATGATGAATTCAAAAATGAAATCAGGTTTTAACTAGGAGTTCAAATTAATTTAGCAAATTTTCAAGATCCTAAGATAGGCAAAATAGCGAGAATGCTCAAATGAGCTCTGATTGATTTCAAACTTCTAGGGTTAAGTTTAAATGACCCATTGAGTCTAATGGAATGAAAATTAAAACTTAGTTTAGCTTAATTTAGCTAGGTTTTGCTGAAGTAACAACTAGGGTTGTTACAAAACATGCAACTCAGAATAAATAACACATTAAAAAAAACACAATCCAAGGTACTTGTATTATTATAATATTTAAATAAAATTTAAAGAAAAATTAAGCACTCATCCTCACAAGAATAAAAGAGAAATAATATACTATTCTTCAGCTCCAGCCTGCTATTCTTCTAAGAATGGCTCTTTCACTGGCACAAGCTCCTCAAAGTGATCAGATCCTGACATTATCGATTTCATAATGTCAAGCCTCAGCCAAGAAAAAAAAAATCTTGTTAGATATATTGTCTAAGTATATTTTAGGCTATTAATATTTCATGAGTTTATGATATCACCATTTTACTTAGATTATAAAATAAGAAAAGCGTAAGGGTGCAACAAGTATACAAAGGGATATGAAAAGTTATAAATACAACATTTATAACTGAGCAACATATGAGGCAAATGAATATATCTCAATACTAAGCTGTGACAAGGTTAGGCATATATATAAATAAAGTAAGAAAAGTACTGAAAGAAAAGACTGGTCCTAAACATGCTAATAATCATATAAAATATATTAGTATAAAAGTAAGTAATTAATCTGTGATAAGTATAAGTAAATAGTAAGAAATCTAGCATCCTATAGGTAAGTAAGCAGATAAAGTAAAGCAAATTGAGGTAAAATATAATAATAAATAGTAAATAATAAATAAGTATGTAATGATTGCCATATTAGAATATGGCTAATCTAGCCTACTGCAACAAGTAAATCTATGTTCTTAGTGTTATACGAGGCTAGGCCAGAATAACATAACAAAAATTAAACTGAAGAGGCAGTAATCACAAATACAATAAATTTTAGTTATTTTGCTTTACTTCCGTGGACATATCCAGAAGTGCTGAGGAGTCAAGCACATTTGATGTAATAGCCCAAACTCTTAACACCAAAATATTGTCCACTTTGGCCTAAAAGGCCTCACAGTTTTGCCTTCAGAAGATAGCATTCCAGCAGATCACCCATCCTGGGATTGCTCCCACATGAGCATGCTTAACTTTGGAGTTCTTATTAAGAACTTTACCGTTATTTGAAAAAGCAGCTTGATATTTAAGAGTTTCACTTATTACTACTTAAGTGGGTCTTCACAATATCCCCAACTTAAGTAACTAATGTCCTCGTAAGTATCCACACATAGATCCAAGAATCATACATTGGGTAAATAGGACTAGAGGTGACCACTACAGGCTCAAGAAATACCCACAATGATATAGCACCTTAATCATCATATGTTCAAGAGGCTGCTCACATGAAGTGGTATTTTACCCTATATGACACTTGGCTCCTATCTAACACCCTATGGTTTGTTCTGATACTATTTGTAATAGCCTAAACTCTTAACACTAAGGTATTATCCACTTTGGCCTGAAAGATCTCATGGTTTTGCCCTCAGAAGATAACTTCCCAACAGGTCACCCATCCTGGGAATGCTCCCTCATGAGCACACTTAACTTTAGAGTTCTTATTAGAAACTCTACCATTATCTAAAAAGGCACCTCAATGTTTAATAGTTTCACTTATTACTACTTAAGTGGGTCTTCACATCTGTAATACTTTTTGGGTTCCAAACTTAACACAACACTCCTCAATAAGTAATGATAAGTAATCATTATTTCTCCTTACCCCTGTCCAGTAGGGTAAAATGCGAGAGATCAACAAGTAACTGAACCCTATGCGAATGTTATCATAATTATTCTTAGTTTTCATTTCATGCAACAATGTTCTTATATAACATGTTCAAGGTAAAGGCACAATGTACAAGGAATGCGAAAGCACAAGTAAAACAATAGCGAGTAAGAGAATTTACTACACAATGTGACATTAGCTATTTCTATTACACCATTATAACTATTCAAAGTTACACAAGTTCAGGATCTCCAATTCCTACTATCGAGTGTAACTTAGAAGCACGACCTTATAAGTTAAAAGCAATTAGAACTGATTAGGCTCTAATTTAATTCAATCAACAATGACTATAAGCATAAATAAGAAATCATCACGTCTTTATTGATAAATTTAGACGTTCTAAGCTTAGATCTGATCAATATCTGCTAAAGCTATAGATTATGAATTAAACACAACAAATTGGAGTTGATTATATAATCCCAAGGTAAAGCTTAATGACTAAAATTCAAGTATAATTGTGAACTAATGATTAAGGCAAATCCTATTAAGCAAATATCAAGGCTTAATAGAATGAATCTCCTATTCTTAATATAAAGTTGAAATATAAAATAATCATAATTAAAGTATGAGAATCTAGAAACTAATAAAACTAAGGTTATATTCATTGAATAACCCATTTTATTCAATGAATGAAATCTAACATAGTATCTTTTCCTAATCTTAAAGAAAAGATCTTAAAGTGAAGTGTATATCTTGATGAACTCCTAATAGAATCACTTAAGAAATTTTAAAATTTGATGAAATTTAATATAATTTACCTTCATTGATTGATTTTGTTCATTTAAAGGAACTAAGGATAAGTTTTAACTAAGTTGAGATATAATAAATTTTACTTAAGAATCTTACAAACCTTAAATTGAATTTTCAACAATTCACTTAATTTATGAGTTTATATAACAACTCAAGTTGTTACCCAAGCTAATTAAGACTAATCCAAGTCCTAATTTTGATCTTAGTGCACTAATTGAGTAATTAGGAGTTTGCCACCAAGACCTATTTCAAATCAAGGGTCAAATGGATCAAACCCTGATTTTGGGAAATCCAGAAACCCTGGAAATTGACCTAATTATTTTAACCTCAGATCAAAAATTGGACTTCGCTATTGCGTTCATTGCCCCAAAATTACCTAAGGGTGATGTTTTGGTGGCGATCAAAAGTCGTCAAAAATTTGTCAAATATTTTAATAATATTTAAAAACCCCAAAAATTAATTAAATAAAATACTTATCGAAACAAAAATTCAACTTCGACGTTGCATTATACACCCCTCAATTAGCTAGGGGCGAACATTTAGAAATTTTTAGAAATAATTTAAAATGTATCTAATAAAATTAGGAATGAAATTATTAAATTAAGTAATCAATTATAAGTTATATTATTAAATATGCGGCGCCATTAATATTCCAATGCTGTCTGCCTAATTTCTGCGCGCCGTTAACCCTCCCTGTCGGATCAGACGATTGATCCGGGACGTCTGATCTAAGATCATACGGCTACGGCTCATCTCCCTCGTGCGCTTTGTCATCCTCCATGTGGCCTCTCGCTGTCGTGCTTCGCCAATCCCCAGCGTTCCAGCCTCGCAACCTCCGTCTACACCTTCCTTAAGTCCTCCCCAGCGTGCGTAGTATTAATTTTGTCGCAAGATTGGACCCTCTCAGTGACTTCAACCCTAAGAGAACCCGTAGTCGTCGATCCTCAGGTACCTTGTTCTCCTTTGATTTCTCTTCGATTGATCAATTGTCAATGCACATCTAAATTTCATCATTTGGATTACGCTAATGTTGCACCTGATTGAGGCATCATCAGCTCGATCGATCGCATTTTAGAAATCCTCCATAGTGGAAACCATTAGGACCCGTATGGGTTAACATAGGGTTCGCATTTGCGGTTCGATCGGACCTCCTCTCGGGTTGGTTTGGCCCTGGTTGTGTAGGCCTCGGCAAGACCTACACATGGCAGTGCGGATTTATCCCGACCGAACACGGGTTGGTTAGGCCCCGTCTCGGTGCGCAGCTGAGGATGAAAGGTCCTGGGTCAGGCCAAGTTGATCCGGACCCAACCTGCTTTCGCGTGGGTCCGTTCACATTGTCCGACCCGTCTGATTGGTGGGACTCGAGGTGCCATCTAGCGCGCCCCTATTCATCCGCGCATCCCGCCGTTGCCTCTGTTGGGAACCGTGAAACCCACCCAAGGCAACCCGTGCCTTTGAGGAGCCACCGCGTGTTATATGGAACCTGCCAGCTATCGTCACATCCATTCAGAGTGCGCCACGTGTATGCATGGGTCCCGCCGCCAGTTAATTAACTAATTCTTATTCTTCTAAATTTTTTTAATTAAATTATGTTTTATTTAACTAAACAGTAAGCATAGTTTAATTTAAATGGAATTAAATTAAAATGCAGAGCTTTGAACATTCATAATTTGCAAACCAAAAATCCAAACATATCAAATATATATCTCATTTTGCTCAAAAAAAAGAGAGGAATAATATGGTAGTATCAAATTTTCTATAGGACACTTAAATAATATAGTAATATTTTAGGACCTCCCACATATATACTAAAACTTCCCATTATCATAACTTTGCATGCATTCACCCAAATATAGTCAATATGGGTCTTAAAATAATCAAGAAGATGTCTAGTTTGCCATAATAGTGTTAGTTTTGCTATTGGATCATTAGTTTGACTAATCACTTTTAGGACCTTCCTTAATTACCCATAATGACCTATAAATTAATTTAGCCATAACTTAGTCAATTTGACTCCAAATTAGATCATCCAACATACTATTTAGATCAGAAAATCACCATTAATAATAAATCAAAACAAAATTAGGGTTTTGCTCACTAGAAACCCTAAGTTGACCAAAATACTTCTAACCCTAATTATGTCATAACTTGACCAATTGAAGTCTAATTTGGGACTCCCAATTAAAATACTTAGTGTGATATAGCGAAGCTATAGCCACTAAGTTTGCTGAATTTGGGCATCTAATAGAAAAGTTGAGTTTTTGACCCCTCATAAACCTTAGAAATTACATAAATACCCATAGAATTGAATTGGTCATAATTAATCCAATAGACCTCAGAATTTAGTATTCTTAGACTCTATAGAATTTTTGAATAACAAACAATAGTAAACTGCACAAATTTTTAGACTTCACTAGGTAAAATTACCAAAATACCCTCATATGTAAAAAATTTTAATTTTGACTTATAGGACTTAACCCTTGTCCAAATTTAGTAAACTTACTGTCTATCTTCATTTTAGATAGTAAGAAATTAAATGTATTAAGAAAATCTAATTTGAAGCCCTAAATAAAAAATTAGCTCTTTAGACCATTAAGTAGGGGCAAAATGATCATTTTGCCTAAAATATAGGTTAGGTGCTCTTAACCCCTGAAATAACTTATAAATCATTAAACACAGTGATAAAATTAATTTAAAATTAATTTAAGTCATAAATCTCATGATTTGGTTAACTTAATAAAAATCATAATTTAAACTTGAAAATGATTCTAAGGATAATAAACCTTAGCTAAAATCCATCCTTGATTATTCTAATTGAATAAAAATAGCGAATGAAAATAAATTCAATCAAATTCCTCAAATCCTAAATCTCCCTAAGTCATTTCCTAAGGAACTCATTAGGATTTCAGCACTTTACCTTAGGACCATTCTCTAAGATTGGGAATAAATCTTAGGTTAGGATTCATTCATTAAATAAAGTGGGATATTCAATGAATAAAACTTTAGTTTTATAGTTTCTAAGATTTTATAATTTCATTTTGATTATTTTATATTTCAATCTTAAATTAAGAATAGGAAAATTATCCTTTTAAGCTTAATTATACTTAATAGGATTTGCCTTAATCATTAATTCCTATTTAAACTTACACTTTGGTCCTTAAGATTTACCTTTGCATTATGTGATTAACTACAATTCATGGTGCTTAATTCATAATCCTTAACCTTAGTAGATCTTGATCAGATCATAGCTTAGAATATTTAAATTCATCAATTAGGATGCGATGATTTATTATTTAGCTTATAGGCAATATTGATTGACTCTAAATTAGAACATGATTAATTCTAATTGCTTTAACTTATAAGGCTGTGCTTCTAAATTACACTTGATAGTAGGAATTGGAGATCCTAAAATTGTATAACTTGGAATAGTTAGAATGGTTTAATTAGATAATAATAGTACCACCATGTGTAGTAAAGTCCCTTGCTCACTATTGATTATATATATTTTTGTATTCCTTATATTCTATGCCTTAAACCTTGAACATGACATATAAGATAATATTGTTGCATGAAACAAAAACTTAGAATAATTAGGATAACATTTATATTTGGTTCAGTATTCAGGTTGATTCTAGTGCACATTTACCATAATGGACAGGGGTAAGGAGAAATAAGAGATAACTTAGCATTACTCATTGAGGAGTATTATGTTAAGTTTGGAACTCATATAGTCTTGCAGACGTGCTTGACTTTTCAGCTGCTTTTGGACATGTTCATAGGAGTAAAGTAAAATAACTAAAATTTACTATATTTGTATTTATTGCCTCCTCAGTCCCACCTATTCAGTTCTATTCTGCCCTAGCCAAAAAAGGCTTTGGAAATGTTACTGTGGCCCAATTAGCCAATTTCTGATATAGCCATTTGTACATACCTGTTACTTTTTACTATTTTCTGTTTACTATTTTACTGATGCATGTACCTCAGTCAGCTTTACTTTACTTTACCTGCTTACTCGTAAATCATAGGATGCTAGACTTTGTTGCTACTTACTATATGCATCACAATCAGATTGTTTATTTCCAACTTGCACATATCATATGATCATCTTCATATTTAGGTGTAGCCTTATTTTAGCTTATTTTGAGGTATGTGTTTTACCTCATTTTTATTTAGTTATAAATGCTTTATTTTTAACTTACTTTTTCCATTTGTATGCCTGTTGCTTCTATGCAAGTTAGGTTTTGTATGGTTAAGTAAATGGCGACATTAATAAACTTATGAAAATTTATTATCCTAAGATATACTTAGAAAAATGTCTCATAAGATTTTTTTTTGCTAGTTGGGGCACTGACATTGTGAAACTGACAATGTCAGATCCGGATTGTTTTGAGGAGCTTGTGCCTGAAGAGGAGCCTTATCTTGAGAAGGAGCAGCCAGATGAACCAGAAGCTATCTAGTTCCTTTATTGCTTTCTTGTGAGGATAAGAATTTTGATCTTTTATTTCATTCAACCTATTTAAAATGTTGTAATAATATATGAACCTTTATACTATATTTGTCTCTACTGTACTATTTATTCTGAGCTGTATGTAGCATTCCCTTTATGTATTATGGTAAATTAGAAGTACTATTTACTTACATTATTTCCACACTCTAAGTTTGTGTTTACTTAGTGATTGATTCATATTATATGTATTATAAGCATATCTCTCTCTTATTAGTGGACTGTGGATTATACATAATCTAATGATAAGTGAGGGATTTGCCAGAGTGGTACACCTCCCCTTGGCTTAATCTTGTGAATTGAGGGGCAGGATCCACAATTTAAGAGTCTAATTTCATTCTAAATCACTTTTATTACTGATTTTAATGATCTAAATGATATTTTAGAGGTTAAGGACACTTATCCTAAATTTTGGGCAAAATGATCATTTTGCGCCTATTTAAGAGTCTAAAATACTACTTTTTTATTAAGGGCTATAAATTAGATTTTATTGATGTTAAATGATTTCTTGCTGTCTAACATGAAGATAGATAGATAGTAGGTACATCAAATTTAGATAAGTATTAAGTCATAAGAGTCCAATTTAAAGATTTTAACTTATAAGGGTATTTTGGTAATTATACTAAGTGAAGTCAAAGAATTTAGTTAGTATATTATTATTTGCTATCCAAGGATTCCATAGAATCCAAGAACACTAAATTCTTATATCTTAGAATTTTGATATATTTTGGCCCCATTAGGGTCATAGGGTCATTTGAATGCGAAAAATCACAAATCTGGGCAATTCCGGATAGTTCTGGGTGATACTAAGTGCTGTGGCGTCTTCTGGATGAAAGCTAGGTGCTATTGCGCACTGTGGCATGCTACGGCACGCTATGGCATGATACAGCATGCTGCAGCGGATTTTAGTGCTGGGGAACGCTGCAGCGCTTTTAGGAGCTGTGGCTCACTACGACATCAAAGCTTCCCGAGATTTGGATGCTGCGGCGTGCTGCAGCACTTTCAAGCGTTGTGGTAGATTTCATTTAATTTCATAAATTTTTATGCTTCATCAAATTTTATACCACTGCGGCGCGCTGTAGCGCCCGACGGTGATTTTATTTGTCCGAAAATTGTAATTGGTCTCCTTTCGCACTCAAATACTCCCAATTTTGGACACCTCATGTGCGGTGCCATATATCGATAAAAAGGTATTTCTGAGATATTTCCATTGATACCAAAATCAGCACAAAACTATTATTTTAACAACACAAATAAGGAGGTTCAATGTTCAGGTATAATGAAAGAAGGAAAAATAACGCTAATGCTCTTCCCTAAATTTTTCTATTTCAAGGAGCTTTAATGGATTCTATATCCCAATCACATATTTCTAAGGATGCAAAATAAGCAAAACAGTAAAATAAAATAGCCATTGAATTCATTCAATGGGGGAAAGGGAGGTACCTTAGACTTGCAAATGGAAGTTCCTTCTAAGGATCCTTGGGAATCTGAGAGCTTGAGAGGCTGGAGCTTCTCTTCAATAGCTAGCACAGCAAAAATGGAGAATGGAGGGAAGAGTTTTAGTTGAGCAAATGGAGGAAAAAAGGAGAGCTGATGTTCTCTTAAGGAGAAGGGAAGAAGGCATGGCTTTGGATGGGAAGGACATGAGTCGTCCCATCCCAACTATGGAGATAAGGGGCTAGTAGGAGGTGGAGAGAAGAGGAGAGGCTGAGCATGGCAGAAGCTGGAGAAAAAAAATTCAGAATGCAGCAGGTGAAGTGAAAGCTACGGATCCCAGCCAGGGAAGAAGGAGAAAGAAGACAAAAATGGATATTTTTAATTCCTTTATTTAATTACTTTATTGCTTTAAAAGTTAGATTTTACAAATGCACCAAAAAATTCTAAAAATTCACCCCCAGCTAATTTGAAGGTGAGGAATTCAATGGGAAAGTCAGATTTTGATTCTGACGTGTATTTAATTTTCTTATTTTTCTGGGTATTTAATTATATTAAAATAATCGTTAAAATCTAACGACTTCCAAACTCATCCAAAACATCACATATAGCTAATTTGGGGGTGACGAGCGCAATGATGAGGTTGCATTTTGATTTTGAGGTCAAAATAATTAGGTCAATTTTCAGAGTTCCTGAAATTTCCAAAATGAGGGTTTGATCCATTTGACATCTGATTTGGACTAGGTCCCGGTGGTGAACTTCTAATGACTTATTCAGTGCACTAAGATGAAAATTAGAATTTGGATTTGTGGCGACCGGGGATCAAAGTTCGAGAGTCTCAAAAGAATGGTTCATACATTGAAAATATACATTCATGAAAGTAAAGAAAATAAAATACATAAGTGTCCATATTTACATTCAGAGCCATTCATATATGAATTTACAATAGTTTAATATTTACAATAAGGATTTAAACATTCTCATTTTCTCACATCTCTATTTCTTCTCTCTTTTATTACTCAGGCAGATCTTCAAAGTTTAATTATCAAATCCTGAAAAACACAATTACCAGTCAGGTAGGAGTACGCAAATCATTCTTATAAGAGTAATTATAGCATCCTATAATATGCATAAATCAAATATGGAAATGAACGGAATATCTGCATAGCATTTAAAAAAGAAAAACAAATTTTCAACTTTAAATAATTGCCCTGAAAGTTAGCTGTGAAATTCAATATATATGAAAAGCATAAAAAAAATAAATTTTATCAGAAGCATTTGTAATAAAAAGTCGAGTTCATAAACTCCTGAGCCCAAATGGGTAAGCCCATAGGCATAACCTTTAGGAAGCTTTTCTCACTACCCATCAGTAGCTTATTCAAAATTTAGGAACTGATGGTGTGTCTTTCCTCTGGATTTGCCCACTTCCTAATAATGGCTAAATCCTTCCATATGACTCTCAGGGGCTGCCAGTAGGCCCAATCTATATAGATTCTCAGTGTTGCATTTCTCTCTCTAAAGACCAGCACCACATATATATATCACATTTCCTCTTTTTGTTACATGCTTATTTGATAATATTCTTTTACAATTTATAAGCGGTAAGCAGTTCTGGAATAATATTCAAGTGAAAAAAAATAGCTCAAAATAAGAATACTGTAATAAAGCTTATAAGTAAATTTACGTACCTGACTGTTTTAATACAATTTCAATCAATTTAATTCCTTTGATCTGCTAAAAATAATTTAATTCATTAATTTAATATTTATGATTTTAACATGATTTGTAATATTAGGTTTATTTAAGTTTCTAAAATAATAATAAAATGATCTAAATGTGTTTAAATTAATTTATTAAGTTACTAATTTTGAGTAATTATTAAGCCTTATAAGGTTAAATTGGGAATTTGATCTATAAAGGCATATTAGTAAATTTACCCTTAATGAAATCTAAAATTTCTATTAATTTACTGTAATTTATGTCTTAAGGTTTCCATAGAACCTAAAATTATCAAATTCTGATATGTATTGGTTAAATTATAGCCAATACAATTTCTTGGGTTTATAAGTAGGGTTTAATATAATTAGTGAGTGATTAGTGAAATAAAATATAAAATCACTAAACCAATCACATAGCTAAGTTCTAATCTACTTTATGAGATCTCTGAAACTAAAATTATTTAATTTAGATTATTAGATTTGTTAATATTTACTAATCAAAATTTAGAGTAATTATGGTTAATTAAGAGATCTAACCATTAGATCCTAAATAATCTTACATATTACTGTAAATTAAGTTTTTTTGATCTAAATTAATATTTGGATCACCTAATTTGGAGTTCAATTGACCAAGTTATGGTCATTTGAAGTTCTAGGGTTAAATGGCTTAATTAGGGTTAGGTCCTAAATGTGATTAGTCTAAATCTAATCCAAACAGCAAAATTAACACTACTAAAATATTTCTTAGGGTTTTTTGATTATTTTGAGAAAATTTCTTAGGATTTTCTGAGTATTTTGAGACCCATATTGGGTATGTTTGGTTAATGGGTACAAAGTTATGATCATTTGAATATTTGAACAATTTATGTCATATCAAATGAACCCTAAATATCAATATCTTAAATATATCTCTAAATGGAATTCTGATAGCTCCATAATATTCCTCTATTTTTGCTGAACAAAATGGTATATTCATTTACTATATTTGAATTTATATTTATTAAGATATTTGTATTTTAAGTATTGATATTTAATTATTTAAATTGAATCTGTCTAAATAATTCTTACTTAACAATTTCTAGAATTATTTATAACTAGTATATATATATATATATATATATATATATATATATATATATATATATATATATGTTTAATTTTACATTTTCTGCAGGGGCGGGCCCACGCCGGACACGTGTTCCATTTTAATTGGTCGGGACAGGCGAGCGGGACCCGCCGCTGTCTCGGATGAGACTAGCTGACGCAAATGATGAGCTGCGGGCCCCACCACAGCTGCGGCGCAGCGAGATGGTGACACGTGTTGCAGGGTCCACCGGCTCGAATTCAGGGCCGGGTGAAAAAAAAAAATCGACTCGGGTCGTCCGATGCTTGCCCCATTCTCTTCGATAGCTACCCGGCCGATAGGAGCTAGGGCATCGAAAATGGCCGCTGTCCAGACCTCATCGGTGCTCGGACCGCCTGGACTTAGGAAGACAACATCAATACATATCTAAAGATGGGCAGACCGAAGATGGGGGTGATCAGAGCCGACAACAAAACCAAACCCTAAATTTAGGTTTCGAAATGAACTAAATAACAGTAATAACTGTTTATAAATTGTTAAATTGGATCGATCGAACTCATTAGAGTTCGATCGATCATGTTCAATTGATAATCTATAATATGGAATAAGATTTCGAATTGTAATGGATGTAATTTGTCAAGACAGTAAGGAGAGGGATGGTACCTGAAATGAACAGTGTAGGCTTAGGTTGAACCTTTGGCGCTTCAGGGTTTGGGAAGGTCACTGAGAGCCAAAACGATGCGTCGAGGCAATGGTTGGGAGGCTTAAAATCACGTCCTAAGTGGTGGATAAGGTTCTCTTGAGCGGTGGTGCGCTGCGTGGTGACGAGTGTGCCATGCGATGTCTCCTCGCAGGCGCGAGGGAGATGATGTCGATACCGTCCGATCTTTCGATCGAACGGTTAGGATTCATCGTCTAGGATAACGCTAAGGATGGATGGCATTACTACAAATGGACGGCGCCGTTAGATCATATTTAATATGCTAATTATTTAATTAATTTTTAATCATTTTATTAATAGAATTATCTATTTATATGCACTCCAAAAATTTCTAATAAATCACTCTTAGCTAATTGAGGGATTCTGAACACAACGACATAATCAAATTTTCATTTTGACGAGTATTTATTTATTTAATTTTTCAGGTATTTAAAATAATATTAAAATATTCGCCAAAAATTCAACGACTTCCAAATGCCTCCAAAACTTCACCCCTAGCTAATTTGAGGGTGGTGAACGCAATGGCGAAGTTGGATTTTTAATCTAAGGTCAAAATTATTTAAATATTAATAAATAAATTTGAAAAGAAATTCTAGTATTTTACATTCTCTCTAATTTAAAAGGATATTGTCCCGACATCAATCTAAAATTTAAAGAAATTAATTAAATCTAAAATCACTTACTAGTGGAATAAGTGAGGATATGCTTTCTTCATACTTGATTCTTCTTCCCATGTAGCTTCTTCTTTGCGACAATTCTTCCATCGAACCTTTATCATGGGAATATATTTATTTCTTAATTTTCTTTCATCTCGATCTAGAATTCCTTCTGGATCAATCACATAGCTGAGGTTTGGTTGCAAAATAATATCTTATACTTCCACTCTCATTGAAGGTTCTGATAAGCATTTTCTTAATGCGGAGATATGAAATACGTCATGCATCAGACTCAAATGTGGTGGAAATTTGATTTGATATGTCACTTGGTCCACTCTTTTCAAGACTTCGAAAGGTCTAATAAACCTTGGACTTAATTTCCCAGAAACTCTGAATCTTGAAACTCTTCTGAATGGATTAACTTTCAAATATACGAAGTCTCTAACAGAAAATTCCACATGACAATGATGAGCATTAAAATACTATTTCTGCCTATCTTGAGCTATTTTCATTCGATGCTGAATTAACTTAATATTTTTTATTGCCTGAAGAATTAAATCTGATTTTAATATTCTATTTTCTCCAACATTATTCCAAGATAAAGGAGTGATACATTTTCTTCCATAAAGGGCTTCATAAGGAGCCATTCTAATGCTTGCTTGAAAACTGTTGTTATAAGAGAATTCAATCAATGAAAGGGGATCATCCCAACTTCCTCCAAAATCTAATACACAAAGATGAAGAAGATCTTCTAGAGTTTGATTTACTCTTTCAGTTTGTCCGTCAGTTTGCGGATGAAATGTTATGCTCATACAGAGCTGGGAACCAATATCTTGATGAACTATTTTCCAGAATCTTAAAGTGAACTGACTGTCTCTATTAGAAATAATAGTTTTTGGAATACCATGTAATCTTACTATTTCTTTTAGATAAATCTTCGCCAATTTATCTACTGTATCCGTCTGCTTGATGGGTAAAAAGTGTGCCGATTTTGTAAGCCTATCCACAATTACCCAAATAGAATCATTATTAGATTTTGAGCGAGGAAATCCAGTTATGAAATCTATAGAAATGTCTTTCCATTTCCATTGAGGAATAGCTAGAGGTTGAAGTAATCCTCCTGGTTTTTGATGCTCCGCTTTTACTAAGTTACATGCTTCACACTGGGATATGAATTCAACAATACTTTTCTTCATTCTTGGCCACCAAAAGTGTGATTTCAAATACTGATACATTTTGTTATTTTCTGGATGAATAGAGTATCTAGATTGGTGAGCTTCTTTCAATACTTTTGATCTTAGCTCAGCTTTATTAGGTATCCAAATTCTATATCCACACCAAATTTTCTTATTTGAATCCACATTTAGTTCTAGGTGCTTTTCTGATTGAATATATGCAACCAAAGAGTTATATTCTTCATCAATATGTTGGGCTTCTTTAATTTCATCCATTAATGAGCATTCTATAATCATTTGAAATAAATTAATATTTGATGGTAACACGACTTCTAATTGGAGATCTTCTATTTTCTTGAGTAAGATAGGGTTAGAGGTCAAAATATGCAAATGCGAAGTTGCCTTTCAACTTAGTGCATCTGCTACTACATTTGCCTTTTCAGGATGATATTGAATCGATAAATCATAATCCTTGATTAATTCTAACCATCTTCGCTGCCTTAAATTTATCTCTTTCTGAGTAAGGATATATTTCAAACTTTGGCGATCAGTGAGACTTCACATATTACTCCGTATAAGTATTGTCTCCAGATCTTAAGTGCAAATACTATTGTAGCCAATTCTAAATCATGAACTGGATAATTTTTCTCATGAATTTTAAGCTGTCTAGATGCAAATGCTATAATTTTTCCTTCTTGAATAAGAACGCAACCTAATCCAATTCCAGAAGCATCACAATAAATTTAATATTCTTTTCCTTCAACTGGCAACACTAGAATAGGAGCTGATGTTAGACATTCTTTAACTTCTGAAATGCTGATTCGCAAGATGGATCCCATACATAAGGCACATCTTTTGAGTAATATGAGTAAGAGGAACTGTAATTTGGGAAAAGTTCTTAACAAATTTACAATAATAACCAGCTAATCCCAAGAAGCTACGTATTTCTATTACTGAAGTAGGTTGGGGCCATTCTTGAATTGCACTAACTTTGCTTAGATCAACTGATATTCCATCCTTACTAATTACATGCCTTAAGAAGGCTACTGATTGAAGCCAAAATTCACATTTTGAAAATTTAGCATACAACTGATGTTGCCTTAATAAGCTCAAGGTAATTCTAAGATGCTCTTCGTGCTCCTTAGCATTTTTAGAATAAATCAATATATCATCAATGAAGACGATGATAAATGAATCTAAGTAAGGTTTCATTATTCGATGCATCAAATCCATAAAATAGGATGGAGTGTTGGTTAACCCAAAAGGCATCACCAGGAATTCATAATGCCCATAATGCATTCTAAAAGCAGATTTAGAAATATCTTCTTCTTTGATACGGAGTTGTTGATAACCAGACCTTAAATCAATTTTTGAAAATATTGAAGCACCAACTATTTGATCAAACAAATCATCAATTCTTGGTAACGGGTATTTGTTTTTAATGGTAACCTTATTCAATTCTCGGTAATCGATACATAGGAGCATACTCCCATCTTTCTTCTTAACAAACAGGACTGGAGCTCCCCATGGGGAACTACTTGGTTGAATAAATCCTTTTTCAGTCAACTCCTGGAGTTAATTTTTAAGCTCTTCTAATTCTTTGGGTGCCATTCTATATGGAGCTTTTGATAAAGGATTCGTTCCTTGAATTAAATCAATGTTGAATTCTACTTCTCCTTGAGGTGGTAATTATGGAAGTTCTTCTGGAAAAACATCTGTGTACTCTTTTACTATAAGAGTTTCTTCAAGGGGCGTAGATTTAGCATTAGAATTTGAGAGTAAAGTTAAAAATATAGGGTATTTCCTTTTAATAAACTTTTCAATTTTATTAGCTGGAATAAGACTAGTAACTGCACTTCTTTGACCAACAAATATCATTTTCTTACTTCCATTATTTATATATACTCTCTTTTTCGCATAATCGATTAGTACTTCATTCTGACTCATCCAGTCCATCCCAAGAATAATATCAAAAGTGGTTATAGGGATGACAGTGAGTTTAGCATCCCAAGAAATTCCACTTATATCTAACTTACTTTTATAAAAGATGCTCATTTCTAAAAAATCTCCTGATGGTAGATTAACTTTGAGTGTTGATGAAAGTTGTTCTATTGGTAATGAATATTTTTGAACTAACTTTAATGCAATAAAAGAATGCGTAGCTCCAGAATCAAAAAGAACTGAACAGGGGTGCTAAAATATTAGAATAGTACCTATAACCACATCAAGTTCATCTCTTGCCTTTTCTTGAGATAAATTGAATATTCTTGCTTGAGCTAGATTATTCTTTGTATTACTAGAAGATGCTATGTTGTTCCCTTGATTTAGTGGTGGTATGCCCTAATTTCTCATAATTGCTTTGCCTTGATTTGGGAGTTGATGTACATTTACTGTATAAGTAGCACGATAGAACTTTATCGTATGATTGGTTCTCCCACATCGATGGCATTGACCTACACTGGTTAAAACATTTATCTGTACTGTGCATTCTTCCATAAAATCTACAAGTATTTGATGTTCTTGGAATAGGTCCACTGGGGTTGGTTTGAATATTATAAATTCTCCCTTGAGGTCTTGAAAATTATTATCTCTTGGATGGAAAATTGGGAGAAAAAGCTGGCCTCTTTGTTATTCTTTAAGAATATTGCTCTTCTTGGGCTTCCATGAGCTTGGCCTTCTCCACTAGTTGGGCCAAATTTAAAATATGTAGAGGTGTCAAAATATGCTGAAAATTATTCCTTAATCTATTAAGGAACAAATGACACTTAACTTCTTCAATTGTAACCATTTCTGAGGCAAAACTAGCTAAGCGACTAAATTCTTCTTCGTATTCTGTAACTGAATGACTCCCTTGTTTCAAGTTTAAGAGTTCCTTCCTCATTGTCTGCCTAGCAGACTGGGGTACATATTTGCCCAAGAATACTTTTATGAATTCTTCCCAATTGATTTCTTCTTCTGATCTGTTCTGAAATGTAGTGGTTTCGGCTATTTTCCACAATTTCTCTACAGTTTCTGTCAGTAGATAAGTAGTCAATGATACCTTCTGATCTTCAGAACCCTTAGCACATTTAAATTCTTTTTCTATTCTTTGAATCTATTCTTTAGCTTGATAAGGAGTTGCCTTTCCACTGAATCTTGGAGGCTGAAGCTTAAGAAATATCTGCATATCTTCATTTATTATCTTTCTTTGGACTGAAATCGGGTTTGGAATTTGTTGATTGTTCATGAATTGACTCATCATATTCATGAACTGGAGCATCTGATTTGCTCCACTATGATCAAAAGGATAGACTGCTTCAACATTAGGTGAAATAGTCTCATTATGGCTAGGAGTATTTTGAGGAACATTATCATCTTGTGATTGGTTGTTGTTGTTTTGATTATGACTCTCCATAATATGGGGAAGGAATAAATTATACTTATTATGCTCAACTTAAAATTCAACTTCTAATTATAGTATTTTTAAAATAGTCTTCATAATATTGGCTTTAATAAATCATTCTTTAGATTATCTCAAACTCTGGCTCTGATACTAATTATGTGGCGACCGAGGATCGAAGTTCGAGAGTCTCAAAAGAATTATTCATACATTGAAAATATACATTCATGAAAGTAAAGAAAATAAAATACATAAGTGTCCATATTTACATTTAGAGCCATTCATATATGAATTTACAACAGTTTAATATTTACAATAAAGATTTAAACATTCTCATTTTCTCACATCTCTATTTCTTCTCTCTTTTATTACTCAGGCAGATCTTCAAAGTTTAATTATCAAATCCTGAAAAACACAATTACCAGTCAGGTAGGAGTACACAAATCATTCTTATAAGAGTAATTATAGCATCCTATAATATGCATAAATCAAATATGGAAATGAATGGAATATCTGCATAGCATTTAGAAAAGAAAAGCAAATTTTCAACTTTAAATAATTGCCCTAAAAGTTAGCTGTGAAATTCAATATATATGAAAAGCATTAAAAAAATAAATTTTATCAGAAGCATTTGTAATAAAAAGTCAAGTTCATAAACTCCTGAGCCCAAATGGGTAAGCCCATAGGCATAATTTTTAGGAAGTTTTTCTCACTACTCATCAGTAGCTTATTCAAAATTTAGGAACTGATGGTGTGTCTTTCCTCTGGATTTGCCCACTTTCTAAAAAGGGCTAAATCCTTCCATATGACTCCCATGAGCTGCCAGCAGGCCCAATCTATATAAATTCTTAGTGTTGCATTTCTCCCTCTAAAGACCAACACCACATATATATCACATTTTCTCTTTTTATTACATGCTTATTTGATAATATTCTTTTGCAATTTATAAGCGGTAAGCAGTTCTGGAATAATATTCAAGTGAAAAAAATAGCTCAAAATAAGAATACTGAAATAAAGCTTATAAGTAGATTTACGTATCTGACTGTTTTAATATAATTTCAATCAATTCAATTCCTTTGATCTGCTAAAAATAATTTAATTCATTAATTTAATATTTTATGATTTTAATATGATTTGTAATATTAGGTTTATTTAAGTTTCTAAAATAATAATAAAATGATATAAATATGTTTAAATTAATTTATTAAGTTACTAATTTTGAGTAATTATTAAGCCTTATAAGGTTAAATTAGGAATTTGACCTACAAGGGCATGTTAGTAAATTTACCCTTAATGAAATCTAAAATTTCTATTAGTTTACTGTAGATTATGTCTTAAGGTTTCCATTGAACATAAAATCATCAAATTCTGATATGTATTGGCTAAGTTATAGCCAATACAATTTCTTGGGTTAATAAATAGGGTTTAATATGATTAGTGAGTGATTAGTAAAATAAAATATAAAATCACTAAACCAATCATACAGCTAGGTTCTAATCTACTTTATGAGTTCTCTGAAACTAAAATTATTCAATTTGGATCATTAGATTTGTTAATATTCACTAATCATTATTTAGAGTAATTAGGGTTAATTAAGAGATCTAACCGTTGGATCCTAAATATTCTTATATATTACTATAAATTAAGTTTTTTTTATCTAAATTGATATTTGGATCACTTAATTTGAAATCCAATTGACCAAATTATGGTCATTTGAAGTTCTAGGGTTAAATGGCTTAATTAGGGTTAGGTCCTAAATGTGATTAGTTTAAATCTAATCCAAATAGTAAAATTAACACTACTAAAATATTCCTTAGAGTTTTTTGAGTATTTTGAGACCTATATTGGGTATGTTTGGTTAATGGGGTACAAAGTTACGACCATTTGAATATTTGAACAATTTATGTCACATCAAATAAACCCTAAATGTCACTATCTTAAATATGTCTCTAAATGGAATTCTGATAGCTCCATAATATTCCTCTATTTTTGTTGAATAAAATAGTATATTCATTTGTTATATTTGGATTTATATTTATTAAGATATTTGTGTTTTTAGTATTGGTATTTAATTATTTAAATTGAATCTGTCTAAATAATTCTTACTTAACAATTTCTAGAATTATTTATAACTAGTATATATATATATGTTTAATTTTACGTTTTCTACAGGGGTGGGCCCACGCCAGACACGTGTTCCATTTTAATTGGTTGGGACAGGCGAGCGGGACTCGCCGCTGTCTTGGATGAGAGTAGCTGACGCAACTGACGAGCTGCGGGCCCCACCACAGCCGCGGCGCAGCGAGATGGCGACACGTGTTGCAGGGTCCACCGGCTCGACTTTAGCGCCGGGTGAAAAAATAAATCGGGTCGGGACGACCCGACCCGACCCGATGCTTGCCCCCATTCTCTTCGATAGCTACTCGGCCGATAGGAACTAGGGCATAGAAAATGGCCGCTGTCCAGACCTCGCCGGTGCTCGGACCGCCTGGACTTAGGAAGACAACATCAAGACCTATCTAAAGATGGGCGGACCGAAGATGGGGGTGATCGGAGCCGACAACAAAACCAAACCCTAAATTTAGGTTTCAAAATGAACTAAATAACGATAAGAACTATTTATAAATTGTTAAATTTGATCGATCGAACTCATCGATCATGTTCAATTGATAATCTATAATATGGAATAAGATTTCGATTTGTAATGGATGCATTTTGTCAAGACAGTTGGGAGAGGGATGGTACCTGAAATGAACGGCATAAGTTTAGGGTTTGAACCTTTGGCGCTTCAGGGTTTGGGAAGGTCGCCGAGAGCCAAAACGATGCGTCGAGGCAATTGTTGGGAGGCTTAAAATCACGTCCTAAGCGGTGGATAAGGTTCTCTTGAGCGGTGGTGCGCCGCGTGGTGACGAGCGTGCCACGCGCTGTCTCCTCGCAGACGTGCAAGGGTGACGATGCCGATACCGTCCGATCGAAAGATCGGACGGTTAGGATTCACCGTCTAGGATAGCGCTAAGGATGGATGGCGTTACTTCGAATGGACGGCGCCGTTAGATCATATTTAACATATAATTAATAATAATTAGAATATAATTCACTAATATAAATTGGTTATTCTATCATAATAATAAAATAATATTCACAATTATAATAATAGTAATAATTCTAAATTATTTATTATTAATATTATTATTATTAACATATTTATATAAATAATACCAATAATAACTAATTTAGAATCTTACATATATATATATATATATATATATATATATTTATACTTATTGAGGGGAAATTCATGTTTTTCAACTGTGCTTTCCAAAATAAGGCAAAGTGCCGCGCAATATTTATATTTTGAGAAGTGTCTCATTTTCTTCATTTTCTGTTTTAAGAATTCTGCGAAGTAAATATTATTATTTTTTTCATGCAAACACCGCACATTCAATTTGACAAATTTATCCTCCTACGCACAAAATGAAGCTTGCGAAAAGCTAACCAAACAAAGATAATTAGAAATCTGTGATAACATAAGAATATGCAAAGGCTTTAATGGGAGAAATAATAACTAACCTAATCATTTGTACTATTCTTTCTTTATCAATTACAACTTACTTCACTCCATCCTTTTTCCTTCCGATTTCAACAACTAACGGATTCTCACTTTTTGAAGGGTTGATCGCCTGCTTTCTCGTATTAACTCATCATCAGTATCTGCTTGGCTAAATTTATGGAAAGTTTTTGAGGGCTCAAGTAATTAAACAGTGTTTGTAGCAATTTTTTATCTAAGTACCTAGTGTTAACCTTGACTAATAGTGGTGGAGGACAAAAAAATTGATTCATCCATCCCAATAATGATATACCCATCATTTGGAACCTATAATATCAGAAAGTTTGATTAGTTATTATCAGCCAAAGTAAAGTCAAAAGTTGAGCCAAAGTCTTGTAGGCAAGACCGACATCTAGCAGAAATATAACCATGCGTCTTCTTTTTGTTAAGAGCGTTGCCGTGTTGTGCTGTCGTAAATCTTGCATCTTTTTATAAAACCATAAGCACACATAAAGAAAAAAATAATCAGAACACACCACATGAGATTTATGAGGTTCGGTAAGATCTAACTACGTCCATAGGAAGGAGTAAGAACTTTTCGCTAATCGAAGAATAACAATTTACAAACTAAGGCTTTCACCTCTTTGCAGCCGCACCAACAAAGTCTCTTACGTGCTGTTACAAATTCCCAAGGAAACATAAGAAATGGCAGCTACAACCTTATCTCTCCTACAAATACCCTAAACAACATATATGTATTTATATTAGAGCCAAAATTTAGCCCTAAATCACTCAATTAACCATGTTTAGGCCTTTCAGGTGGCATGATATGTCCTTTCACATTCACTTGATGCTTGGGCGCACACAAACACCCTCCTTTCGAGCATACAAGGCATATGGACACCCAAAACCATGTGTCAAGCGTTTGGGCTCCTATCAAGCAAAAAGGCCCTAAAAATAGTGAACTAACATATGTCCACAACCTAGTTTCAACTCATTTTGCATCTGTTCATCTACAATTTGTTTGTAACCCATTATAAGCCATTCTTAAGCAATCAGAGCTTTCCTAATAGTCTAGAATGAGTGCAAAGCCTCATCGTTTTTTATCCAATTATTTATACAAATCACTACCTCAAATCTCATTTATAACAAATGATAACTGACACCTATCAAAGCAGCTGCACCTAACTTATTGCATATGTATCTTTCTTACAGGAATTAAGTTGTGCTTAGTTCACAACAAAAGCAACCAACCCACTGTGTCTCTAAAACTAGAAAATTGCTACATATGTATCTTTTCAATTAGTCATCGTGTTAGAATGTTGATTTCATATTGAGCTATTTCAACATCAAACCTAATAATACTATAAACGCTAAGAAATTAAAGATTAAAGGATGTTTTACTATTGAGATGTTAGCAAATGACACATAAGGGTTTTTCCGTTGGTGTTACCGAAACAATGCTTCCCAAAAAAAACAAGAAACACTAGCAGGAAATAAAACTAAATTACAAAACAATCACAGCACAAACCACAAGAACATCCAAAGAAAAATGATTTATGTGGAAAACTCAAAAATGAGAAAAATCATGAAGCCATACCACCATAGTATTTTCATTATGAAAGCTAGATATTAAAGAGTTAAAGAGAATTTCTTTATCTCAAGAGAAAGAAGGATCTAGAGATTCCATGCTTCTAGATTAGTTCCTCCTCTCAGATTTGCATCAGATCTAACACTAGGGTTTGGGAAGATGAGAGCAGCATCCACACTCCAATGGATTATAGTTAAAAAACACTTGGCTTCCCTCACATGTTCCCTTAAGTACCTAGGATTTACAGGGAGCTCAAATAGACTAAAGTACCTCCAAAAATACTTAGGGCACAACCAAAGCCTGTGACAGGGTTTTCATGAGCTCCAGGGCGCCCAAGGTTTGAACCACAAGTGCTAGAACATGTCTGGGAACCCTAAATGAGCACCACAATGCACCATAGCTTCTAACTCTCGAATCTAAGGTGCCAGGAGCGTCGAGGAGTCTGGCCCTTGAGTCTATCGGCTACAGGGTATGTTGGGGAGCACTGGAGCACCTAAATTTCTTTTTACTTGTCTCGGAACACCCTGGGACATTCACTAGAGCTTCATTGGCACCTCCATGGATGATTTAAATGGTTTCCACATCTTAACAATATATCCATTACATTTCCAAAGACCACTCACGACCCACTTTGATTTTTAGAATATTTCAGCTCCTCCTCAAGATTCATTTTCTGTAGCATATACTCTCTTACACCCTGTTATATTTCTTGTTAAAGGTAGCTTCATCGATATTCATGTAGCATCTTCATTAAGAGAATTTGTATCTTCATTCATGAGTGTCGAATCTATTTCAATGTTTTTGTATGAACTTTTCTATTTATTTATCTGGGATGAATGCTTTTCTTTTATTTTCTAGATGAATATATTTGTAATGTATATTATTTTCATTATATAAAAATGCATTTATGTTTCTTATCTTATAGATCATTTGCCTCTAGTAGTATTTAATAGTGAATTAATTTATATTAATCAAGTGTTAAGTATTATAGTAACACTCAGTATTAGGTTAGGACATCTAATATGGCACTAGGTTATTACAAAAATCTCCCCAACTTAAGTAACTAACGTCCTCGTCAGTAAGCACACATAGATCCAAGAACCATTCATTTGGTAGATAGGATTAAAGGTAGCCCATATATGCCCAAGAGATACCCATAATCATATAACACCTTAACCATCATGGGTTCAAGAGGCTGCTCACATGAAGTGATACTTTGCCATGTATGACACTTATCTCATATCTGATACCCTATGGCTTGCTTTGGTACTATTTGTAATATCTAAACTCTTAAGCACCAATATATTATCCATTTTGGCCTTAAAGACCTTACAATTTTATCTTTATAAAATAATTTTCCAGCAGATCACCCATCTTGGGAATGCTCCCACCTAAGCACGCTTAATTTTGGAGTTCTTATCAAGAACTCCATCGTTACCAGAAAAGGTGCCTCAATGTTTAAGAGTTCTGCTTAATGTAACTTAAGGAGGTCGTTACATTGAGTTATATTTTTAACTTTGGAATTTAGGTTATTGATAAGTCGATTCATTAAACCCTAAAATTTTATAAAATATATAATTATATTTAAATACATATAATTTGATTATGAAAAAATACAAATGTCTTATAATTTGTGTTCTTACTTATAAACATATAAATAATAATATTTAACCCTTAAGTATTTTTTAATTAAATTATAATATATTTTTTCAAATCTTCATTTCATTTCAAATTGAGTTAATTTGGTATTCATTACTTAATTTTGTTGAGGGATACTAAGTACATTTAATTTAGTATTTCTTACTTTTATTATATTTCTTTCTATTGTTGCTACTCTTTGGGCAAGCTAACACTTATTTTTTATGGGATGAGAAAATCCGAGTGCAAGGAAATTTGATAACAATGTAATCTGATTACCATGTAATATGATTATTTACTTATATTTAATTGTATGTAAGAGTTTTGCATGAAATTTGAGTTCCTCTATTTGAAAAATGAACTAATCTGCTGAGTATGATGCTCTGAGTAATTTAAAGTGTGAGATTACTCTCTAGAGCAGAAAAAGAAAAATGTGTTGTTCAGCCGTAGCATCTCTTCTATTATTCTCAAAGCAACATAAAATAACAACTCTATTTTTATTCGCAGCTCAAAACATAGGTTGTTTGTAGATCCAAATATGTGTTGATTGTTTCCATATTTCAATCTCCAAAAAGTAAGAAAAATTATAATATTCTAATCCAAACATTCATTGCTCTAAAAGCCTCAATCTCCTTTGTTAGGTCACCTTAGCTCTGAAAACCTATCTTCAATTCCATGCTGCCCCTCAGATTCCACTAGGATTCTCTCTCTAGCGTTTGATGCTTCCTCGACAACCATCGCCCCACCCTCTCTTTCCTGTTCGCATTCCCAAGCCTCCCCCTGCATGTAGTTGCCCTCACTTGTCACATTTTGCTCATCCTCTACTCAACGAAAAAGCAAAACCTCTTAGCACAAGATATATTCTCCAGCCATCTCCTTCGCCTTAGCCCCCTCCTTCGCCTTAGCCCCAATCACACGGCCGAGCTGTACTGTTGGGCTGTTCTCCTTCGCTCTTTGAGGCAGCACTATCAAGTCTTCCATCTCATCCTACGCGCATGGTAGCGGAGGCCTCCAAGCTCCACGTAGGAGGAAGAAAAGCTTTGCGGGCGAATGTCTTTGCGATCGATTAGCTCTCCCTTACGTAATTCACAAAAGATGAAGGGAGAGCTCCATGTAATCACAAATTTTGGCCAAATCGGTTGTAGAAATTATACATTCGCCTAATTTTTAGTCCAGTAAGAGTTTTACTCACTCATTTTTACATTCATTGTTTTTTTGACATGCTAAACACCAAGATTTCTAAAATTCAGGTAAAAGTTTTATTTTACACTCATTTTACCTCATGACAAACAATCCCTTAATTGATATAACATATTTTCTACTACTTTTAGACTAACTACTACACATTATATGCTAAATTCTATCATAAAGGAATAAGAAGAGATTGTTACCCTTAAGAAGGGGTTAACAATCTATTTATGTTAGGCCAATTTTATATATTATTTGTGAACAATTGGTGAAAGATAGTTGTATACTTTCTTATTAAAACTTTGTGATCTGAGTTTCTTAATAGAGCAGTAGATGAAAGTCCCATATCATGATAGTCACATAGTACTGGTGATATTCTTACTTCTAGTTACTCTATATACTGTATGCTCTCTTTCTGTAACTTAATATTGTTCCTATAATGTTTGCCAATTCTTGAGACATATAGTGTTGTGCAATGTGTTGTGTGAGAGAATGAGAGGATGAGATGGTATGTGTTGTTCTTGAGTGATGTAATTGGTGCAATAATGATATATATATTATGTGACTCAAACTATATGTAAAAATAGAGGTGTTGGAAAATTTATTTTATCAAACCGAATTCTTTGTTAGCAAGAGCGGCTGCAAGATTTTAAGTGCATTTTGTAGAGATATGCCAAAGTTTCTGGAGTGTTCATTGGAGTTCTTAAAATAAGTTGCTTATAACCAAATACTAACAACTTTAATAAAACACATGATTAAAAATAATAGTACTTAGGTTTATATATCATAAATTGAAATGCATTTGTTAAATCGAATTAAATGGTTTGGTCAAACGAGCTTTTTTGATAAATTAGAGAGAGAGAACTTAGCGGTAAATTCAACATTGAATTGCTCATTATTAGATTTACTCTCTGATAAAGAACTACAAAACCTATTCTCAAGGGCAAAAGAGTCAGCAGCTTCAGAGCTTTTTCTACCCTCCTCTCCGTCTCCTTTCCCCATCCTCAAAGCCGCTCCTTCCTTTATCTTCCCAATTCTCCCTTAAAAGTTCCTCCTTTACGCTTTACCCCTCCCCTTCATCTTTTCTCCAACTTCCCATAACGCTCTTCTATATCTCGACATTCTCTTTTTCTCTGCCTTCTCCTCCACTACGCTGGTGCGGTGATGAACTGCCAAACTCCTCCGTTGAATCAGCTCCTTCATCCGCCATGCTTTTCTAACCTCAATTGGGAACAGCACTTGGATGCCTTCATGGCTAATCCTCTGAATTCCCATTCCAGTCATTTTATGCCTTTTCCCACTGACGCAGGCTTTGCCCAGAGAGCCGCAAGATACTCTTCTTTCAGCTCTTCCAATTATGGAGCTTTTTCCGAAATTTCGGAGGCCAGGAAACCGTCCAGAGCTGAGAGCAGCCATTGTCTTAAAGTTAAGGAGAGCGGCGGCGCCCAGTTGGAGGTTGGAGATGCTGAATTCGGGAGTGGAAGGGAGGATTCCTCTGTGACTGATCCAGCTTCTGCTCCTGAAGAGACCAATGCGAAGAAGAGAAAGGCAGCCCCTAAAAGAAAAGTAAAGGTACCAGATTTTTATCTTCTCCCGTTATTTTTTTATGCTCGATGCTTAAGAATTTTTCCTTAAAAGGCAGCAGAGGAGAGTGATTTTAGTGCGAAGAAAAGTCGGTCAACAGAGGCTGTTGGAACTGAGAAGGGCTGCGCTGCGCCTAAAGAAGAACAGAGCGCTGATGAAAAGATTGGGAAGGATGATGTGGCAAAAGCCGCAGAGCCTTTCAAAGACTACATACATGTCAGGGCAAGAAGAGGACAGGCCACTGATAGCCATAGTCTTGCTGAAAGAGTACACGCTTTTATGGATAAAAATCCTTTCTTGGCATTTTTTTCTCTGTTCTCACAGTTAATTCTTGTCGCTTTTTTTCAGGTTAGAAGAGAGAAAATCAGCCAGAGAATGAAGCTTCTTCAAGATCTTGTGCCAGGTTGCAACAAGGTATGTTCAGTGAAATTTATAATTTTAAATTTGATGGATTTTTGTCTAATAATTAGGTTTTGATTATTTACTTGGTAATTTTTTTTATCTGCACAGATAACTGGGAAAGCACTCATGCTTGATGAGATTATAAACTATGTGCAGTCATTGCAGCGGCAAGTTGAGGTACAAAAGCTGCAGCACAATCCTCCGAAATCGCATACTTTTTTGTATCAATTTTATTAAAGCTATATATTTCCTCTGTTTTTTTCACTTCTTAGTTTCTCTCAATGAAGTTAGCCACTGTGAATCCCGGGCTTGATTTCAACTTGGAAAGCCTCATCTCTAAGGAGGTATTAAGTGCACACTCAACCCTCACTAATTTCTTATAATCTAAGAATGGAATTTGGGCGCAGTCTCTTCTGAACCAAGCAAATGTCTCTTTGCCAAACTCCTTTTACCCATCGGAAAACATGTCTGCTTCAATCAACTATGTTCATCAGTCTAATAAGGAGATAAACCCTCTGCCTTTTTCTGTGGCCAATGGAATGGACTCAATTGGTCAATTGGATTCCATTCTTCATCAAGCTTCAATGATGCAGTCATCTCTTGATATGTTTGGAATTTCTGCCTCTCAGGTACTAAACTTATATCTCTTGATATGTTTGGAGGTTCTGCCTCACAGGTGATCTCTGTTTCAGGTTGAGAATCTTTGGGATGATGAGCTTCATAGTGTTCTCCAATCAGGCTTTCATGGTAAATGTTACATTATGCATATATGATTAAATGCTATAGAAGTTGTTAATCATAATTAAGATGATGATGTCGCAGGGCAATTAAGTGTAGGGCATATGAAGATGGAGCCCTAGTGATCAATCAAACGATGGGATTCTTTGTACATATAGAGGGGGATCAGATTGGAGTGCTGGTCATAGAAATGTCTAAACTGACGAATTTTAAGTGATTATTACCTTAATTTCCATCTAATATTTTTTTAATTAGGCCCTGCCCAACTATTTGGATTATTAATTGTTAGATTGGGAATTTGCTGAGTAGCTGTTGTGATATCTGGTTAGGCTAATGTCATCCTGTCTGTGGTGCAGTTTATGTCTCAGCACCGCATGAAAAGATGTAATTCGGTGAGAGAGAGAGAGAGAGAGAGAGAGAGAGAGAGCGAATGAGGGAGAGCGTGGTGGGATTATTTAGTGCCATTGCAGCTGCATCTGCCTTTATTTTAATTCAATAATTCAGAAAAATGAATATCAATTAATGGATATATATATTTTTTTTTATTTGTGAAATATTTACGTGCTATTATTCCCCTCAATTGCCTGCTTGATTTGCGATGGATAGCTGTGAAGTTTGGTGAAAGGGATGGATTCCCTCTGTTGCTGTAATGATTTGGCTGTTGAGCTGTGAGGGGCCGTTTAAGTTCTAATCTTTCTTTTCTTGATAGCTGCCTGCCTTCTGAATCAAAGTCCTCTTCTCACTCGCCTCAAAATACTAAATATTCTAATGAATCCATACATAATATATATATATATATATATTTTTATATTGATCAGAATAATATCATAGTCTAAGCAGCACTGTTGCGGTGCTTAATCTGACATTAGCTCAGATAACTGAGCAATAATGTCTTTGTTTCTTCTTTTCTTAAGAATTATGAGTTATTGTGTAAGTAGATTATTAATTAAATATATTTTTATAAGTAGCATTATTTTAATAAAAAATTATATTAAAATGTAATTAATATTGCACCTATTATAAATCTAGAAACTACCATTCTCTAACTCATTTTTTACCTCAAAAAATTTCTTAAGGTTCTAGTTCATCTATTTATATAAATGCTTGCTAAAAGATCTAAGGAGGGAAAGTTGTTGACTATTTAGGTTCTATTCCTTCACAACTCTAAATTATACCCAAAAGGTTCACTAAAGAATTGATATAATTAAGATCTAAATGTTCAATAACCTCCACTAATTTCTATTCATCTATCTCCCTAATGCTTATTTCTATCACTTAATGATCTAAGGAAAATGGAGATTCTACTCTAGATTCATTTAAACCCTCTATGTTTTCTAAACTAGGTACTTTACTAATGAGACTTATAATATTGACCACTAATGATCTAAACTCCTTCATGATTGTCAATCATAATCACAAATCAATTTGCATCCCAAATTCAGTCATTATCACCTTATCTCTCTCTCCTAAAGGTTTAGATTTAAGTTTAAGCAAACTTGGGTTTCACAAGCACTAGGTTAATCTAAGTGTCTTTCTACTTATAACCTTTTCTAATAATCATTCATGTCAAAGAATAGATCATTCTAAACTTATCTAGGGCCTAAGGAAGCTAATAGGGAGAATCCATAATTTTTGATTAAAATATTATTATTTTTAAGTAAAAAAAAAATGAGATTCTTAATTTGTTGTCCATATGGTGAATTTATAATCCTTATAGTTTAAGGATTAAAATGACATATAAGAGGGCCAAATTGGAACATTATAGGCTTAATTAGATATTGATGACCCTTAATGGTTATTAGAAGGTTATTAGTAAAATTATCTATCAAAATATAAATTAAATGCCATATCCTTGTTTGTCTCATTTTTATAATTATTTTGATATTTAATTTCAATACATTTGGATGTGTATTTAACAAGTTATTCAATTAATTTAATATGTATTAATTTTTCCTAAAGTATGAGTTATTAAATTTAGAATATTCTTAGGAATGTTCCTTCATGGAACGGTGGTTAATGGTGTCAGGCCAGCCGGGTCGAGGGGACCTGATGGGCTGAAAATATTCGTTGAATATTCTCGTACAGTGTCGCGTGGGTCACGGGCTAACCCGCCTGGCACTGTGCTCCGTCATCGCGACTGCGAGCGACGAAGCTCGATAATTAGTGTTTCAGAGAAACCCTAAATTCTCGGCATAGCATTGATCTCATAATGCATGAAACATACCATTGGAAAGCTGGCATCGAGATCTTTACGATGACGTAAAAAGCCCTAACAGGAAGCTGCTCTAACATCCTAACCCTATACGAGGAATTGAAACCCAAGGGTTTATGGTGGAGCGGCAATGCTCCCTCCACACTCCACCATTAGGCCTGATTTGGGTGCCGACATACCCCTTGGGACGAGGTTGGCCCAATAAGCCCAAGCTCTCTGTCTAAGACAAACAAAAGCACCGAGTGGCTTCAAAAGGCCAGGCACTGTACAACACTGTACATGCCCGGTGCTATCGAGGATCGATCGGGCTCGCATCAGCCCAATTAAACATAACAGTAAATCAATCATTGCATGAAAGTGGAAATCTAAAGTAGTAGGAGCAATTCTATCTACGAAATGGGGAGAGGTTATCGTACCTTTAGTGTGTCAATTCAAAACTTTGACGAGCTCTCCATATGCAGAAGTGCCATCTTAAGCCTTCTTAATGAAGGCAATTAGTCAAATGGAGGCTAAGGAGAAGAATGTCAGGGTTTTGGGGCGGCTAGGACCCTCGGCAGGATGGGTACTAAGTTAAAAAATGAAATCATTAAATGAATAAATATATTTAACGGAAAGGAGAGATATATAATAGCTCAAACTCTTAAGCACCATTGTATTTTCTACTTTGACCATATATGTCTTATGATTTTATACTCAAAAGAGTATTTCATAGTACATCATCCATCCCATGAGTGCTCTCACATGGGTGTGCTTAATTTTGGAGTTATTATCTTGAAATTCATCGTCATTTGAAAGGACCCTCAATATTTAAAAGTTTTACTTGATATTACTTAAGGGGGTCTTACAATATCCCCAACTTAGGTAATTAACATCCTCATCAGTATCTACACATAGATTAAAAAATAGTCCATCGGATATATAAGACTAGATGTGGCCTCTATAGGCTCAAGAGATACTATCAACCAGGTAGCACCTTAATCCAATAATAGGTTCAAGAGGCCACTCCCATGAGTAATACTTTGCACTGTATAACACTTAGCTCCAATTTGAAACCCAAAATCCTTCTCTAAAACTATTTGCAATAACCCAAACTCTTAAATAATAAGTAATTGTCCTCTTTTATCAAAATGGCCTCACAATATTATCTTCAGTAAATAACTTCACATTAGGTCACCTATACCGAGAGTGATATTACGAGGACTAGATGCCGGGTTAGCGGGAGCTAATCCAGCACCAATTTGGGGTAATTCCCTAACCGCAATATCATATGGAGTGATTTAAAATATATAATATGTAGACATTAAGCATAACTCATTTATTCATTAATTTAGAAATATCACAAAATTTTGATCACAAAGATCTAAATAAAATAAAAAGTTACAAACTTTAAATAGACTCAAAAATAATAAATTAGTAGGTAGCAGCATTAACATTGCTTGATCCTTAGCTCATTTCCTTAAGGATGAGCTCCTAATCTGGACATAAGTGCGGGCATTTGAATACCAGTTAGTTGTGAAACTAAGTACTCATAAATGTTAACTTTACAATTGTTAAATAATAAGCCAAATAATCAATAATTTAATAGGAAATAATGTGGCGACCCGCCGCTAGGTCAGCATAGCTAATCCATCGTTAGATGCTCACTCCCCATGATCATATCGGGGTTTAGTATAATAGTGTATTTAGAGGCGTATAAAATACACACTTCCACATTTATTGTAACATTCAAAAATATCAGAATAATAAAAGAAATATATTTATTACAAAGATAATTATTATTTTTCAAAATCTGTTACATACTAAGCAAAAATTTAAAACTTTGAGAAAAATCAATGTCTAACTTTCTCCCATCATGTATCAGCTCTTCTTGAACTGCCATATATATATATATATATATATATATATATATATATATATATATATATATATATATATGATAGGGCAAACCAAAAAAAAAAAAAAAAAAAGAAAAGAAAAGAAAATATTTAATTAGACACAAAAGTCTAAATAAGGTTTGTAGGATATCAAAATTTGTATTTAAGCTGTATGAGAAGCATATACAAATAAAATGTGATATTTAGTATGATATGCTTGCGATTATGAATGCAATATATATATTTAAGATATATGCTCATTTTGAAAGAAAATATAACAATATATAATATTTATTATGTTGGACAAAATTATAGAATAATCGAGAAGATAGATATGTCCATCTAACTATCTGAGGTGTGGGTTCCTGATTAACTACACATTTCTCTTCAAAGGTTATGTGCAGTCTCCTTATTTCTCTAAATATCAGCCTGTCCTGGCCTAATGTATTGTCTGTACAGACTTGAGATTAACCTGAATGAACCCATGATACTGATTTTTGATAATTTATTTCAAGTTCTGAGTACAAAATCTCGTATAATACATCAAAGTGGGTCAAAGCTTAAAAATGATGCAAAAGCTGCAAATGAAAGAATAATATATTTTATTTTATGTTGGTAAAAATATCAATATTAATATTATATTGGTAATTTATCTTTAGACATTAAAAATAATAATTTTAATTATTATTAGTAATATATATATATATATATATACATATATAGAAAAAAAATGATTGAAATAAAAATTACAGAAATTAAGAAATATAAACATATATAGATAAAAAGAAATTGACAGAAATGAAAATTATAGAAATTAAGAAATATATACATATATAGAAAAAAAATAATAGAAATAAAAGTTACAAAAATTAAGAAATATATACATATAAAAAAAAATGATATAAATAAAAATTGCAGAAATTAAAAAAGATATACATATATATATAAAAAATGACATAAATGAAAGTGACAAAAATTATAAAATATACACATATATAGAAGGAAAAACAAAATAATTTCTTAGTGATTAAGTTAAAATTATACTATTTTTGTTTGATTAATTGGAATAAAATTGGGGAGAGATAAGCAGTGAACATATTTTTAGCAAGTCTGTGCATTATTTTCTTCAATCCTAAGTTTAAACATTTATCCTTTTTTAATTTATTGTGGTTTCATTTATCAAAGAGTTGTAATTAAGTGTTTTTACTTTAGTCGCAGTTTTTTCTTACCTAGTGCTATATGGAACTCACTAAGGTTCACATTTAACACATGCAATTTTATGACCATTAAGATATATTAAAATTTAAACTTAAATTTAAGTAATAAAGTATACATTATTATTTTGTGATCATGAAATTTTGATTCCTTCACAGCTAATGTGCATCTAACTCTCAACTTAGCTAAGAGAAAAAAAAAATGACATAAATGAAAGTTGTAGAAATTAAAAAATATATACATATATAGAAAAAATTGAAAATGATAAAAATAAAAATTGCAGAAATTAAGAAATATATACATATATAGAAAAAAGAAAAATGACAAAAATGAAAGTTGCGGAAACTAGAAAATATATACATATTTAGAAAAAAAAGAAAATGATAGAAATGAATAATAATAATAATAATAATAGTAATAATATTAACATTAATAATAATAATAATAATAATATTATTATTATTATTACTATTAAAAAAGAAGAAGAAATGAAAATAATAAAAATATTTTATTTCTTTCTCATTTCTTACTTTATATTGGTATTAAGGAGATTTTACTGGAGGTCGATGGGGGGAATCGGTGGTGGCTGAGGAATAGACGAGGAAGTGGAGGGGAGAGGAGGAGTGGGGGAGGGGAGTGGGGGAGAAGAAGGAAGTGGGGGTGGGGGAAATGAGGAAAATGGGGGGGCGGGTAGGAGTGTATTTATAAACTTTTTTTTAAATTAATTTATTTATTAATTAAATTTTCTCTCTCCTCTATTATTTGGATATGAACAAATTTATAATCTTCCTTTAAGTATCCAATTTGGCTTTCTCTTCCTTCTTTTTATCTCTTCTTTCTCTCTTATTTCTCTCTCATCTTTTTCTCTCTTTCATTTCTTTTCTAAAAAATAACAAAACTTGACATAGAAGTGAATCTTGATGAGAAAACACTCATTCAAAAAAAATTTAATTTGGAGAAATATTTTATTTTTTATTAATTTTTGAAAATTTGAAGCTCTAAATTTGATGAAACTTTTTCTGTAGCCTTTTTATAATATTCTTAATCCAATAACACTAAAATAGCTGAATCAGGATTTGTTTTTAATTTCCTAATTTACTAAATTTAAGTAATTCAAAAATTAATTTAGTTGTATTCGTTATCCAAATTGCTCTCAAATTTGAGCATTATGTTCATAAAAATATACTATATCTAACGGTACTTTAGTTTTTCCTAATTTTGAAGTCACTCAGGGTCCTAATTTTTTAGCAAGGTTTAGTCATAATTATTTTAGTAATGACTTGGGTCATTACAAATAAGAACTTGCATAAATTCATCATTGTAAATCTATATTAATTGTACTAAAAGCTTAGCATAAAAATAATTGAAGTCACAAAAATAAATATAGAATTTAAGTATTTGATATATAGTACAAAAATATGATTTTGTTGGGCAAATACAAAATTGAGAAAAATGGGGATTCTATTTTGTGTCACATATCCTAACTTCCCTCTATACATGCCCCCATAAAGTCTTATCACTTAGGCTCCTTATGCCTCCCTGCAAAGACCCACTTAAGTAGTAATAAGTGAAACTCTTAAACAATGAGTCACCTTTTCAAATAACGGTGGAGTTCCTAATAAAAACTATTAAGCGTGCACATGTAGGAGCACTTCCAGGATGGGTGACCTGCTGGGAAGTTATCTTATGAGAGCAAAACTGTGAGAATTTCAGGCCAAAGCGAACAATACTTTAGTGCTTAAGTGTTTGAACTATTGTAAATGGTATCAGAGTAGGCCATAAGGTATCAGATAGGAGCTAAGTGCAATACTGGATAAAGTACCACTTAATTTGAGTAGCCTCTTAAACCCATGATGGTTAAGGTGCTACATGGTTGTGAGTACCTCTTGAGCCTATAGGGGTCACCTCTAGTCCTATCTACATAATGGATGTTTCTTGGATTCGTGTGTTGACACTGATGAGGACGTGAGTTACTTAAGTTGGGGAGATTGTAAAGACCCACTTAAGTAGTAATAAGTGAAACTCTTAAATATCGAGATGCCTTTTCAAATTACGGTGGAGTTCCTGATAATAACTCTAGAGTTAAGCACGCTCATGTGGGAGCACTCCCAGGATCAGTAACCTGCTGGGAAGTTATTTTCTGAGGGCAAAACTGTGAGGCTTTCAGGCTAAAGTGGACAATACCTTGGTGCTTAAGAGTTTGGGTTGTTATACTCCCGATGTCAGACAACCCCATCCTTGCAATTATCTGAGCAGACTAAAAATAGATCAATAGTGAACTCGTGCTACTCAATTATCTAAGCTTTTTCATGTATCATTTTTTGTGACTTTTAAATGCACTTTTATCAATTTTATGCATTGCTGAACAGAAAAGCATATTAAATAAGAGTAATAATAGAAATCTGATATATTTCCTTAGTGCATAAATCAGAAAATTAAAAGTTAAGTACTTGCACAATTTTGCACATGATAAGCAATTATTCAAAATGTTAATAATTAATTTATTTAATAACGATAAATATAGTATTTAAATACTTATAAGAAAATAATGATAAAACAAAATGATATTTATTATATAAGAGAAGAATAATTCTTCATTTTATTTTAGTTAAATTAATAATAATAATAATAATAATAATAATATTGTTCATTTATTTGTATATATTAAAAATAACAATTATTATTATTATAAATAATAACATATATATATATATATATATATATATATGTATATATATATATATATATAATGATTGAAATGAAAACAGCAAAAATTAAGAAATATGTATATGTAAATATATAAAAAAAAATGATTGATAAAAATTACAAAAATTAAGAATAATATATATATATATATATATATATATATAATGACTAAAACTAAAATTATAAAAAATATGAAATATATATATATATATATATATATATATAGAAAGAAAAAAAGAAATAATAGAAATAAAAATAATAATAATATTATTATTATTATTATTAATAAAAGAAGAAAATAAAAGAAAAGGATATATATTTTTTTTCATATATTTCTCATTTTTTATTATTTATGAGACTTTACTAGAGATCGGTGGGGAAAAGTAGTGGTGGTCAAGGAAGGAGGGAGAAGTGAAGAGGAGAAGATGAGGTGAGAGGGGAGTAGGAGAGGGGAGAGGAGAAGATGATGGGGAGAATGAGGGGGGAGGGGGAGGGGCATTTATAAAAAAAATTTCATTTTTTCTCTCCTCTTTCTTTCTCATTTCTCTCTCTTTCATTAATTTTCTAACGTAAGTAATTTGACTTTCTCTTAGTCCTCTTAAATTCATTTTATATATTTTTTTCTCTCTTATTTTCTCTCTCTTCTTTCTCTCTCCTCTTACTTCACTCTTTAGTTTACTTAGCATTTAAGTAACTTAATATGACATAATTTGGATGAATCATATATTAATATGATGAAAGCAAAATATTTGATGAATAATAAAATAATTTATTTGAATAAATGAGTAGCAATTTTAATCAATACTTAATTTTTGCGTATTTTTCATTATTTTTAAAAAATAACAAAATATGACACTGAGGTGTATCTTGATAACATGAACACACTTGCACAAATTTTTTTAGATTTGAAGCAATATTTTATTTTTTATTAATTTATGAAGATAAAAACCTTAAAAATTAATTATGGTCATTCCAGAGCTCTAAAATCGACAAAACTTTTTTTGTAGTTCTTTTATAATATTTTTCGTTCAATTCACCAAAATTACTAAATTTGAACTTGTATTTAATTTTCTCAATTTATTGAAATTAAATAATTCAAAAATTAATTCAGAAGTATTCGTTGTCTGGATTGCACTCAAACTTGGGCATTATAATCACAAAAATATACTTTATCCAACGGTATTTTTAATTTTCCCTAATTTTGAAGTCGCTCGAGATCCTGATATTTGAGTCAGGTTTAGTCCTAAATTGGATGGTAACAACTTGGGTTTTCACATATATCAGTTGAGTTATAATAACCCAAATTTTATTAAAGCAATTAGAACCAAATTTTGACTAAATAAGAATGAAATCAGGATCCCTTGTAAGTTCAAAATTAAGCCGGAGCAAATATACCGTTGGAAAGAGTTATTTTTGTGATTGTAATGCTCAATGATGAGCCCCAAAGTTATAGTTATTTATTTACTTAGAATATGAATGTTTAGTAAGTTTAGCTGCTATATTTTAGTTTGTTTTATGTTATTTCAGCTTAAAAATGATTAAATCAATAAAAAGACGTTTTTAATAAAGGGCGCTAAAGCAAATCAGATGATTTAACCCCAATCCTCGCACCCCTGATGTGATCCAGGATTGGGGGATGTCACATGAGCGCACTCAACTTTGGGGTTCTTATTAGAAACTCTATTATTATCTAAAAAGGTGCCTCAATATTTATAAGTTTTATTTAATACTACTTAAGGGTCTTACAATCTTTCCAACTTAAGTAACTGATATCCTTGTTAGTATCCACACAAATCCAAGAACTATTTTTTAGGTAGATTGGACTAGAGGAGGCCCATACTGGCTCAAGATGTACTCCCAATCATGTAGATCATAGGTTCAAGCGGTCACTCCCATAGAGTGATAGTACTGGAGGTGGCCCTTATAGGCTCAAGAGGCACCCCCTATCATGTAGCACCTTAATCATATCATGGGTTTAAAAAGTTGCTCCCATGGAGTGGTATTTTGCTATGTGTGGTAGCAAGCTCATATCTGCCACTTAATAGCTTGCTCTAATGCAATTTGCAATAACCCAAGCACTTAAGTACAAATGCATTATCAGCTTTGACCAATAACTATCTATCAGATAGATAGGACTAGAGGGGACCCTCTAGGCTCAAGAGGTACCCACCAACTATGTTACACCTTAAGTAATTATAATTTTAAATCAAATGTAACACTGTTGAAATTATAACCAATTTATATGAATTCAAAGTCTTTAGTTAGTTTTAAAAGATTAGTATCCAAAGGCTCATCATCATTTTGACCTTTAAGTAATCTTAAGGAGAAACCTTAATTTAAGGTAAATGGCCCTTATATTCAAATCCCACAAAAGTTTTCTTTTTTAATTTATGCCATCCTTATGAATAGAGTTTATAGAGTGTTTAAATACAATATTTTATAGATAGTGCCATTTTCTTGAGAATAAGATTTATTTACTTGATATTTATACTTTTGTTTGCAACTTAATCCATGGGTTATTATATATGCTTTTATATATTTTGATGGTGTCAATCTAAAAGGATGTTTAAAGGCTCAGTAATATTTAGTACTTAACAATAAAATTATTTTATGAATTATGAGACATTCAAATTCTTATCATAATTTTAGAACACCACACATGTATATGACGGATGCGCTATTGACAAAAATTGCTGCCGTTTATCACTAACTGCCACTTTCATTACATGAGCTTTTTGCTGATGTTGAACACTGTTATCATTGACCACATCTGACCAACATAATTGTGGGCCATAGCCACCGATTTATAGATGCCATTATGCTGTGCTGTCATTCGCCTCCAACAATTAATTTTGTCGTTTGCAGTAGCACGAGTTTGCCTCGGTGCCAACTTATCCCTTATGAGACCAATGACGATGCTGTCTGTGGGGGGCATCAATAATTCATTATTTATTGTTAGAAAGCACTACAAACCCTACCTCCTCATTTACACTATATGTTGATAAAAGTTCTCATAGAGGAAAACTTCTTACATGACCCAAGCCTAAGGACTCATTTGGCTACCAGTGAAATGATGCTGAAATGCTGAAATTCTTTGCTTTGAAGCATTGGAATATGCCCTTGTCTCTCGAAAAGGGAAAGAAAGCTGCGGTTCAGATTCCGTCGGCTTGTGCTGCTAGCTGGGTTCCCATCCTCTCTACTTATATGAAAGCTCGAACACCTTCTTCACTAACTCATGGATGGGCTTTGCATGCTTGGGAGGCAGCAAAACAGCCAGTGCAGAAAATAAAGAGAGTCAATGCAGAATAAATAAATCAAATATGGTCAGCATAAGGTCGTATAAATTATTTTCCAATTAATTATACACAAAGTTAAACTATGCGTATACTTAACTATTTTAAAACAGAATAAAATAATTTTCACACTTTATATAAAGAATTTGGCTTGTTGTCCTTGCTAGGGATTCTCCAGCAGTAAAGACGGTGAATGCTTCCATGAATAATAAGCTTTCCTTGACTTAATTTCCTATCTAGTACGCTTTTGGCGTTTTTCTAGCTCAACACTTGAAGATGACTATTTACCTGCTCCCTCCCCATGACAATTTCATTATTATAAGCTTTCTTTTTTGTATATATAATATATATATTTAGAGAGAGAGAGAGAGAGTGCAAATATGGAAAGTTCAGGGGGCTTCGTGCGTAATTACTGTTTTTTATAAGATTATTATGATGAACAAGTTTGGACGTTTATGAATCATAGGTGCGAAGGATGATATGGCTGCTTACCGGCAACCATGTCTTTGATTAAAGAAAACGCTCATTGCTATGCGATATTAATTTCTATGTTACTTTTTTGTCTTCAAGTTGGTATTCTTTTGTCGCTTATCAGAATTTTAACAATAAAATAAAATAGCAAAGTTGTATGGCTTTAATAAAGTTAAATACCTAATGAGAACATGTTTAGTATAATCATAGTTAAGAAAAATAAAGAACATGTTTAGTAGAATCATTGTTGTGGAGTTGATTGCAGGATGATTCTTTTATTGCCATCAATAAAGTATTGTGCTTTCTCTTGACAATTTGAGTTTTTTGGTCAGCCGTTAGCGGTTTCTTGGCCTTGATAAGCTCTAATTCTCCAACATTCAGACACAAAAACTCTGCCAAAAATACTCTATAATCTTAAAACTTATTTCTATATAAGCAAATTTTAAATATACAACCAGTTCTTATAAACTGCAAAGAGAGAAAATATGTCAAGAGAAAAAGGATCCCAAGTCTCCTTGATGTGAGACCATTCAATAGCGAATCTCAAAACATTGAAGCATCGATGTTGTGGCTGGCCGGCTTTAAGAACATGAAAATAGATATTGGGTTCTTCAAGAAATAACTAGTGTGGACGTTGCATCTTATACAGAGTGTCCTATTTATAGGACCTTAGTTGAAATCACATTCATAAATAGTCATGAGTGCAACTAGCCATTTCAGAGAATTTGAAACATCATTCATTAGTACAACTTGGCTACTTCAAGGAGTGCTGGACCCAACAAATCTCCCCATTCGAAACTTCTCGAAGGCACCTGCAAGATTGCCCTTTTGTTGCGCTTCTTGAGCTTCTCATTTGACTATACTTTGTTGAGCATATTAGATCCATTATTGCTAATGTGTATCTTCTCAAGTTGAAGAAGATTTCAGCCCAGCATGTCTTAGATCCAACTATATCTCAGCTCGATGTGTTTCCCCCTTGAATGAAATGATGCATTTTTGGATACATATATATATCACTATGGCATTGCTATACATCATGCACTCATCCTCCGTTATTCGATCTCCTCCAAGAATCACTTTATCCATAAAGGTCTTTTCAACCTTCTACGATAATAATGTACTTTGGCTCATTAGATGACAGTGCAATACACTAGTGTAGTTTGAACTGCTACGATATAGGTTCCTTTTCTGATAAGTTAAGAGCATTGTGATAACATTCTTGGAATCGATGCTGCCAATCCCATTTATAAATCTATGAACTCAATCAACACTGGATCTCCATCTCCATGATACATTCCTAGGATAGCAGTTCTTTTTAAGTGCATATAATACACTTCATAGCCTCCCGATGAGCTTGTCTCAAGTTTGAGAGATACTTGATAACAATGTTGATTGCAAGAGATATGTTTGGCTTAGTGCAAATATAATGTACATGAGGTTGACCACTGTAGATGCATAAGAAACATTCATTATTTCTTTCTTCTCTTCTTCACTTTAAGGACAATGATTAGTTGCAAGCTTAAAGTGATCATCAAGTTGATTGCTCTTTACCTTATCTCCGCTCAAGTTAAATCTGGAAAGCATCTTCTCTCTATAGACTTCATATGATAGCCACAATCTTCATCTGATCTGATTTCTAGTAGCTTTAATTACCAAGATTTTTCTCATAGGACCAAGTTATTTATGAAGAAAGACTTAGAAAGCTCTTCATTTAGGTTATCAAGATTGCAGATTTTCTTTTCAATGATTAACATGTCATCTACATAAATAAGTATTATAAGAATGCTTACTTATAGTGTAGATTGTAACGCTCAAGTCATTACCATTATAATTAGGATAGAATCCGACACAAAATTAAGATCTCGGGCAACTTCAAAATTAGGGAAAACCAAAAATACTATTGGATAAAGTATATTTTTGTGATTGTGGTGCCCAAGTTTGAGAGCAATTTGGATAATAGAAACTCCGGAATTAATTTCTGAATTATTTAAATTTAATAAATTGGGAAAATTAAATACAAGTCCAAATTTAGCAATTTTAGTGTGTTGGATTAAGAATATTATAAAAAGGCTACATTAAAAGTTTCTTCAAATTTTGAGCTCTGGATTGACCATAATTAATTTTTAAAGTTTTTATCTTCAGAAATTAATATAAAATAAAATATTGCTCCAAATCGATAAATTTTGGTACGAGTGTGCTCTTCTCATCAAAATACACCTCCATGCCATATTTCATTATTTTTCCTAAAAAATAATAGAGGAGAGAGAAAAATGAGAGAAAAGGAGGAGAGAGGAAGAAAAAGACAATTTTTTCACATGTCAAAAAATAATAATAATTGAGGAGAGAGAGGAGGAAGAGAAAACTAAATTATATACTCTCAAATAATGAATGTGAGAGAAAAAAAAAACTTATAAATACTCCGCTGTCCCCCCCCCCCCCCCCCCCTCCCACCATCTCTTCCTCCACATCTCACTCACTTCTTCCCTCTCCTCTTCCTACCCCCCCACCCGTCCACTCTCCCTCTCTCTTCCTTGGCTACCATCGATTCCCCCCGTTGTCCTCTAGTAAATCTCATGAACAGTAAAATAGAGTAAGATAATGAGAAATAGATGAAAATTTTTTCTATTCTTTTTCTTCTTCTTCATCTTTTATTAGTATTAATGATGTTATTATAATATTATTAATATTATTATTATTACTATTATTATACTTAATTTCAACAACTTTCATTTATATATATATATATATATATATATATATATATATATATATATATATATATATAAATATAAGGTTGGGTTGTTACAATGAGAACCTAAAAGTAAAAATTTTAAAAATAACCCTAAAAAAGATAGACCCAGTGAGAATCCTAAAAGGTCCATCCAAAAAGAAAAAGAAAAAACAAAATATACAGAAGAAAAATATAAATAAAAAGTAAAAAAACATCCAGCAACAATAGGCATCCAAAGCCAGTCAAAGTGCAGGTCCTGCAAAATGGTCTCACAGAGAAATCTAAAACTTGGAATTGAAAATGAATGCTTACCTGATAGCCGCACAAGAGACCTCACTGCATTAGTCCAAACAATAGGGTCGTCCCACCTGGAAAAACAAAGGCCAAAGCAAACTAGCAAGCAAGGCACTGCACATTCAAGGAAATACAGCTAGGGACAAATGAGCCTGTAGTTTCAAGGATATATGACTGGATATAACTTTCATTAAGCCTATAATCAACAATTTCAAGAAAACCAACACATAAATTGACATCATTCTAGTTTTAACAACCAGCAAAATAACAACATTTGCATCAGAATTACCTTCCCTGATCAAGATAGAGATCTCAATAATGCAAGAAATGATGCCAACATTAAGATCTAAATAGACAATAAAGTTAAAGCAAATAGCAGTTGGGACAGCAGCATTAAAGACTACTCGATAACTGCGACTGTTCCCACCAACCATATTTCCAACAAACTCAGAAGGAGAGAGCAGTACAACTATAATTCCAACCATATTTCCAACAAAATCAGATAGAATTCTCCAGCAACAACATAATAAAGCTAAAATTTCTCCAGCAATAAAATGATCTAAATATATAATGAGATTAAAGCAAATGGCAGCAGGGACAATAGCATTTAAATATAGTCGATAAATATGGCTGATCCCATCAGCCAAAAATCAGCAAAAATAGCAAAAACATTGCTATTTGAATCAAACGATTTGACAGTAGAATAGAGCATTTCAGTCAAATTCCCAACAATATCAGTGATAATATTCCAACAACCATATAAATTGGCAGATTTTGAATTTAAAGCTAAATCGACAATAGGGGCAACAAAGATTAAAGCCAAATGCAAACCATTACCATTCCAACTAGAATATATATCAATTAAAACATGGGCAACATTTTCATAGTTAAACTACTAGCAACAATTTAATGCTAACATTTTAGCCAAATTCCCAATAATATCAGTGATAATATTCCAGCAACCAATTAAATTGGTATAATTTGAATGTAAAACTAAATTGGCAACAGGGGCAGCGAATATTGAAAAATGCAGAGTATTACCATTTCCACCAAAATATATATAAATTAAAATAAGGGCAGCATTTTCAGAGTTAAAATGCCAGTAACAATTTAAATTTGCAGCAACATTATATAAAAGGAACTCATCAACAGGGACAGTACCAATTAAATCCAAATACATTACAGATGAACTATTCAAATACAACAAAAAGAAAACGGCAAGGGCAATTTCAATAATAGCAAGTGGGAGCCAATCCCCAAAGAGCACGACAAACAAACTGAGCCAAGAAAATCCATAACTAAACCAACATTAAAGGGAAACAACAATTAAGATCAAGTAATTTGGGCATATTGAATAAGCCTCTCGGTTCGAGCATGAAGCTAGAGCCTCAGCCATGGAATCCATCCCTAAGCCTCCTTCTAGCTATAAATAGCCTTCCATCAACCCTCTGAGCTCTTTTGCACACTTAAACTTTTGTGAACTTCCTTCCCGATTCTTGTTAATTGCCATTGGTGGAGCTTGCTATTGAGTGGCATTGGCTATGAGTATCATTGATAGAGGGTGTGTGTTTGGTGTTCATACCTCCCTAAGGGCTTGCTAAGTTCGTGTGAAGCTTCCATGACCACCCGCAGATCTCGGACTCTCCATTCCAGGTACAACCTCTGACCCTTACCCTATCGAGCTGGATTCAGCTCGACTTACAGTCAATTGAGCTCTAGATGCTGTGCTAGGATCTCCCTTCTAAATCTCTGTGAGTAATCGAAGTGCCAGTGGGTATTGGCAGTGGACTAGGCTGTGAAACCATTGTCTGAGCGTGCACTTCCAATCCACCTTCGATTCATCGTAGGTCGTGACGATTCCTCTCTGTCATTTGAGCCTTTAATTAATGCCTGATCTTTTGTCTAGTATTGTCAGCTAGTAGCATTGCTGGTTCGATTGAATCGATTAATTCTACTGGAATCGATCAGTTAAGTCTCATCTCTCACCCTTATTTATCCATGGGTAGTACTCTATTCATTCTGATGTTCTCTAAACCACCATGCTCAGCCAATTGCTTAGCCTTGAATCCCTGATCGTGTGGGGATGATTCCTGGCTAGTGTCATTCCCTCTGTGAAGAGTATTTCCTCTTCACAGTTTTCCCTTAGGACTGGTTAGGCTGAGTAGCACCCCAGCGATCCGGCGCATCCTAGATGGGGGTTCTTAGCTCAATAGATGCACCTCGTGCCATGATGGTGCAGCCATCGAGATCCGGGTGCGGCATGTGCGTGGAGAATTTGGTGACGGGAGCTAACCCTAGGGATCCTAGTGTCGGGGAAACGCCTGCGAAGATGATACACAGTATTGGGTCGGGCCTCTACTGACCCGCACATTTTTAATTTCGAGCCAGCCTTTAATTAAGGATTTTCCGAATTAATTTCTTTAAGAAAATTAATTCAGAAAAATCAAATCATATGGATTTAATAAATTAAAACATTCATATTAAATTGTTTCAATGATTTTGGCTATACTTGTCCAAATGGTATGATCCAGTATACCATTTGAACCAGAAAAAATGCAAGGAATAATAATATGAAATAAAATTGAAGATCCAATGGTTAGATTTTATAAAATTGCCTAATCCTTTTCAAACCTTAAATAATTCTTAATAATTCAATTAATGTCCAAAAATTATGATTTTAGTCTCTGATTGCTCATAAGCATATAGAGAACTTATCTAGACATTTAAAAATAATTTAAGAATATTAAATTTGTTAATCATCTCTTAATTACACTAAATATTGATTTGTGAATTTAGCCTTAATTGATCCTCTAATTTTTGTTATTTAGATCTCCATCATCTTCTTAAGTATAATAGATCTTATATCTATGCTTGAATCATCTCATAGAATCTTAAATTGCTTAATCAATTAATTTAGCCTTAGTATGTGATTACTGCTAATTAGGTTAATATGAAAGTCAAATAATGAGTTAAGGGTTTTATTCATCTTATTAGCCAATATTAAGTCCATTAAAACTGTTTTGAATCAATTTGAATATTTAAATCTTAAACTTCCAACTTTTAGCCTTAGAAGGGTATTTTGGTCATTTTTGACCAAAATATTGTTTAAGCATTCTTAAGCCCTAGAAATTTTAGTAAAATGTTTTTTTAAATCAGTAATGAAATGTATTAGTATCATTTCCTTTAATTTGAGCCTAATTACCCTAATTGAGTTAAGTTTAAAATTCATTTTTTTTCCTAAGTGATTAAACATTAGATCTTAGATTTTAGACTCTTAATCATTTTGATCTAATTATGCCATCATCTTGGAAATCCTTAATTGATTTATTATCTTAATCCCTTTGAAACCTCCTTGTGGGTGTAGGATTGATTCAATCTTTAAGATAATGTGAGTATTCTAATGATTGAATGTAGATCTTAGATTCATATATTCTTAATTGATTAGTTTGCCTTTTAATAATAGAATAACCTTTCTTTATGATCTTAGCTTCTAAATCTTTTACTTCCTAAGATCCTTTATCCTTAGACTAATGTTGGATGTGAACCTTAGATCCTTGATAGAGTTGCACCTTGGATTCAAGATTTGAACCCCAATTTTGGAGTTAAGTCAGAATCCTTAATCTTGATTTGTATAATCAACATTTGGGTTAGTGAGTTAAACATATTAATTAAGTCATTGATTTATTTACTTTAATCTCTTATAATTGTCATCTGATTTTGAATTAGAACTTGTTAAGTTCTAATGTTAACATTAAGGTCGTGAATCTGGGATTATACTCGATAGTTGGATATTGGAGATCCTAAACTTATATTTTTCTCAAAATAGTTAGACTAAATTAAATTAGACAAGAACGAATATCACATAAGTTTAGTTGAGCCTCTTGCTTACATTGACTATTATTGCTCTACACACCTTGTATATTGAGTCTTTTTCCTTAGACATAATAGGTGAACTTAGGATACTGATAATGTATCCTAAGTTAGTATTTGAAAAGCATAAATATTCATTCAATGCATTTGGTTCAGTAGGGTGTGTCCTAGTTTAGTCTGTCTCCTCAGTTCTAATTATGTTATAAAATAGACTCGGACCTAGCTCTATGCTTGGCTAGGATGGATACATCTCTTCTTCTATAAGTTCAACTCGGACCTAGTTCTGATGATGTCTAGGATGAATATATGTTGAATTTCATATTTAGAGGTCCTGTATGGCCTATTTCTGTTATGGCAGTACCATGTTTAGGCATGCATTTACTTCCGTTCAGTTCTAGTACTTTGGCTTATTTTGCCATATGCTCCGGTGGCTTTACTTTTTTTTTTTTTCATTTCAGTGCTTTGGCTTTCTTTGCCACATGCTTCAGTGGCTTTTACTTATTAATTTTGCATATTTCTATATTTATTCCAGTTCAGTATTCATTAAGTATTAGCATGTTTAGGATGCTAGTTTTATATACTCAGTTTAGTACGTTTCAGTACAGCTTTCTTTTATGAAATAAGCATATATTCATATAATAACCCAACTTGTTATCCTAGTCAATTAGAACTAGTTTAAGTCCTGATTCTAATTATAGTGCATTAATTGAGTCATTAGAAGTTCACCACTAAGGTCCAGTTTAAATCAAGAGTCAAATGAATCAAATTCTGATTTTGGGAAAAATTCAAAAACTATAGAAATTGGCCTATCTAAATTGACCTCAGATCAAAAATCAGACTTCTCCATTGCATTCATTGCCCCAAAATTAGATAGGGGTAATGTTTTTGTATCAATCGGAAGTCGTCAAAAATTCATCGAATATTTTAATAATATTTAAATACTCCCAAAAATTGGGAAAATAAAATACTCGTCAAATCAAAAATCTGACCTCGCCGTTGTGTTCCTCACCCCTCAATTAGCTAGGAATGATTTATTGGGAATTTTTGAGATGCAATTAAATAAATAATTTTGATTAATTAAATCAGTTTGAAATATTTAATTTATAATTTAAATGTTAAATACTTAAACGGCAGCCGTTAGCTTAATGGCTAACGCCATTACTCCCAATCGCGCATACCATCCAATTTGACGGCCCCTCCGGACCGTCCGATAGTGTGATTGGACAGTGATTTCTTCTTTTTCCTCATTTGAATCGTCCGCCTCCCGAGCGAATGCCGCTTGGCACCCCACCGCTCGTTCGCCCAATCGGGGCCCTCCAGACCTCGGCAAGTCCGCATGTTTTCCATTAAGACCCCCAGCCGCGCTCGGGACTCTCTGTTTGTGTGAGTTGATTCCCCGAAGTGCCAACCTATATCTCTACGCTTCGAACCCTAGAGTCCCGATTGCCGTCCGGCAGGTACCTTCCTCACCCTCAATCTCCTATATTCACACGCATTCTTCTACATTTCAATGCATGCCATAGATTATATTGTTAATTTCAATAGGATCGAATAGGATCCGAAGCTTTGATACCCGCTCGGTATGCTCAACCACCGCCGTAGGGTAGATCCTAGGGCTTGAAACTTCTCGTGTTGTAGGCAACCTCAGCTCTCGTCTCACCCACGTATGGGAAAAGCTCGTCGACCTCTTCCTGCTGATATATGGGTCGAGACCCTCCGCTGCCGAGAAGGGCCCCAAAAGCTGTACCATAAGCCTTCGTGCTCGAGCAATCCGCGGGCGAGACGGAGAGATCTCAGACCGGCCCGCGTGGGAGCGGCGCTGTTGAGGGGTGGGGCTTGCTGTCCCTCAGTAATAGTGGCCGTGGGCCCCAGTCGCATCCCGCACCCACTGCGGCTCCGCCGTGTGGCAGAGTGGGGCCCGTTGCGTCGGCTGACGTGCCAGTGGGGCCCGCCCGCAGTGCATTGGCCATTCAGGTGCTGCCACGTTGCAAGGTGGGTCCCGCCGCCATTAATTTTTGCAAAAAATCAGTTAAATAATATAAATATATATATATTATATATATACATATACAAATATATATATATATATATATATATATATATATATATATATATATATATATATATATATATATATATATATATAACAGAAACCTATAAATTTTATTGATATTAAAACAAGATTACATAAAAGGATTGGGTGATTACAAACAAATCCTAGAACTAAAATTCCAAAAGCCAACCTCAAAAAGGATGGACCTAGGGGATATCCTAAAGGTCCATCCAAAAACAAAAATACACTAAGTAGTACAAACTTGAAAGGTCAAAATAAAAAAGAACCGCAGCAACCTTAGGCTTCTCCAAACGACCAAAATGAAGAACCTGCAAGAAGGGCTCGCAAATAATTTGAACAATAATATAGGAATTCATACCTTGAGTCCTCGCAAGGAAACACACGAACTTAGCTTGGGACTGAGAAGGCCACCTAAGGAGATTAGCACTGGCATTCATTCTTAAAATCTCATGCCAAAAAATAATTCCAGCCCAAACCAGCAGCACGAGATCAACAACAAGGAGTTTCAAAGATCGAAATCTGAGAAACCTCAAACATAACCCAGCAAACCGAGGATGCAAGGAGAAAAGCCACAGCAGCAACCAAAAGACACACCCCGCACCATAGATATCCATAGACACACCCCGCACCATAGACACACCCCACACCATAGCAACCAAGCGACAGCAACAATAGCCATATTGCAATTATAAAAGGAGCACAAATAATAATACATATGGCACCAAACAGCCTCTAGAGCCAAAACCAAGAGCCCACATTGAAACCAAAAGAGCAACCATAAAGGCAAATCAATATGCGCAGGTAACAAAGGAAAAAGAAACAGCTTCAGATTAACAAGAATCCAATTCGAAAACCAATACATCAAGACCTCCGAAGTCCGGTGAAACCAAATAATCCAATACCCGTTAGAAACCAAAAGCAGATACCAGCCATGTCTCAGCTTTTTAAACCCCAACAACAAACCCCACAGGGACAGCCAAAGCCGCAAATGATGCAACCAAAAAATCAGAACCCAATTTAACCTTATGATGGCGAGACGAAGCCTTAAACTCAATACTGATGGGATTCAGACTAGACATGTTCTTGTTTAGAATATTCAGCAGCTTGTGACGATAAATAATTTCAACATATAAGCTATCAACAGCATAATCCATAGCAGTCAACGAATCAGCATAAAGGAGGTCAGTTATCCTATAATTACTGCGCAACCACCAGCCATATAAGAACATCCAGCAAAACTTCAGATTCGCATTCATATAAGTGAGAATAGGCTTCACCTCATCAAAGAAATAGGTATTGATTTTAAACGATCGATTTCGAGCAACATCAATTAAGCACTTGTTTGACATAGTCAATGTTTATATTTTTCTAGCTGAAAGAAGATTCTTTAAGAGCATTGATGGTTTTATTAACATCTTTTTTAATTGCATTGACTATTTTTGTAGTATTAAAAGGAGACATGGTGTACTTAGCATTGTTTCTAGCAGTCAAGATCTGCCAAAGAGCATAACAATCAATTAATTGGTCAACGTGCACCTTTTTTTTTTAATAGGCCAGCGATTAAATGACTCTTTAATATCAGCAGGGCTATGAGGATCGTTAGGCTTAATATTTATAGAAGACCAAATGATTTTGCTTGACGAATTATTAAGAAAAAAGTGATTAATATTTTCAGCATTATTCAGACAGCAATGACATTTATAAGCAAGATTATACCCTTTGGATTATAAGATATCATCTACACTGATAAAGTTATAGTAGATCCTCCAAAGAAAGAGGCCAATCAGGTTTGGAATACAGTTATTCTAAATCCAAATAGGAAAATCAGGTAGATTATGCATTCTACAAACCTGCCAAAGAGAAGATAATTTGAGTTTACCGTTATAGCAGAAGTTGGAGTTTGCCACTTTACTTTGCTCAAACTTAGGAGTCCTGTTAATGATGTTTTTAAAATTTTTAGGAGGAAGCAAATTCTGCAAAAGCTTGACATTCCACTCTCTATTATTGTTGAGGCATTCAACAAGCGTAAGCTTTTGATTTCTTATAAAATAGGCAGATTTGGCCAAAATTTCGGAATTATTCCAGCAGTTATACCAAAATGAGGTGGAGGTATAAATAGCTTCCCAAGTTATGTTTTCTTCAATTAACTCTCTATAGTCAAGCATTCTAGACCAAGTGATAGAGTTAGTAATCTTTTGAGTGGTTTGGGAACGGTGGGTACGAGCGCAGTACTTGGCTTGAAGGATTTCAGACCAGATCGTATTTGAGGTTCTGAATTTTCACCAAAGTTTGAGAGAGAAGGCTTTATGTAATGAGTATAAACATCTAATTCCCAGGCCTCCTTCACTGGTAGGAAAAGTGAGACGATCCTAAGAGCACTAGATCATCTTACTACTTTTAGGGTGCACCCAAAGAAATTTATTGAAATGCCTTTAAGCTTGTTTAGGATAAATTTAGTGGGGGAGGTGACTTCCAACTAATAGAGAGAAATGGTGTTTAGGATGAATTTAAGAAGAATCAAATGACCACCTTGAGATAGAGAATTTAGCTCCCAACCTTGGAGTTTGTTAAAAATAGAGTTAATAAGTTTAAGGTAGTTGTTATTTTTATTGTGCCCAATGGCAATAGAGATGCCCAGATACTTGAAGAGGAGTTTACCATATTTTATTTTCAAAGAGTCAAAAAGTCTATTAATCATTCTGATAGAGACTTTGGAACTAACAAAAAATTGAAATTTTTGGTTATTAACTTTAAGCCCAGAAATATTTTCCAAATAGCTAATGAGATTTTGAATTTTTTCAACCGTCTTGCTATTAGAATTACAGAAAATGATAATATCGTCTGCATAGGCAAAGTGTGTGACCAAAAATTTACCTCCAACCTTGAAATGCATAGAAGGGTCACTTTTGAAAACAGCATTAATGCAAAGGGACCAATAATTAAAAGTAAGGATGAAAAGCATAGGGGATATAGGATCACCTTGCCGAAGACCTCTTTCGGATTTAAAGAACCCACTAGCCTTGCCATTAATGAGAACTGAAAAGTAGTTATATTGAATAAGGTTCTGAATTTTAATGATGAAACTTTCATTGAAGCCATAGAACTTTAGCATTTTAATAAGAAAATGCAATCAATTTTATCAAAGGTTTTTTCAAGGTTATATTTTAATATGAGGTTGTGGTCCTTATTTTTATTTTTTAAACTATAAAATAGCTCTTGAGTGGCCAAAATGTTATCTTGAATCTATCTACCTGGAACAAAACTAGATTGGTTGGGAGCTATGAGAAAATTTAGAAGTTTTTGAAGCCTTTTAGCAAGAATTTTGGAGATGATTTTTTTTATAGTGGTGCATAGGCTAATAGATCTGAATTGGGACCACCAAGAGGCTTTATCAATTTTAGGAATTAATGATAACATGGTGTGAGTGAAAAATTTATGAATACAGGCTTGACAGAAAAATTCTTTGATACCATTACAAACATCTAGTTTGATAACATCCCAAAATTTATAGAAGAATTCACAAGGGAAACCATCAGAACCAAGACAAGTGGTTTTTTTTAGATTGAGCACAACTTCTCAGATTTCTTCCTCATTAGGCATATCATTTAAGAAGAAATTATCTTCTTCAGATAAATGAGGAGAAGGTAAATTTGTCTCTAAAGGAGTAAGATTGGAGTTAGGTTTTTGGCTAGCTTCAAGGAAAAAGGACATAACAAAGTTTTGAATATCTTCAGCCTCCTTAAGTGACAGTTTGTTAGGAGGGTTAATTTCAAAAATGTGATTTATGTGTCATCTTTTATTAACCCAGTTATGATAAAAGGAGGTGTTTCTTTCCCCTTGAAGCGTCCAATTTATACTACATTTTTATTTCCAAAAAGTTTCAATATCATTGTGAGTTTGAATAAGAAAGGCTTTAGCTTTAGAAACTTTAATCCTATTTGAATATGAGGGATCCAAATCAAAGATATTTTCTAGACTGTTGACCTTGTTTTCCAAATGAGTGGCATTATTAAAAATATTACCAAGCACGTTTTATTCCAAATGCAAATCACTTTCCTAAGTTTCTTAAGTTTTTCAACAAGACGGATGAGACCATAAGAGCCACATTGTTCATTCCAAATAGAGTGAACAAGTTGAGAGAAGTCCGTTCTATCCAGCCAAAAAAGTCGGAACCTGAAGGATTTAGGGATGTTATTAGTTTGGTTCTAAGAGGAAAGAGTAATTGGTTTATGGTCAGACACAGTGAAGTTTAGGGAGGAAGATTCATAGTTAGAGATAGAGTTGCACCACATGCTATTGATGAGAAATCTATCAAGTTTAGCAAATTTTCTACCAGAGTTCCAAGTGAAGGGAGAGCCGGTATAATTGAAATCTTCAAAACCACAATCGAGGATAGCAGAGTTGAAATCAAAAGAGGATTTGGAGTGATCTCTCGTGTAACCCTTATATTCAAAGTTTTTGAGGATAGCATTAAAATCTCCGCCAACAGCCCAAGGAAGGGTGGAGGTGCTGCAATCTTTCAAAAAATTCCAAAGAGCTATACGATCAATTCTTAGATTATTGGCGTGCACAAAAGTGATGAGGCAATTGTGATCATTATTATAGAAATGCATATGAATAGCTTGATGATATTGAGAAATTATCTTAGCTTTTCATAGATTGTTCCACATAACCCAAATTCTATTAGAATTGGAACAGCAAATATTTTCCAACTTGCAAAAATGACCCACAGCATTAAGAGCATCACTTTTGAGTTTAGGTTCAAAAATGACAGCAATCAAAATTTTTTTTTCAAAAATTAAATGCTTAAATCTATTTTTTGAGGAAGCATTACCAATGCCTCTGATGTTCCAGCAAAGAATATTTAGTTAGAGATAGAAGATGATCCACTTGGGACCAACTGGGCCATATCAGAGCATGAGTTTAAATTTTCAGCCTTAAAGCTAGAACTTGGATTTTCAGAATCAATAGCTTCATTATCAATAAGCAATGCAAGAGATTTATACCAGTTAGAAGTTGGCATTGTATTAGAGCTAAATTGGACTTTTTATTTTTCAGCGGCGTTTTAGGCTTAGCAAAGGTGACTAAATTATTGCATTTCTTTTTATCACCCACAACATCTTGCTCAACAAATTCAGCAATAGAATTAAGCTCACAAATTTCAGATTCGGCAGCAACCGATTGCACATCCTCAGAATGCAAAGCAATATCAACATTATTTGAAACAATAGCAGTATTAAAATCAGCAGAGAAATTAATATTAGAAAACATTTCAGATTCAGCCTCGATTAATTTTCTAACAGCAGAATCACTTTCAGCAGAGGCAAACACAGCATTAGGCCTCGAAAAAAGACCCTGATCAGCACATTAAAACCATCCAGCTCAAGATCAACAAACAATGCAGCAACAATATGATTTCCAGAACTCACACACAATTTGTTAAGCTGATTTATAACAGTGTTTTTTCCAGCAGATTTAATAATAGGGGTACTACTTCTAAAAGCTGTAGTAGATAAGTTTTCAACCGATTTTAATACTAAATTATCAACATGAGCAGAAACATCATTAATAATCACTTCATCATTGCAAACGGAAGAGTTTAAAAAGGAAGTACTAACCTCTTTTCCCACAATAGTAGAAATATGGGAGACATCCACATTTGCAGGAGTAGCAGACATATGGACTACCTCCCTGCCATCCAAAACTTCAACATTATGAGAGACAACATTTAAAACATTAACAACAGCATGATCATCAAGGATATCATTAGTGACAACATTTAAAATAGAAACATTAATAGGGTCAGTCATTTTATTGTTGTCCAGAGTATCCGGGATAACAATTCCAGTACCAACATTAGTGTTAACAATTTCACCAGTGTTAATATCAACATTTCCAGTACCCTCATTAGTAACTTGAGAAGTAAGCGGGCCACCCTGAGTCAAAGATAGACTACCAATTTGAATATGCTTAATAGACTGAGCATTGTTTGCTTCAGTAAATTAAGGTCTTAGCTCATTACTGGGGTCAGAATGATTTAACAGCCTTAATGTTGGGGGGGGGGGGGGGGAGAATTTTGGTTTCTATGGGTGCATGTTCCCATATTGTGCCCTAGTGTGAAACACCAGTTGCAATACGAAGGCATGTTCTCATAGCAAATTTCTTGAGAATACCCTTTTTTCATAGAGCCTAACCAAATCTTTGTAGGAGGGGGAGAGGATATGTTTGTTTCTATAAGAATACGAGGCGCAGCAATGTTCCTGTTTAACACCGTATTACGGTCAAGTTGCAAAGGCGTGCCAATGGCACTTCCTATATTAAATAGAGTGTCTTTGGAAGTATATTGTAAACGAAGACCTGGGAAGTTCACCCAGATCGGGACAATCGGGATGTCGTGGGTCACATCTAAGAAGGGATCCCATTTGCAAAGCTTCATCGTGTTTCCTTTTAAATCATAGGATCCTTTAGAAAAAACCCGAGCGTAGTCTAAGTCTGATTGAAAAGTATTGATATATATATATATATATATATATATATATATATATGCATGGGCTACGGCCGTCTTTCATGGAAAAGTAAAAAAAGCTCGATGAGCATTGAAGGATCTAATGTTAACTGGTGCAAGCAGTTTAAGACTTTTGATGAACCCCAGAATCAGCCCAAAGCTAGGTTTAACACGAGTGAACTTACCCACAAGGGTGAGGGAGTGAGGGGTAGAGAGTTGGATAACTTCCTCATCAGTAAAAAATAGGGCTGGGACACCATTAAAAGAGCTCACGAGTTTAGAAATAGAAGTGGGATTGTGAGCGACAATATCGCGAAAAGAGCGAACAGAGGGATCCATTAGCACATTTTGAAAACTAGTACAAAAAACAAAAGCAGAACAAAAGCAGAACAAAGCTAGAAGAAAATCGAGATCAACTAAAGTTTGCCGGGGAAATCAAAAAGATCTCCAGCCATAGCAACCCTAGAAAATTGCTGGGAAAAAACTAGCAAATATCGGGTTAGAAATAAAGGGATGCAAAATAAAGAGAAAAGAAGTCACCCAAAGCCAGCAAGCCGTGTCAACGAAGCCGACAGGCCGACGGCTGAGCGCTGGAAGCGGAACCCTAAATCGCCTTTCAGTCGCCTCAAAACGCCTTAAAACGAGCATCTAACACACACACACACACACACACACAGACAGACAGACACACACACACACACACACACACACACACACACATATATATATATATAATTTTTTTTTTGGGAAAAGCTATCTCAGCAAATTTTATTCCATAAAAAAAAATTATTACAAGACCGGGGCTGGCGATTCCTAGAGAACTAAAAGCCTTAAATTAGCCCAAAAAAAGGAGACCCAGAGAATATCCTAAAAGGTCCCACGACGCAAAAAGAAAAAAAAAACAAACCCAAGAGGAAAAGATCACAATTAAACAAATAAAACAAAAAGAAAGCAGCATAAAATAGAAAATATAGCCTACTACAATCAAACAAAAGGAGGTGGGGGACAAAAGAGCATCTCCACCAAAGGGCAGTTACCTCCCAAGGATAAAGTACCAAATCCACCACATAATTCAGAGAGTAAGCAAAAAGAGTGGCAACAATATGAAAAACAATAGAAGATAAAGCATAATTGACATTCCTATTTTCAAATGCAATCTCATAATTGATATTCCTATTCTCAACCATATAACTAACACCCCTGTTTTCAACCGGTATCGCATCATCATTCTCATATAGAGAACAAACACTAGCACGCATGAATAGCCTCTCCACCAAAGAACAAATGCCACTCATACATAAAGCAGTACTTCTACCAATTTTTTCATCAAAAGAGATAGAAGAAAAGATAGCATTCATAGCCACACTGATATTAACTCTATTCTTGATGGCATAAGAAAGATTTAAAAAGGCAGTAGTGTTAAAGAGAATGTCATCAGTAAGAGAGAAAGCATAAGATAAATCAGCAAAGTCATTCCTATTCTCATCAGCATTCTCATCAGCATTCTCATACATTAAAGTAGCAATCATACGAGCAGAAATTGGGGCAAGGGAAACACTTCCTGCCATATTGTCAAAATTTAGATCTAGAGCAATAAAAACTGCCTTTTCAGTGATAGCATTAGCCACTAAATCAGCATTGTCTGTGCTTTTACCATTAGCATTAATATTGAAAAGAGAAGCAGCATTATCAGTTAAAGCAAGGGTAGAAATTCAATGATAGTTCGCCCGCAATAGATTAAAATGGCAGCCGTACCTTTAAAAATGACACTGAAACCAAAGTCAGGAACCGTTAAAATAGGCTGAGAAGCATTAATGATCCTGTCAGCACACTTAACAGAATGATTAACAAGATTGACATAAGTGTTATTACGCCAGCAGCAATATGAAATGGACACGTAAACTTATAAGACTAGCCCAAAGCATCCAATGCTACAAAAGAACCCAAACTGCAAATCCAAACTAGTATGAAGAGTATAGTAGTTGAAAACAAATAGGCCCCAACAAACCCACAACACAAACAAAGAAGTCACTATCCAGATTACAGCGCCTCAACAAGCAAAAAACCTCAGCAAACATAGAATGAAAGAACAAACAGGCCCCAACAAACCCACAACACAAACTAAGATATCACAGCCCAGATTATAGCGCCCCAACAAACAAAAAACCTCAGCCAGCATAGTATGAAAGGGACAGTTAGGGTAATGAGAATATAAAGCATCACAAGTATCAGAATCCCAAATAATGTAAGTACAAAACCCCATAGATCTAATAGCAATAGCAAAAAAACATCTTACTTCATAAATAAAAACCATTAAAGAGCCAAACTCAAAGGATGTGAGAGAGCAAATGGACATCCCCATAGAGAGATCACTTTTAAGAGCAAAAACCCACATATTTGAGAGAAGATCTAAAACCAAATCAGCCATCCAACATAAGCCTATTCTTGATAGAAACAACATTTAGGTTTTTCCAGCTAAAAACTTTTTTATCAAAATTATTAAAATAAGATTTGACATCCTCTATAATGTTTAAAGTAGAATCAGCAGGATTAGGCATTGAATTAAGATATTTGGCTTTATTCCTGGCATACCAAATATGCCAAAGAGTGAAAGCATCAAAGAGGTTCCCAACATGGATCTTAGCCTTCTTAACTTTATGCCAACAAAAAGAAATACTTTCAGTTTCATCAGAAGGGGAAGGAATTAAGGAAATATCCTTCCAAATTGATTTACTGAAATCACTATCAATGAAGACATGGTTAAAAGATTTAATTTCTTTACAGCAATGGCACCTAGAGGCAAGCTAAAAGCCCAAACTTTGCATTTTCGTGTCCATACTAATGAGGTTTTTGTAAAGTCTCCAAAGGAAGATACTAATTAAATTGGGAATGCAGTTATGCCAAATCCAAATTGGGAAAGTGGGAGCAACATGAGTTCTACAATAATTCCAAAGGATAGAAAATTTGATTTTTTTATTGAGGCATAAAATGGAATTGGCGAATTTAGCTTCTTCTAACATAGGATGGAGGTTTGTAATACTATTAACATCTTCTCTAGAGCACAAATCATGGATTAGGGGCACAATCCAGCCAGAGGTGTTGGAGTAGCAATCAACAAGCTTCATTTTTGGGTTAATGTGTCTATAGTTAGTGTATATTGCTTTATTATTATTCTAGCAATCAAACCAGAAAGATATAGAATTGTCTAGATTTTCCCACATTATAATTTGCTCCATGGTGTCTCTAAATGAAAGCATTCTTCTCCAATTAGAAGAGTTAGTGATCTTATTTCTAACAACAGCTGGGTGAGTGTTGGCACAATATTTAGCAAGCCAGATTTTAGACCAAAAGGAGGTGGAGGTTTTGAATTTCCACCAGAGCTTAAAAGATAAAGCATTGTGAATGTCAGAGAGGTTTCGAATCCCAAGCCCACCTTCAGAATAAGGGAAAGTGATTTGATTCCAAGAGCACCAAAAAATTTATTAAAAATAGAGGTGATCTTTTTCATAATATGATTAGTAGGAGAGCAAACCTCCAACCAATATAACAGAATAGCATTTAGCACATGCTTGATTATGATAAGACTCCCACCTTGAGAAAGATACTTATTTTCCCAACCTTGGAGCTTATTGAAGAGGTTGTCCAGAAGACCTTTGTAGCTTATGTTTTTGTTGTGCCCAATATTTATAGGAATCCTGATATAGGTGAAGGGGAATTTTCCTTTCTTGAATTTAAAAAAAATTGCAATTTTAGTACTGTTCCTTTGGGGGCTTTTGTTATGTAAGTAATAGTTGGATTTAAGGATGTTTATATTAAGCACAGAGATTTTTTCAAGATCAGCAAGGAGAGTTGCCAATTTTTTCAGGGAACTGCTTCTACAATTTGAGAAAATTATCAAATCATCAGCATAAGCAAGGTGGGACACCATCATTTTTCCACCAATGTTGAAATTCAAATTAGGATCATATTTGAATAAGAGGTTTATGTTGTGAGACCAGAAGTTCATGGCTAAAATTAAAAGGAGGGGTGAAAGGAGACCTCCTTGTCTAAGTCCCCTCTCAGAAGGAAAGAAACCAGTAAGGTTGCCATTAAGGATGACCGAGAACCAATTGTGTTGCGTTAAATTTTTTATCTTTGTAATGAATTTGTCATTGAGGCCATAGGATTTGAGGATATTTATTAGGGAATTCTAGTTTAATTTATCAAAATATTTTTCAAGGTCAATTTTAAGAATGAGATTATGGCCCCAACATTTCTTTTTTAAACTATGGAAGAGCTCTTAAGTAGTAAGGATATTATCTTGAATGTGTCTTTCAGGGACAAACTCAGATTGGTTTAAATCAATAAGAGAGGGGAGAAGGGATTGGAGTCTTTTGGCTAGAATTTTAGAAATGACTTTGCTTAAGGTGGTGCAAAGGCTGATAGGTCTAAAATTATTCCACGAAGTGTCTTTATCAATTTTTGGGATCAAATAAATCATAGTATGAGTGAAGAATTTGGGAAGAGGAACATCACAAAAGAATTCCTTTATCCAATTGCAAACATCCAGCTTTATAATATCCCAAAAATTTCTAAAAAACTCCTCGGGGAAGCCATCAGAACCAGGGCAAGAATTTTCTTTAAGGTCTTTAATAATTTCCCAAATTTCTTCATCATTTGGAATTTGATTTAATATGTTATTGATATCAGTAGTAATTTGAACATTAGGGGCTCTAAGGTTGTTTTTGTGGGGAATGTGAATGAGATTTTTAAAGTTATCTTTGAAATAATTGGTGATAGAATTTTGTCAATCAGCCAGATTAAGAAAATTTTGGCCTTTAGGAGAGGTGACCTCATTAATGTGATTTATATGTCTTCTTTTCTTAACCCATTTATGATAAAAGGCGGTGTTACGCTCACCTTTTAATTTCCAATTTATAGATCATTTTTGTTTCCAAAAATATTCAACATCATTATGATTCATGATAAGCTTAGCTTTAGCCTTGTTGATCGCCATCCTATTGCTTTTAGACGAATCAATGTCAAAAATAGACTCCAAAGTGGTTACAAGATTTTCTTGATGGGTCAAGTTGGTAAAAATATCACATATGGTGGACTTGTTCCAAATGCCTAAAGCCTTCCTTAGCTTTTTCAACTTTTCAACCTATCTATAGAGCCCAAAGTATTACAAGGTTCATTCCAAATGGAATTAACAATATTATGGCAATCATCTTTTTGAAGCCAAAAAAGTTGAAAGCGGAAGAATTTGGGAAAGTTGTTTTTATTATTCCAAGAGGAAAGGATGATTGGTTTATGATTGGAGACAATGGAGTTAAGAGAAGAGTTGAAGTAGTTTGAAAATTATTACACCAAATGTTATTAATAAGGAATCTATCAAGACGAGCAAAATTTTGACCAGCATTCCATGTAAAATGAGCACCAGTATATTTGAAATCCTCTAAACTACAGTCAAGCATAGCCGAGTTAAAATTAAAGGTAGAGTTAGAATAGTCAGTGGACTAACCTTTGTACTCATTGCTTTTCATTACAGCATTAAAATCCCCACCCACCGCCCAAGGAATGGAAGTAGTAATGCAATCTTTAAGGAAAGACCATAAGGATAAATGCTCATTCCTAAGATTGTGAGCATGAACAAAGGTTATGCAAAAGTTATGATCATTGTTGAAAAAATGAATGTGAATGGCTTGAACAGATTGGGAAAGAACTTCTGCATTCCAAATATTAGACCACATAACCCAAATTTTGTTTGAAGAGGAAGCAACAACATTATCAAATTTAGCAAAATGGCTAATATTAGAAACATTCTCAGCAGCCAACTTGGGCTTGAGAATAGTAGCAATGTTTATTTTGTTCTCAAAAATAATGTGTTTAAATCTATTTTTCGACGAGATATTACCAATGCCTCGAATATTCCAGCATAAGATATTCACGAGCAAATATTAGAAGTACCTTTAAGGGACTTCTGATTGCTTTTATTCAAATAAGTTAAATTATTAAATTGATTATCAGAATCAATATCATTACCTATGTCAGCAAGAGTAGATGAAGATTTGCAGCTATTTGCAATTGTGGTATGAGGATTTCTCATGGAGGAAGATCTGTAATGGATATTTTTTAAGGGACTTTTGGGCATTTGGAAATTATCCCTATGCACGTTCGTAACCCCATGCGATGTATCTGAGTTAGTATCCATATTCATCTGCAAGGCCACTTATGGAACAATATTAGTTACATTTGTAGCATTTATATCAGCCTCACCGTTATTTCGATTAGTATTTTCAATAAACTTTTTTCCAGTAATGTTTTTTTTAACATTATAAGCTATATTCATCTGCAAGGCCACTTATGGAACAATATTAGTTACATTTGTAGCATTTATATCAGCCTCATCGTTATTTCGATTAGTATTTTCAATACACTTTTTTCCAGTAATGTTTTTTTTAACATTATAAGCTAAAATAGTATGTAAAGTATCAAAATCAGTATTATCCTTATCCAAATCATTTATTTTAAAATCAAAAATAACAATTTCAACATTTTTTATATCGTTAAAAGTATTATCAATGCAATTCAAACCAAAATGGATAGAGACAAAACCAGCATTAGTATCAGCTTCAGCAAATGAAGTTAAAACAGTAGAAGTATCCTTAACATTTAAGGTATTAGTAATGCAGTTCTCAAATAAATTCACCTCTTTAACCTTGATAGTTAGAACAAAAACCACAATAACCTTTTCATTATTAGTATCAATGTTAACATTCCCAGCAATTAAACTAGCATTCTTAAAAATTATAATATGACCAGTAGTTGAAACAGAAGGTCCAATAACCTCTACATTCTATAGAGAATGAGCCTCAACATTACTAACACGACTATTATAAGCATTATCCATTCAAGCATTAAAATCCATAATTTATGTGTGTAAATTAGTAGCAAGAGAGTTGTCAAGATCCCCCACATCCTTAGAACGTTCAATCACAGGTCCACCATAAACTTGGACGTCTCTGCGATGAATTCTAAGGAGAGGGCTATTTTGACAAAAGGTGCAATTATCTGTGTTGTGCCCCAAAGCGCTACACCAATTACAAAAAAATGGTATATTTTTGTAAACAATGTCTTGAAGATAACCCTTTTCTCTAGATCCCAACCAAATAACATTTGGAGGGGGGTTAGAGATGTTTAACTCCAATAACATTCTAGGGCAACAATGTTCCTAAGAATTATGGTGTTTTTATCCAGCTGTAGAGGCCTACCAATAGCTTTTCCAATGTTAAAATGGATATCCTTAGTTATCTAGTGTACCCTAAGTCCAGGTAGGTTAATCCACACTGAAATAATAGGAACATCATGAGTAATATCAGAGAAGGAATCTCATTTATAAAACTGCATAGTATTATCTTTGAGGTCATAAGACCCTTTTGAAAACACCCTAGCATAATCCAGATCAGATTTAAAGTTGAAAAACACATGCTGAGAATCAAAAGACCTAATGTTAATAGAAGCAACAAGCTTTAATCATTTAATGAAACCATCAATCAACCCAAAATTAGGCTTAGATCTAGCAAATTTACCAACTATAGTAAGAGCATGAGGGTTGGCAAAAGTAAGTACCTCTTCATCTAAAAAAATAAATTAGGAGCCCCGTTGTACGATTCAACAGGCTTTGAGATGAGCGGGGAGTGGGATTCAACCACATCCTTGAAAGACCAGACGCATGGAGGAATCTCCATTAGTGACACATATACAAACCAAGTCAAGAATCACGAGCAATAAACAAATAGAAAGAGGATTAGAAAAGCTTGCCACCGAAGAGCACCGGATCTTTGTTGGCAAAGCCGACGAAGAGGGGAGACCGAAATCGCCCTTGCGTCGCCAGTAAAGCCTAAATCGCCCAGTGTATTGATATATATATATGTATATATATATACTTTAAGTTAGATTTAATTAGTATAATTATGATTAGTATATAATTAATAAATATTAATCAGTAACTAATTAGATAACAGTAAGATTAGTTTATTTAATTATTAACAATTATTAAATTATTTAATAAATTATTGATAGTTAATTAAATAACTTAAATCAGTAGATTAATTTAAATTAGTTTAATTAATAAAATTAGATGATTTAATTAAATTTAATTAAAATAGTAGGTTAGTATAAATTGGTTCAAAATAGTAAATTTATTTAAATTATACATTTGAATAATAAATTTAAATTAAATAAAATTAATACAAAACTTTAGAATATCATAACTTTAAAAATAATGATCTAAATATATCGAATATATGTCTCATTTTACTCAGAAAATAAAATGGATCAAATGATGTAACTTAAAAATTCGATTCGAGGAATATTTAACCTAATGCCATTTTAGGACCTAATCAAACATCTATAACTTCTTGCTTAATTATCAAAACATAATGAATATGAACCTTAAAGTAATCAAGAGAATAACCTATCACTGTGGTAGTATTAGTTTTCTCATTTGGAGCTTAGTTTACAAAGTCACATTTATGACTCCCTCTCAAAATGATCAAGTTACCCTTAATTTTCAATTGACCATAACTAGGTCAATTGAACTCCAAATCAAGAAATTCAAAGTGCTAATTAGCTTAGAATTTTAATGCCAACAACAAACTAAAATAATATTTAGGTTTTGAACCCTAGAAAATCTAAGTTGACCAAAATACCCTTAGCCCTAATTAGGCCATAACTTGACTAATTTAAGTCCAAATTGAGTTTACTCCCAGTCAAAGTACTTAGTGTGTTATGAGAAAGTTATCGACACTGCATTTGCTAAATTTGGACCTCAAACAGAAAAAAATTGGTTTTTGCCCCTTTGACCCTTATAAAATTACCGAATGCCCTTGGAATTTAGAACATCCATAACTTAGTCATTTAACCTCAGAATTTAGTGTTCTTAGGCTTTATGAAATATTTGAACAACAATCGACAATAAACTGTATAAAAATTTAGATTTTCATTAAGTGTAAATTACTAAATTACCCCTTAAATCAAAATTCTTAGTTTGGACCAATATGACCATTTCTTATCCAAATTGAGTGTACTTACTGTCTATCGTCATGTTAGACAATAAGAAATTATTTGGCAGTAAGAAATTCCAATTTGGAGTCTTAAATAAAAAGTAAAATGGTTATTTTGTCAAAATTTAGGTTAAGCTCCCTTAACCCCTAAATTATCTTTTAAATAACTAAAATTAATATCATAATCGTATTAGAATCTCTTAAGTGAATAAAATTAGTTATTCAAACAAATTTGGTCAAATTCCATAAAATTTCTCTAAGTCTTTTTCTTAGGATTTTACACTTCATATTAGGAGTATTCTTGAGACTAGGACTAGATCATAAATTAGATTTCATTCATTGAATATCGGGGTTATTCAGTAAAATAACCTTGGTTTTATTAGTTTTTTAGATTTTACAACTTAATTTTTACTATTTTGTCTTTTAACTTTAAACTCAGGATAGGAGAATCATCCTATTGAGACTGGCTTTGCTCAAATAGTTTTGCACTAATTTGTAGTTCACTCTTAGTAAAACCCTAGATTCCTTAGACAGTACCCTTGGATTATGTGATTGAACTCAAGCTCGTGGTATTTAATCCATAATCTCTAAGTTTAGTAGATCATAATCAGATCTTAGTTTTGAATGTCTAAATTCATCAAATTAAGACATTGTGATTTATTATTTAATCTATAATTATACTTGATTTAGCTAGATTAGAACTTGATTAGTTCTAATTCTTTTAACTTATAAGGTTGTACTTCTAAGTTACACTCGATAGTAAGAATTGGAGATCCTGAACTTGTGTAACTTGGAATAGTTATAATAGGTTTAATTAGATAACAAATGATATCATAATGTTTAGTAGAGTCTCTTGCTCACTATTAAATTTTGTTGCTTACGTATTCCTTGAATTTTATGCCTTATTCCTTGGACATATCATACAAGAACATTGTTGCATGAAAATGAGAACTTAAAATATTTAGGATAACTTTGCATTGGGGTCAGTTGTTGGTTGACTTTTGCGAATAGTATCCCAATGGGCAAGGGGAAGTGAGATAAGGATTACTTAACTTCACTCATTAAGGAGTATGTTGTTAAGTTTGGAACCTGAATAATCTTGCAGACGTGCTTGACTACTCAGCTACTTGTGAAATTATCCACAGAAGTAAAATAAATAACTAAAATATGAATTGCATGTGTTAATACTACCTCTTAGTTCAGTTATATATTTTGTCGCCTTAGCCACTAATGTCGCTAAGATATTTTCTGCCATAGACTCATATGACGCTAGGAAATTTTATCACCTTAGCCACTTTTGTTGTTAAGAATCCTTTTGATTTCAGCAGGCTAGATTTAGCCATCATCTGTATGGCAGTCATGACACACTATTTTTACTTTTATTTATACTATTATGTTTACACTTACTTTAGTCCACTATTTTCCTTATTTTACTTGTATATTATAGGATGCTAGACCTTTTGTTGCTTACTTATATGTACCTCAATTGGATTAATTCCCTTAATTTTACATATTTCATATGATTATCAATATATTTAGGATGTAGCTCTTCTTTTTAGTATTTTATTTGCTTTATCTATACATGTATGCTTAGCCTTATTTTTTAGCTCATTTTGGAGGTATGTGTTTTGTCTCATTCTTGCTTAGTTATAAATACTTAATTTATAACTTACCACATTTCATTATATGCTTGTTGCTCCAATGTTATTTTTTTTTTACTTTAAGTTTAGGAAAAATGGTGATATTAATAAATGTATAACAAATTTTAGCCTAAAATATACTTAGATAAATGTCTAATAATATTTTTTTTTGATGGCTAGGGCCCTAGCATTGTAAAATCGACAATGTAAGAACCTGAGCAATTTGGTGATCCAGTTCCTGAGGAGGAGCCTAATCTAGAGGAGGCGCATCATGGTGGAGCTGAAGAGTTTTAGTTTTTTTTATATTAATTGTGAGGATGAGTGATGTCTTTTTATATTTATTTTAAACTTTAAGTAAATTTTGTAATAATACAGGTACCCTTATGGCTGTGTTTATTCTTCTGTATTATTATTTTTGAGCTATTCTTCATTATTGCCTCTTATTTGATGTATGGTGAAATGGATATATCATGTTATTTTATATGCTTTTGCACTCTGTACTTGTATTGATTTAATGACTAATATTATATATTCATTATGTGCACACCCTTCTCTTATTAATAGATTGTGGATCTTACCTAATCCAATAATAAGTGAGGGATTTGCCAGAGTGGCACACCACCCCTTAAGTCTAATCTTGCGGGTTAGGGGGTGGGGCGCCATAATTCATGTGATCATAAGCATGTTAGGATGAGTTTTACTTTCAGTGCCTCATAGTTATTTATATATTTTAGCCTTACCTTGTTCAGCTTCATATTTAATAGGTATTTTGCATACTTTGTTGTTTAGTTATAAATATGTTATTTATAAATATCTTGTTCCTTGTATCTTGTTGCACCTTAAACTACTTGCATGCTTAAAGTATTAATGTGATATCATTAAATGTATAATTCACTTAATTAGCCTAAAATGTACTTAGACAATTGTCTAACTGTAATATTTTTGTTTTGTTAGCTGGGGCCCTGACATTTGAGATACCGACAAATGTTAGATTTGAAGCTGTTCATTGGTGGTTTTGCTGGAGGGGATCTTGGACAGGAGGAGTACCTTCTTGTTGCTGGGTAGTTAATGTGAAGACCCACTTAAGTAGTAATAAGTAAAACTCTTAAGTATCGAGGCACCTTTTCAGATAACGGTGGAGTTCCTAATAAGAACTTCGAAGTTAAGCGTGCTCACGTTGGGGCACTCCCAGGATGGGTGACCTGCTGGGAAGTTATCTTCTGAGGGCAAAACTGTGAGACCTTTCAGGCCAAAGCGGACAATACCTTGATGATTAAGAGTTTGGGCTATTATAAATAGTATCAGAGCAAACCATAAGGTGTCAGATAGGAGCTAAGTGCCATACAGGGCAAAGTACCACTTCATGTGAGCAACCTCTTGAACCCATGATGGTTAAGGTGCTACATGATTATGGGTACCTTTTGTGCCTGTAGGGGGGATACTGATGAGGACGTCAGTTACTTAAGTTGGGAAGATTGTGATGACCCACTTAAGTAGTAATAAGTGAAATTCTTAAATATCGAGGTGCCTTTTCAGATTATGGTGGAGTTCCTAATAAGAACTTCGAAGTTAAGCGTACTCATGTAGGAGCACTCCCAGGATGAGTGACCTACTGGGAAGTTATCTTCTGAGGGAAAAATCGTAAGACTTTTCAGGCCAAGGCGGATAATATCTTGGTGCTTAAGAGTTTGGGCTATTACAGTTAAACATTATTTTCTTGCTGTGAGGATGAGAACTCTTTTCTTTTCATTTAAAATTTCAGTCTGTAATAATTCTTAAATCTGGATGTATTTTACTTTCTGTACTTTGAGCTGAGTTATTGTTTCTTTTACCTTTTCTATACTATGGTGTGATGCGGATGTTATGTTCTACTTGAGTTTCTACTTCTGCTACATTGATATGTTGATGTATGCTCTCAGTTTCAAGTGACAAGTCTTTTCTTAAGACTGGTTGGACTATACCTGACTCTACTTAAGTTGGGGATTTTCCATAATTGGAGCATTGCACTCCTCGTGATTATGTTAGTATCAGTATTAGCATGATCGCGGAGGGCAAAACCGTGAGACCTTTCAAGCCAAAGCAGATAATATCTTGGTTCTTAAGAGTTTTGGCTGTTATAGTTAAACTTTATTTTCCTGCTGTGAGGATGAGAGCTATTTTCTTTTCATTTAAAAATTTAGTCTGTAATAATTCTTAAATCTGGATGTATTTTACTTTATACACTTTGAGCTGAGTTACTATTTCTTTTACCTTTTCTATACTATGATGTGATGCAAATGTTATGTTCTATTTAAATTCTGCTTCTGCTACATTGATATGTTGATGCATGCTCTCAATTTCAAGAGACAAGTCTTCTTTTAGGGCAGGTTGGATTATACCTGACTCTACTTAAATTGGGGATTTTCCACAATTGGAGCATTGTACTCCTCGTGATTATGTTAATATCATTATTAGCATGACCGCAGAGGGTACGAGTCCCCACAATGTTTCACGTAGCGCCATCATCAGTTGTTGAAGCGTGTGGGCCCTGCATGTCCCCATCTGTGGCGCCCTGCCCCCTAATTCGCATGATTAGACTTAAGAAGTGGTGTGCCACTTTGGTAAATCCCTCACTTATTATTGGATTAGGTAAGATTCACAATCCACTAATAAGGGAAGGAGGTTGTACAGAATAAATATAGGAGATCAGTCACTAAATCAACACAAACACAGAGTGCAGAAGTATATGAAATAAACAGTACATTCATTTCACCATACATCAGACATAAAATAAGATAAATAGCTCAGATAATAACAGTATAGAAAAGTAAACATAGTCACTTGTATATGTATTATTACAATATTAAGAGAATAGTTTAAAGGACTAAAAATAAATCTAAGAAGTCTCTCATCCTCAGAATAAATAGAAAGAAACACTAAGCAGCCTCTGGATCACCCGGATAATGCTCCTCTTTTATATAAGGCTTCTCTTCTTCAACACCCAGCTCCTCAAATATATCTGAATTTGACATTATCGATCTCACAATGCCAGGGCCCTAGCCAATAAAAGAAAAATCTTATTAGATAATTGTCTAAGTACCCTTTAGGTTGAATATTTTATATGAATTATTAATGTCAATATTTTATACTTAAACACAACAAAAATAAACTGACTTGCATGGAAGCAGTAGGCATACAAGGAACAGGATAAGTTATAAATACAGTATTTATAACTAAGCAGAAATTAAGGCAAAAAGCACACCTCAAGTAAACTGAGCAAGAAATAGGCATACATATATAATGCAGTAAGTAAAAGTACTAGAAGAAAAGTCTAAGCCTAAACATACTGATGATCAAATGACATATGCTAATTAAGAACAATAAGTCTGAACATGGTACATATAATAAGCAGTAAAGTCTAGCATCTTATAAATACGTACAAGTGAGCAGATAAGCAAAAATACAGCTGATTGAAATAACATGCATCAATAATTTAAAAACTAAAGCTAAAATAGGTATGTGAAACCACCATATCAAAAATTTGGTCAATCGGGCCAGACAAAAATTCTCAAAGCCTTTCTAGGCTAGGGCGGACAAAAATTCCCATAGCCTTTCTGGACTTGGGCAAATATAATAATAAATCAGAACTGAGGAGGTACTAAATACAAATGCAGAAATATTTTTATTATTTTACTTTTGTTTCTGTGGATACATCCAAAAACAACTGAGGAGTCAAGCACATCTGCAATACTATACGGGTTCCAAGCTTAACACACTCCTTAATGAATAATGCTAAGCATCCTTATTACTCCTTACTCCTGTCTATTAAGATAAATGTGCACTAGAACCTACCAAAATATACTGAACCCAAGACAACTATTATCCTAATTATTCTATATTTTCATTTCATGCACAAAGTTTTCTTACATGATATATCCAAGGAATTAAGCATAGAATACAAGGAATGCATAGCATAAATAGATCAAATAAAAAGTAAGGGACTCTTCTACACATGGTGACACTGTTGTTGTCTAATTTAAACCATTTTAACTATTATAAGTTATGCAAGTTCAGGATCTCCAATTCCTACTATTGAGTGTAATTTAGAAGTACATCCTTATAAGTTACAAAAAATTAGGACTAGCTAGGTCTGAATATGATTAATCAATGATGACTATATAAGTTAAATAAGAAACCATTACGACATAATTAATAATTTTAGACGTTCTAAACTAAAAGCTGACTAGAATCTACTGAGCTAGAGATTATGGATTAAAACACCATGAGATTAGGTTAAAATCACATAATCTCAAAGGTAAAACTTAAGATTTATATTTCAGTCTAAATGTGATCTATTGATTAAGGCAAATCCTATTAAGCAAAGCCAAACTTAATATGATGATTCTCTTATCCTAAATCTAAGGTTGAAAGACAAAACAATCAAAATTAAACTATAAAATCTAGAAACTAATAAAACTAATGATTCATCGAGGGAGTAACCCCTTTACCCAATAAATAAAATCTAACCTATAATCTAGGCATAATATTAGGAATAATCATAATGTGAGGTTTTAAATTCATAAAGGAAAGACTTGGAGAAATTTAGGGGATTTAACTAATTTTATTAAATAGCTGATTTTATTGCTAGAATGATTCTAATACAATCCTAATATTGGTTTTATTGATTTAGAAGCATATTTAGGAGTTAAAGATGCTTAACCTAAAATTTGGGTAAAATGACTATTTTGCTTGTACTTAAGGGTCCAAAAAGTTAGTTTTTGAATAAGGGCTCCAAATTAGAATTTCTTACTACTAACTGATTCCTTACTGTCTAACATGAAGATAGACAATAAGTACACCAAATTTGAATTAGAAATGGGTCATATAGGTCCAAACTAAGAATTTTGACCTAATGGGTATTTTAGTAAATTGCACTTAATATAATCTAAATATTTGTACAATTTACTATTAGTTGATGTTAAGGATTCCATAGAGTCTAAGAACACTAATTTTTAAGGTTTAACGGTTAAGTTATAGCCATTTTAATTTCTAAGGGCAATTCGGTAATTTCTAACTGTCAACGGGGGACGAAAACCGAACATTTCTGTTTGATGTCCAAATTCAACAAGCTCAGTTTCCATAGTTTCCCTATATTACATTGAGTGCTTTGGTAGGGAGTAGACCAAATTTGGACCTCAATTGGTCAAGTTATGACCTAACTAGAATTAATGATATTTTGGTCATTTTTAATTTTTTAGGGTTTAGATCCTAAATATTATTTTATATTACTGATGGTACTAAAATTCTAAGCTAGTTACCATTTTGAATTTCTTGATTTGGAGTTGAATTGACCAAGAATTGGTCAATTGAAGACTAGGGGCATTTTCATCATTTTTAGGTGAGAGTCCTAAATGTCACTTTTCAAACTAAGCTCCAAATGAGAAAACTAACACTACTATAGTGATGGGTCTGTTCTCCTGAGTATTTTAAGACTTATATTGCCTATGTTTGAATAACTAGGTTAAAAGTTATGAGAATTTGTTTAGGACCTAAAATATAAATAGATTAAATATATCCCAAATCAAATTTTTATATAGTGCAATTTGATTTATTTTATTTTTTTGAGTAAAATGAGTTCTACATTTGCTATGTTTGGATTATTGTATAAGAAGTTATTAAATTTTAAAGTTTAATTTAATTAATTTAATTAAATTTACTATTCATTTATTCAAATTAAATAAATTATTATTTAATTAAATTAATCAGAAAATAATATTTATTCTAAAAATTATTCAGTATTAATATTATTTATTACTAGTTAATTCATCTACTATTCTAATAAATAAGCACTAATCATAATTTATTAACTTAATTAATTAAAAACTAATTACAGTTAACAGGAATTTAATTAAACTATAATATCTATTTTAATATATATAATTATATATATATATATATATATATATATATATATATGTATGTATATACATACATACATATATATGTATATAATATATAATTTACTTTTATTAAATTTTTCTGTAGGTTATTATGACGACGGGACCCATGCTACCACGTGGCGCCTTCAGGTTGGCCGGATCAGAGGGGGCGGGACCCACAGCCACACGCGGCACAGTCTGACTGGCTGCGGAGTTGTGTGTAGGACCCACAGGAGGACACGCGGCATCACCCGAGCAAAGTCAGTCGCGCGCGGGACCCGCGCGGATAGCCGACCACGTCAGCGGGGCCCAGGCCTCGACTGCCGTGGCGCACGCGGGCGCCACACGCCACGCGGCGATCCGCGCGAACGTGGGTCGGCCCGAGTCGACCCGGCCCCACCGGAAGGCTCTTCGCCTTCCCCCGCATGGCGGTACCGAAGCCCAGCTCGCACAGCAACGGCTAGGCCAAGCAATGACATTTCCATTGATGGTCGAACCATCGCTAGAGGAGGCATGTGGCTACGGCTAGGTCAAACCCTAGCCTCAACCTCACGGGGTGGTTTGTAGATAACGGTTTCCACTGTTCACTTTCTTCCTAATTCGATCGATCGGGCTTGATCCAGCATGATCGAACCCGATCAATGTTCAATATAGAGCATGAAATCAAAGAATGAATTGAATGCGTAATGATTTGATGAAGATCGGGGGAGTTGGAAGGTACCTGAAGTGGATGGCTGCGGGACTTTTGGGTTCGATCGATCCTCACTCAGTGGCTCGAAGTTTCCGATTCACACGAACGAGGACGGCTGGGCATAGCGGAGGGTCATATCGACCTCAGGACGGAGTGTCTGAGGGTGGAAGGCGCCTGATTGGGCCGAGCGAGCGACGGAGGGCCGCATGGAGGGCTCGGCGGAGAAGGCGAGGGAGATGATCCCTCGTCCGTTCGATCCGCAGCGATCCGACGGATCCCGCGGAGTGGATCCGCAGTTCGGATCTGATTTGCGATATCGGGTCGGATCCGAAAGGGCAGCGAGGATCCGACCCGATAAGGATTTCTTTTAATTATTATTTATTTAATTATTTTAATTAATTAATTTCCTATTTAATTTAAATAATTAAATTGATTTCAAAAAAATTCCAAATATTCACCCTAGCTAATTGAGAGGTGAGGAATGCGACGGCGAGGTCGGATTTTCGATTCGACGAGTATTTTAATTTCCGAATTTCTGGGGTATTTAAATATTATTAAAATATTCGTCAAAATTTTGACGACTTCCGATCGACACGAAAATATCACCCCTAATTAATTTGGGGGCATTGAGCGCAATGGCGAAGTTTAATTTTCAATCTGAGATCAATTTGGATAGGTAAATTTCTAGCGTTTCTGAATTTTCCTAAAATCAGAACTTGATCCATTTGACTTCTGATTTGGACTAGGTCTTGGTGGAAGACTCCTAATGACTTAATTAATACTTAGGATCAAGATTAGGACTGAGATTAGTCCTAATTGATTAGGGTAAGAACTTGGGTTATTACATGCTCTCCCACTTAAGAACGATGTCGTCCTCAACATCATTTAAGTGGAAAGAAAAGGAAGATAACAGAATATGAATTGAATTAAATGTTTAGAATGATATGAAAGAAATACCTGGATTCTTGAAGAGTCTAGGATATTTGGTTCAAATAACAGATTTCTTCTCCCAAGTAGCTTCTTTTTGAGAATGATTCTTCCACTGAACTTTGATCATTTCGATAGCATGATTTCTAAGCTGCTTGCAATCTCAGGCCAAGATTCGAATTGGTTCCTCAGCATATGACAGATCGAGCTGAATTTGAATTTTTGGGGAATGAGGTGCGATGGATCTCTGAGGCACCTTCTTAGTGACGATACATAGAAGACGTTGTGAACTGCTGTGAAGTCATCTGGAAGATTTAGTCTGTAGGCGGAAGAACCAATCCTAGCTGCTACCTCAAATGGGCCGACATAATGAGGGCTAAGTTTCCCTACTATGCCAAATCTGAAGACTCCTTTCATTGGATTAACTTTCAAGTAAGTGAAGTCTCTAACTTTAAACTCCAGAGGATGATGGTGCATGTCATGGTATTTACTCTGACGGTCTTGAGCTGCACAAATCTGCTGTTGAATCAATTGAACTTTCTTGTTTGTCTCTTCTACTAATTCAGATTCGTACAACTGAATACTGCCTGTCTCTGACCACGCCAATGGAGTACTACACTTCCTGCCATACTGGGCTTCATATGGGGCCATCTTTATACTGGCTTAAAAGCTGTTGTTATAGGCGAACTCCACTAGCGGAAGATGATCTTCCTAAGATCCAGTGAAATCAAGGATACATAGCCTGAGTAAATCTTCAAAAACTTAATTCACTCATTCTGTCTGACCATCCGTCTATGGATGAAAGACGGTACTCATTGCTAGGGCTACGCCTAGATCTTGATGCACGGCTTGCCATAATTTAGAAGTGAATCGGCTGTCTCTATCAGATACAATTGACTTGGGAATCCCAAGCAATCTGATTATCTCCTTAATATACAGCTTTGTGAGTTTCTCGACCGAGTCTGTTTGTCAGATAAGGATGAAATGAGCGAATTTGGTTAATCGATCAACTATGACCAAAATAGCATCAGCTCCAGATTTTGCTCGGGGCAATCCCATAACAAAGTCCATTGATATATCTAGCCATTTCCATTTGGGGATCACCGGCGGATGAAGCAAACCACCGGGTCTTTGGTGTTCTTCCTTGACTAAACTGCAAGTGTGGCACCTTCCAACAAACTCAGCCACACTTTTCATCATCCCTGGCCACCAGAAGGATTGTTTAAGGTCTTAGTACATCTTTGAACTTCCTGGATAAATTTGATATCTAAAGTTATGACCTTCAATTAGCACCTCCTAATGCATGAACTTAGGGATCCATAAGCAATCTCCTTGATAGATAGCACAATTATGGAATCGAATATTGGTGCGATGGCCACTCTCGATGGCTTGTTTAAAATTTAAGTACTCATCACATTTCATCTGGGTAATAGATACGTCCCTATGAAATGTGGGTTCTACATTAATCATTGAGATCATTGTACTCATTTGTCACTACGCGTTGATTTGATATCCATTTTATGGAATTGTTTTTCCAGAGGACTCTTAGAGATAAGAGCGTTTAGAGTAACATGATGACTCAGGGCGTTGGCTACAATATTCACCTTTCCTGGATGATACTGGATATCAAGGTCATACTCACTTATCAGCTCTAACCACCTTCTCTATCGGCAGTTCAACTCCCTTTAAGTGAATATGTACTTTAGACTCTGGTGATCCGTGAATATTGAGCATTGAATCCCATATAGGTAGTGACGCCAGATTTTCAAGGCAAATACTACGGCGGCTAATTTGAGGTCATGGACGGCATAGTTTCATTTGTGTGTCTTCAGTTATCGGGAAGCATAAGCGATAACTTTTCCTTCCTGCATTAACACAGCTCCCAAATCTATGCTAGAGGCATCAGTGTATATTTGTTGTTCACTCCTTCATTTGGAAGAACTAGGACTGGGGCAAAGGTGAGCGCATCCTTTAGTGGTTGAAATGCTTCATCACAAGCTGGGGACAATTCAAATGGCACTACTTTTTGGGTTAACTTGGTTAATGGGGCAGTTATCTGGGAAAAGCCCTTTACAAACTTTCTATAGTACCCAGCTAGGCCCAAGAAGCTTTTGATGTCAGTGACTGCCTTTAGCTAGACCAAATCTTGAATAGTACTGACTTTATTTTAATCCACTCGGATTCCTTACGCATCCACCACATGGCCAAGGAAAGTAACTGAATCAAGCCAAAACTCACACTTTGCGTACTTGGCATACAGTTCGTTGTCGCGCAATTCTCCTAATACTGCCTTAAGATGATACTCACATTCCTTATTCGTTTTAGAATATATCAGAATATCATCTATGAAGATGATGACGAACTTATCAAGGTAGGGTTTCAAAATACGCTGCATTAAGTCCATGAAGATTGTGGGCACATTTTTTAATCCAAACAACATCACTAAGAACTCATAGTGGTTGTATCGAGTTTTGAAGGCTATTTTTGCTATATCAGACTCATTTACCTGCAGCTGGTGGTATCCTGACCGCAAATCAATTTTGGAGAACACCCTTGCTCTGACCAATTGATCAAATAAGTCATCAATGCGGGGAAGCGGGTATTTGTTTTTTATGGTCACTTTATTTAACTCTTTGTAATCGATGCACATTTGCATAGATCCATCATTCTTCTTGACAAACAGAACTGGGGCTCCCCATGGGGACGAACTAGGCCTGATAAGACCCTTCTCCAATAGCTCATGTAGTTATTTGTTTAGTTCTTTAAGTTCCTTAAGTGCCATTCGATAAGGAGCTTTAGAGATTGGCTGGGTTCCCGAAATAATGTCGATTGCAAACTCTACTTCCCGTGTAGGTGGAAGATCTGGTTGGTCTTCGAGAAAGACGTCGGTGAATTAGCAAATGACGGGATTCTTGGATAAGGGAGTATCTTCCTTCTTTTCTCATAGTATTGTTACTAGGAATGCGCTGCAACACTTACTTATTAACTTCTTGGCTTTGATAGCATTGCCTAAGGAAGCTCTCGCACTAAAGTTCTCAACGATCGACTTAGCTTGTTTACCACCACCAGGGTGATCTTCTTCTTTTAACAATTAATGGTGGCCTCATGTTGGCTTAGCCAATTCATCCACAGAATAACATCAAAGTTGGCTATTGACAAAACTATAAGCTTGGCTTTGAATTCTATTTCTCCAATTGGGATTTGTATTTTGCAAAATTGTCGGGCTTGCAATTGAGCTATAGATGGTAGTCCTATGCTTAGGGGACTTGCTAGGTGGTATAAAGATAAGTTGAGAGATTTTTTCCAACTCTCAGAAATGAAGGAGTGATTAGCTCCAATATCAAATAAGATATTATAGGGCTTATTATTTACATAGACCATACTTAATCACAGATGCAGTGATTTACTAGCTACTTTAAGCAGGTAATACAAAAATATAGATTGGTCAGAAGTGTGTACCTGATACCACGTTGTTATCCCCCGTCACCTCAGTAGAAGTAAGAGCATAAACATGTGCGGGACCAGCAGGCTGTTTGTTGTACAGTTGCTGGATAAGTGGTCTCGGAGCATTTGGGTGGGGGACAATGGCTGTCTCATGCCATTGACTAGGAGGAGGTGGCAGCGCAAGGCGGACGGTTACGGGCTTTTGGAATAAATCAAAGACTCATTGGCATTTAGAGTGATCGATCTTGTTGCCATCAATAATATTGGTGTAGTTGCACCAATAATAGGAGTGTCCTAGCCTCCCGTAGTTGAAGCAATTCCTAGTCCTATGGTAGCATCGTCCATAGGGATGGGGATGAGTGCAACCATCGAAGAGATCTGCCGACGAGTTTCCTGCTTTAATTTGATATACCCTAGCCCTTCTAGGGTTCTCGCACTGTGCTGTGATTGTTCCATACCTATGCTTAGGTTTGGATGCCTCATCAAGTTCTACCATTTTGGCGTATTCCAGAAGTTCCGCAAAGTTGGTAGAGCAGTGGGAGACTACTTGCCTCTGGATGGAGGGTCATAGTCCGCTCCAAAAGCGGTGGCATCTATCGGATTCTGTAGGGATGAGGTTAGAGGCGAACCTTGCTAGTCGCTGGAATTCAGACTCATATGCCAAAATTGAACGACATCCCTACTGCAGCTTAAGAAATTGATCTGCCATCATATGCCTAGCAAAAGGGAGGATGTAGCGCCCCCCGTCGCCATGCGCAAATGAAATAATCATAATTAAGTTCGGTGACGGAACGGTGCGCCACTCGGGGAGGAATAACCCGTCTCTTTGGATAGCCTACAAACTAAACCCATCTAAAGGGCTACTGACTCAACCTCAAGGAGGGTTGAGAGTTAATGCTTAAGGTAGGAGTAGTGGTCTTATCCTAAGTATTAGACCAATATATATATTGGATGTAAAACACATGAGAAATCCAATATATGTATAATATATCAGCATTTCCAATATACTGATTACATCACAATACTAAGTATAAGTAGTATATAATAGAGTGCGAAAGTTAAAGTAAACATCCAGAAATATTCATCACAGAAGCTGTATGAAAATATTCATCTCAGAAAAGAAAAAAATATATATCCAGAATTATTACAAACATTTTACTAAAACACAAAAATAAAGCTAAGTGATGAACTGAAATAAATTAAGAAGAGTAATAATGCTGAGGAAGAGTCCACTAATGCTCCACGGGCTCCTCCTGGATCTCCCGGGTGTCCTTCTGACCTGGCTCAATATACTGCTCAAGATCTAGCAAATTGCCAAATCCCAAAAGTATCCCGGGTTAGACAATAAGCCTAACACATTAAAGCTAATCTAAACAGTTCTAGTTATTCATTTAATATTTACATAATATAAGTAATCTACAAAAAAAATTGTAAAGGTAATTAAAAGTATAAAGCTGAATAAAACTGTACAAAACTGAAGTAAAGTAAAGTAAAATTGAACTGTAACCTGAATACTAAAAGTTAACCAAAAATAATAATGGATATGAAACTGAGTAATAGCATATAAAACTATGTTGTATGCCACTAAAACTGTCTGAATATGTGACAGTACTGCATGCCACTGATATGCAACTGAATTATCACTGAACTACTATGAGTTGTACGGTCCAATGTCTACGTACATCCAGTTGGGAACTGCGATGCCGATGCATCCTAAAATTCCACAGTCAATGTATGCAACATTATGTAACCCATAAATCATTATTGATACTCATACATCATTACTGATACTTAATATTATGCTTATGCTCATGCTCATGTTTCTAAGCTATATGAAATAAATCTAGAAATCCAGAAAATAATTTGAAATTTGATAATAAATTTAAAGTTTCTATTGTGCAGAATCCTACTAAAAGGATTCTAACTCCTATATTCAAGCTTCGATAATTGGTTAAAGTTGACAGTTTACTTAAAAATCATTATATGGGATGATTGTATACTCATATTTAGCATGTTTGCAAGAAAGATGGTTCTTAGCTCTTAGTTTGATTAAGCCACCCTAACGAAGCAATCTTCGATAGGAGGCATCACCCTATGGCAATTTGTATCTCAAGCTAAGCCATTAAGATACCCTACTCACAATCACACTCATTGTCTTAAAGAAGGTGACTCAGATTACTTAGTTTGCTTAAGCCACACCTGTTGAAGCGTTCTTCGCTTAAAGCATCACCCGATGGCGATTTGTATTTTAATTAAACTAAGGAATGAGTCCCTATTTATAACATTCTTAGTCTTGGAAGATTTACTCTAATGGGATTGTATTCATCTAATCCCTCAGGATACCATCTAGCCATAAGTCCACATTAGAGTAAATCAACCAATCCTGAATACTACTGAAATAATATAGTACTATGGGTATACCATACTACACCAACCAATAATTTGGGTTCAGACAACTCTATTTAATCAATAAGGATTTATCAAAGCTATTAATCCTTACTCTAAATGGGTGAGTTCTACACAAGGCTCCAAGGGTATGATCAAAAGATCACTCAATGTAGGTTACTACCACAAGGAATAAGTTCCATTCAATGTACTTTAGGTAATTCCTACCACAAAGTATCAAGTTCAACTCTTAAAATCATGAAGGATCATCTAAGTTTCTACCTCAATAAGCTACAAAAGCTCTTCCTATCTCAATATATCAATAATTTAGGTCTTTAATCATTTCAAGAATGATCCTATAGCAAGACCCTTGAGATCTCACTTTTCTACTTCTTAAGTTAACATTCAAGGTTTACTTACTAGGTTTGGATTAAAGTGATCAGATTAGATGATTAAAATCTATCTGATACTTTTCTACTTCACAATCATGGGATAAAATCAAAGATATTAATAGTGTTAGATCATTTCATAAATCATTATAATTTTGTTATTCATCTTATGCTTATAGTCTTATATAAAAGAAAATTAAGGATCTAAAGTTTAGATTCAAATGGTTTAATCACACAGATTTAATATTAACCTTAGCACTTCTAATTTAATAATTTAAGATCAATGTCAAATCATATGCATTATTGGAATCATATTGATTGAATAATCTTTTAATCAAAATTACTTGATTTAGGTGATTAAGGTTTAGATCTTAATCAAGACAAGTTAGGGTTTAACCCATAACCTTTCTACCATTAAGACCAAAGGTTAAGTTAAAAGTCAATGACAAATCTATGTATTATTAGTGTATTATTGATGGTAAATTTCAAGCTTATATTAAGTATCATCTACTTAATCAAGCTATCAAGATTCTTATGTTCAATTATAGTTTAATGTCAACTAAGCACATTTAAGTGTCCCAATAAATGTTAAGGTTCTCTAATATACATCCTAAAATCATAAAAGTAAAATTGTAAAGTGACATAAAATGGAAGGTAATTTTGGCTAACTAAATTCTAAATCAAACCAAAGGAGTTAGCACTTGATTACAAATCTAAAGGACTTAGGTTTCATGCCATTTAGTTGTTAAGATATACTTATTCAATACAAGCACTTAAGAATTCTATTATTTAGCATTTGGCACAATATATTTAAGATACATAATAGGCTTTGAGCACTCATTAAAAATGATAAGGTTTCAAACTTAATTTCCATATAAAACTTTATGTAATGCTCAATTTTAACTAAATTAGGTTCAAATTTGACATAATTCAGTCCCACTAGGGTCCTACGGACCTTAAAATGCAAAAATGGTGAAGTTTCGGCCATTTTAGCCATTTCTGAGCAATTTTATAGTTTCTGGGCGCTATGGTGCGCTGCAGCGCTTTTGATGCTGTGACGTGCTGCAGCGCTTTCAGACACTGCGGTACGCTACGACGGTTCTCGGTGCTTAATTTTTTGAAAGGCGGTGGCTACGGCGCTATGGCGCGCGTAGCGCGCTATGGAGAAATTACATTGTTTTTCATCAAAAATGTATTTTTATTACACATCGCAAGCTATTGAGTCGCTACGGTGTGCTACGGCGTGCTGTGGCGGACTACTTATGAAAATGCTGTTCAATTAATTTATTTTTCTGATTTCATATAGTCTTCCTGTGATGGCGCTGCAGCCCGATGTGGCGCGCTATGGCGCGCTGCAGTGGTCCACTTGCGGGTTACTGTTCAATTTGTTTATTCATTAATTTCATATGATTTTTCTAGAAATGATGCAGTAGCCTGCTGCGGCACGTTGTGGTGCACTGCAGCGGATCAGTTTCTGCAACTCGGGCACCGCAGCACGCTGCAGCGCCAGACGGTGATTCCGCCAGTGTGAAACCCATAAAGTTCTCATTTTGAGCTCAAATACTCTCAATCTAGAGCATTCCATGAGCACTGTCATATATCAATGGAAAAGCTTTCCCATACCTTTCCAATGACACCAAAATTGGCACAAACAGAGCATCCTAGCTATATGAAAAATGGTGATAAATGCAGGGGTGTGCAAAATAGACAAAAAATAGAGCAGTTCTATTTTAAGGAAAATTTGAAGCTTTAAGGAGCCTTAATGGCTTCCAGACATGCTTATGGATTTCTAATAATACATTCAAGCATAATAGCAATATGAAGGAGGCAAGGAAGAGGTGCAAATGGGTACCTTAGCTTTTATAAGAGGAGGAAGAAAACTCTATTTTATTCAAGACCTTGGAGAGGAGCTGAACTTCTTCTTTTTTAACACAAGGGCATCAATGAAGGAAAAGATGAGAAAGCTTCAGCAAGAAGAAGGAGCTGTGCTCCTCCTTTAAAGGAGGAGAGTGAGAGGGAGCCTCCATCATGAGCTAGGGAGCTAGGAGGTGAGGGGGAGTAGAGAAGGAATGGCCTTAGCCATTTCTTGCGTGCAAGGGGATGGAGGGTGCCGAATGAGGGGAGCCAGCAAGGAGAGAGAAGAAATAATTTAGGGAAGAAAAATATAATAAATATTTATTTCTTTAATCATTTAAAAATTCTGATTTTAGAAACGTACTCTCAAAAGTTCCAAAAATTCACCCTTAGCTAATTTGGGGGTAAGGAATTCAACGGCGATTTCAGAATTTGATTCCGACGATTATTTAATTATTCCATTTTTCGGTGCATTTAATTATATTAAAATATTCGCTAAAATCCAACGACTTCCAAACGCGTCCAAGACTCACCCCTAGCTAATTTGGGGGTGACGATCGCAACAACAAAGTCGAATTTCAATTTCAAAGTCAAATTAAATACATCAATTTCCAAATAAATTAAATATTAAAATAAACTAAAATATTTGATTTAGCTCCGAATCGCACCAAATATTTGGGGATTAGGTTTAATGACTGGATGAACTTAATTAAGATATGATTAAGCTAAAATTAAACTAGGTAATAATCTTGGGTTGTTACAGAGGATGTACTGGGTCTGAAATGCCTTTATGAATTTATCCCAAGAGATGCCTTCTAGTTCCCAGTCTATAAACAATGTTTGGTGGATGTTATCCCACCAATATTCTGCCTCACCTTGGAGGAGATGAGTCATCAGACGGATTACTTCAAAATCCGGGCACTTGATGCTGATGAGGTTTTTCTCTACCATTCTTATCCAATTTGCCATGTCAATGGAGGAGAGACTCCCATCAAAGGTCGGAGATCAGAGGCGCAGGAAGTTGTGTAGCAGCCCATCAGCAAACTGAACATGATGCTGGAATGAATAGTGGGGGGCTATGGTGGTTTCAGAAACTGAGCGATTCTGGCTCATTTGTGCTGTGAGAAGTCTCTCCATGCGTTCTGCATGTCAGGCTTAAACTTTGGCCGCTCTCTTGGCCTGTTTATTGTGAGAGTCCACCATGATTTTGACCACTTCTAATAAGGTATTCACCTCACTAGAGAAACTGTTAGAGGTGGCAAGAGAAGAGCTCTATTCGGGATTCATAATTTCATTTCTATATGATTATGAGTTAAAGACAAAACATTTTTAGAAAACCAGAAAATAGGAGATTGCAACAATTCATTTCTTTTATTACTCAAAGTGAAAATGGGAGTGCATCATTGGAAGACAGTAGATAAAATATAAGATAGTGAAAGATAGAAAACATAAAATATAGAGTCTATCCTATGTATTCTTCGGTGAAAGCTTGGTTAAAGTCAGTGTAAGTCATTTCTCGGCAGCGGCGAGCAGATCAATGCTTAAATACCTATACTTTATGAGCCCACCACTCCTCCGTGTAGTCCTGAAGGAGGATGTCAATGATGTCGAGTCGAATACAATTAGGGTATCCCTGATTATCGAACACTTTGGTTACCCATCGTAACCACTCCTTGGCTAAGATGGGGAAGTCTCATCCCCAGTAGATGGCGTCCTCCAGCACCCTTTCCAACACGATGGCTCTTATTGGGGAGACTTCTTGGACTTCTCTCCTGTATCATTTTGCCAGGTACACATTGAACTCTGACATTTCTTCAGAGTCGGTGAAAACATTGTACACCAACATGGTCGTATAGTAATGTCCCTAGGTATCCATATTAAGTAATTTGTTTTGGTTAGGTTGAGTATTTTATCTTACTTGTGCATGCATCTTCATTTCTATACTATTATTATTCCGAGCTCATAAATATGGTGCCTTGGATGTAACTCTAGTATTCAATTAGTGACTCATTGGTAGAAGAGCAATCCATTATGTAGAGTGGAATATAAATTCCAATCTGACATCTTATGGAATTCTCTGATACCAACTGAGGTGCCCCGCCCCTAATTCGTAAGATTATACTTAAGAGGTGGTATGCCACTCTGGCAAATCCCTCACTTATTATTAGATTAGGTAAGATCCATAATTCACTAATAAGGGAAGGAGATTGCACATAATGAATACAAGAGATCAGTCACTAAATCAATACAAACACAGAGCACGGAAGCATATGAAATAAACAGTACATTCATTTCATCATACATCAGACATAAAATTAGATTAATAGCTCAAAAAATAACAATGCAAAAAAGTAAACACAGTCACGAGTACATTTATTATTACAATATTAAGAGAATAGTTTAAGGGATTAAAAATAAATTTAAAAAGTCTCTCATCCTCATAATAAACAGAAGGAAACACTAAGCAGCCTTTTGATCACCCAGCTGATGCTACTCTTTTATATAAGGCTCCTCCTCTTCAACACCTAGCTTCTCAAACCTATCTGAATCTGATATTATTGGTTTCACAATGCCAGGGCCTCAGCTAATAAAAAAAAATCTTATTAGATAATTGTATAAGTACACTTTAGGCTGAATATTTTATATGAATTATTAATATCACCATTTTGTACTTAAACACAATAAAAATGAACTGACTAGCATGGGAGCAGTAAGCATATAAGGAACATGATAAGTTATAAATATAACATTTATAATTAAGTAGAAATTGAGGCAAAAAGCACACCTCAAGCAAATTGAGCAAGAAATAAGCATACATATATAATGCAGTAAGTAAAAATACTGAAAGGAAAGTCTAAGCCTAAATATGCTGATGATCATATGATATATGCTAATTAAAAATAGTAAGTCTGAATATGATACATAAAGTAAGCAGTAAAGTCTAGCATCTTATAAATATGTACACGTGAGCAGGTAAGCAAAAATATAGCTAACTGAAATGACATACATCAATAACATAATAAACAATAAACTGAAACTGAAATAAGTATGTAAGACTGCTATCTTAGAAAATTGGTCAATCGGGCCAGACAGAAATTCCCAAAATCTTTCTAGGCTAGGTAGATAGAAATTCCCATAACTTTTCTGGGCTAGGGCAGACAGAATAGTACATTAAAGCTGAGGATGCAGTAGATACAAATACAGAAATATTTTAGTTTCTTACTTTTGGTTATGTGGACACATCCAGACTATACGGGTTCCAAGCTTAATACACACTCCTCAATGAATAATTATAAGCATCCTTATTATTCCTTACCCCTGTCCATTATGGTAAATATGCACCAAAACCTACCATAATATACTGAACCAAAGGCAACTATTATCCTAATTATTCTATATTTTTAATTTATGCTCAAAGTTTTCTTATATGATATATCCAAGGAATCATGCATAAAATATAAGAAATACATATAGATCAAATAGTAAGCAAGGGACTCTTCTACACATGGTGACACTATTATTGTCTAATTTAAGCCATTCTAAATATTCTAAGTTACGCAAGTGCAGGATCTCCAATTCATACTATTTATTTTAATATATATATATATATATATATATATGTATATATATATATACATATATATGTATATATATATATATATGTATATATATATATATATATATCTGTATATATTATATATATATACATATATATATATATATAATATAATATACATTTATTAAACTTTTCCTGCAGGTTATTATGATGGTGGTACCCATGCTGCCACGCGGCACCTTCTGGTGGGTTGGACCAGAGGGGGTAAGTCCCACAGCTACATGCGGCACAGCCTGACTGGCTGCAAAGCTATGTGTAGGACCCACAGGAGGACATGCGACATCACCCGAGTGAAGCTGATCATGCGCAGGACCAACGTGGCTAGCTGACCTCGTAAGCAGGGCCCACAACCTCGACCTCCATGGTGCACGTGGGCCCCACACGCCATGTGGCAATCCACGCAAATGCGGGTTGGGCCCGAGTTGACCCGGCCCAACCCGAAGGCTCTTCGCCTTCCCCGCATGGCCTCCTATAAATCGAGCTAGGGCATGGCTTTTGGCGCTCTTCCCGGCGGTGCCGAATTCTGGCTCGCACAACAACGACTAGGTGAGGCAATGACCTTTCCATTGATGGTCGAACCCCCGTTGGAGGAGGCCTGTGGCTCCGGCTAGGTCAAACCCTAGCCTTAACCTCACGGGGTGGTCCATAGATAACGGTTTCCACTGTTCACTTTCTTCCTAATTCGATCGATCGGGCTAGATCCAGCATGATCAAACCTGGTCAATATTCAATCTAGAGCATGAAATCAAAGAACGAATTGAATCCGTAATGATTGGATAAAGATCGCGGGAGTTGGAAGGTACCTGAAGAGGATGACTGCAGGAATTAAGGGGTCGATCGATCCTCACTCAGATGCTCAAAGGCTCCGATTCACGTGAAAGAGGACCGGCTGGGTGCGGGGGAGGGTCATATCGACCTTAGGATGGAGCATCCAAGGGTGTAAGGCGCCAGATTGGGTCGAGAGAGCGGTGGAGGGCTCGGCGGAGAAGATGAGGGAGATGACCCCTCGTCCGTCTGATCCATAGCGATCCGATGAATCACGTGGAGCGGATCCGCGGTTCGGATCCGATTTGCAATATCGAGTCAGATCCAAAAGGGCAGCGGGGATCCGACCTGATAAGGATTTCTTTTAATTATTATTTATTTAATTATTTTAATTAATTAATTTCCTATTTAATTTAAATAATTAAATTGATTTCAAAAAAATTCCAAACATTCACCCATAGCTAATTGAGGGGTGAGGAATGCGATGGCGATGTCTGATTTTTGATTTGACAAGTATTTTAATTTCCTAATTTTCATGGTATTTAAATATTATTAAAATATTCGTCAAAATTTTGACGACTTCCGATTGACACGAAAACATCACACCTAGCTAATTTAGGGGCAATGAGCACAATAGTAAAGTCCAATTTTTAATCTGAGGTCAATTTGGATAGGTAAATTTCCAGGGTTTCTGAATTTTCCTAAAATCAGGACTTAATTAATTTGACTCCTGATTTGGACTATGTCTTGGTGGAAGACCCTTAATGATTTAATTAACACTTAGGATCAAGATCAGGACTGAGATTAGTCCTAATTGACTAGGGTACCAACTTGGGTTGTTACACCGTCAGTCCTGACGAGTCAGCGCCGTACATCCAGTGCTGCGGGGCCTGCCTATCAATCGCTGTCGGGAGTTGTGGGTCCCGCCGATGTCCAAATCCTGTAGAAAAAATTATTAATAAAATTAAATAATTAAACTGATTAGATGATTAAACATTTAATTATCTTAACTTTGAACTTTCATAAATTGCATACCAATAATCCAAACATATATGTGTCATTTTGATCAGTGAAATTTGAGGATCATTTTGGCACTAAAAAGTTTCAATTGGATTTATATTTCACATAGTGACATTTAGGACCCCATTTAATTACCAAAATGCCGCCAAACTTTAAATGATCATAACCTTGCACTCACTCATCCAAACATATCCAGTATGGGTCTCATTTTAATTAGGAGACTCTCAGGATTATCCTAGTAGTGCTAATTTCTCTGTTTGGAGTATATACTGCCTAATCACTTTTAGGACCCCTCCCTAATTACCCCTAATTAACTTAGAAATTCAATTGATCAAAACTTGATAATTTGAGCTCCAAATTAAGTCTTCCAATATACTATTTTGATCAAGAAGAACTAATAAATAATAAACTACAATAATATTTAGGATTGATTGATTAGATTTTTTAATTAGACCTAATCATCCCAAAACTTAATTAGTAAGGCTTAGCATAATTAGTAATCCAAATTGAGTGATGCAAGTCTTTGATAGTTTCTAGAGTATATTGAAACCTAGTGGTATGACTGGTTTAGTGATTTTGTGATTAATTTTACTAATCACTCACTAATCACTCTTAACTCTAATTGGGTAATAACTTGACCAAATGAAGTCCAAATTGGGTCTACTCCTAGTTAAAGTAATCAGTGGGTTATAAGAAAACTATAGCTACTAAATTTTTTGATTTTGGATATCAAATAAAAAAGTTAGGTTTTTGACCTCATTTATAAAGCCCTAATTTATATAATAGAACCCCAAATTTGATTTGCATGTAACTTAACCATTAGACCTCAGAATTTATGTTCTTGGACTCTATGGACTTCTTGAACAGTAAGAATTAATAAAATGCATAAGCTTTTATACTTCATTAAGTTAAATTATCAAATTGCCCTTATGAGTCAATTTCTTTAATTTGATCTCATAAAGCTTAATAATTATCCAAATTAGGTATTCTTACTGTCTATCTTCATGTTAGATAGTAAGTAATCATTTGTCATTAATAAATTCTAATTTGGAGCCCTAAATCAAAAAGTAGATTTTTAGACCTTTAAGTAAGAGCAAAATAGTCATTTTGCCTAAATTTAGGTTTAAGTGTTCTTAAACCTTAGAATCAATTTCTAATCACTAAAATTAGTAACTAAAATTATTTTAAATCAAATTATCTTATTTTAAGTTATTAATTATATTTATAGAAGAAATTCTAAGTCATTCTTAAATAGTTAAATTATGTGACATAATGTGAGATTCATCTCACATTATGTCTCTTATAAGTCATAAATTCAGTATTTAAGCTTTCACTTCAAGAATAATTAAGGTAAGTGCTTGAATGTTCATTTTAGTTCCTTAAGATCTTCTCCTTAGAAATTAGGAATAGAACTTAGGTTAGAATTCATTCATTTGGTAAATTGGGTTACTCAATGGATGAAACCTTGGTTTTACTAGTTTATAAATTTTCAAAATTTATTGATGATTATTTAATCTTTCAACCTTAGATTTAAGAATAGAGATCCATCCTATTAAGTGTGACTTTATAATAAGATTTGCCATAAATCTTAATTCAAGAGATTAAGTTTTAAACTTTGGTCCTTTAGGATTACCTTTGAATTAAATGATTAAACTAAAATATTTGGAGTTTAATTCTTAATCCTTCCATCTTGATTTGGCTTAATCAAGATGGGCTTGGGTTGCTTAAATCATCAAATAAGTCAATTGATTTCTTACTTAACTTATATAGTCGACATCGATTATACATAATTAGGACCTAGCTAGTCCTAATTGCTTTACACTAGTAAGGTCATGAATTTGAGTTGCACATAATAGTAGGATTTGGAGATCCTAAATTTGTGTAACTTAGAGTAGATATAACAAATAAATTATATAACAATAGATATCACATGTGTTTTAGTAGAGTCTGTTGCTCACTTTGAACATTAATGCTTTACTTACATTGTATTTGAGCTTTATACCTTGGGCATATGTAGTGAACATAGGATATTTGATGAGTATCTTATGTCAAGATTGAATTGCATAAACATCATTTTTATTTTTATAGATTCTCTCAGTTTTCTTGATTTTCAGTTTAGTAGAGTGTGATCTAATTAGTACGCCTCTTTAGTTCCTTATTTTTGCTTTAGTGCAGGCCAAGCCTAAGTACAAGATTGGTTAGGATGGTATTTGTCTAGCTACTGTAATGTCTAACCAAGCTTAGTCCTAAGGTGGCCTAGAATGGTATTCATTATGCCTTTCTTTCCCTTTCTTTTCCATGGCTTGTTTAGCCAGCTCTCTGATATGGCGGTACTAATTTTAGGTGCACTTTTACTTTTGGTTCTTTTGCCTTAGCTCAACATGCAAATTGAGATGTTGTGCATATTTTTAGTTCGGATGGCTTGTTTGGCCATAGTAGTTCTTCAGTCTGTAGTTACTATTTTTAGTTCGCTTTTACTATATTTCAGCACTTGTACATTTATTGTTTACTTAGTCGCTAGATTACTTATATTTTAGAATGCTAATCTTGTCACTTGATTATATATATATATATATATATAGGATGTTAGTATTGCTTTCAGTTATTTAAATATTTCACATTTTCTTTTACTTTATGTTAATTAGCATAAGTTTATATTTATCATAAGCATGTTTAGGATAAGTGTATGTGCTTACTTCCTCTTTTGTTTAAGTTATAAACTTATTATTTATAGTTGCATGTTCTTTTCATTTGCTTTTTTGCACCTATATTATTGCTTAAATGTTAATTAATGGTGATATCTAAAAGGGCTTAATAATTTATCAGCCTGAAATGTACTTATACCTTTTGTCTACCAAGATTTTTTCTTTTATTGGCTGTGGCCCTATCATTATAAAATCGATAATGATAGATTCTGAGCTGTTTGAAGTTGTGGAGTCGTCTGAGGATCTGCATCTAGAAGAGGAGCATGCTGCTAAAGATTCTTAGATCCTTAATTTTTACTTCTTTTGCTTTGAGGATGAGCGTTTATTTCATTTTATGCTTAACTTTTAAAATGTGTTGTAATAATATAGGTTTATTTTGTATTTTCTTTTACTGCACTTATTTTGAGTTGAATATTTTCAATTCTATATTGTGATGGAATGGATGTTCATATTTTGCTTCTGCACTTTGAATGAAATTCTTATATTTATCATTTAGTGTAATATTCTTGTAAATGATAATTTTCTTAATTTTATTGGATTAGAATGATTGTATATTATATCTATAAGTGAGGGACTTGTCATTTGGTGACCACTTCACTGTAATCATGTTAAGTTAAGAGTTAACAGGATCACGATGGGGTTGGAGTACCACAGAATATCTAAGATATGCTTGAGTTCTATTAAAGTCCAAATGTTTCCACTTTTATTCAGGTGAATGGTTTCACCTCAAGGTTTTGACGACACCATCATTTCATGTACTTAAACATCAAAAATTGCTTAGAGTATACAATAAGGAAAGCCCCTTTCTCATGATGGATTGAATTAAAACTTCATTGTCAATTACTTAGCTAGTCTCTTAACTCACTATGTTGATAGTAGTGTCCTTGCACAGTACAACGAAATCCTTGGTGGCTGTTGTAACACTTTATGTCTTTAACATCCTCCACTTTCTTCTCTTTCATTCCTTCCTTGAGCTTCTAGTAGATCTTCTTTGAGTGGCCCTTTTTATCATAGTGGAAACACTCCATAATTATATATCTTGTTTCCTTCCATTTACTTTGACCATGGTTAGTTGTTTAGATTGTGGTTTCACCGCTCTGTTACCTGTAGATCTTTTGAGGAGGAAGAAGCTCCTTGTGTTTTATTGAACATCTCTTCGCTGAGGAGATTGCTCTTCATAAGCACCATAGAAATTTTATCGTTTTGAGCTAAGTTTGATAGAAACATTTAAAGCACATCTCATGAATCGAGCAAGATGCAAGCGTTAAAAGTCATTGAACCTCAATCTCAAACTTTATGCTCATTCCACTTAGTTGGTTGAAGATGCCCTAAAATTTGCTCAGATGATCGGACATTAGTCATCAATCAAAGTATTTGAGGTCGATCAATTATTTGATGAGTTAAATCTTGTTTGTGCAAGTTTTCACTGCTTAGAAATCTTCTAACTTATTAACATTCTTCTCCACAATTGTATATACCTAACTGGAGCATAAAATATAGAATATAGTATGATAATTAAATAATACAAAAGTTCTAAGTAATGAATATTTTTTTATTAATTTTTGAAAATAAAAATTAAATAAATTGATAGAAATATAATGTGCTTTAACAATTAATTGCTTATAAATTCTTGAGCTTAAATATAATACTACCGTACGAAAACTTGAAACCATAAATATTTTATGCTCTCGACGCTGATATATTACTGCGAGTTAAAGAAGTGAAATGTGTATAAGAAAATAGAGTAATGCTCATTTGACGAGTGACATCCATATTGCTCATAGTTTATTGGACGAATTTTAATGTAAGCGGATCTAAAATACATTTTTCAAAATGATCTAAAAATTTTAATTTTATTTATTTTTATTATTATTCAAATAAAAATCATATTTGATTAATTATTCACTTACACACAAATTTATAATTATCTGCATATTATTATATATTTAATATATTACAATAATACAACAAAATCGGTGCAAATTTTCAGGAATTATTATTATAATTTTCAGCAATATAATTAGATATTCACAAACCTAAAAGAATTTATTAAAAAGAATTATTTGGCCAAATATATTTAGAAGAATTTTATAAATAATTTTTTTAAATTTGAAGTGATAATCGTGACTAAGTTATGTGCACTGTGGGGTAAGCAAAGAACGAGCATGATATAGTGAGGTATGTTATATGTTTAGTTGCAGTACTTATGACACAAGGTGTGGTTATATTATGAATCATCATTGCACTTCTGCAATAAATGGCTCCAAACATTGGTGTGCAAATGTTTGGTTAGTTGAAATGAAAGGAGAGAAGAATTCGAGCATGTTTGGATCAGCTTAGGAGGTGTCGATGAGTTCTGGTGCGTTTCGACACATCATGTTATTGGGCCGGGTAGAAGCCCAAAAGCTCAGGCACTCCCTAGCACTAGCGCAGCCAGAGGCCTGGGTGCCCAGGTGACCCAGAGTCATGCTAGCGCCCCAGCCCGAGGCCTTTGCGCCCAGGTTTACCTGAAATACATGCCGAGCACTAGGAGCCCAAGCCCTTGCGGCGGCTCCGACCCAAAGGGGTGCATCTTAAGGACAGTTTTGGGGGATGTTTAAATATTTTATCAGCTATTTTTCACAAGGTCGTTGTTTTGTGAGTGTATTGTGGATGTAAGTAACATAATCTAGAAGGAGAAGGGTTTGTGAAACCTTTTGTAATTCGTCTCAAAATAGTGAAATTCTTCTTTCTCTCTCTTCATGGACGTAGATGTTTACATTGAATCACATAAATCTTGTTGTCTGTGATTGTGCAGCGCATGTTTTAATTCTTGTTCTTGCTTTTATGAGTCTCAACAAGTTGTATCAGAGCAAAGTTAAATGTAAGCTAGAAGAGCAAGAGAAGACATGTGAGATAGAGTAGAAGAAGGATCATATTCTACATCATAAACAGTAGTGGAAAAAATCAACTACATGTGGTGACACATTCGACGAAAATCGAGTAGAAGAAGGATCATATTCTACATCATAAACAGTGGCGGAAAAAATCAACTACATGTGGTGACATATTCGACAAAAATCGATGTTGTCAAGTTTGATAGCAATGTACAATTTCTGCAAGTGGAGATGTGAAGTCATCCATGGATGCTGATGAAAATGTTCATGATGTTGAGTAAAATTCAACGGAGATAACAAAAAGGGATTGAATCAAGATGAATTATAGCGAGTGATTTGATCTCAAATAGTCTTACCCAAGGCATCAAGTATGTGACAAAATTGTCAGAGTGAAAGTTCTGAAAAATAGTGTGGAGAATCGTCCCCTCACGAAAAGAAGATTAAATTGATTTTAGATGCAATTAGGTAGAACGCCTTAGTGAGTCATTGACAGATTTACTCGATCCGCACAGAAGTTGAGCTATATGAACGCCAAGCGCGGCATCAACATAATGGTCCCATCTTCTAAATTTCATTGCGTATCTGTTAAGAAATGAATTGCAGTATTGTATGCTTACACATAGCACTGCTATATCGTCTATACTTTATTTTGATTATTTTTTACATCATAAGAAAGTATCTTAAATAATAATTTGGGAGCCGAATAATATTAAATGGTTCTAAATGTTAATTATTATCTCATAGACTTCAATGAAGAAACCCACTTACATTGCCAAAAGACGTCAGCCGACAGTACATTAAAGGCAATATGTATGACGAGCAGTTAAAACAGTATTATCTTAAAGGGTTCGTATATTAACAAGCAGCAATTTCAGATTTAATTAGCATTTAAGTGAGCACGATCTAAAATAATATTCACATTAACAAGTGTTAGTCAATATATGATAGTCTTTCAACTTGCCAAAGAGATCCAAAAATAACATAAGATATTCTTACGTTTTCTATATTTATAAATTTAACTGTTCAGTCTTATTATTTATATCATAGCTAACAGTAGATTTATATTCTTAATTACTAATTTAAATGAGATTCCTATATGATTATGGTTACATGTTATAGGTATAAATATACAAGAATAATAATCAGTAGGTAGAGTTAATTGAAATGTAATACTTTAAATGCTAATTATCAGAATCAATGAAATTTACCTATATTCAGAGGAGGAAGAGAAGAATATTTATTGGCGGTAGAAGAAATACAATAAATCATTAGGGCTCTCAGCCTTCTCTCAAATGCTTCTCACGGCCCTCTAAGCAGCACTATCATCGCAAGGAAAGATGAACATCGTCTGCCCAATAAACCCTTAACAAAACGTGGTTTATAAAAATATTTTTGAACAGGCGCGTCAGTAGCGCGATTTGGTTGCTTCACATCTCATCAGGACTGAACGCGTCCCTTGAACTTGATGTTCCGCTATTTCATGATGTGTCTGGGCGCTTCTCTACGGGCCTGGGCAGGTTCGAGCGGTGCTTCGCCAACTAGTGCCTTCATGGTGCCCATCTGAGGTTTGAACACGTCCCTTGAAACATATTACTTATTTGAGGTAAATTAGTGATGATCAATCAAAATGACTGCACCCAAGATGATTACTTATTTGAGGTAAATGAGTGATGATCAATCAAAATGATTGCACCCAAGATGATTACTTATTTGAGGTAAATGAGTCATGATCAATCAAAATGACTGCACCCAAGATGATTACTTATTTGAGGTAAATGAGTGATGATCAATCAAAATGACTGCACCCAAGATGGTTACCTATGTATTATTCTACCAAATGAATAAATCTGAAAGTTGTTCATACAAATGAGTAACCTTTAGACCTGATCACCAATGCTCACTAATTTCTTAGACAAGTGAGCTTTTGTACAATTAAAACATTGGTAAGCATATCCATATGGTTATCCTTAGAGTTAATCTTCTTTGTCAAAATGCCACATTTTTCAATCAAGTCCTAAAAGAAGTGGGTACTGCACATTGATATATTTTGTCATCTCATAAGAAAGTGGGTTTGCAGCCAAGAAGATCGCGCTTTGAATATCACAAAATATTCTTTGCTGAGACAAATGTAACTCCCAATCTTCCAAAGATCCTACGTCCAAATTGCCTCCGTAACAACCATATGCTCAGCCTTCATTGTTGACAACGTGACTATGGGATGTAATGTGAATATCTTGCAAGTACATACTCCTGCCAATGTGAACACATAACATATGGTAAATTGTTGTCTATAAATATAACATACATTATCTGAATTTACATTACCAAAACATAAGTTGAAAATTGATGCTTATCTCTCAAATTTTACAATGTGATGTTCATGTGTACATGGACAAAATCATTGAATAAAATTGTGTTTGCATCAATGCATTTTTATTTTTCTATCTAACATGACTACTACATCAACATTAGGATTATGCATACCTAAATTAACCATCCAATGTTTATTAGAGCACACTTACATGATTAGACAAGCAATGCCAATTTATGAAGATATTAATCAAATACGCTCTCATGTTCACACATTGCACAATCACTGCAATATTTATGTATTCAATGAGCTAAATAATATATAAGCAAATTAAATAACACAATTTTAGATTACCATTTTATTATAAAAATAAAGTAAAATTAAAAATCATATGAATAGGTGACAACACTAATATCAACTAGTATTCTTAAACAACATAGAAGCTTAATTAGATCAAACTATTCTTACATTGCTTATGAAAAAAAACCATAAGCTATACTTTGTGATCACAAAGATGTTTGAAATACAGTTGCTACACCATAAATTGCTTATGGTTCCTCGATAATTTAGTAGGATAGTAATATTGTCTTGAAAATATATAAATTGTCTATATGAAGGGATATTCTTTGAATTCTTGGACATGCTTGGACACCCATGTGCATGTGCTTAGGCACCCTACTAAGATTGCAATTTATACAAATAATTTAATGCAAATTTGGCCTATTTTGAAACAAGACATTTGAGTGCGCAGAGTTTTTCCTAGGAGACTGTGTGTTTGGGTGCATAACCTAGCCAATTAAATAATAATATTTTTATTTTAGAAAATTATAATACTACTAAAAATAATAATTATAATTAAAATTATTTAATTTTCTTAGATGCCAGACCCTCATTATGAAGTGGTACTATATTCCATGCTTTAGCACTCTTAGAAGAATGTACATGATGTGTACTTGCCCTCAATATTTGATATGATATTTTATTCTCTTGATATTATGGTTCTGCATTTACTTCTTCCAAATCATAAACTTTTCTAATACTTCGTCCTTGTGCTTTATGGTGTACACCCAAATATATCAGAAGTAGACGCCCAACAAATTTTCACCGTCCACTCAATGACATCATCTTTGTTAAATCTCATGCATCTATTTGCAAGTAATCAAGTGTCCTTTTGTAGTGTCAAGGATGTGTGTCTTCTTCTCAAATATGTAGTGCTTACAAAACTTGAGCTTGTAGGTCCTTTTTTAGCTAATTGCAATTTCTTCAATGCTTGTAGGTAAGAAATTATTTGCACATGTATGTGTCAAATATTGGAGTGTGGTGTCATCTAGTGATTCATTATCAACAACGACTCAACTTTTCACCATATTTTCCTAAAGTTAGGAAAAATTATGATGCCTTACTCCTTTCATTACATTATCACTACCCAAATGAATCTTAGGGTACTTGCTTTAATAACATCCTTATAACTAAGTATAAGTTCTTGAAAATATCTAGAACATGTTGCACCTTCCATATATCTATAGTATCCTTATCATGCATGCACCCCATGATGCACCCCAACCTCATAGTATGATAGGCTAGATTATTGCCCATTTTTGCACCACTACCTAGTGTCGTGTAAGTTTGCAAACAAATCCCATCAGAAACAAATATGATAGATCACAACAATGTTCAGAATCCAACATGTGCCGTCTGTGTGGAAATATTGGAGCACCAACAAGAGTGATATGTCTAAATCTTCAAAATCCAATCTCTCCTAAGTTGTATGAGCCTTTGAATTAGAATGCTCCACCTTCATCTTGTTCTTCAGTTTTAGACTATCATTCGTCTAACTGTTGTTCTCCAAACATAATGCACATTAATTACGCTTAACGCTTTGACGCTTAGATTTGCTTATTCTTTGCCGCCATTGTTGCATTCTTCTTCAATTCCATATTTTCATCAATTTTCTTAAGTTAGAGGGCTAGTGCTTCAGCCATTTCTGTCTTTGAGAACAACTTGCCCTTACTTTAAAACTTTGATTCATAAGAGTCGTTGCCCATATCTTCGTACTTCAAGGAGTCCTGCCCATGGAAGAATGTCATGGTCAAGTTCTCATACTCATTTAAAAGCAAGTTCAAATGAAAGAGTGTATTATCTTTATCCATTAGATCTTCATACATATTTAGGAGATCCTCTAATTGCTTGATGAAGTCATTGATGTGCTTGTCAATGGATATCCATTCACTTTATGTGAAGTTGATTCTTCACACTCTTTTTCATTGATGAGCCTAGCATTGGTCTTCTAGCTTTACGTATTTTTGGATACATCATTATCACAAATTCAAGGGATAGCGTCTGCACGAGGTGAAAAGGCACTGCTAAGATGCCAAAAGGAACCGATAAGAACACATGTACTAACATTATTTAATCAAGTGCTTGTCTTACTTACTATGACTACTTGAACAAAATTGATCATGAGGGATTTCTTTCTTAGTTTAATATGCTCTTAAGGTTTTTTGTGACATGTGATATGATAGATATTATATTTTTTATAATGAATGCATTTCTTTATAAAATTACTATAGATGTATATATAAGCTCTTCCTATGAAATAAAGATTATCTTTATCATATCATGGTAAACTGCATTAAAATATGTTGATTTTTACATACAACATGGCAACATTTAAGCTTGCAACAAGGACACAAGTTTATCTGATTAATTGAAATTTTATATGATAGCTTAATGGATAACTACAAAAATATTAACTATTAATTTTCTGTAATAATATTTTACATGTGTCCTTAATTTTCATTTAATAAGTTATTGTTGTTACCTTTGATTATGTTTAAATATAATCTAAAGGAGCACTACTTAATGTCCCAATAAGTACTTATTTCTTAGGCATCTTGCACAGATTATGTTTGAAAATCCTATCAAATTTGTATATTTACTCTACAATAATGTATATTAAACAATTCTTAAAAAAATAGATTTACATTGAATTGGAAGTATCTTGCCAAAATGATATACATTTGGGTCTTCTACACTTTTTTATAAATAAAATGAAAGCTCTTATTGAATATATGTGATATATTTTTATCATTAATGTTGTAACATTTGTCCTAAATACAATTCTATTTTATTAGCTTGGGTAATGCTTCCTAATAAATTTGTATTGGACAAGATTAAACTTCTCCTTAATAGATTCCTCTGGATGAAAGATTTTGGCTAGAACATGTACTAGTTAATTTGACCTCATTTGTTATCCTATTGAAGAGGGTAGTTTAGGCATCAGGGAAATGAAGGTGTTGGAATCAATGAACGTAGAAGAATACAGACTAAAACAAGAATAAAAGCAAGATAAATCACACAAACAAATCCAAATACATGCATACCACAAGGTTTTATGTGGTTCGACATAAACACCTACGTTCACAGGAAGAGTTGAGGAGATATTTTACAATACCAAAAGAATAATACAATTATGATTTTACAAACACTTCACCGAAGCCCTAACAATATAGATAGCCCTCAACAATGGAGTTCTCATAGGCTCCAAGAGTCTTACTCTTAAAATAACATAGATTCACTCAACAACAGCGGGATTAAACCCTATCACAAACGCTTTTATACCACCGCAAGAGATTGGGTGCTCAAATATTGCACTTGAAACTACTTCATGGGCTCTTGGGCGCCCTTATCTATGTCGCAAACAACAACAAGGGAGTCTGGGTACGTCTAGACACCTCTTCTTCGGCCTACTTGTCCAGTTTGGATCTTGGGGAGCACCTGGGGCATCTGGGGCACACCTGGGCGCCTCATTATAGGGAAACAACCCCAATTGAGCACCCCGGGCGCCCGATTCATTGTCGAGTAATGCTGCCTTGCCCTGGAATCTTTTAGAACTCTTTCAGAACCTTTTTTAATGGTTCAAAATTTCAAGGAAACATCTATTCTTCCAAATCAACAAATCTTCACCTCTATTTTAACATAAGGCTACTCATTTCTATTAAACTATTGGGAAACTTTTGTACAAATCCTCCATTTGATGATATATTGATTGCTAAATATTGTTTTGCTAAGCATTCATCAAATAAATTTGTTAAAGTCAACAATTTCTTAAGCAGGAAAAATTTGATTGAACATCGAGATCTGAATGGTAAGTTCTATGTTGTTATTAGAGATAAAAAATACATATCTTTTTTCTTAATCATATATTCATTGGCATTTGTGTATGTTACAAGTAAGGTTAATGTGATTTTCTGCATCTCGTTATTAATTACATTATTGAAAGTCCGGCTAACGATGTATCTATGTTACTTCTAATGTTTAAAGTTATTAATATAGTTCTATGGGATTGAATATGTTAAAATTTAAATTTATTTTCCCTGATTATGATCTTGGTTAATTCACGTGTTGGTCTTATTGATCCAAGTCTGGCACGCTCTGGCACGCCCTTAGCCCCTAGACTCAAGGGCCAGACTCCTTGGCGAGCCTCAACACTTGGAGACCGAAGGCCAAGTGCCCAGGCGCACCTGGGCGACCCGCCAGACCGAGGAAGGGGCACCCAGTCGCCCGCAGCGAACTCATACGACAAGGGACTTGTAACTTGGGCCCCAAGGCATGTTTAGGGCAAAATAGGGTTTGAATTGACCTTACATAGAAGCCTAAACATGTGGGGGGCATGTAATGATGCATAAGCAAGCCTTGTGAGTGCATCGGGGATGGACGACATCCTTAGGGTTGTGGTTGTTGCCAAAGGCCACAACGGAGGTCACAACTAAGGGCATCAACGGGAGGCTGCACCAAGAAGCTATTGATGGGAATCTTCATCAAAGATTTGCACTGGATGGCAGCAGCGGTGCGCTGTAGCAGGTGACCACAAAAGGGCTGCATATGTGACTGTAGCAGCGTGCTACGATGTTGGCTATAACGGAGTGCTACGGCAGATGGCTGAAGCGGTGACTCGGTGGCTGCGGTGCTAACTGTAGTGAGAGTTGTTGTATGTTCATGGGATGAGTTAGAGAATACAAGGAACGACATACAGAGAAAGATGCTATTTTGTGTGATCTCTCTAGTTATGCATTTTTTATCTTCTTCCAGGTTAGGATTTCTCGAAAATAACTCTGTAAGCTCTTGATGATTTTCATAGTAGATATTTTTAGTGGCGTAGCTCCGTAGTTTTCTCGTTATCGGGTTTTCCACGAATATACTTATGTTTGGATGATTATTTCCCTGTGATTATTCTGATATCTGCATGATTCCCTGTTTTGCAGGTTTTGCTCTGGATTCACGCTATGACTGATGGCGAGAGATCCTAACACTTCGGTCTATTAAGCAACATTGAGTCTCAACGTTGAGTATCAGCTTCTAACTTGTTCTTGGGCTTTAGCGTATGGCCATTATTAAGATCCTTGGTGATCTAATTGCTTGTATAGAAGATTAAATGGACATTTTCTACAACACTAGTCTATTAAGCAACAACGTTGTTTGTGGGTTCCTGAGTTGACTCAGCTATCTATTTGCGCGTTCCTGCGCGGGATATCTTAACTAAAAAAATTGTGCACAAGAAACAACTCAAATAAAACTAGCAAGAGAGAAAAATATAAAAAGAAGTGTAATCGTAGCACTCAGAAAAATTTATCCAATAAAATTTGAATATTATTTTAATACAAATTTAAAAAATAATATTTGTATTATTTTAATTTAAATAAATAAATATTAATGAAATAATGTCCAAATCCTATTGGATAAAGTTTTTTGAGTACCATATCAGTGAGTCTAAATAAAAAAAAAAATCATTAATATAATAAAAAATCCAAAAAAGAAAAGAAGAAAAGTCGAAACACAGGATTCAAAGCCGAAGTAATGGGGCAGACTTTGCAAAAGGATTCCTCACAAGTGTGGTAATTAAAATAGAAAGAGAAATGCTGTTTAGACCTGCTGATATGGCATCTAAAAAGGTCCATTCAATAAAAATTTTTGGGTGCATTTAATATAAATTTTAAAAATAATATTTATATTATTTTAATATAAATAAATATACACTAATGAAATATGTCCAAATTTCATTGGATGAACTTTTTTGGGTACCACGTAAACGGGTCTAAATAGCATTCCTCAAATAGAAATATACGCAAGTATTTGTTGAGACCCCTAAGCATTCTAGTCTCGCAAAGGCTGGTAGAGGTTGGAATACATCGTCGTCTATATGTGTTTCTATGGAAGAAGATTCAATCTCCAACATTGAAATATCAAAGTAGCAGATTCCGCTAAAATCCTAAACCCTAATCTTTAAACCCTATAAACACATCTACGCGATAAGGCAGCGCATCACTAAACAATGACATTAATCCAGTAGGCATATTATTTCATGGTATATAGAATGTTGACATGATGACACCTAAAAAAATTCATCTAATGAAATTTAAATATTATTTCAATACAAATTTAAAAAATAATATTTGTATTATTTAAATATAAATAAATAAATACTAATAAAATAATATTCAAATATAATTAGATAAATTTTTTTGAATATCATATTAACAAATCTAAATAATATTTCTCTTTCATATAATGCATGTAAAGATTCATTGTGACTTCAACTTACCCAATAAACTCACTAATATCATAACTTTATTTATGTGAGTTTCTATAGTTTTATTTTACTTGGCTCATTTTTTAAGTATTTCTAAAACCTTGTAATCAATAAAATGAATTTATAAAATCTTTTCTTTTACTTTAAAAACTATATATTTTAAGGGATTCGGTAATTTCTTGAAAAGCTCAACTGGCAAAGGCTTAAATCATATTACTCTGAATATTATTTTTTTCTTGAAAACTATAAGAGCCGTTTGGCTCAATTTTCATTTTCAAATGAGAACAAGATAACAAATTACAAAGAGAAAGATTGAAATAACACAACAATAAATTACACACAAAAGAAACACACAACTTCCACATCATGGTGTTAGGATTATTACGGTGGGTTTGAGTTAATATTATCAAAGAAAAACACAGAATTTCACACACGAGTACAGAATCACAACACAAGCTTGAAACATCAAATTCAAGTATTCATGCGGAAAACTCAAAATCTGAGAAAAATTCGGAGCCACAACACTACAAGAAATCCACAATATGAAGAATACAAGATTACATATTACAAACTAAAACTTAAACCTTGGGAGTAACAAGAAGATGACAAATTCCGCCTATGAACACACTCACGCCCAATCTCTCTTCAACACTCTCTCAAACTCTCTCACAAGTCTTCTCCCGAAAGGCTCTATATTAATCTAAAGAGGCACTTACACCTATCCTTATAAATTTGGGCTTCCAAACAGGCTTTAAAACAAGCCAAAGATCGCTCGAATCCCCCCACAAATTACCACGAGAAATTATTTTTGCGTCTGTTCTGTCACGGGTGCTTGGGCGCCCAAACTACTGTTCCACGGGCACTTGGCACACCTGGGCAACCATGTCTTTGTTTGGTAGGCGCCAGGGTGCCTGGCCTTCAGGTCCAGGTGCTATAGGGCGCACCGAGGAGCCGGAGAGCCCAAATTGCCCCTGACTTGTCCCGGAACACCCCAGGACCTCTCAAAAACCCATTTGAACTTCGTCAGCACCTCCTTTGGTGTTTCAATTAGTCTCCACACATTAATAATCTCCAACTTGGAGACGAATTACAATCGACCTACCTTCAACTCTGGAATTTCTTCTCATCAACTTCAATTCTTGAAAAGGATGTGGTGTAGCTCACCCCACCTTTAATCACGTACCAAAGTCAGCTGAAGCTACACCTAGCTTCAGTTTATGTGACTTAATCCATTCCTTATTGATATGACCACATCTTTGGAGCCAAAGACAAGTCTAAGTGTATGACTTGCAATAAAATTGGACGCTTTATTACTCACATAAATTGACCCTTCCATATTTTTTTGAGCTATGACCAGAGCACCTCTTGTCACTTTCTATGAGTCTTTGGAGAAGGTTATAACATAGCTTGCTTGGACTATCTAATTTACAGAGATTACATTTCTATTTAGACTTAGAGCATATTTGACATCCCTTAGTCTCCATATCGCTCCATTCGACAACCTGATGTCGACATCACCCTTTTCTAAAAATCTTGCATGCCTTATCATTTTCCAAATATACCTAACCCAAATCACCACGAGCATAATTTCTAAATACCTCCTTTTTAGGAGTTGCATAAAAGGATGCACCCGAATCCTTATCCTAGATAATTTAAGCTAAACCAAGCCTCAATTCTCATTCCGTTGGTTTTATCTAACTATTAGAACCTAATCCTAAAAATTTAGGGTCAATCAGAGCTCAATTGTGTTAATTGACAATTTTGTTAATTTTATGATCTTGAAAATTAGCGAAGTTAATTTGATTTTAAATTAAATATGATTTCATTTTTGAATTCTACACCCTCAAATTAGCTAAAGGTAAATTTTTGAAAATTTTTAGAGGTCATTTAGTCCTAAGATTGAACTTAATTTTAAATAGATTAAAATAATTTAATTAATTAAATAATTTGAATTATTTATTATCCAACGGTTGATCAAGATCTGCTGTCAGGACCATGGGGAATCCGCTACGCAGTCCCAAACATGCAGCAGCCAATCAAGGCACCATCCTGCCACCCGATTTATCCAATCAATTCAATCTAAGCTTGCTTCGATCAAATCTCAATCACAAGATCTTAGGGCGAATCAAAAAGCTATAACTCCTTCTCGCGAGGCCGTTACTAGTCGGATCATCTAAGCCTGTACAATCATAGTGTTGTTACCCTATAATTAGAAGCCTAATTAACTAAATTTCACATATAGTACTAGTATAATAGTATTAGGAGCCTTTAACTCAAGTTTGGTACAATTTGGAGGTCATTTAAGATTTTCAAACATTCATAATTTTCCCCGATAATTCTGAGAATGCTTATTTTATTTAGACCTCAGAATTAAAATTGGAGTTTGTCATTGAACTCATCACCCCCAAATTAGCTAGGTGTAATATTTTGGGGATGTTTGGAAGCCGTTGAATTTTCCCTAATATTTAAATAATATTTAATTACTCAGAAAATTAAAATAATTAAATTGATCTTCGATTAAAAATTCGATTGCATTTTTAAGTTCCTCACTCCTAAATTAGGTAAGAGTGAAGTTTTGAGAATTTTTAGAGTCCATTTGATAATTTAATTTTAAGTAATTAAATGTGTATGATTAATTAATTAATTAAAGTTCTTAATATAATTTAAATTATAAATATATATTATTATTTTCAACATCTATTTAGATACTGTGGTGATCCACTGCTTTGCGCTGTGCACGGGATAACAAAATGCATCCATCTAGGCCGTCGCGTGATCCCAGCCCTGGATCAGACGTCGTTGAATCGATCCGTCTAATCTGACCGTCGGATCTGGATCTGGATTCGACAGCCAGAATTAATCACTGCATATTGTCCTCTCCATGCTCAATCGTGTCCTGGAATGGTGTATGATCTCCTTTCCACCGAGCCTCCAGCCCACTCCTTAGCCTCTAGGACTCTTCTTTCTCTCCCATTTGCTTCCTCCTTGCTGTTTGAGAGTTCAAAGAGGTATTTGGGTGCTTTCTGGGAAGGATTAGCAGTCAAACCCTAAACATAAAGCATGATAGAACCATGAACTTCAAATCTTGCTAGGTGTGCATCCATCTATCTTTCTCCCAAATTGATTGTACATTTGCTTATTCCACGTTTTAAGCAATCAATTCGAGCTTGGACCGGGTTCGATCGAGCCAGATCGAGTTCAGACAATTCGAGCAGTCCACAGTGAAACCTAGGGTTCCATCCCGTAAACCTTAGGGCTTTGCATCATCATTATTCATCTAGACCCCACGGGCCATCATTGGGTCCGTTGGGTTGGCCGTGATGAGAGCTCTCCACCGGTGTGCAAGCCACCTCGTGAGACCCCCTAGTTCGACCGGGAGGTCAAACCCTAGGGCGCTCCTCATGAGTCCCCTTTCAGGGATGATGTGGTCCAGACCGCGTGAGCCGTGGTCCAGGCTTTCGTGCCAAACTCACTCGGTTCGACCGCAGGTTGCATCGTCAGTGATGTGGGTCCCGCAGCGACACATGGTCTCCGTAAGGGATGATGTGTGGCATCCTGTGTCTGCCCTAGAGATTGTGTTGACCGCCACCTTTTCATTTTGGTGTTGTCCCGTCGTCTGTCAGCCCCATATTCAGCGCATTCTAGTTTTTTGTGCCTGCTGCCGTTTTCCAATTAATGGATCTGCGAATTCAATTATTATGTAATTAATTAATTGTTAATACTTTCAATTTCATTTAATCATAACTATAATAATACTCAACCAAAACATATAAAATTATATATCATTTCAATCAGAAAAATGAGATGAACACATTGGTATAATTCAATTTAGGATTTGAACCATAATTTTTATAACTACTTTTTAACTCTAATTAGGAGTCCCAGAAACCCTAAAAATCCAATATTGTCGATTTTGACGTACTTAGTGTTATTCTTCGCCTTATAGTATAAGGATTGCATATTTGACATTATCATTTTATTTGGACAATAGTTAGTTAAATTGGGTATTTGGTTCCTTAATTAGTGGATTTATATAATTTCATAACTTCCTAAATTGCATGTTTTAGGCTTTTAAACCCTAAGATAGCAAATACGTCTCATTACTTACTTACCTTTATGTCATTTCATTTGTGAGTTTCAACTTGATTATTATAGATTATATGCTTGAGCTCTTAGTAAAATTATTGATTTAACCCTTTACATTAGGGGAGATATTGTATGATTGATTTTACAACCTTGATTTGCATGTGATCTTAAGAGTTAGTTTGTTCTCCCATTTAGTGTAGTTAAATTTAGCCCATATTTAGCTATAGGATAGGATATGAATATATTAGGATTAGTTTCCAACACTTAGAATTTGATATTAGTAATCATTTCCTTTAGTTCCTAATCATAAGTTAAGTTTCATAACATTTGAATTATAGTGTTCCATAGCTCCTGGAAGTGATTTAGATATCCTATAAGCTTCAATAACCTGCAACATTTAGTGAACTTGAGCTAATAACTTGTAATCCTTCTCGATACACATAGACCTTTCCTAATGATATTCCTATAATGTTGGTTTTTGAAGCGGTGCAGGTCCCCTATGTGCTGGTGGTTCTTGGTGGCCATTAGGCTTTGGTTTGGGGTTTTGCAGGAGGCTTGGTTTTGGGCAGTTCTGGCCATGCTGTGATTGATTGGCGGGACTGTGGTGGTTGCTGGATATGCTTTTTGCTGGACTGCTGCGTCTGTCAAGTGTTGTTTAATGCAAGTTATGTTGTTTTGCTGTTTTGCTTTGTATTGTTGGCTTTTGACATGAGGCAGGTTCCATGGGTTGGTGGCGCTATGCTGAAGGCTCCGTGATGTTCGGGGTGGTATTGTTTGGGCTTTTGCCTGTTTGTGGTTGTTTCATTTTTGTTTTTGGTATTTTAATGTGGTTTTGATTTGGGCCATTTTCATTTTGAGTTGGGAGACCTTTTAGGCTATACCCTGGGTCTCTTTCTTTTTGGGGCTGGTTTCTGGCTTCTAGTTTCTAGGATTCTTGTAACTGCCCAGTCCCGGTCCTGTAAGTCTTCTTTTTGACGAAATAAAATCTGCCGAGATGGCATAACCAAGGCAAAAAAAAAAAAATAAATAAAATATATATATATTTATATATATTTTAGTTAAACCTGCATATTTTATTTATAATAAAAACTTGATTACAAAATAAAGTTGGGAGGTTACAAAAAATCCTAGAGCTAAAAGACCAGAAACCAACCCCAAAAGGGATGGACTCAGGGTGTATCCTAAAAGGTCCATCTGGAAGCAAAAATACATTTAAAAAAGATAAATTTGGAATGGCAAACTTAGCAGGGACCACAGCCAAATTGGATCTCACAAAACGCCCGTATCGAAATACTTGCAAGAGTCGAACGCAACAAAATTCACCAGAAATAATGAAGAACATACCTTGAGACCGCGCCAAGGATAAGATAAAATCTGCACTAGAGGGACCTCTTTGCGCTGCATAAGAAGTTAATAAACGCAAACCGAAGGAGAAGAAACTCCCAAAGCAACCAATGGAGCCACCGCACGGCAAAGAAAAAAACGAAAAACAATCCCCGAAACAGGCACAACCAAACCAAGGCAACCAAAACCAATGCAACCGCCACCCATACGAAAATAAGAAATACCGCCAATTAGACATAAGGCACCAGGCAATCGCAAGGGACGAGGGACGAGGATCATTCAGAATCCAGATAAACCAACCCAGCTGAACCATAATATGTTCCACAACCAAAGAAAAAAGCATTAACAAGAAAATGAAACTAGTCCAGAAATAAAAACTGAAACAATGGATCACCGAAAAACTCCCAATCCTGCAAGTAGCCAAAATATAATAACCATCCTCAAGAAACCGCGACATCCAACCCCACAAGATCATGGGATGCAGCTCAGGAAACCAGCAAGCCATATAATGCCGAAATAAAGCAGAATCGATATTCTCAATGAGATTCAGATTATACCAGATTTTGAAGGGAGTGAGTAGAAGGGTGTAATCGTAAAACATTATAAAATGAAACTTATACCAGGCAAAATCTAGAGCATTCAGCGAAACCCAATACCGCCAACAACCTTCAGCTTCATATTTATGCAAGTGATATTAGACCTCAACAAAGTAGCAAAATACGGAACGACAGTAAACCACCCAGACAGGCCACTGTTAATGAAGCATATGATTAACATAATCAATGTTTATGTTATCCAGCTAAAAGAAGAGTCTTTCAAAACATTTATGGACTTAAGAACCTCTTTTTTAATTACAATGACAATTTTAGCAGCATTAAAGGGAGACAGGTTGTACTTGGCGTTGTTCCTAGTAATCCATATTTGCCAAAGAACGTGACAATCAATTAATTGGCTGATGTGGAGTTTGTTTTTTTTAGTCGGCCAGCGATTAATAGATCTTTTATTTCAGCAGAATTATGCGAACCGGCAGGAATGATATTCATGGTAGACCAAAATGTTTTGCTTGACAAGTTGTTTAGGAATAAGTGATTAATATTTTCAGTGTTATTGTGGCAGCAGTGGCATCTTGAAGCAAGGTGATAGCCTTTGGATTGTAAGGTATCATCAACACTAATAAATTTATAGTAGAGTCTCCAAAGAAAAAGGCTGATCAAAGTTGGGATACAATTATTCCAAATCCAGCAAGGGAAATCAAGAATCTTGTGAGTTCTACAAACCTGCCAAAGAGGAGTTAATTTAATTTTCCCATTATAACAGAAGGTAGAGTTTGCAACTTTCAAAAGCTCCAGATTAGGGGTTCGTTTAGTTATGTTTTCCACAATTTCAGGGGACAGCAACTTCTGAAGGAGCTCAACATTCCAGTCTTTAGTGCTATGAAGACAATCAACAATAGTTAATTTTTGGTTTTTTATGAAATGGACAGATTTGGCCAAGGTTTCAGAGTTGTGCCAGCAGTCATACCAAAAAGCGGTGGTGGTATCGATAGCATCCCAAGAAATGTTTTCTTCAACTAACTCTCTATAATTAAGCATTCTATTCCAAGTGATAGAGTCAGTAATCTTCTGGGTTGTTTGAGAAGGATGGGTACGAGCACAATACTTGGCAAGAAGAATTTCAGACCAAATCGAATTTGATGTTCTGAATTTCCACCAAAGTTTGAGAGAAAAAGCGTTATGCAACGAGTTTAAACACGGAATTCCAAGGCCGCCTTCATTTGTGGGGAAAGTAAGATAGTCCCAAGAACACCAGATCATTTTACTGCTTTTAGGATGAACCCAGAGAAATTTATTGAAAGTGCTTTTAAGCTTGTTGATGATAAATTTGGTTGGGGCGGAGACTTCCAACCAGTATAGAGGAATAGAGTTTAGGATGAATTTAAGAAGAATTAGACGACCACCTTGAGATAAAGAGTTTAGCTCCCAACCTTGAAGTTTGTTGAATATAGAATAGATAAGGTTGTTGAAGTTGCTATTTTTATTATGCCCAGTGGAATTGGAAATGCCCAAATACTTAAAAGGAAGCTTGCCTTGATTTATTTTCAGAGAGATAGAAAGCCTATTAATCAATCTAGTGGAAGCTTTGGAGCTAACAAAAAATTGAGATTTTTGGTTGTTCACATTAAGCCAGAAAAGGTTTTCCAAGTAACTGATAAGATTTTTGATTTTCTCCACCGTCTTGATATTTGAATTACAAAAGATAATGATATCATCGGCATAGGCAAGGTGGGTGACCAAGAAATTTCCTCTAACCATAAAATGCATGGAAGGATCACTTTTGAAAACAACATTAATGCAAAGGGACCAATAATTAAAAGCAAGGATGAAAAGCAATTGAGATATAGGGTCTCCTTGACGAAGACCTCTCTCAGATTTAAAGAAACCATTGGCCTTGCCATTAATGAGGACCGAGAAGTAGTTATATTGAATGAGGTTTTTAATTTTTATGATGAAGCTTTCATTGAATCCATAATACTTAAGCATTTTGATGAGGAATTGTCAATCCATTTTATCAAATGCTTTTTCAAGGTCGAATTTTAATATAAGGTTGTGATCTTTCTTTTTGTTTTTTAAACTATGGAAAAGTTCTTGAGTAGCCAAAATATTATCCTGAATCTATCTCCCTAGGACAAAACCAGATTGATTGGGAGCAATAAGGGAGTGAAGAAGTTTTTGAATCCTATTGGCCAGAATTTTGGAAATGATTTTGTTTAAAGTGGTGCAAAGGCTTATAGGATGAAAATGGGACCACCAAGAGGCTTTATTAGTTTTAGGGATTAAGGATATCATGGTGTGGGTGAAAAATTTTGGGATACGGGCTTGGCAAAAAAATTATTGGATGCCATTACACACGTCTGATTTGATAACATTCCAAAATTTGCAAAAAAATTCACAAGAGAAACCATCAAAACCAGGACAAGTATTCTTTTTTAAATTGGACACAATCTCCCAGATTTCTTCCACAGATGGCATTGCATTTAATACAGAATTGTCCTCTTCCGTCAATTGGGAAGAGAGCAAAATAGTCTCTAAAGGAGAAGAGTTGGGAATAGTTGTTTGGCAAGCTTCAGTGAAGAAGGAGACAGCGGAGTTTGAATATCTTCGACATCCTTAATTGGCGGTTTGTTAGGGGGGTTAATTTTAGAGATGTGGTTTATGATTCTTCTTTTGTTGACCCAGTTATGATAGAAGGAGGTGTTTCTTTCGCCTTGAAGAGTCCAGTTAATGCTGCATTTTTGTTTCCAAAAGGTTTCAATATTGTTGTGGGCTTGAATAAGAGAGGCCTTAGCTTTAGAAACCTCAATCCTATTAGCATCAAAGGGATCCAAATCAAAGATGTTCTCTAGATTGTTAACCTTATTTTCCAAATGGGAGGCATTATTAAAAATATTGCCAACCACATTTTTGTTCCAGCTGCAAATCTCTTTCCTAAGTTTCTTAAATTTTTCAACAAGGCGGATAAGGCCCAAAGAGCCACAATGATCATTCCAACTAGAGTGAACCAAATGAAAAAAATCTGGTCTGTTTAGCCAAAAAAGTTGGAACCTAAAAGGTTTGGGGATGTTATTAGATTGGTTCCAAGAGGACAAAGTGATTGGTTTATGATCAGACACAGTGGAGTTTAAAGAGGAGGCTTCATAATTAGTAAAGGAATTGCACCACAGATTGTTTATGAGGAATCTATCAAGCCTAGCAAATTTTCTACCAGAGTTCCAAGTAAAAGGAGATCCTGTGTACTTGAAATCTTCAAGTCCACAATTGAGAATGACAGAATTAAAGTCAAAGGAAGATTTAGCATGGTCCCTCGTATAACCTTTATATTCAGAATTTTTAAGGATAGCGATAAAATCTCCTCCCACAGCCCAAGGGAGAGAAGAGGAGCTGCAATCCTTCAAGAAATTCCAAAGAGCTATACGATCCAAACGAAGATTGTTAGCGTGCACAAAAGTTATGAGACAATTGTGATCCTTGTTAAAGAAATGCATATGAATAGCTTGGTGGCATTGCGCAATCACCTCAGCTTTCCAAAGGTTGTTCCACAAAACCCAAATTCTATTCGAGTCAGAACTACAAACATTTTCTAGCCTATAGAAATGACCCACAGCCTGGATAGCGTTACTTTGAAGTTTGGGTTCAAAAATCACGACAATCGAAATTTTTTTTTCAAACACTAAATTTTTCAATCTATTTTTAGTGGAGGCATTACCGATACCTCACATGTTCCAGCATAATATTTTCAACTAGGCACGGAAGGTGATCCACTTGGGACCAACTGAGACGTATTATCAAGAGAATTTAATTTTTCAGCCTTTGAGAAAGATTTTTGATTAAGTTCAGCCTCAGAGTCCGTGATTACAGCAAGCGATTTATATCTGTTCGAAATAGGCATTGTATTCGAACTAAATTGAACTTTTTTATTTTTCAGCAGTGTTTTAGGTTTAGCAAATGGATCAAACTGTTCACAATTCTTTAATTCACCCGAATCAATTTGATTTAGCAAACTAGCAGTAGAAATAATCTTACCTTTTTAGGGTCGGAAGTGGCCGAATGAACCACCTCAGACTGCATATCAGAAACAACAGAGGTTAAATTGCAAGCAGAATTAAAATTAGCAGTGTTAATTTTGTAATTCAGATTCAGCAGCTAAAAGATTGTTTGCATCAAGGGTCACAGCATAGTTGACTTCCTGCTCAACATCAGCTGACACATTATCGACAAATAAATTTCTAGAAATTAAACCTGAAATAACGAGTTGAATAACACCAGCAATTTTCTTAGCAGCTTGGAAAATAGGGGAGTTGCAGTTGGCCTCTTTAGAAATAACTAATTTATTAGCATAAGAAGAATTACCATGCGTACTCACTTCATCACAGCAAGCAGAAGTTTCAACAGCATGAGAGCTAGTGTTTAAAGCAATCTGAAAAACAGCCTTGTTAGCAAAAGCAATAGATTTGTCAACAGCAAGTTCAAAGATCACTGCAATGTCCCCGTCGACATTGTCAGAACCAACAGCAATTTCAGAGCCATCAACAGTTTCAGAGCTAACAGCAAATCCAGAGATAGTATTTGGAACATCACATTCAAAAGTAGCATTCGAAATAGTATTTGGAACCTCACATTCCAAAGGAGCATTAGAATTACCAACATCATTTTTAGAAACAGTAGCAAATTTAGAGTTAATAGCATTTGCAGTACCAACAGCACATTCAGAATTAGCAATAACAAGATCCACAACAAATTCAGAACCAGCAACTAAGTTAGAACCAGCATCAACAGTAGTATGGTTCATAAGATTTTCCATACCGACATTTTGGCCACTACCAAAATCCTTTTCAAGAGCATTACCATCCGCAATATATATATATATATATATATATATATATATATATATATATATATAATTAGCTGAAACCTGTAAGTTTTATTAATCTGAAATCAAAAGATACAAAACTGGGTTATGTGGTTACAAACAGCCTAAATCTAAAATCCAAAAGCCAACCCAAAAAAGGAGATTCTAGGGTATATCCTAAAACGATCTCCCAAAAAGAAAAAACTTTATTTGGGACTTTTAACACATAAACCAAAACTCTTTCAAGTGAAAACACCTCATGAGTGAACACAACAACGTCCAAACAGCCCCGCCAATCTTTAGAAAGAACCTGCAAAATAATCTTAACAGTAGATTTACGAATACCAAAGTGAGGCGTACCTGATAACATAGTAATATGTCTCATATGAATAGCTCAAAAAATGTCCCCATGTAAGGTGTAGATCTCCACATCAAATAAGCAAGCCACGGAAGGGGCCAGGAAGATGTTAGCATAGAAAATAACCCCAAAAATGCTCCAACTCATACACAAATTCAGCATCGAATTAATACCAATGACCACTTCCAAATAAACGCAAAAACAATCAGCTTTCGACGACAAGTCGAACAATAAGGAGAAGCAGTCCATACACAGCATATGATATAAAATCAAATACCAAAATCTCCAATTAAAAGAATAACCCCCCCCCACAAAAGAACCTCAGAAGCATAAAAGACAACCAGCTTTTCCAGAACGAACCAAACAGCCTAAACACCTCCTGCACAACCTCAGCCAGACCAATAAGGTTGTCAACCAACAACCAAACATAAGAACAGCCATACCAAATGATCTCAACCCCAATGCGGACCACACAACAACCACAGCTCGAAAAAGAAAAAGTAACATTGATGCTGTTCCAATAAATGACATGGAAATCAAAGCCAACATAAAAATGTAAGCTTTTCTGTCTTGAACCATATATAACTGTATTGCAATAAATAATCATATGTATATATTTATACGAATATATATATATATATATATATATATATATATATATATTGATCAACTTGTAAGTATTTAAGTAATAAAGCCTCTGATTAAAATGCAGCAGGCAACCAGACCCCAAAGTCTCCCACCAGCTAGCCACACTCAACCTTATCTTGATAGCAGGAAATAAACCAAAGCTGTCAAAAATCCTGGACCCTAAAAACCAGACATCCAAATCAATTAACCGCACGACCCAGGCCAGCAAGATTAAGTAAGCAGCCTTGTCAAATGATTCAGTAAACTGCATAGCTTGACCCACAATAGAGAACACCTCCTAATTCATAATAACCACAACACAGGTAATGGTATAAATATAAAAGTAACTTAACAGACTATTGACAGCAGCTCCCAGCACCTTATGAGCTGAGGAGGAATTTACTTTTAGGTGCAAACTCACAACATTATAAAAACTGGACCCAGACCACCTGCGCCAAAACAAAACCCGGCAAACAGTGTTGGGATGGCAGCAAGGCAGCCCCAGAAAGAGACCAGGCCTTACTACCTGATTCCAAGCAGTCTTACAGGCAACCCTCATCAAAACATGACTCCAATTTAAAAAGTTTTTAGGTATACACTGCATTAAGACCTTTCCAGGTGAATTGCTTTTTATCTTTTATATTTATAACATAGTTTACTTTTTCAATAATACGCTGAGTGTAGACATCAACATTGCATTCTATATTGTTGTATTTTGCTTGGTTTCTAGCACCCAAAATAGACCACAGAGTGAGGGCGTCAATCAGATTACCAATGTGAATCTTGCTCTTTTTCATTGTAGGCCAACGGAAGAAAAAATCTTCAATATTTCCAACAGTCCCAGCAGGGGCCAAGGAAATTTTTTTCCAGATTTCATTGCTGAAGTAGCTTTCAAAGAAGACATGATTTATGGTTTTCGATTCATTGCAACAATGGCACTTTGAAGCCAAAGTGAAGCCTAAACTTTGCATTATATTATCAACACTAATGAACTTGTTTAAAAGCCTCCAAAGAAACATGCTAATAAGATTTGGTATACAATTATGCCATATCCAAACAGGGAAGTTTGAGGCCTCAGGATTTCTACTAACGTTCCAAAGGAGAGAAAAGTTAATTTTGTTATTTGTGCAGAAGATCGAGGTAGCAGATTTAGAGGATTCAAAATTAGGCTGAAAGTCTATAATGCTGTTTATCACCTCATTTGAACACATATCTTGAAGAAGGGACATATTCCAACCACAACCTTGAGAGAATAGATCTGCCACCTTAATTTTTGGCTTTGTAATGAGAGTTTGGGTTGTGAATAAGGCCTTGTTAATAAACCAGCAGTCAAACCAAAACAAAGTTGAAGAATCAAGAGCCTCCCAAATTATAGTCTCCTCAACCGTATCTCTGAAAGTAAGCATTCGTTTCCAAATGCTCGAGTCAGTGATTTTGATTTTCACCATCACTAGGTGAGAGTTTGCATAGTATTTTGCATTCAATAATTTAGACCACATGGAGGAGGAGGTTCTAAACCTCCACCACAACTTTAGGGAGAGAGCCTTGTGGATATCCTCAAGGTTTCTTATTCCCAAACCACCTTCAGCAAAAGGTTTAGTAACTTTATTCCAAGAACACCAAATTGTTTTGCTTCCCTTTGGATGGACCCATAAAAATTTATTGAGGATTGTGAAATTTTTTTTATAACAAGGGAAGTAGGAGAGCAAACTTCAAGCCAGTAAAGAAGGATCGTATTTAGGACATGCTTGATTAGAATAAGTCTACCACCTTGAGAAAGATATTTGTTTTCCCAACCTTGGAGCCTTTTAAATATATTATCAAGAAGACCTTTATAAATCGTATGTTTGTTATGCCCTATCTGTATAGGAATGCCAAGATAATTAAAGGGTAGTTTACCTTTTTTGAATTTAAAAATATTTTCAATCTTTGAGCTTATTCTTTGGGGGTGCTTGGGGTGAACAAAGAAGCTTGATTTGCTTATGTTAATGTTAAGCCCCAATTCAGCTTCAAGGTTAGAGAGTAAGTCTGAATGTTTTTTGAGAGCATAAGAGCTGTAATTTGAGAATATAATCAAATCATCTGCATAAGCCATATGGTAGATAGACATTTTCCCCCCAAAACTGAATTGCATATTTGGGTTTTGCTGAAATAGCACGTTAATGTTTTGAGACCAAATGTTCATCGCCAAAATGAATAGAAGCGACGAGAGAGGGTCACCTTGTCTCAACCCTCTCTCGGAAGGGAAGAAATCTGTAGGGCTGCCATTAACCATAATTGAGAATCAGTTATGTTGAGTAAGACTTTTGATTTTTGAGATGAATCTATCATTGAAGCCATAGGCTTTAAGAGCACGGATGAGAAAATTCCAATTTAATTTGTCAAAAGCCTTTTCAAGGTCAAGCTTAAGGATGAGGTTTTACCCCCAGCACTTTTTTTTTAGAATGTGGAAGAGCTCCTGAGTGGCAAGGATCGTATCCTGAATGAGTCTACCAGGAACAAAAGCAATTTTATTTAGGTCTATACTTTTTGGAAGAATATTTTGAAGACATTTTGCAATTATTTTTGAAAGAATTTTGTTCATAGTGGTACATAAGCTAATCGGTCTAAAATTATTCCACCAAGTAGCTTTTTCAATTTTTGGGATAAGAGATATCATAGTATGCGTAAAAAACTTTGGAATTCTCGCCTCACAAAAAAATTCTGTTATCCTATTATAAACGTCCAATTTGATAATCTCCCAAATTTTTTTGAAAAATTCCCCAGGGAAGTCGTCCGGACCGGGGCAGGTGTTGTCCTTGAGGTTCTTTATTATATCCCAAATTTCAGCATCACTCGGTAATTGATTTAGCATGTCGTTTATGTCTGAATTAATTTGAGGTTGGGGGAAAACAATCCTACTACTACGAGAGACCGAGCTAGAGAGCTTGAAGATCTCTTGGTAATAATTAGTAGCCGAATTTTGAATTTCCTAGAGAGTAGAGAAGCAAGTACCATCCGGGGCGCTAATTTTTCCAATATGATTAATATGCCTCCTCTTCTTAACTCAATTGTGGTAAAAAGCTGTATTTCGCTCACCTTCTAGACTCCATCTAATTGAACATTTTTGTTTCCAAAAAGACTCAACGTCATTATGGCTGGAGATAAGCATAGCCTTTGCTTTATTAACGTCCGATCTATTTTGATCAGAAGGGTGGGCTTCAAAGATGGATTCAAGGTTAGTTACTAACTTTTCCTGACGAGATAAACTCGAAAAGATATTCCCTATGGAAGTTTTATTCCAAACTCCCAATGCTTTCCTAAGGGCTTTGAATTTTTCTACAAGTCTATACATACCATAGGATTGACATGGTTGCTGCCATATAGACTGGACAATTTCCGTACACTCTTCTTTTTGGAGCCAAAACATTTGGAAGCGAAAAGATTTTGGAATTTGAATTTTACTATTCTAGGAGGAAAGAATGATCAGTTTATGATCAGAGACCATGGAATTTAGGGAGGAATTTAGGTAGTTCCAAAAGGTATTACACCACATATTATTAATCAGGAAGCGGTCCAACCTAGCGAATTTCCTGCCGGCATTCCAAGTGAAAGGGGCACCCGAGTACTTGAAATCATCCAAATCACAATCAATCATTGCCGTATTAAAATCAAAGGTAGAGTTGGAATAATTCGTAGAATAACCCTTATATTCATTTGAATTCATCACTGCATTGAAATCCCCTCCCACGGCCCAAGGAGCGGAGTGAGAGGCGCAATTTTTAAGGAAGGACCATAAAGAGCCTCGTTCTGTACGAATATTATGCGCATGGACAAAAGTGATATTTAAATTGTAATTAGCGTTACAGAATCTAATATATATAGCTTGCTCACATTGAGAAATAATTTCAGCCGACCAATAGTTTGACCACATGACCCATATTTTATTAGAGATGGAAGCCACCACATTCTCAAACTTAATGGCACGACTCGTAGAAACAATTTTTTCAGCAGGCAACTTAGGTTCAACAATCGCTGCTATATTAATTTTATTATCGTATATAAGATGTTTAAATCTATTCAAAGAAGCGGTATTACCAATACCCCGAATATTCCAGCAAAGAGCATACATCGGGAGATCGAAGAAATACCCCGTGGGGACTTCTGAATGATTTTGTTTGAATATGTTATAGCAAGGGAAGAAGCTTCCATCAAATTAACTGAGTCTATGTCTGCTAAAGAAGATAAAGATTTGTACCTATTTGCTGTTGTAGTGGTAAGATTTTTATCTTTGGATGTTCTGCATGAAAAATTTTTTGCTGGACTTTTTGGGTTCTGGAATTGTCTTATCTGTGCTGTATTTTCCTCAAAAAGGGTTGAGAAGCAATTTGATAATTTAATGAACTTTCCAAACCTTCCCCCGGAGGAATCTCCAACGGCCTTTCAGCAAAAGCATATGATTCTGAACCATTAAAATTGTCGAGCTGCACAGCTTGAGGATTAATATTAGTGATTTGAGAAGCTGTTAAGTTTTTTGAATTTAAATCAATGACATCTCCAACTTGCCCATCATTTCTTGCAATATCCATTTCCATAGATGAGCCACTCATAACCCGAGGGAGTGAGAGAGGCCCATCCCCAATTTTATTTGACATCTCATTTTTATATCTTAATGCCTCAAAGTTTTGAGTTTTATCATTTTTCGGGGCCAAAGCATCATTTAAAACAATAGGCAAGCTGATCACCAATTCACACGAATTCACAATTGCCAATTCAGTTTAAGGTATCTCAGTAGAATCAACAATAACCAAATCAGTGTGCGTGCCAGCAATCTCCGATATATGCAAATTATTTTCAACCAAAGTTTCAACAGCAAGAGAAGGAGCATTCATAATTTCCAAATTAACCATATTTAAATCCCTAGCACCAATGATTTCCTCTACACAAGGCACTGCTATAGTTATGTTATCAGTAAAATTTAAAGTTGCAGAAATGTCTCTTGCCAGCACAGGATCGCAAAGGGCCGCCTGCCTAGCAGACACAGGACTGTGGCGGAATGAGCAGGAATCAGTATTATGCCCAAAAGAGCAGCATCAATTGCAAAATAAAGGTAGGTTTTCATAAATTATTTCTTGAAGATATCCTTTTTCCTTGGAGACCAGCCAAATCGAGCTCGGAGGCGGGGACTCAATGTTTAATTCTATAAGCATTCGAGAGGCAGCAACATTCCTCAATAAAGCAGTATTTTTATCTAATTGGAGTGGTTTTCCTATAGCATGCCCTATATTAAACAAAATATCTTTTGAAATAAAATGAAGCCTAAGGCCCGAAAAATTAATCCAAATGGGAGCAATAGGAACATCATGAGCAACATCCGAAAATGGATCCCACTTGCAAAATCTTAACGTGTTACCTTTTAGGTCAAACGACCCTTTTGTAAAAAGACGCGCATAATCCAAATCCGATTTAAATGTAAAGAATCTAAAGATCTAACATTAACAGGGGCAACCAGTTTCAACCCTTTAATAAAATCGTCAATCAAACCATAGTGTGGTTTAGGGCGAGCAAACTTACCAACAAGAGTTAGCAAAAGCGGTGAAGCAAGATTACATACCTCTGCGTCTGAGAAAAGAATTGTTGGAACCCCCTTAAACTGTTCAACCGGTTTAGCAGAATAATGAGAGGAATCAACCACATCCCTAAAGGATCTCACATTTACCATAGGCAGATCTGCCATTAGCTGAACAAAAAAAGATTAAAGTGAGAAACAATCTTAACAGCGAAAAGACAGAGGTTAGGAAACCTCCCCGAACCCAACCAGACCAGAGCCAAAGCCCGTCGGCCAGGTGAAGGAGAGCCAGACTAGAGAGAGACGAACACCAAAGCCTGGCCGGAGCCAGGGCCCGACGGCCAGACACGAGAAATCAGAATTGCCTCAGAATCGCCAAAGAGAAACCCTAAAATGAGAGCTGTTTATATATATATATATATATATAATTTTTTTTTTTTTTAAAGCCATCTCGGCAGAGATTTAATTTCATCAAAAGCAAAAGTACAGGACCGGGACTGGGAGGGTACAAAAAACTTAGAACCTATAAACCAGAATCCAGTCCCAAAAAACGGAGACCCAGGATATATCCTAAAAGGTCTCCCGACATAAAAAGAGAAATTGCACGCATTAAGTTTTACAACAAACCTACAATACCAAACCGTAAACACCCCCAAACGCAACAGAGAAAAGGTCCAGTGAGCCACCGTGGAATCCACTACCCCAACAACGAATCGCCTTCACAAACGAGTACCTGCAGTTTAAAAGAAGCCAACCAAACAAAGGAGCAACCTAGAGAGCGCTGCGAATAGGTAACGATCAAAATCACGCATCCAGAAAACAACAAGATACCGGGTCAACCAATCCACCAACTGCAAAACAACGACGAGCCAGGTAGCCAAAACAAAGCAAGAATAATACTGCAAAATCCAGCCCATACATAAACTCACATCAAGCCCGATAAAAATTAAAATGCCACCTTCCAAATTGCTAAGACAACAGGATATAAAGCCAAAGTCATACCCTAAAGGACATGGTGGAGCTAAAGAGGCAGCACCAATTGCACAAACCCAAATAAAAGAGTAAACTAATCCAACATTAAAATAAGACAAGCCCAGTACAGCCTACCAGACCGGATGACAGAAAACTGAAAGAGCCAATTGCACGCAAACCGGCTGGTAACCAAGGACCAAACATGCCAAAACCGGCTAGTAACCAAAGACCACTGCCAAACCCACAAGGGAAACCACCTCCGAATCGGTTGCAGCCCACAAATCAGAAACACAATTGTGCAATGAAAATTTAAAAGGAGCTCGCAAACGACAATAAACAGATTATAAAGCTTCAATAAACGAGTGTGCCTCAGCTTCAACACGTAAGTAAAAACGTTAAGATGCCTCTTATAAAGACTCTTTAACAGATTAAGCCGCAAGAGCCTAAACCATAATAAAGAATCAATAGCTTTCCAACAATTTTTAAAGGACCAAATTAATGTAAAATTAGTTAAGAACGTTTTTGGCATAATCAATATTGATATTTTTCCAGCTGAAAGCAGAATCTTTAAAAGCATTGATTGAATGAGTAACATCTTTTTTAATTGCTTTGATAATTTTTTTTGCAGAAAAAGGCGTCCGGTTGTGCTTGGCATTGTTTCTAGCAGTCCAGATTTGCCAGATAGTATGATAGTCTATAAGTTGGCCGATATGATTTTTTTTTTTTTTGATAGGCCAGTGAGTGAATATATCATTAATATCAACAGGAAAATGCCTATCATTGGTCTTAATATTTAAAGAGGACCAAACTGTTTTAATTGTCAGGTTATTGAGGAAGAGGTGGTTAATATTTTCATTGCTATTTTGAAAGCAATGACATCTAGAAGCAATATTATAACCTTTAGCTTGCAAAATATCATCAACACTGATAAATTTGTGATATAACCTCCAAAGAAAGAGACCCAGAAGGGTAGGAATGCAATTATTCCATATCCAGTAAGGAAAAACAGGGAGGTTATGCACTCTACAAACCTGCCAAAGAGAAGAAAGAAGGAGTTTACCATTGTAGCGGAAGTTGGAGTTTGCCATTTTCCGGAGCTCAAGAGTAGGAGTTCTTTTAATGATGTTTTCAAATAATTCAGGATTCAACAAAGATTGCAGCAACTCAACATTCCAATCCCTAGCAGTGTTGAGGCAATCAACTATAGTTAGCTTTTTATTTTTAATATTATGGACAGATTTGGCCAAATTTTCAGTGTTATTCCAGCAATCATACCAAAAAGAATTTGAGTTATCAATGGCATCCCAAGTTATATTTTCTTCAATAAGATCTCTATAATCAAGCATTCTAGACCAATTGGTAGAGTCAATAATTTTTGGGGTGGTTTGTGAAGGGTGGGTACGAGCACAGTACTTGACTTGAAGAATTTCAGACCAAATCGTATTGGAAGTACGAAATTTCCACCAAAGTTTAAGAGAAAAGGTATTATGAAAAGAGTTTAAACAACGAATTCCTAGGCCTCCTTCAGTGGTAGGGAAAGAGATATTATCCCAAGAGCACCATATCATTTTCCTATAGTTAGGGTGCACCCAAAGAAATTTGTTAAAAATAATTTTAAGCTTGCTTTGGATGAATTTGGTAGGGGAGGTGACTTCCTGCCAATAGAGAGGAATAGTGTTTAGGACAAATTTAATAAGAGTTAAGCGACCACCTTGGGAGAGAGAGTTTAATTCCCATCCTTGAAGTTTGTTGAAGATAGAATCAATGAGGTTGAGATAGTTTTTGTTTTTGTTATGACCTGTGGCAATGGGGATGCCCAAATACTTGAAAGGGAGTTTACCTTGATTTATTTGCAAAGTATCAGATAGCCTTTTGATCAATCTGGTAGAGGCTTTAGGGCTAACGAAAAAAAGAGATTTTTGCGTGTTAACTTTCAGTCCGGATATGCTTTCAAGATAATTAATAAGATTTTGAATTTTTCCACTGTTTTACTATTGGAATTACAGAAAATGATGATATCATCAGCATAGGCAAGGTGGGTGACCAAAAATTTTCCACGTATCAAAAAATGCATTGTGGGGTCACTTTTGAAAACCTCATTAATACAAAGGGACCAATAATTGAAGGCTGGGATGAAAAGTAAAGGAGATATTGGATCACCTTGACGAAGACCTCTTTCAGATTTGAAATAACTGCTAGCCTTGCCGTTAATGAGAACAAAAAATTAATTATATTGAATGAGGTTCTTGATTTTGGTGATGAAATTCTCATTGAAGCCATAGAACTTTAGCCTTTTTATTAAGAACTGCCAATCAATTTTATCAAAGGCTTTTTCAAGGTCATATTTTAATATGAGATTGTGGAATTTATTCTTGTTTTTTAAACTATGGAAAAGTTCTTGGGTGGCTAAGATATTATCCTAGATTTACCTACCTGGAACGAAACCAGATTGATTAGGAGCAATAAGAGAGATTAAAAGGTTCTTAAGCCTGTTTGCAAGAATTTTGGAGATGATTTTGTTTATGGTGGTGCAAAGGCTTATGGGACGGAATTGAGACCACCAAGAAGCTTTATCAGTTTTAGGAATTAAGGAAAGCATGGTGTGGGTGAAAAATTTTGGAATACGGGTTTGACAGAAAAATTCTTTAATGCCATTACAAACATCCTTTTTGATAACATCCCAAAATTTACAAAAGAATTCACACGGGAAACCATCCGAGCCCGGACAAGTGTTTTTTTTCATATTGGACACCACTTCCCAAATTTCTTCATCCATGGGCAAAGCATTTAGGACAGCATTATCTTCTTCTGATAAACAAGAAGAGTGTAAATTTGTCTCAAGGGAAAAAGATTGGGGGTGGGAGCTTGGCAAGCTTCACTAAAAAAGGAAACAACGAAATTTTGAATATATTGAGTCTCCTTAATAGGGGGTTTGTTAGAATGGATAATTTGAGATATATGATTTAATCTTCTTCTTTTATTAACCCAGTTGTGATAGAAGGAGGTATTTCTTTCCCCTTGGAGGGTCCAGTTGATGCTACATTTTTGTTTCCAAAAGATTTCTATGTCGTTGTGGAGTTGAATAAGAGAAGCTTTAGCTTTAGAGACCGCAATCCTGTTGGAATCCGATGGGTCAAGATCAAAGATGTTCTCTAAATTATTCACCTTATTTTCCAGATGAGTAGCATTTTGGAAAATGTTACCCATCACATTTTTATTCCAAATGCAAATTTCTTTTCTAAGCCTCTTAAAATTTTCAACAAGACGGATAAGACCAAAAGAACCACATTGTTCATTCCAACTAGATTGAACAAGATGAGAGAAATCTGGTCTATCAAGCCAAAAATGTTGAAACCTAAAAGATTTAGGAGTGTTATTGATTTGATTCCAAGAAGAAAGCGTAATTGGCTTATGATCCGAAACGATTGAGTTTAGCGAGGAGGCTTCAGTATTAGTAAAGAAGTTGCACCAATACTGTTGACTAGAAATCTATCGAGCCTGGTAAATTTTCTACCAGAGTTCCAAGTGAAGGGAGAGCCAGAATTCTTGAAATCTTCAAGACCACAATCAAGAATGGCGGAGTTGAAATCAAAGGAAGATTTGGAATGATCTCTCGAGTAACCTTTGTATTCAGAGTTTTTAAGGATAGCATTAAAGTCGCCTCCCACGGCCCAATGAAGGGAAGAAGAGTTACAATCTCTTAGAAAATTCCAAAGAGCTATACGATCCATTCTAAGATTACCTGCATGCACAAAAGTAATTCGGCAATTGTGATCTTTATTGAAGAAACGCATATGAATCGCTTGATAATATTGGGCAATCACCTCAGCCTCCCAAAGATTGTTCCACATAACCCAAATTCTATTCGAATCAAAACAACAAACATTTTCCAACTTACAAAAGTGACCCACAGCTCTAATAGCCTCACTTTTTAATTTGGGTTCAAAAATAGCCGCAATTGCATTTTTTTTTTCAATCACTAAATGTTTAAGTCTGTTTTTAGAAGAGGCATTACCAATGCCTCTGATGTTCCAACAAAGAATATTCATTGAGAAATAGAAGATGATCCACTTTGGATCAACTGCGTCTTTTCAAATTGCGAATCTAAGTTTTCCGCCTTATAATTATAAACTTGATCAGAAACAATAGCTTCAGAATCAGTAAGAGAAGCAAGCGATTTGTATCTATTAGAGGTAGGCATTGTATTAGAGCTAAATTGAACTTTCTTATTTTTCAAAGGTGTTTTGGGCTTGGCAAAAGTATCTATATTATCACATTTTTTTCTAGTATTCATAGCAATATTTTCAAGTAAAACATCAGAAGCTAGAATAACATCAGAAGTATTTAGCATATCTTTACCAGTATCAGCAGATGCCGAGAGACCAAAGGCCGATTGCAAAACAGAATTAGCATCATTTGAAGTAAAAGCATTATTAAGATCAACATCAGGTTTGTCAACTATGGATTTTCTAGTAGGAACAGATTGCAGCATGTCCTCTGCATCAGCACTCAAAACTTCTAACCCAGTGGCAGTGATCAAACCAGATTCAGTGTGCTGATTGACAGCAGCACCTGAACCACCAGCATTCATAACTAGGGACTTAATATTAAAAGTAGATAGATTTACAACTTGAGTAACATTCGTGTTCATGTCAATACTATATAAAAAAAGTTTAGAAGCAACCTCGTTACCCACCTCTGCAGGCAAAAAGGGAACAACTAAATCTGGAAGAACAACCACCCGGCTATCAGGAGTTTCAACATTGAGTGAAGTTGAATTTACATATATATTTTAGCTGAAACATGTAAGTTTTATTAATCTGAAATCAAACGATACATAAACAGGTTGGGTGGTTACAAACAACCTAAATCTAAAATCCAAAAGCCAACCCAAAAAAGGAGATCCCAGGGTATATCCTAAAAGGATCTCCCAAAAAGAAAAAACTTTATTTAGGACTTTTAACACATAAACCAAAACTCTTATAAGAGGAAACACATCACGAGTGTAATCAGCATCGTCCAACCAGTCACACCAAACTTTAATACGAACCTGCAAAATGATCTTTAAAGTAGTTTTACGAATATCAAAGTGAGGTGTACCTGATAACAGAGTAATGTGCCTCATATGAAGAACCCAAAAAATATCCCAAACATAAGATGTAGATCGCCACATCAAATAAGCAAGCCACGTAAAGAGCCAGAAGGATGACGGCAGCAAAATTAACAGCAAAAATATGCCAACACACACAAAAATGCAGCAGCGGATTAATACCATAGGACCACTTCCAAATAATCAAGCAACCGTGCAGCTTCCAGCCACAAGTCGAACAAAAGGAGAAACAATCCATACTCAGCATATGATATAAAAACAAATACCAATTTCTCCTATTAAATGAAAAAACTCCCCCACAGAAGAACCTCAGAAGCAAAATTGAAAGCCAGATTGTCCAAATAATTATATGTATATATTTATACGAATATAAATATATATATATATATATATATATATATATATATATATATATTGTTCAACTTGTAAGTATTTAAATAAAAATGCCTCTGACAAAACCGCATCAGGCAAACAGACCCCAAAAGCTAAAACCACCAAATAGCCACACTCAGCCATAATTTGATTGCAAGAATTAAACAAAAGATCCCAGAAATCCTGGACCCCAGAATAACCCTCCAGACATCTAAATCTATCATCCGCACATCCCAAGCCAGCATTATTAATAATAAGCATAAGCAGAATTGTCAAACGTTACAATATACTGCATCACCTGACCCAAAACAAGGAACATCCCCCAATTCACAAAAACCACATCACAGGTAATGGTATAATTAAATAAACAACTGATCAAACAATTGATAGCCGACCCCAACACCTTATGAGCTGAGGAGAAGATTACCTCCAGGTGCAAACTTGCATTAAGATAAAAGAGGGACCCAGTCCGCTAAAAGCGCCAAACAAAATCAAACAGACAGCGTTGGGATGGCAGCAAGGCAGCCCCAATAAGAGACCAGGCCTTACATCCTGATTCCAAGCAGCCTTGCGAACAACCTCCACCGAAACATCACTCCAATTTAAAAAGTTTTTTGGTATAAACTGCATTAAGTCCTTTCCAGCTAAAATACTTTTTATCATTTATATTGATAACAGAGTTCACTTTTTCAATAATAAGCTGAGTGTAAACATCAACATTGCATTTTATATTGTTTTATTTTGCTTGGTTTCTAGCACCCCAAATAGACCACAGAGTGAGAGCATCAGAAAGATTACCAATATGAATCTTGCTCTTTTTCGTTTTAGGCCAACGGATGAAAATTTCTTCAATATTTCCAACATTCCCAACCGGGGCCAAAGAAATGTTTTTCCAGATTGCTTTGCTGAAGTGGCTTTCAATGAAGACATGATTAATGGTTTCCGAATCATTGCAACAATGGCACTTAGAAGCCAAAGAGGAGCCTAAACTTTGCACTATATTATCAACACTAATGAACCTGTTTATAAGCCTCCAAAGAAACATGCTAATTAGATTTGGAATACAATTATGCCATATCCAAACAGGGAAATTTGAGGCCTCATGATTTCTACAAACGTTCCAAAGGATTGAAAGGTTTATTTTGTTATTTGTGCAGAAGACAGAGATTGTAGATTTTGAGGATTCAAAATTAGGATGAAAGTCTATAATGCTGTTTATCACCTCATTTGAACAAATTTCTTGCAAAAGGGACTTATTCCATCCACAGACTTGAGAGAAAAGATCCCCCACCTTTAATTTTGGGTATGTAATGAGAGTTTGGTTTGTGAATAGGGCCTTGTTATTAAACAAGCATTCATACCAAAATGAGATTGAAGAATCAAGAGCTTCCCAAATTATAGTCTCCTCAACCGTATCTCTGTAAGTAAGCATTCTTTTCCAAATGCTCGAGTCAGTGATTTTGTTTTTCAGCATCACTGGGTGAGAGTTGGCACAATAGTTTGCATTCAATATTTTAGACCAAAGGGAGGATGTAGTGCCCCGCCTCGTCCCCACGCGCAAAAGAATTAAGTAAAATCATATCGGCAGCGGAGCGGTGCGCCATTCGGGGAGGAATATCCCGTCTCCCCGAAATGGCTAGAAACTAAGCCCACCTGAAGGGCTGCTGACTCAACCTCAAGTAGGGTTGAGAGCTAATACTTATGATAAGAGTAGTATCACTATCCTAAGTATTAGGCAAATATATACATTGGATTTAGAATACGATAGGACTCTAATATATATATATAATATCAGCATTTCCAGTATGTTGATCACATCACAATACTAAGTATAAATAGTATAAAAATAGAGTGCAAAAGCTTAAAGAAAACATCCAGAATCATTCATCATAGAAGCTATAGAAATCGTTCATCTCAAAAAAGAAAAGAAAATACATCCAGAATTATTACAAATAGTTTACTGAAATACTGAAGTAAGACTAAGTACTGAACTGAAAATACTAAGCAAAAAGTAAAGCTGGAGGAGAGTCCACTAGTACTCCGCGGGCTCCTCCTGAAACTCCTGGGTGTCCTCCTGACCTGTCTCAATATACTGCTCAAGATCTAGCAAATTGCCAGATCCCAAAAGTACCTCGTGTTAGACAATAAGTCTAACACATCAAAATTATTCTAAATAGTTCTAATTATTTACTTAACATTTACATAACATGTATAAAACTGCAGGAAAACTATAAAATATCTGAAAATATAAAACTGTATAAAACTGTACAAAATTGAAGTAAAATAAAGTAAAACTGAACTATAACTAAATACTAAAAGTAAACCAAAAATAGTACTGAATCTAAAAATGAGTAATCATCTGTAAACTATACTTTATGTCACTGAAACTGTGCATCTGAATATGCCTCAACACGGTATGCTACTGATATGCTACCAAAATATCACTAAACTATTATGAGCAGTACGGTCCAATGTCTACATACACCCTGTTGGGAATACTATTTATTGATGACACTGATGCATTGTAACAGCCCAAACTCTTAAGCACCAAGGTATTGTCCGCTTTGGCCAAAAAGGCATCATGGTTTTGCCCTCAGAAGATATAGGTCACCCATCCTGGGAGTGCTCCCACCTGAGCACGCTTAACTTTGGAGTTCTTATTAGGAACTCCATCGTTATCTAAAAAGGCACCTCGATATTTAAGAGTTTCACTTATTACTACTTAAGTGGGTCATCACAATCTCCCCAACTTAAGTAACTGACGTCCTCGTCAGTATTCACACACAGATCCAAGAACCATCCATTGGGTAGATAGGACTAGAGGTGACCCCTACAGGCACAAGAGGTACCCACAACCATGTAGCACCTTAACCATCATGGGTTCAAGAGGCTGCTCACATGAAGTGGTACTTTGCCCTGTATGGCACTTAGCTCCTATCTGACACGCTATAGTTTGCTCTGATACCATTTGTAACAGCCTAAACTCTTAAGCACTAAGGTATTGTCCGCTTTGGCCAGAAATGCCTCACGGTTTTGCCCTCAGAAGATAGCTTCCCAGCATGTCACCCATCCTAGGAGTGCTCCCACCTGAGCATGCTTAACTTTGGAGTTCTTATCAGGAACTCCACCATTATCTGAAAAGGCGCCTTGATATTTAAGAGTTTCACTTATTACTACTTAAGTGGGTCATCACATGCATCCAAAAATTCCCCCGTCAATGTATGCAACATTCCGTAACTCATAAATCATCACTGATACTTATACATCATTCTGATTCTCATACATTATTTTGATATTCACACATCATGCTTATGCTCATGCTCATGCTTCTAAACTATATAAGATAAATCCAGAAAATACTTTAAAATCTGATAATGAATCCAAAGTCTCTATTGTGCAGAATCCTGCTAAAAGGATTCTGACTCCTAAGATTCTAACTGTGGTAATTGGTTAAAGTTGAGAGTTTACTTAAAAATTATTAGCTGGGATAATTATATACACATATTTAGCTTATTTGCAAAAAAGGTAGATTTAACCCTTAGCTTGTTTAAACTGCACTTATCAAAGCGCACTACGATAGGAGGTAGAACCCGGTCACAGTTTATATCTCAAGCTAAGCCGTTAAATGCCCTAATTACAAGTATACTTAGTGGTCTATGCAAAGTTACTTAAGATACTTAGTTTGCTTAAACTGCACTTACCGAAGCGCACTACGAGAGGAGGCAGAACCTGGTCACAGTTTATATCTCAAACTAAGGATCTTGTTCACTAATTGTAACACTCTTAGTCTTGGAAGATTTACTTTAATGGGACTGTATTTGGCTAATCCCGCAGGATAACACCTGGTCATAAGTCCACATTGGAGTGAATCAACCAATTCTGAATATTACTGAATTAATCTAGTAATATGGGTATACCCTACTATACCCAACCAACAATATGAGTTCAGAAGGTTCTATTTAATCAACAAGGATTTATCAAATATATTAATCCTTACTCTCTCTAAGTAGGTATATCCTACACAAGGCTCCAAGGATGTGATCAAAGGCTCAGTCAACATAGGTTGTTATCACAAGGATTGAGTCACAATCTAAGTATTTTAGGTGATTCCTACCATAAGGTGTCAAGTTCAACTTCTAAAGTTATGAAGGATCAACTAGGTTTCTACCTCAATAAGTTACAAAAGTCCTTCTTATCTCAATGTATCATTAGTTAAGGTCTTTAATCATTTCAATGATGAATCTTATAGCAAGACTCTTAAGACCTCACTTTTCTACTTTTTAAGGTTTACTTGTTATACTTAGGTTAAGGTGATCAGATCAGATGATTAAAATTCATTTGATCCTTTCCTATTCTATAATCACAGGATAAAGTCAAAGATCTTATTAGAGTTAGATCATTGTATAAATCATTATAACTTTATTTTCATCTTATGCTAGTTGTCTTATATAAGAGAAAATCAAAGATCTAAAGCTTGGATTCAGATGGTTCAATCACACACATTCAATGTTATCCTTGGTACTTCTAATTTGATAGTTTAAGATTAATACTCAATCAAATGCATTATTGGAATAATGTCAATTGAATTATCTTACAATAAAGTTGATTGATTAAGTGATTAAGGTTTAGATCTTAATCAAGATAAGTTAGGGTTTAACCCCTAACTTTTCTACTATAATACCAATGGTTAATTTAAAGGTCAATGACAAATCAAGATATTATTAGTGTATTATTGAAGTTAAACTTAGGTTTGGATTAAGTACCATTAACTTAATCAAGTTATTAAGATTCTTAAGTTCAAGTAAGCACATTTAAGTATTCAAATAAATATTGAAGTTCTCTAATATACATCCTAAAAGTATATAGATAGAAGGATGACACAAAAGGGTAATCAATACTAATCAAATTCTAAATTAAATTAAAGGGATTAGCATTTAATCACAAATCTAAAAGACTTAGGTTTTATGCCATTATTATTGTTAGGATATACATATTCAATTCAAGCACTTAAGACTCTATACTTAGCATTTGGCACAATACATATCTTAAGGTCCTTGTAGGTTTTGAGCACTAATTTAATTTAAACATAGAATTTTAGGCAATGCTCAATTTTAACTAAAAATTTCAAATTTTGTATAACTTAGCCCCACTAGGGTCATAGGGGTCTTAAAATATCAAAACAGATAAGTTTTGGCCATTTCAGCCAAAACTGGGCAATATTACAAAATCTGGGCAGTTTTTAAAGAATTCTGGGAAATTTTGCAAACTTGGGCGCTGGAGCACGCTATAGCGCTTTTCGCACGGCAGCGCGCGGTAGCATTTTTCGTGCTGAGGTACGCTGCTGCCCGCTGTGGCCCGCTGCAGCTCGCTATGGCGCACTGTGGCGGTCCGATTTGCAAAATCACTGTTTAATTAATTTATTTTGTCATTTCCTAAGTTCTAAAATAATTCCGCTATAGTCCGCTGCAGCGCGCCACCGCGCGCTGTAGCAACCCATTTTGCAAATCACTGTTCAATTAGTTTTATTGGTCATTTCCCTAAGTTTTCATTAAATGCCGCTGCAGCCCGCTAGCGCGCTGTAGCGGTCCATTTCACAATTATACTGTTCAATTAGTTAATTTACAGATTTCCTAAGTTTTCCTGTCCGCTGTAGCGCGCTATGGCGCGCAGCAGCGGCAGACGGTGATTTCGCCAGGCGCGAAACTCGTGAGGCCCTTTTTCGAGTTTAGTTACTCCTAATATAGAGCGTTCCATGAGTGGTACTATATATCAATGGAAATATATTTCTGATACCTTTCCATCGATACCAAAATCGACATGAACAGAGTATCCTAGCTATACTAAAAATGTAGATGAATGACAGGTATACGAAATAGACAAAAACAGAGCATATTCCTTTGAAGCTTTTAAGAGCTTTAATCGCTTTCATTTATGCATATGGACTTCCAAGGCTATATTCTAGCATAATAATAACATGTATAAGGCAAAAGGAGAGGAGCAAATGGGTACCTTAGGCCTTGCTAGAGGTGGATGAGGAAGGCTCTATCTTCTTCTACTTCTTCTTCCTCTTCTTCTTCACAAAGTGCAGCAATGGAGAAATGGAGGAAATTGAGAAAATTTCAGCAAGTGGAGAAGGAGGGCTGAGCTCTCCTTTTAAAGGAGGAGAGGGGAGGGGAGGCCTCATCATGGCTAAGGGGGCTATGGAGTAGAGCCATTATGCATGAGCATTAATGGGGCATGGCTTGAGAAAAAGAGGGGATGGCCAGCCAAATTTGTTTGGGGCTGTGAGCCACAATAATAAAAATTGGGGAAATTGCAGATAGGGGACTCAAAGATTGCTTATTTACTTATTTATTTTCCCCTAATTATTTAAAAATTTCGATTTTTGAAATGTGCTCCGAAAAATTTCAAAAATTCACCCCTAGCTAATTTGGGGGTGAGGAATTCAATGGCGAAGTCAAAATTTAATTCCGACGATTATTTAATTATCCTATTTTTCGACGCATTTAATTACATTAAAATATTCGCAAAAATTTGACAACTTCCAAATGCGTACAAAACATCACCCCTAGTTAATTTGGGGGTGATAATCGCAACGGCGAAGTCGGATTTTGATTTTGAGGTCAAAATAAATACCTCAATTTTCTAATTAATTAAATATTAAAATTATCCAAAATATTGGATTTAGCTCTGAATTGCTCTAAGCTTTTATGGTTTGGTTCTAATGACTATATAAACTTAATGGAATGGTGATTATGGTACGATTATGATAAAATCAAGCTGGGTAACAACCTTGGGTTGTTGTAGAGGAGGAGGTTCTAAACCTCCACCACAACTTTAGGGAGAGAGCCTTGTTGATTTCCTCAAGGTTTCTTATTCCCAAACCTCCTTCGGCAAAAGGTTTAGTTACCTTATTCCATGAACACCAAATTATTTTACTTCCCTTTGGATGGACCCATTAAAATTTATTGAAGATTGTGGAAATTTTCTTTATTACAAGGGAAGTAGGAGAGCAAACTTCAAGCCAGAAAAGAGGGATCACATTTATGACATGCTTGATTAAAATAAGCCTACCACCTTGAGATAGATATTTGTTTTCCCAACCTTGGAGTCTTTTGAATATATTATCAATGAGACCTTTATAAATTGCATGTTTATTATGCCCTATCTGAATAGGGATGCCAAGATAATTAAAAGGTAATTTACCTTTCTTGAACTTAAAAATATTTTCAATCTTTGAGCTTATTCTTTGGGAGTGCTTGGGGTGAACAAAATAGTTTGATTTTCTTATGTTAATGTTAAGCCCTGATTCAGCTTCAAGGTTAGAGAGTAAGTCCGAAAGCTTTTTGAGAGCATAAGAGCTACAATTTGAGAATATAATGTTTTATGATGGTTCTATTCATTATACTCTGCAACATCATTCTGCTAAGGTGTTACTAGAATAGTAAACTCAAGTCTAATTCCATTTAAATCATATAATTCCTTGAACTACTTTTCATAGTACTCAAAGCTTAGGTAATTGAGCTTCAAACATGTCTCATTCTTAACTATAGACAGCACCTCTTAGATAATGAGCCGAGCCCGTATAATATTAAGAATATTAATCGGGATTATTTTCCTTACAGAAAATTATATGATTAATCCAATTGTAGGGAAATGTGTATAGAAAAATGTAGATTAAATTAATGCAATAACTTTTGATCTACTTATCCAAACTATATGAGATTATAAGCCATTTTGTTCAGAAAGTCATGCGAAATAATAATATACAAAAATATTTCGGCTTCTAGGAAAAGATTTATTAATACTATCGAATTACTCTAGAACTTATTTATGGTGGATTAGCTTATATACTTAGCCAAATTGCATGATTTAAGTTCTATTATGCTTCTTATGCTTTGTAGAATGTATAGGCTAGGTAAATAAATTTATTGATTATTATTTTATTATTTATGCTCTAATCTTAGAAATGCATAATCAGTAAAAAAAGGGTTTATACTTAATCAAATCTTGCAAATTAAGTTTATGATTGTTCAAATGGATAAATATAACTTAATGGGCAAGTTTCATAAATTTTGGATGGTTAGATTTGTAATTAAGTACTCATACTTTTTTGCTTAATTTAAGGTTTTATTAGCCTTAATTACTTCATGTCTTGCCTAACTAAATGTTTCTTTGCTTTAATAACAGTAGCATGCATATTAGAGAGCTTAAACTCTGATTTGAACACCTTGACTTATTGATTTGGCATTAATCAACCTTAAACACTAAAGAATCTTAATAATTTCTTAAGATAATCAATATTTGATTTAAACTTAAAATTGATAATAATAATGCACAAATAACTCTTTGATTTTTTCATTTATCAATAATTAAATAATTGGTCTTAGTTTGGTCAAGTTAGGAAATTAAGTTTTAACTTGTCTAGATTAAGATCTAAATTAACCATTAAACTAAAAGTATTAAAATCTATAATAAATTCATATGATTGATCATCTGAATCTAACCTTTATATTCTTGATTTTCACTTTAAGTAAGACACTTAGCATAAACTGAATTATAAAATGAAATGGATATGTAAACTAAATCAATCACTAATAACTCATATGATTTTACTCTATAATTGTAGTATATGTTATGATAAGATAGGTTCATCTATCTAATTTATATAATTCAGCTTAATGAATTAGGAATTATAGAATTAACATGAATCTTAGAACTTATATTATAACTTGCATATTTTAGTGCTAGATCTTTAAGGTTGTGATCTAGTGTTATTAATTTAGTAATTATTAAACTTTATTATTAGATGAGCCATTGAGGTAAGAAGAGCTTATTGTCTAAATCTTGAGGTAGGAACTTTGATGCACCTTCTTAGTTTCAGATACCTAATTCTAGATCCTTGTGGTAGGATAACCTAAAGATTTAGAGTGAGATTATTTCCTTGTGATAGTATCCTAAATTGAGTGACTTCTATATCACATCCTTGAAACTCTTGTATAGGACTCACCTCAATGGAGTGTGGATTCATTAGTCTGCTCTTCCTTGGTTATTAAATAGAGTTGTTAGAATTAATAGACCTATCAGTTGGCGGCAATAGTATATGTCCATAGGATTGATTTATTTTAGTAGAAATGGAATTGGTTGATTTTCCTTGAATAGAACTGTAGAGTCTCAGTCTTATCTTATGTAATTAAACAAGTATAATTCAGTTCAAGGTAAACATTTCATGTCCAAGAGTGTTATAAGTAGATGATTGAATACTTAGTTTGAGAGAACAAACTGTGACAGAGTCATGCCCCTTATTGTTATGCATTTTGATAAGTGTAGTTAGACAGCCTAAGTACTTCAAGTTACCTTTCTTATGATACTATAAGTATACTTTTAACTAGTCTATTTAACAACTTTGTTTGAGATGATAAACTTTGACAGGGTTTTGCCTCTTATCGTCATGCATTTCGATAAGTGCAGTTAAACAAACTAAGTGTTAAACCCACATTTCTTAGAAATATACTAACTTTGTGTATACATCCTCTTCAGTTGACGAGTTTAGATATAATCTTAGCAATTCCACTCAATGGATTAGAAATAAAAGTTAGAATTCATTTAGATGAATTTTGCACAATAGAGATAAATGGAATCGTTACTTGATATTGAATTGATTTATGAATTTTGATGATTTAAAGCATATAGTCGTAAAAGCCTTGGCATATCATAAATGCAAAAGTCTTGTCAGCATTAGCAGAGTGAATGAGCTCACCTAAGGACTCTGTTAGCGGAGCGTTCGCTCACTTAAGATCAGGTTTAATTATTTATTATTCATTTCCTTAGCACCATATTTTATTTTTTATAATATATATATATCTTTCGTTTTCTTGTTTTTTGTATTTCTTTTTTGGTCTGGAGACCTTTTAGGATATACCCTGGGTCTCTGTTTTTGGGGCTGGATTCTGGTTTTTAGTCGTCTAGGTTTTTTGTATCCTCCCAGCCATAGTCTTGTTTTCCTTGCTTTTGATGGAATAAATTCCTGCCGAGATGACTTTTCATAAAAAAAATAAAATAAAATAATATATATATATATATATATATATAATTAATATATGTATATACAGTATATACATGCATATTATATATAATAAATATATGTAAATATAGTATATACATGCTCAGCTAAGCATGTGTGTGTATCTATACATATATGTATATATATAGTATATACATGCATATTGTATTTTTGGTTCGGTATGTTTGTGGTGAGGGCTTGATGAAAAACCCGATTAAAATATTCTTGGAGAATATTTAGTGGGGCCTACATTTAATTAATAAAAATTAAACTATTGTTTTATTTTTGTTTAAAAATCCCAAGCACACCAAAATATCTCATGTTTTAGGCATTATGATTGCAATATTATGAAATGCAAGAAAATAGTTTAAGTATGTATAACTTTTATCTGATGATATTTTACTTAAGAAATGAGGATTTTTGATTAGCCATAAATTAAAATGCAGTGATCCTAATCACAGGGTGATAATATCACTATTTTCTAATTCAATACAATCATGTGAAGCTTAATTATGCTTATTTATTAACGATCAGATTGATAGTGATTTGCTTTAGTAATTACAAACAGCACTTAGTTGCATGGTTCGGCATTACACCCACCACTATATCTTTAATTAATAAAGTTTCCTCCATTAAAATTAGACGAATAAATAAATAAGCATTACTAATTAGAACACCACAAAATAAATAAGCATTACTAATTAGAACACCACATCGGATTCCATTAAGTTTGGGAGCATCTTAACCACCACCCACTGATGAGGCCGAGCGAGCCATTATAATTATCCTTTCAGCATAAAAGCATAATTCTTTGTTTACTAAAACCACCCAAGAGAATCTTTAACAATCCCCACAGCATAGATTAAGCTAAAAAAGGCATTATCTCATCATTGAGGTTTAAATAAAGTCATCAGACTAATCATCGTGCATTAAAAAATAACCATATTTGTAATCATAATTAGGCTTCATAAACATGGAGCAAACCAGGTAAATGGGCAGCCACGCACTGACAACAGGCGAGCCAAAAACGACGTGGAAAGAGATGACAATCCGACAAGAAGTCAATTTTCTATATGATCTTCTCCGCTTAGAAGGCCTTTATTAATGAGGAGTGCAAGTAAATATCAACGTCCCAAACCTTTAAGCTAACTCCGAGTTAATTAATGTAGGATATGTCATGGTCCCAACCCACCGTTGATATCGAGGGAAGGTTCGTATGATGTATTATATGCTAATCCTAGACAAGCTATTAGCAATTGAGTTAGTATTCCTTTTAGGTTTTTTTCCGTTGAACAAATGTCTTGAATTTCTTATATCAGTCACAAATTTAGCCTAATCCATCCAGAAGACCATCAAGAGATCCCTCAGAAGTAAGATAAGAAGAAAATAAAAGAAAAACAAAGTTCATTGCTCTATTAACACAATTACAAGGCAATGGGCTTCGTTGAATCTTCATATGAACTTGAAAATTTCTTGAAAAAATCTAGGAGGGAAGAAAATTGGAAATTAGCCATAATTTCTTTTTTTTTGAAAGAATGTGATGGGGTTATAGCGTTAGGATTATATAAATGATTTTGATGACTTCGGGAAGGCTTTTTATTAGCGGACCAAATGATGCCGGATTGGTACGAAAGTTTAGGAGCGTTTTGTGGTGGATGTTAGAAATCTGTAGGATTTTGTTTGTATGATTTGGTGGTTGTTTGGGAAAGTTAAGGATGACGAAGTGTGATGACATCGAATTACATGCAGGTTCGTAGGATGAATGTTTGAAGGTCGAAATTGGAGCGAATTGAGCGAAACAAAATCGAGATAAAAGCTAAGAGATATATTATGTTTGTAAGCATCATATAATGAAATAAAAGAAAGATAATCCTAAGATTATCCACACCTTGAGTTATTGAAGGCTATGAACACCTTCAAAGTTTTTTTGGTTATGCACATCGAAGATGGTTTCCCTTAATTATTCACACCAAGCAAACTCTTAAGCCAAAATTTTGTATTATCGTTCAACTATTCAGAATTAGGGTTTACATGATGTATATATATATAGTAGTCATCCCCTAATTCTACCAATGGTGATAATAATGGCAATAAGGTCCCGCTATATTTTCTCGGATGAGCTTTTATATTTCCAACAAACAAAGTATCATAAAAACACAAACATAAAAAAATAAATTATATAAATATGACGGATCCATAAACGTATCTCGTCATGGCCCGATAGCCTCCATCAGACTCCTAGAATATGGCTCTTGTCACCACACGCTCTCGTGTTGGTTTTCGTACTATATCAAAATGTGAGCTTAAAATAAGAAGCAAATATGTGACAGGTGGCGCTTGAAGCGACAACATAAGATAACAAATCCAAAGACTTAACCAATAGGATATAATACCTTTCATTAGCCCTAATTTCACAACTATAGCAAATCTGATCGACCTACCAACTGTTGTTATAATTCACCTAACTGAATCTGGAGGATAAGACCTAGTAGTCGGGAAAAGAGTTAATGCGGTATAGTTACCCTCATTTGAAACATATGAAAGTATTAGTACAATCACTCATAATTTTGATATTTTTTCAGAGCTATGAATGCCATAAATTTAATTATATATAGTTCTTTGATTATGGGCTAGGAATATGCATAAACAATTGGATTGAAAAAGGTAAATTATGATACTTATTTAGAAGATCTTTGAGAGTTAATAATATATTTTGAAGTGTTACAAATTAGATGGAAGCAAAATAGGTCAAGCACTAGGTCCAGGTCAAAATTTGCTTCTTAGGCTCGCCCAGTACCTAACTCACTATTTTTTGAGAATTTTTCTTGAAAGAAAGGCGCATTGGGTCCCCAAGGATTGATGGTTTGCTATCTGCTACATGCATTGTTTTACTGATATGTTAGTCAATCTCAACATGGGATTTTGTAGCAGTGTGATTTTTAGGATTATAAAAAAGGCTAATAATATCCTTCTTTCTCTCATTTAATTAAATTCCTTCTCCGTTCACTATGAATGTTGGTCAATCTCAACAAATGATATCAGAGCCGATAGTTGTTGTTACGAGATTTGATGGAGCTTCATGTGCTTGTGCCATGGCAGAAGGAAGAAAAGCCTTACCAACTTCCATAGAAGTTGAGAGCTTTGTGTATCTAACGTTGATGCACCCAACAAAGATTAATTTCTACAAATTTGATGGCAAGGACAACTTTGGTATGTGGAGGTGAGAGATGATGGATATGTTTTGTGGCCTAAATCTTGAAAATATTCTAAGCATAAATGGGAATCTAAAAGAGGTGTCATAGAAAGTTAGGAAAATATGAAAAGAAGCTCAAGCGGATTGACCTGAATCGTTGCACCTTGGACATTAAATATGTCGTGATGATGTGGACTTCAACGGTGATGTTATAGAAAATATTAGAGAATAAAAATTTAACGAATATTGTAGATAATTGACTTCACATGAAGAGAAGGACATACATATCTTAGATGAGGGGTATTTTCATTGACAAATGCTTGAATGATTTCACTAAGTTGTTGGTAGAATAATTAAATTTTGATGTAGATGTGGAGAAAGAAGACAAGGAACCCCCGATTAAACTCGCTTCTCAATGAGTATGAAAACTTAATCATGACCCTCACCCATGGGGTAGAAGCCTTGACATATGAAGAGATGATGAAAACACTACTGATTCAAGAGTTTTAATGATGGGACAAGGAGTTCATTGGGATGAATATGGTCAAAGCACTAACTCTCCATGTGAAATATTCGAGAAGAAGAAAGATGGTATGAAGAAAGGGTGCAATAGTGGTAATAAAAGGATTGATAAATCTAGGGGTCAAGACATTAAGTGCAACCAATACGCTTTTTTTTGGAGACCAGCTATTAGAAGAAGACTTATCCTAAGATAAGAAATAATTATACTAAGATAAGAAATAAAACAAAGTAGAGCCATCAGAGTTGAAGGCTCATAAGTCATGCAAGAGCAACGAGATGCACAAGATTTAGATGTTTCACTCTCGATTATGCCCAAAAGCTTATACACAAATACTACAAGCAAGATCAAGCATACAAGTGCAACGTATCATATCTACCCAAAATGAGATTGGTTCCGTACATACAAGACACTTTATAATGATGAAATAATGATGTACAATGATAGCAACATGTATGACAACATTTAAGAGTATCATGTAAATTAAAATCACACGTACGATAATGAGGTCATTGTTCTTAAAATAGATAGCTTGAACTTTGATAAAGTCATAGCAACTTGCAAATTAATTCACATATCCTCTATGACAACATTATAATAAACCAATAAAAAATTTAGTAAACAATAGAAATTTAAAATATAGTTGTCTGCAAACATCTCAATTGACTAAATACTAAGCAATTTACTTCCAATGATGCCTATAAATTTAAAGCAAAGAATTACTAATACATGATGATATAATCGATACTAGGATTTACACATAAGCCAATATAATGCTATACAAAAACTAAAGTTATACCATTAAACAAATTAAAAAATTACACTAATATGAAATTTTCCATACATAATTTTTCACATGAAGCTTACATGCCAACAAAAAATATGATAATCTCCAACTATGGTATTCAACATGCAAATGATAAGCTAACCTTAAAATCAAAATAATTAATATACTAAATTCAAGTAAATGCAAATTAATTTTAATAACTCAAATTATAAAACTAGGATTTAGGTTAATATCGATTACCTCACAACAGATGAAATTGATTGAGAGCAAGCTCTCTTGCAATTGTCACATGCGTGGGTGCATCCAAGCACATGACAAAAGTACTGCACTAACAGACATTAAGTGAGTCTAATCTATCAATCTTAACAGCACGCATTCGCCCTGAGTCACACTTGGATTGCTAGTCCTGGGCTCCTGACTACCTAGCTTATGTTGTCGATTATAATTATAATTTAAATTGATGCGATTTTAGGATTTTTCATCTGTGATACAACTTTGTCCAAGGCATGATTAAGAATGTTGATATCTTATTGAAGAAAAGAATTCTTTTGGAAGGGAAATGTAGAAAACCAATTTGGGTGTAGCTATTTCAATTGCTTGGTCTGTTTCATATTTCACATCTCATGTTTCGCAAAGAGAGCTGAGCTTGAGAATTTTGAACTGATTGGATAAATAAAAATGGAATGACACTTAATTTGATGTTTAGAGTAGATTTGAAGCTTAAGAATGCTTTTGAAACTGTTACAAAATAGTTAGAGGTAAAACTGTTGCACAAAAGGTCAAGAACATGCTCCAAAGAAAAATTTACAATTTGGTCTGATGTGGGAGTGCTCGACTCATTTCTTTGTTGCTGTTTTTCCTAGAAGACGTGCAATTGGATGCACTATAAACGAACGATGAACTTGTATATGCGCTACTTGGCCAAAGAGTCCATTTGGGTGCTCCCAAGTGCTGAGCGAACGATACAAATTTGGGAAACACTTTAATTTAGGTTATTTGAGTCATTTGAGATTACTTTTGGCCCCAATTAAATTCCTATGTGATTTAGGGTTTCAGCCATTTTTGTTTTCCTATAGGCTTGTAATTGTTATGCTAAGAAAAAGAACTACTTCTCACCTTCATCTCCTCATTTAGCGAAATTCTTTATTTTCTTTTGTGGCCGTAGATAAATCTCATCGATCCGCATGAATACTTATGTTTATGCCATTATTTGTGTGAATATATCTGATTGCATTATTTAATGAGCACAATCTCAACAGGAGGAACTAAATTTGACCATTGATGTCTCTATAATAACGCTAATTGAAAACTTGATGTCTTTAACTATAATTGAGCAAGGTTTAACAGCCACCATGGCGTTAGTGGTACACCAATTAGTATTAAAAACTTTTATTTGAGGAATAGTCGTATACAAGAGAATGTTGAGATATATGATTGTGACTAAGTTCCATACCATAAAATTTGAAGACAGTGATATAAAAATAGTTTCGATTGCCTCCACACCAATTAGTCTTTGCTTTTGGATGGACATCATTGATGCACCAAACCTAACTTTGAAACTTTGTATTCCTCTTTTAGTTCACCCCGCATGATAAATCTACCTAAGGATACAATGTACTTCACAAACTTAATAGGGCGGCATTCCTCTCGCCTTCTCTAAGCTCGACCATTCATGCACTTCTTTTATATAAATAGGTCCAGAAGCACGAAAAAGAGTACTTCAAGCCATCCAATATCTTCCTTTTGAACTACTTCACTAACTTAGATATCACTATCAGCAAACTTAGAAGTTAGGGGACCTATAGGATTTCTTAACTAGAGTGGCATTCTCATATTTTTTCAGTTAAATTATTTATTCTAATTAATTCAAAGTAACAAAATAATAGGAATAATACATTCTCATATTCTTTCAATTCAATTATTATTACATAGCCTTGAAATTAATAAAAGTGATCTTAATAATTTAAAAGGCATAAATCATAAGAAATATGTAAGAAAAAGAGACATGGCACACTTGATTGCATTTAAGCATTTAGTATTCTATGATTCATGCATTCACGGTTGGTGTGAATATTAGGAGATATAATGATTAACTATATGATTATTTCAACATTTGCAAAAAACCTCTTCATCCAAACATAGAGATTTATGTGTAAAACCCAACCCAATGATGGGAAAAACCATGGAGTCACAACACATAGGAATTTCCACTATGTAAAATGATGAGTGCATAGTTACAAAGAGCTTAACCACCTCAAGGAAGATAGCACTTACTCTAGGATGAAGAGGGGAAGTAGCAGTCACCACATGGAGTGTCTTCTCCAACATGCATGAGCTGCCTTGCACAACATTTCTCAATTAGGGTTCCTCCTTAGAATCTCCTCCCATAACAGCCAAAGCATCACAAACTGAAATGCCAACACCTTGGAAACTCCTCCAATTTGTTCCCTTAAGTATTCAGCTGATATTTTACCTCAAATTGTTCAAAATACCCCCCAATTTACTTAGGACAAAACCCAAACCAGAGCAGAATTCCTCCAAACGGGAGCTACACTGTGCCGTAGCTCTTGGGCTTCGAGTAGCCAGATGCCTGGGCTCGCTGTAGTGCCCTGGTCACTATATGCCTACCACTGCAATGCGCTGCAGCTCCCACTTCTCGGGATGACTGTCGCTGGGGGCACGCAACGCTTGCTTTCACTACGACATGCTATAGCTCCCGCTCCTTGGGTGTGGGGGGCGCCAATGCGCGCTACGGCGTGCCACGGCGCGCAGTAGCACCTGTGCTGTTACTGAACATCGCACTTTATTCTGAATAGCCTCCAAGCCTCGCAAAATTCATCGAAGCACCATTAGCATCTTCATGATAAACAAAATGGTCTCCACAACATAACAAAGTTGCATATGAGGAAGAAGATTTGATCTTCCCTAAGGAAACAAAGAAAGAATCCTGCTCGATGAGAGAGGACCAACAATTTTAATTAGAGTTGTAGGCCTGAGAGACATAGGGTTTTATAAACCTAATTTGGAAAATAGGCCATTGGATCAAGATCGGGTGGTTACAGAGCACCCAAAACATCCAAGCTTTGATGAATCGCTGATTGAACTCTAAAACTTACGAACTTAGGACTGATTTGAGTGTCTCAACTGAGATGAATACGTACATCCAAAAATTATTGAATTTGGATAAGTATTTTATTTTTTATTAATTATTAAATATAAAACTTCAAAAATTCACTCCGGTTAATCTAGAGTTAGAAAATTGACGAAACTTGAAACAAAGCATCCTCATTAGATGTTTAATCTAAAACTACAAAAATTTCTAAGTTTTGAATTATATTATTATTATTATATATTAATTTATGAAGTTAAAACTACAAAAATTAATTTTGGACGATCCAGAATCCAAATCACGCTCAAACTTTCATAGTTGAATCCTTACATTAGGCTCTATTTAAGTGTATTTTTATTTAACTTGAATCAGGATCCTAATTTCAACTTAATACTTTTAAATTTGGAGTTAATAATTCCAATAACAACCTCAGGTTGTTATATACTCCCCCAATTAAAATTGATGTTGTCCTCGACATCCCAATTATCAGTCTAATGAGTTGAGCTTGAACATGTTATTTAACATACGAATGTCACATAGATTTGAAATTCACTTATTTTATGTCCGGGCCTTGTAATAAGTTCAAGGGTTTCAAGCATTAAAATAATACAGTGTTAAATTAATTATTTAGAAGGGTGATGTACTTTTCAATTTTAATTAATTATGTTATAAGCACTCTCTAGTTGTCTAATTGATTTAAATTTTGATTATATTATTCAATTAATAATTCTAAAAATGCACAATCTCAGGATCATCTAGCATCCTCTGATCTGCACAAATCAGATCCACAGATATGATCAGATGTTAAGACATAAATGTATCTTAACTAGATAATTCTAATATAATTACGGAGTTCAATTATTGAATTAAACACTTAGATGCATGCATACTGGTATTCAAAGCGTATTTTGCAATAAACTAAATTAACTACACCTTAAAATGTAACTATTTCTTATTCAATTTGTTTTAAGCCTAAGACACTAGATTTGATACAAGATTAAAATTTATACATTGCCTAAATTTGAGTTTACTCATTAAAATTAGGGATGGTCCTTTTATTGAGGCAAGACTATCAAACTTACTAATATCATTCTTCTAAACTCATAATTTAAAAGTTAAGTTCCTAATTCTTACCTTTCATAAGAATTTGACTTAGACTACTTAAGCTACATTCATTTTAGGATATCACCACTGATACAATTGATTATTAAATAATAACAAATAAGGTTAATAGAACCTGAATGATTGAAAACAACATAAAATTGAAGTTTGAAAACTATAAATTCAAAAAAACTAATGTTGAAATAAAATTGTTGAAAACCAAAACTTATGAATGAAATTAAAAATCAACAGTGAACTCATCAACTGTAAGTGTGATATCTCTTATATGATGGCCCGATGTCAATTTAACGAAAACTGTCCCAATATTAGATATTCACAAACAATGTGATCTTATTAAGCAATTTAAAAGAGAAGGGATACACATATGTAAAAGCCAAAGGACATTTCTCATTCATCATAATTCTATATTACAAAATAACTAATGTACACTTCTTACAATATTCATTATTTTGAAACAAAAGCTAAACTGAAACAAAAACAAAAATAAATTAAAAATAAAAAGTATCTTCTTAGATCCATCAACCACTTGAAAATCTATGATTAAAATATCTTATTCGAGTTCTCCTAGAAGTAAATGACATGTTATTGTAAGGAAAAAAATACTGAGATTCGAATTTCTAATAATTAGAGAATACTCTAAGTACCATAGTAAATAAAAAATATATATTTTTCTTTAAGTGGAAATGTGCAGAATTTAGCACATGTATTACATCCATGAAATCATACAAAAGCCTAACACATTCCAATTTAACCACTAATTCAATTTCCCTCTTCGCAATCTTTACTCCGACGCACTTAGTTTATTTCGTCATTTTAATTAAGTCATGAGTTTGGGTTCGTTAGTTAATCAATATTATCCAATAAACCTAGTTTGTTTGGTCAAAAAAAATTTTTTTAGACATCAATCAATAATTCAAAACTCTTGATGCACAGAATTAGAATTTGGTTTTCAAATTAGATTTTTGAAAGATTAAATTCTCAGATCGATCAACTCAAATATTAAATCATTAGTCGTGATCATTACTCTTAGATGAACAATTTAATGGATGGCTATATGAAAAAAAGACTGAATCATAAATAACAAAAATAAAACTACAAAATTAATTACTAAATTAAAAATAATTTACAAGTAGTAAGGAGCGAAATGGCCATAGAATAATGGCAGATTGTTGTTACTGTAATCATGTTAGAGATTCCAATTGCTCCCTTATTGACACACACACATACTAAAAACCTAAAGCAAATAAGAAATAAGCATATAAAATTATTTGTTGGGTTGCACATAAAATGTAGTCATCCATTATGATTTAGTCTTTTTTTCATGTAGTCATCCATTAAATTGTTCATTTAAGTCTTTTTATATAATTTCATGGATGTAATGCATGTGCTAAATTTAACATATTAAAATAATAATAATAATAAAATTTTTTTTTTTTGAGTATTATGGACGAAAAAAAATGTTTCTCCTAATAAAAAAGGGATGAAGAAAAATGTCTCCTCCAATGAGAAAAAACATTTCATCTCACAAGAAGAAGCATATATGACACATAAAATTTCCTAAAATGATCACCAAACAAATTCTCTTGAATACAGGTAAGATTCTCTCAAATTTTATTTATAATAATCATGAAATTTATAAAATAAAAGTTAAGTGTGGGAGTGCGATGAGCCCCATAATAAGTCTAACTAAAACATTGAAACTCTTGCTTAAATTTATATTTAGCATTAATTACAAAAGAACTAATATCTTAATTTTGTAATATTGATCTTAAACGATCAAATCAAAATAATATTAATTTAATTCTCAATCATTGATTTTAATTATTATAAAAAGCAATTTTGATTACTTACTCAAGAACAATCAAGAATTTAAGTATGGGAGCATGTTGAGCCCCATAATTATAATGATTTTATAGTTTAGAATTCATGATTTTTAGAATAATACTAATGTAATACTAATGTCATTTTTTTAGTGTGTTCTTATATCATTTCTACTTTAAAGTAAACAAATTACAAAAAGAAGAAACTTTAACTCAAACAATGAATATGTACATATAATGATTCTATTAGAAAATACTAAATTTCTTGATAAAGAAATGAAGATTAATTCAACTTTATTGACGTAGATTTGAGAAGAAGAATAACAATGCATAAACCCATGATGAACTGCATGTTTAACATCAGCTTTCACCAATTTTCTCAGATTGACTCAAAACCAAAGTAATTTAGGATTGTAACTTAGGAACAAAAAACACTATCATATCATTACTTAAATATTATCAAAAGTAGGCATACTCTAGTAACAATTCGCACACTATTCCCAGACAATGATAAAATCTCACGATCTCACCAATCTTATATTACTACAGACCACATACACTTGCATGCAAACACGGACAACATATTAGAGGTTTGTCAATGACAATGTTTATAATTTTGTCGATCTTGTCAAATGAATAACTAGCCGCTACCTGGGTTTCGATTGGAATTTCAAAGGATGATCCTAGACTCATCTCTAAGAAGATAGGCTTAAATTAATTTTGATTGTTTTTCTAAACACATTCATTTATAGTTCTTGAGAAGTCATTAAAACTTAAAGCAAATAAAAGTATTATGTATTTATCATTACATTTTATATTACTATTACCCTTCATATCCTTGAGAATCCTAAATAATGTTTAACTTTATTTAAGACTCACTCTTATAAGTGATATATCTAGTACTCATTTCATAATCCTTCATATATTCAACATTCATGTTCGGTGACAACGTATTTTGTGTAAGACTGTTCTTTATGGAAAAACTATGTTGTAAAAATACAATGATCTATGTTCAAATTGTGTTTCCAATTATTACTAATGTCACTAATATTTTCTAAGGTAATGTTTTCTAACCCATTTTTTTTCAAATGTCACTACTGTTTGCACATGTTGCTTGTATGTCAATTACTTGTGTCTCATATTCTAGTAGTTTCTATTCAAATAGAATGATTGAAGAAGATCACACACTTGTCATATATTCATGTCATTATTTCTAAATGTCATTTATCCATTATGCAATAATATTGCAAAGTTTGATAATTATAAATGTCTAATAGTTTCATATTTTGAAATTAAATTGAATAGAATTACATGGCTCTGTGTTCCTATCACCTTACCTAATAGTCCTCAATTTTACTTTGATACCAAATGTAATGACCCGATGTTCGTTTAGTTTCACTAACCCGACACCAGGTCATTGCATAGTGAATCTTTAGAAGAAAATCCCAACATTACTCAGAATTTGGTGGAGGGGTCAGACTCAGAGGTTTCACTTGCTATAATTTATATGGGATTACAAGTATATTGTTCCAGTTGAATAATGGACAAGGGTACGATGTACCACATTTGTTTGCAAAGAGACTAGATTTGTTTGTACAAGAAATAAATAGTGGAGAAGTCAATGGGGAATGACATTATATATCATATTCCATGGATTGGAAAATTTTTTATTAGGACACAAAATGAAATTGTTCAAGAATTGAAGAAAGTTAGATACATTCCCGAGATCAAAAGAATTTATTATGACTAGCATCTAACTATGAACTATTATAACCCTACAAACTAGTTTTCCCTTGACTAACGTATAACCTACATGCTAGTGGCCTTGGTTCTTATGATAGTTTGACTCAGATCCTACAGAACCTACCCTCCGGGTGGCCTCCATTTAGAATAGCGTCTCAAAACTGAACAACCCTTTGTATCCTTTGACTGTAAATGTGGCGGCACAACCCCACTGTGGTCATGTTAACTCTAAAGTTAACATGATTACAGTGAGGTGGTCACCAAATGACAAGTTCCTCACTTATGAATAGATTATGCACACATCCTAATCCATCATAATTAAAGAAATTTCCATTTACAATAGATCTTCACTAAATGATATAAGCAAGAAATCAGAATGCGGAAGCAAGAACATAACATCCATTCATCACAATATAAGGAACTAAACATCCAACTTAGAATAAGTAAAGCAACAAAATGTAGAGTTAAATATGTATTATTACAACATTTTTAGAGAATAAAAGCTGAAATGAAATAAAGCAAACACTCATCCTCACAGCAAAAGAAGTAAATAACTAAGATTTAAGATTCTTCAGCAACTTGATTCTCCTCCTGAACTTGGTCTTTAGAAGGCTCCACAATCTCGAAAAGCTCTGAGTCTACCATTGTTAGTTTAATAATGATAGATCCCCAGCCAACAAAAGAAAAATCTAATTAGACAAAATTTTTATGTACATTTTAGGCTACAATTTTCATTATGTTAATTTAGATATCACCATAAACACTACTAAGCAATAATATAGGAGAAGAAATGCATATGAAAGGAAAAGATAGCTATAAACAACAAGTTTATAACTGAAACAAAAAGGAGAAGTATGCACATACCTCCAACCACAACTGGAACAAGGTTAAGCTTAAGAAAAGTAAATACTAATAATTGAAGAAAAAATCAATCCTAAGATATGCTTATGATTAATACAAGTACATGCTAATTGACATAAAGTAAAAGAACATGTGAACGTTGTGTAACTGAAAACAAAACTAACATCCTATATATGAATAAACAGCAAGTAAATGTAGCATCCTATAAGTAAACAAAGCTAGAAAATACAATAAAGACTGTAAATAACACAGTGCTGAAATGCTGAAAAAGTAAACTAAAAATAGTAAATCCAAAATTGAAAGCTGCCATAGCTGCTCAAGCCACTCAAACTAAGAGTAAACATAATTTCACTTAGCTTGATGGGCTAAGGTAGAAGCTCTGAACTGAAAGTGCCAACACTCTTAGCTTGCTAGGCTAAGGCAGGAACACTGAACTACAAAGTACAAACTTACTTAGCCTGATAGGCTAAGACAAAAACATTGAGTAGAAGTGTACTTAAACTAGTACCGCCATATCAAATCTTGGCTAATCAGTCAGTGGGGCAAGAATCTATTATGGCTCATCTTAGACTGCCATCTATATATGACATAGACTATCAGACTAACAACGAGGTCTAGCCGATCCCGGACAGGGTAAAGAGAAGAGGCATACTACTTAAGCTACACTCTACTAAAAATATGAGAAAAGTGCAAATGCTACTCATGCAATTCAAAGTTAACATGTGATACTCTTTAAATATCCTATGTACACTACATATGTCCAAGGTAATAAGCACAATTTCAAGGTAAGCAAAGCATCAAATATCAAAGTGAGCAAGAGACTCTTCTCGGACACAGGTGATATCCATTATCATCTAATTTATTAGTTCTATCTACTCTAAGTTACACAAGTTCAGGATCTCCGATTCCTACTATCGAGTGTAACTTAGATTCACATCCTTATAGTCATGAAAATAATTAGGATTAGCTAGGTCCTAATTATAAATAAATTAATGTCGAATATATAAATTAAATGATAAATCAATCAACTTATTTTAATAATTTAAACAAATCCAAACCATCTTGATTAGCCAAATCAAGATGAAAGGATTAAAAATCAAACTCTAAATATTGGGGTTTAATTACTTAATCCAAAAGGTGATTCTAAGGACTAGGTTTTAATACCCAAACTCACAAATTAAGATTAAGGCAAATCCTATTAAGTGAAGTCATACTTAATAGGATGGATCTATATTCTTAAATCTAAAGTAAAAAGATCAAATAATTATAAATAAACTATGAAAATCTATAAACTATCAAAACCAAGGCTTCACCTATTGAGTAACCCAATTTACTCAATAGATGAAATCTAACTTAAGAACTAATCCTAATTCCTAAGGAAATAAGCTCTTAAATACTAAGATGAATTCTCAGACACACAAGCTAACTGATATTATAAGATAGATTAAGGAAAAGAAATAAGAAGTTTAAGGAAGGGGTATGATGTGAGATTTATCTCACATCATACAATCAAAGATTGCTTAAAATTCTCCTAAGTAAAGAAAAATTAATGATTTTTATAAAGACTTAATTAATAACTTAAATTTATGAAATTTTACTCTAAATTACTTTTCTTACTGATTTTAACTATTCTAATATAAAATTAGGGTCTAAAAGCAATTAACCCTAAAATTAGGCAAAATGACCATTTTGCCCCTTTTGGGGTTTAAAAATCTACTTTTTGACTAAAAGCTCTAAATTAGAAACTTTTAATGGTTAATGATTACTTACTATATAATATGAATTTAGACAGTAAGTACATTAATTTTGGATAATTATTAAGTCTTATGAGATCAAATTAAAGAATTTGATTCATAGGGTCAATTTAGTAATTTTACTTAATAAATTCTTAATTTTCAGTCAGTTTATTATAGCTTGCTGTCTAATGTTTCCATGGAACCTAAAATCACTAAATTCTGATAAGTATTAGCTAAGTTATAGCCAATACAAGAATTAGGGCTAATTAAGGAAATTAGAATTTCTTAATTAGGGTAAAAAACTTAACATTTCCAAATTAAGTCCAAATTTAGTAAACTTAGTGGCTATAGCTTTCTTATATTCCATTGATTACTTAAATTGGAAGTAGACCCAAATTAGATCTCATTTGATTAAGTTATGGCATAATTAGGATTTAGGTGATTAGTGAATGATTAGTGAAATTAATCACAGAATCCCTAAACCAACCACACAATTAGGTTCTACTCTACTCTATGAGTAATTAAAAACTGAAATACTCAATTTGGATCATTAATTATGCTAATATTCACTAATTAAGTTTTAAGGTGATTAGAGTTAATTAAGAGATCTAACCATTGGATCTAAAATACTTTTGTAGTTTACTATTAATTCGGTCTTCTTGGTCAAAATGGTATATTGGAAGACCTAATTTGGAGCTCAATTGACCAAGTTATGGTCAATTGAAGATCTAGGATTAATTAGGGTAATTAGGGATAGGTCCTAAAAATGCTGGTTTTAATCAACCTGTTGTTTCAGGTTTAATTTCTAGAAATTTAATTATTGCTGATGTGTCAGCTGATGCTGAGCAGGAAGTCATTTATGTTGTGACCCTTGATGGAAACAATCTTTTAGCTGATGAATCTGAATTACAAATTAACCCTGCTAATTTTAACTCTGCTAGTAATTTAATCTCTGCTATTTCTGACATGCAATATGAGGTGGTTCATTCAGCCACTTTCGACCCTAGAAAAGGTAAGATTATTTCCACTGCTGGTTTTCAAATTGATATGGGTGAATTAAAGAATTACGAAAATTTTAATCCATTTGCTAAACCTAAAACATCGCTAAAAAACAAAAAGTTCAATTTAGCTCGAATACAATGCCAACTTTGAACAGATATAAATCGCTTGCTGTAATTACGGACTCTGAGGCTACTGAACTTAATCAAAAATCTAGCTCTAAGGCCGAAAAATTAAATTCAGATGATAATACGTCCCAGTTGGTCCCAGGTGGATCACCTTCCGTCCCTAGATGAATATGTTATGCTGGAACATCAGAGGTATCGGTAATGCCTCCTCTAAAAATATAGTTAAAAATTTAGTGTTTGAAAAAAAAAATTCGATTGCTGCGATTTTTGAACCCAAACTAAAAAGTGATGCTATCCAGGCTGTGGGCCATTTCTGCAGGCTGGAAAATGTTTGTTGTTCTGACTCGAATAGAATTTGGGTTTTGTGGAACAATCTTTGGAAAGCTGAGGTGATTGCGCAATGCCACCAAGCTATTCATATGCGTTTCTATAACAAGGATCACAATTGTCTCATAACTTTCGTGCACGCAAATAATCTTCATTTAGATCGTATAGCTCTTTGGAATTTCTTGAAGGATTGCAGCTCCTCTTCTCTCCCTTGGGCTGTGGGAGGAGATTTTAACGCTATCCTTAAAAATTCTGAATATAAAGGTAATACGAGGGACCATGCCAAATCTTCCTTTAACTTCAATTCTGCCATTCTTGATTATGGACTTGAAGATTTCAAGTACACTGGTTCTCCCTTTACTTGGAACTCTGGTAGAAAATTTGCTAGGCTTGATAGATTCCTCATCAACAATCTGTGGTGCAACTCCTTTTCTAATTACGAAGCCTCCTCTTTAAACTCCACTGTGTCTGATCATAAACCAATCACTCTGTCCTCTTGGAACCAATCTACTAACATCCCCAAATCTTTTAGGTTCTAACTTTTTTGGCTAGATAGACCGGATTTTTCTCATCTGGTTCACTTTATTTGGAATGAACAATGTGGTTCTTTTGGCCTTATCCGCCTTGTTGAAAATTTTAAGAAGCTTAGGAAAGAGATTTGCAGCTCGAACAAAAATGGGGTTGGCAATATTCTTATAATACCTCCCACTTGGAAAATAAGGTAAATAATCTAGAAAACATCTTTAATTTGGATCCCTCTGACGCAAATAGGATCGAAGTTTCTAAAGCTAAGGCCTCTCTTATTCAAGCCACAACAATATTGAAACCTTTTGGAAACAAAAATGCAGCATCAGCTGGACTCTTCAAGGGGAAAAAAACACCTCCTTCTATCATAACTGGGTCAATAAAAGAAGAATCATAAACCACATCTCTGAAATTAATACCCCTAACAAGCCTCCAATTAAGGAAGTTGAAGATATTCAAAACTCTGTTGTCTCCTTCTTCCTTGAAGCTTGCCAAAAAACTATACCCAACTCTTCTCCGTTAGAGACAAATTTACTCTCTTCCCAATTGTCGGAAGAGGACAATTTTGTCTTAAATGCTTTACCTTCTATGGAAGAAATATGGCAGATTGTGTCCAATTTAAAAAAGAATACTTGTCCTGGTTCTGATGGTTTCCCTTGTGAATTTTTTTGCAAATTTTGGAATGTTATCAAAATAGACGTGTGTAATGGTATCCAAGAATTTTTCTGCGAAGCCCGTATCCCGAAATTTTTCACCCACACCATGATATCCTTAATCCCTAAAACTAATAAAGCCTCTTGGTGGTCCCATTTCCATCCTATAAGCCTTTGCACCACTATAAACAAAATCATCTCCAAAATTCTGGCTAATAGGATTCAAAAACTTCTTCACTCCCTTATCGCTCCCAATTAATCTGGTTTCATCCCAGGTAGACAGATTCAGGATAATATTTTGGCCACTCAAGAACTTATTCACAGTTTAAAAAACAAAAAGAAAGACCACAACCTCATATTATAATTCGACCTTGAAAAAGCATTCGATAAAATGGATTGGCAATTCCTCATCAAAATGCTTAAGTTTTATGGATTCAACGAAAGTTTCATCATCAAAATTAAAAATCTCATCAAATATAACTACTTCTCTGTTCTCATTAATGTCAAGGCCAATGGTTTTTTAAATCTGAGAGAGGTCTTCATCAAGGAGACCCTATATCTCCTTTACTTTTCATCCTTGCTTTTAATTATTGGTCCCTTTGCATTAATACTATTTTCAAAAGTGATCGTTCCATGCAATTTATGGTTAGAGGAGAATTCTTGGTCACCCACCTTGCCTATGCTGATGATATCATCATTTTCTATAATTCAAATATCAAGACGGTGGAGAAAGCTAAAAATCTTATCAGCTACTTGGAAAACCTTTCCGGGCTTAATGTTAACAACCAAAAATCTCAATTTTTTGTTAGTTCCAAAGCCTCCACTAGATTGATTAATAGGCTTTCTAACTCTCTGAAAATCAATCAAGGCAAGCTCCCATTTAAGTATTTGGGCATTTCCATTGCCACTGGTCACAACAAAAACAGCAACTACAACAACCTTATCGATTCTATCTTCAATAAGCTCCAAGGTTGGGGAACTAAACTCTTTATCTCAAGGTGGCCATCTAATTCTTCTTAAATTCATCCTAAACATCATTCCTCTCTACTGGTTGGAAGTCTCCTCCCCAACTAAAATTATCTTTAACAAGCTAAAAAGCACTTTCAATAAATTCCTCTGGGTTCATCCTAAAAGCAGTAAGATGATCTGGTGCTCTTGGGACTGTCTTACTTTCCCCACAAGTGAAGGCGGCCTTGGAATTCGTTGTTTAAACTCATTACACAAAGCCTTTTCTCTCAAACTTTGGTGGAAATTCAGAACCTCAAACTCGATTTGGTCTGAAATTCTGCTTGCCAAGTATTGTGCTCGTACCCATCCTTCTCAAACAACCCAGAAGATTACTGACTCTATCACTTGGAATAGAATGCTTAATTATAGAGAGTTAATCAAAGAAAATATATCTTGGGATGCTATTGATACCTCCACTTCTTTTTGGTATGATTGCTGGAACAACATTGAAACCTTGGCCAAATCTGCCCAATTCATAAAAAACTAAAAATTAACTATTGTTGATTGTCTTCATAATACTAAAGATTGGAATGTCGAGCTCCTTCAGAAGTTGCTGTCCCCTGAAATTGTGGAAAACATAACTAAAAGAACCCCTAATTTGGAGCATTTGAAAGTGGCAAACTCTATCTTCTGCTATAATGGGAAACTTAAATTAACTCCTCTTTGGCAGGTTTGTAGAACTCACAAGCTTCCTGATTTCCCTTGCTGGATTTGGAGTAATTGTATCCCAACTTTGATCAGCCTCTTTCTTTGGAGACTCTACTATAAATTTATCAGTGTTGATGATACCTTACAATCCAAAGGCTATCACCTTGCTTCAAGATGTCACTACTGCCATAATAACACTAAAAATATTAATCACTTATTCCTTAATAACTTGTCAAGCAAAACAGTTTGGTCTACCATGAGTATCATTCCTGATGATTTGCATAATCCTGCTGAAATAAAAGAACTATTTAATCGCTGGCCTACTAAAAAAAAAAGATCCACATAGGCCAATTAATTGACTGTCACGTTCTTTGGCAAATATGGACTGCTAGAAACAACGCCAAGCACAACATGACACCCTTTAATGTTGCTAAAATTGTCATTGCAATTAAAAAAGAGGTCCTTAAGTCCATAAATGTTTTTAAAGAATCTTCTTTCAGCTAGGATAATACTAGCATTGATTATGTTAATCATATGTTGCATTAACAGTGTCCTGTTTTGGTGGTTTAACGTCTTTTCTTATTTTGCTGCTATGATGAGGTCTAATATCACTTGCATAAATGTGAAGCTGAAGGCTAGTTGGTGGTACAGGGAGGTCTATGATTGGCATTTTACTGCTTCGCTGAATGCTCTGGAATTTATCTTGTATAAGTTTCATTTTAAAATGTTTTTCGATTACAAACTGCTGCACATTCCCTTTAAAATCTTGTATAACCTGAATCTCATTAAGAATAATGATTTTGCTTTGTCTCGGTATTATATGGCTTACTGGATTCCTGAGCTGCATCCCATGTGGAACTGGACCATGTGGGGTTGTTTGTCATGGGTTTTTAACACAAGAGAGGATAGTTATTATGTCCCGGCTGCTTGCAGGAATTGGAGTATTTTGCTGATCCATTGTTTTGGTCACTCGTTCTGGACCAGTTTCAATTTCACGTTAAGTCTTTTTGCTTGTGATTGCCTGGTGCCTGATTGCCTGGTTTGTGGATCATATTATGGTTCAGTTTGGTTTGCCTCTTTGGATTCAGGATGATCCTCGTTCCTCGTCCCTTGTGATTGCCTGGTGCCTTGTAATTTCGTCTGGGTGGCTGTTGCCTTGGACTTGGATGCCTTGTTTAGGTTATGCCTGTTGCGGGGTTTGCTTTCAGTTTTCTCCTTTGCTGTGCGGTGGATTCACCGGCTGCTTTGGGGGTTTTTTTTCCTTTGGTATGTTGGTTTTGCTAATAACTTCTGTAGCGCATGGTCGTCCCTCTTGTGCAGGTTCAATCATCCCCTTGGCATGGACTCAAGGTATCTTCTTCATTACTACTGGTCAATTTTGTTGCGTACGCTTCTTGCAGGTATTTCGACCTGGGCTTTTTGAGAAATTCAAATTGGCTGTTGATCCTGCTGCATCTGCCATACCAAGCTCATCATTTTTAATGTATTTTTGCTTCCGGATGGACCTTTTAGGATACACCCTAGGTCCATCCCTTTTGGGGTTAGTTTTTGGTCTTTTAGCTCTAGGATTTTTTGTAACCTCCCAACCCTACTATGCAATCCAATTTTTATTATAAATAAAATATGCAGGTTTCCCTTAATATATATATATATATATATAGTATTTAAATGATTCTTTAATAATTTTCTTTATCAAAATTAATTAACTAAATGCATCCCAAAAATCCAACGACTTAACAATGCATTCAAAATATCACCCTTAATTAATTTGGGGGCGTTGAACACAACGGCGAAGTCAGATTTTAGTTTCGACAAGTATTTAATTATTCGAATTTTCAGGGTATTTAAATATTATTAAAATATTCGCCAAAATTCCAACTACTTCCAAATGCATTCAAAATATCAGCCCTAGCTAATTTGGGGGTTGTGAACGCAATGGCGAAGTCAAATTTTTTATTTGAGGTCAAATTAAATACTTCAATTTCTAAGATTTTTGGAAATTCCCAAAATTAGAATTTGATCCATTTGACTCTTGATTTGGTCTAGATCTTTGAGGTGAGCTTCTAATGACTTAATTAAGGTACTATAACCATAATTAGGACTTGGATTAGTCTTAAATGACTTAAGTAACAACTTGGATTATTATAGTAAACTTTGAAACTTGAAAGAAAATTGCACACTCGGAGGCTAAAGGCTATAGGGTGGTGATTATAGCATATGATTTGAAGACCATGAAGTATGATGTGACTTATTTGCGATTCAGGTAACAAAATGTAAAAACCCACTATCAAGTTAGCTGAATTAAAATAGCATTATTGTGTTAACTATCTGATAACAAGATCTTGTTGAGAATATTAAGTATAGTAGTACAGAAAATAAAAATATCCAGATATTTTCTACATTTATCCATTCATATTCATTACAATAATTAAAATAAATGAGAAAAAAATATTTTTATTACATTCATTTTAATGCATGGCTAAAAAAAAAAAAAAACTTATCTCGCACTTTGTATACTTTAAGTTTATCTGAAATATACTCATAATATGCCATATGTACATATATGACATGGTAGAGCCAAAAAAAGAAAAAATTTGCTAGACTTTTAAACTTTAAGTACACATTAATCTACATAAATTGTTAGCATTTTAGGATATTATTACTACATAACTGAAAAGTAAAATCATAGAAGATGCGATATAAATCTGCAAGACTAAAATTGAATAAATTTGAATTTAAATAATTAATAAACTAAATTAAAATATATCAAAATTCATACTTAAAATCGGACAATCAAATAAGCTCTAAAAAATCTCAAAATCTTTCCCCTAGCTAATTCGAGGGTGAGGAATGCAATGACAAAGTTGGATTTTAATTTCAACTACAATTTAATTATTCTTATTTACGGGGTATTTCAAATATATTAAAATATTCGGGGGAAATTTGTCGACTTCCAAACACCTCCAAAACATCACCTTTAGCTAATTTGAGAGTGATGAGCGCAATGGTAAAGTTAGATTTTTGATCTGAGATCAAATTAATAAGCTAATTTTCTTGATTATCTGAATTTTTTAGAATTAATGTTTTATCCGATTGACTCCTAATTGGGACCTAAACATCAGGGCATACTCCTAATGACTTATTAAAACTATTGAAATGAAGATTAAGACTTGGATTAGTTCCGATTGGTCAGGGTAATAATCTTAGGTTGTTACACTAAAGCTATGCGAGCTGTACGTGCATTTGCTCACTGGTCCTCATGCGCCTGCCACCTCCCCTGTGTCGGTCCCTCTAGCAGCCTGCATGTACGCTGGCATTGACCCTCATGACCTCCCTCTCTAACAAACTCCATAACCTCTTAAATTTTATATTCAATGTTGTAAGCATTTTTCTTCTTCTTCTGTTTCTTCTTCCCCCATCTACACTCGAGCTCGGTGACTCCCATCCTCTAGCTGCTGAACTAGGCAAAGTTTCCCTTGGTTGACCATCTGGTGATCCTTTCTCATGGGCAGTAATAGCTAGAACCAGCTAAAGTCGATCTGTATGGTGATTTTGGCTCAAGGCTGCCTGCATGTGCGTCTAGAGCTCCTTGGCAGAATCGGTGAGCTGTGATCCAAGGTACTCCCTTCTGAGTACTTTTGGAGCTAATTAATTTTTTTGAATGCCATAATTGCTATCTGTAACAACCTTAGTTAGTTATTTAGCCTAATTTTAGCTTGATCACATCCAAATTATTATTCTATTAAGTCCAACTACTTATTAGAGCTAAGCCTTAAAATTTTGGAGAAATTCGGAGCTCAATCATATTTTTGGAATATTTAATAATAACTATAAAATTAAGATATTTAATTTGGCATCAAAATCATAATCTGACTTTGTGAATACAATTGTCATCCCCAAATTAGCTTGGGGTGATATTTTGAAATATTTAGAAGTTGTTAGATTTTCATGAATATTTTAATGTATTTAAATACCCCAGAAAAATAGAACAATTAAATAACTGTCAGAATTAAAATCCTACTTCGTCATTGAGTTCCTCACCCCCAAATTAGCTAGGGGTGAATTTTTAGGATTTTTCGGAGCTCGTATATAAAATCTGATTTTTAGAGAATTAATTAATTAATTTAATTTAATTAAAATCCATTTTTATAATTTTTTCTTTCTCTAGCTGGACCCCACCTCCCTGTTGTGTTCCGCCCTTCCCTTCTTCTCCTACACATGGAAACCATGCCCTTACCTCTCCATTTTCTACCCACCTCTCTCCCATGCTGTGATGGGATGAGTCAAGCTCACCACTGCACGCAGAACTGCCTAATTTTGCCCAAATTGCATTTTTTTTTATTTTAATGACTATAGGACCTTATGGGGCCAAAATATATCAAAATTGATATGTGATTTGTAAAATACATGCTTAGGATGCTTACTTTGATTATTGTTGCTTCTCACACATTGTGTTTGAGCCTTTTCCTTGGACATATTGGTGGGACATAGAATATTTAATGAGTATCTTATGTTAGATTTGAAATTGTATAAACATGATTTAACTTCATTCAGTTCTCAGTATAGTAGAGTGTGTTCTAACTTAGTCTGCCTCTTTAGTTTAGTTCTTTGGTTATAAATTAGACTCAAATCTAGCTCTGTGCTTGACTAGGGCGATACATGTCTAAGTTTAAAAGCTTAACTCGAACCTAGCTCTGCGGATGCCTAGGGGGATACATGTTGAACTTTATATACAGTAGCCCTGTTTTGGCTCATTTTATGTTATGACAGTACTAATTTAGTCATACTTTTACTTTCAATTCAATTTTAGTTCAGTGGCTTGTTTAGCCATCTATTTTATTTGTATTTTTATTATTTTCTGCACGCTTTTGCAGTTTATTTCAGTTCAGTACTTTCAGTTCAGCATTTTATTCAATATTTGCATATTTTGGATGCTAGTTTTATTTCAGTTTTCTTATGTTTCAGTTCAAATTTATTACAGCTTCTGGTTGAAGTATGTTACTTTACATATATTGCTTTGATTAGTTATAAATGATAATTTATAGCTATCATATTTATTGTGGCTTGTTGCACCTTAATTATTTGCATGCTTAGTAAAATATGTGATATATTGAATATTTAGTCTCATTTAATCAACCTAAAATGTACTTAGATAATTTGTCTAATTGTAAGTTTTCTCTTTCTTGGATGGGGCCCTAGCATTGTGATACCGACAATATTAGATTCAGAGTTATTTGTTGAGATTCCTACTGGAGAGGGGCTTGGCTAAGAGGAAGACATTCCTGTTGTTTAGCATAGCTAGTTAGCTTTATTTTCAATTATAAGGATGAGTGTTCCTTTTCTTTTAAATTCATATTATAGGTGTATTTACTTTCTACACTATTATATTGAGTTGAGCTATTATTTTACTTTCCTTACTATGCTCTAATGTGGATGTTATACTCTTTTTTGCTTCCGCTACTTTGATATTTTGATGCTGGACCTCCAGTTTCAGGTGGCAAGTCTTTCAGCAAAGGCGGGTTGTCGACTATAGATGGAGGATTGTCACAGTTGGAGACGGTATTCACAGTAATTATGTTAATCTCCGTATTAGCATGACCGCGGAGGGTACGGAGCCCCACGCTATTCTTAATTGTTTGAATGCCAAAGATGTCATAATTGTTTGGGTTCCACATCAGCGGATGTGAACAACATTTTTGTTTTGTTTGTTTAATGTATGTAAAACTAAAAGAAATGCCTAATTGATGAAACTAATGTAATTGCATATTAACTTCTAACAATGTTTTGTTTTACCTTAAATAAAAATTTTCTTTAATTATAAAAGGGTAATATCATAAAATAAAAAGTATTGGCTAAATTTATATGGAATTATTATCTTTAATTAAACTATTAAAATTAAGTTTATTAAGATTAAGTTTAATTTTAAGTAGTTTATTTAAAATTAAATTACAGTACAACTATCAAACAAATTAATGTATAAGAACTTCAAAAACCCCAACATACATTAAAGATAGAACATCAAACATAAAATTATTACAATTTCAACACCTGATGTAAAACCCATATGCAAAGAAGTACGGCATCTGCCTAGCGCACATTAAAGACGGAAAATCTAACAAATAATTATTCAAACTTCATAAACACACAATATTACTAATATATGCGATTTAAAAAAGAACACGAAGCAGTGATTAAAATGGGACAGTTAAAACAGATGATATGTAGTCCTTTAAATTTGCTGAATTAGTGAATCGATCCATAATATCATATGATATTTCCATGATACGTGTTTGGTTGATGACTCTCTCTAATAAAGTCTTCGAAATGATACTATTGAGAATGAGATACTCATGGTTTAAACTTTTCCATTCATTTTCTACAACTTTCTTAAGTCCTGCATAAGCTTCATTGATTCCACAATTATGTTCTTTCATGTAGCACTGAACTGTAGAAGCCACATGGATTCTCTTTTGCTCTAACTGCGTAATTAAAACTATTGCATTTGAGCAATTCATCATTAATTTTATAATATTGCAAGTGTGTAAGAGATTTGTTTCAAAAAGATTCTTCAAATATAGAAAAAATTTCATTAGAATTATAAATAAAAATTTAGATTTCTTACTGTCTAAAATAATACAATATCTATAGTGATAAACACATTATCAAAATGTTTAAATTTTTATATGATAATAAAATCATCCAATTTCAAACAAGGAACTACATATATCTATATATATATATACACACTTTCTCATTAAAAAAAAAATACACTTTCTCATAATTAATAGGAAAATTAGAGTTACCTCATTGGAAACTATGTCATCCTTTATTCGCATTATCACGCAAGAATGGTACATAAATTTAGGAAAAGCAGCAATCCATTGAAGTACTTCCTTTGTAGCTAAATCACCCATTGCAATAAAGGCTGCACAACACATTAAAGTGCTGGAAGAAGAAAGTGTTGACACTTGAAGATGCTCTATTAATCCCGCAGTGTATTCTTCATCCCTCCATTTTATTTCAGCAACATAAGCCTTTGCTGATTCTTGAAACTAAATCACAATCGTTATCTTACTGTAATGACTAAATTACTTAACTAATTAAAATTCTAATACCAAAATTCTTTATTTGAAATTCAATGAGACATAAAAATTGTTTTGTTAAAATAAATTTAGTTGCGAAACCAATAAAAAAAAAACTAAGTATTATATATACTTTTATGAAATCATAGTAGAGTGCAAACTATGTGGTATGTGGAATTTAAACCTCTAATTTGCCAAGGATTTATACTCACAAGCTCAACCACTAAACCACAATACCATTTATAAAAATAGATAGAGATATATTATTGAATTTTGTTGTAAGGAAACGTTTGGATGAGTAAAACTGACTAGAAAATATAGATATGTTTCATTCATCATATGCCATTCATAAAAATAGATAGAAAACATTTTTAAATGAAGAAAAAGTTTTTAATAATAGCAAAGTTGCCAAAAATTATCTTAAATAGATGTTAATACTAAATGGTATTATAGATCATACTATTATCTTGAGGTAGTCTTCTCGATGAAAATAACCACAAGCATTTAATTTACTTTAGAGTTCTTGTAAAAAATCATCGATGATATTAGAAAATTGTTTCATGCAATCTGGTAGTTGTTCTGGTGCTTTGGCACCCCTCCTACAAAATAAGAATAAATAGGATTTTTAGTTCAATATTCAGCTTTTAAGTAAAATTAATTCTATTTCTTTGCTACAAAAAAGCATTTAAAAATAAGAGAATCTAGCTGTATCAACAATGCAAACCTTAACATGGTGTCAATAAGGAGCATGACCTCACTTAAACTTCCAAAATTATCTATTAAATCATCTGTGATAGTCAATATAGCTGTTAATTTTGCAAAAATGATTCTTGCTACTGAGTACTGGGGTTCATACAGCGTTGCGAGACTCCAAAAGTATGATTCCACTAACCGATCTCGCGAAAAACTAAAATTTTTGGTGGCCTCAATTCCTTACCACCATCTACAAATATTTTAAGCAGAACTAAATTCAATAATAAATATTTTGTGAATTCTAAGGCACTCAATAATAAATGTTTGTAACAAATAAAAAGAAGATAGAATTCATTCTAATTTGCTTTGAAATAAGAAAATTATGAATCTAAGACTTTTTGATAACTTTCACTTTCCTATAGAAAACTATTTTCAGCCAAATCTATAAAATAGTTCAACTTTTCAAAAAAAAAATTGGAGCATTTTGATAGCATGTTTTTGCATATTTTACATTAAAAATTAAGATTTTCTTATATTTGATTTAGGAAAAATTTATAATTTCTAATCTTTCAAATTTCTATAATATACAATATTTATCAAAACTCAAATTTTTTATATTTAATTTCAACCATTAATATTAGTGAGAACCAATGAAGCCTGATTATATTAGCAAGAATATAGATGAAAACTTACATTGAGAGATTTTTGACCTCCTCGTAGTGAAGTAATTGAAGAAGATTGAAATCCAATTTTGCAAGCTCTAGAATTATGTCATTCCTATGCTCTTTATCTTGCTCATAAATTGTTATATAATACTTTGCTTCCAACCTTGGGATTCTCCTATACAGCGGAAATTGCAAGGCATGCGACACTAGCTCCTTTAACATTAAGTTTGAGCCAATTTGTTGCTCCCAATCTGTCTGTATTCGTAGAAGATGGTGCTTTGTGAAGTCGAGTGCTTCATCTAATATGTTGTCTGCATGTGTCCTCAAAAAACAAGCTTCATATAAGCTGAGCAGACCTCGAATATCCTCAGCCTAAATGCTCTTGAAGTTCCCTTTATGATCTTTGTGTGAATAAAAAGCATCTAATTTTCGCATTATTTGAAAGAAAAAGTCATTCAGATGCTTTAGTACAAAATATTTCACATTCAAAAAATAAATTGTTCTTTCTAGTGTGTGGATAAAAGTGTGAAAGAGAATCATAGTTTATTAATATTAATCAAAGATATCAAGGCTACCTGATGAAACAAAATAGCCATGCTGCCTCAATAGTCTAAATTTCAGAGCTTCGCCATGCAAACCCATCTCTTCATTTTTGCCAAGATTATAATAATCCGTATAATGAAGCATTAATTCTCTCAGCCTTCCATCAATCTCACCTTCAAAGTGATAGCCAATGCCAAGGCGTTGAATAGAATCGATCAACTCTAACAGTTCTAATTCATTCTTATTATTATTGAGCAGCACCTTCACTGCTATCACAAGTTCTTTCACCCTTTCCTTCATCCATTCCTCTGATTTCTGCATCCAAGTAGTTTCACTATATTAATTACAATTTTTTTCTAGACTAAAGTATTACTATAGTCATTATATTGCTTGAAATAATAATAATATCTATATTTATACCTGAATTGTGGTAGAAATAGGAGCATTGTGTTTTATGAAATAATCTCCCCACACACTTGGGGGATAATCGGCTGACTGTCGTTTGATTTCAACACCCTCCAAAACCATATTCGAAATATATATATAATTATCTCTATCTTCCTCGTCTCACTATTATTGCAGCTTAGAAAGGAACCCTCTCCAGAAATTTATACAAGTGATGAATGGCGACACTGTAATTAAGCAACTGTTTAATATGCTGAAATTTACAGGTTGCTAATATTCGAATAAGATTCGAATAGTTGTTGCCGTGCATTGGACAAGAATTCGCCAATACGTAAGCTTAATGAATCCAAAATAAGCCCCAAAAAAAGATCCCAACGTTTAAAAAACTAAACTTACTCTTAGTAGTAGCACTTAAATCATAAGATCAATGCATAGAAGAAAATATAAAACCGAATTTATCACTTACTCTTAGTAGTCAACACAGCAACAACACATCAATGTGAGTATAGATCGGTCCGAGGCAATTTCTTCCCTAGCCAACGAATGAACTGGAAAGCAACAACAACATTGTCCGGTCTCTTCAGCTCTGGATCACCAGCATCCTCCCAACAGCCACAGTAACCCAGCAGCAACAATAACTTGCATCTTCCCACAGCAGTATTAAGGTTGGTCCGGTTGACTCCTGATTTGGATCTAAATTTCAGGGCATTCTCCTAAGACCTATTAAGACTACTGAAATAAAGATTATGACTTGGTTTAGTCCTGATTCATCAGGGAAATAACCTTGAGCTGTTACACTAAGGCTATGCGAGCGCGCCCCCTCATGTGTTTGCTCAATCCTTAATTGTTTGATTGCCAAAAATACCATAATTGTTTGGGTGCCACATCATCCGAGCGGATGTGAACAACATTTCTCTTTTGTTTTTTTAATGTATGCAAAACTAAAACAAATGCCTAATTGATGAGACTAATATAATTGCATTTAACTTCTAACAATGTTTTCTTTTACCTTAAATAAAAATTTCCTGTAATTTTAAAAAGAGTAATATCATAAAATAAAAAAATATTGGCTAAATTTATATGGAATTATTATCTTTAATTAAACTATTAAAATTAAGTTTAATATTAAATAGTTTATTTAAAGTTAAATTACAGTACAACTATCAAACAAATTAATGTATAAGTACTTCAAAAACCCCAACATACATTAAAGATAGAACATCAAACATAAAATTATTACAATTTCAATAACTAATGTAAAACCCATATGCAAAGAAGTACGGCATCTGTCTCGCACACATTAAATACGAAAAATCTAGCAAATAATTATTCAAACTTCAACAACACACAATCTTACTAATATATGCGATTTAAAAAAGAACAAGAAGCAGTGATTAAAAGTGGACGGTCAAAACAGATGATATGTAGTCCCTTAAATTTGCTGAATTTGTGAATCGATCGATAATATCTTATGATATTTCCATAAAACGTGTTTGGTTGATAACTCTCTCTAATAAATTCACCAAAATGGTGCTATTGAGTATGAGATACTCATGGTTTAAGCTTTTCCATTCATTTTCTACAACTATCTTAAGTCCTAAACAAGCGTCATCGATTCTGCAATTATCTTCTTTCATGTAACACTGAATTGTAGAAGCCACATGGATTCTCTTTTGCTGTGACCGCATAATTTAAACTAATGCATTTGAGCAATTCATCATTAATTTTTACCTAGAAACAACTGAATTGCAGACAAAGAAGATGGCTTGAATTAATCTGCGATTATGATCTTAGTATTACGTATCACCCTGGTAAAGCCAACGTTGTTGTTGATGCCCTCTGCAGAAAGGTATCTCTAAATGAATTAATCATAAAAAGTCCCTTGATGGAAGAATTTCAGAAGCTTGAGATAAGGTCCACTTCCAGCAAGCAATTAAACGATCTACTCCAGATAAGTACCACCGAACCTACGCTTCAGCAACAAATTTATATCGCTCGAGTACAAGACTCGATGTATGCAAAGCTAAGAAAAGACATAGAAAGTGGATGTCGATCGGGACTACAACTTCAGAAAGGGATTTATATTTACCATAAGAAAAGAGTTTGGGTCCCTAATATCGCATCCATTCGAAACCAGATACTAAGTGAAACTCACAACTCAGGATATTCAGTTCATCCCAGAAATAACAATATATATTAGGATTTAAAGGGAGCATTTTGGTGGCCAGGACTTAAAAGAAGTGTGGCTAAGGTTATTGCTAAGTGCCATGTGTGCTGCTTAGTAAAAGCTGCGCATCGAATGCCAGGTGGACTCTTGCACTCATTATAGATTCCAAAATAGAAATGGTCTGACATTTATATGAATTTTACCATGGGATTACCCAGGAGTCATTCAAGTGCAGATGCAATTTGGGTAATAGTGGACTGATTGTCTAAATCAGCCCATTTTATTCCTATCAAGCAAACTGACATTGTTGAAAGGTTAGTCAAGCTCTATATCAAAGAAATAATCAAACTTCACGGGATTCTAAAAGTAACAGTATCGGATCAAGATAGCAGATTTACATCCCGATTTTGGCAAGCGGTACATCGTGATCTAGGAACCATGCTAGCTCTAAGCACCGCCTTCCATCCACCAATAGACGGGTAAACCGAAAGAGTTAATCAAATACTCAAAGATCTATGGTAATTAAGTATTTTAGATTTTGGTGGTAATTGGGAGAAGCACATACCTTTAATTGAATTTTCTTATAATAATTGCCACCAAGAAAGTATTGGAATGGCTCTTTATGAAGCTTTATATGGAAGAAAGTGTAGTACTCCACTAGCCCGGACACAAGTTGGAGACGTTCAAATTTATGGCTCGGAGTTGATTGAAGAAACAAATGAAAAGATAAGGCAAATCAAGAGGTGTATTGCGGCAGCGCATGACCGACAAAAGAAGTATCACGATGCCAAACATCGAATGCTAGAATTTCACATTGGTGATCGTGCCTATCTAAAGGTTAGCCCGATGAAGGATGTTCATTTCTTTGGAGTTACTAGTAAGTTGAGCCCTAGATATGTTGGACCATTCAAAGTAACTACTAAAATTGGAAGCTCTGCTTACAAACTTAAACTTCTTGAATTATTTTCTGTTGTGCACAACCTTTTCCACGTTTCCGCACTTCGTAAATGATTTCAGGAATCCTTTCAACAAATTTTTGATTTGACGGTCAAAATTCAACCTGGTTTGACTTATGTAGAAAAGTTGCTTCAAATCATTGAGAACGATCGCCGCAAATTAAGAAGCAGAACAATCCTAATGGTTAAAGTATAGTGGCACAATCAAACTATAAAAAATGCCAAGTGGGAAAAGGAAGATGATATGTGAAGAAAGTATCCAGAGTTATTTCTTAATTAAGGTAAACCAAAACTTCCCATAAGTCTTCTTTTTGTTCTTCTGATGTCAATCACGACATCATTTTTAAGTAGGAGAGTTTGTAATGACTCGAGGTCGTTACTTTACAATTTAAGTCAAAATCCTGAAATTAACATTAGGACCCTGGGAAATTTAAAATTAAGGCAAGAAAAAATCGTTAAATGAGAATAATTTGTAGATCAAAGTGCCCTAGTTTGGGAGAAATTCAAATAGAGGAAGCTCCAGCTTTATTTTCTGAATTATTATAATTCTAAAAAATTAAGAACATTGAAATACATGTCTGAATTCATCATTTTCATTGTAGTTGTATTAAGTATATTGTTTAAAGACTTCTCGAGAAGTTTCATCAAATTCTGGGCACCGGTTTAATCGTGGTTAATTTTCGAAGTTTTAAAACCTTAAAAAAATTAATATAAAATAAAAAGCTAACTTAAAGATAACTTAAAGACATCCGAACCTAAATGCAAATTGAGCAAACTGTCACACATCCGAATTATTAAATTTCTGAACTTAAGAAACAAAGATACCCAGTACATGACAAGTATTACATTTTCATTTTGCATTTTTACTTCTTCGCTTATTTGCTTTGAGCTAATTTCAGATGTAATACATGACAAGTATTACATTTTCATTTTGCATTTTCACTTCTTCGCTCATTTTCACTTCTTCGCTTGGTTGGTTATTCGGAACCAACATGATTATATTCGTGGTTGTTATTGGAAAATGACATCAATAACATTCGGGATTGTTACTGGAAAATGACATCAGTAATATTCAATATTGTTGCTGGAAAAATGACATTAGCAACATTCGGGGTTATTATTGGAAAATGATATCCATAACATTCAGAGTTGTTACTGGAAAATGATATCAGTAACATTTGAGGTTAGTTACTGAAAATGACATTAGTAACCTTTATTTTGTCATAATATTTGTTGCAAGAAATTATTTAGTTATATCGCACTATTACCTTATTTTTCCTACATTTTATTACCTCCTTATTTCTGCTAATCGCATTTTTTTTTAAAAGTAAATATTATTGTGTACTATAATACCTAGAGTATACTCTAATTGATATGAATTCAAATCTCGGTATTGTTTTATGTACAATACCAGGTTCGGTGCTTCTGGAGGAATAGACGCAAGAACCCTAATGCTTAAAATGTTCAAACTGCTGCTAGATCCACAATGCTATTTTGCTTATTATCTTTTATCTTTTATCTTTTTCTTTATTTTCACTTTTGTACGAGGAGTGTTGAAAAGATCTTGTAATATGAACATTGAATTAAATGAATAATATCTTTGGCTTTTATATGTGTGTTACTTTTTCTCTCAAATTACTCAATATGATCCTACGGTAAGTGAACACTCGATGTCAGAACGGTTTCCACTGAACTGGCTTCGAGACATCACAGTTATGCCCAAAAGCTTATACACAAATACTACATGCAAGATCAAGGATACCAGTGCAATGTATCATATCTACCCAAAATGTGATTGGTTCTGTACATACATGACACTTTATATTGATGAAATAATGATGTACAATGATAGCAACATGTATGATAACATTTAAGAGTGTCATGTAAATTAAAATCACACGTACGATAATAAGGTCATTGTTCTTAAAATAGATAGCTTGAACTTTGATAAAGCCATAACAACTTGCAAATTAATTATTATTTAATAAAATTATAATAATTTACATATCCTCTATGACATAACATTATAATAAACCAATAAAAAATTTAGTAAATTATATAAATTTAAAATATAGCTATCTGCAAACATCTCAATTGACTAAATACTAAACAATTTACTTCCAATGATGCTTATAAATTCAAAGCAAAGAATTACTAATACATGATGATATAATCTTATCAGTGCGCATTCGCGCTGAGTCACACTTGGGTTGCTAGTCCTAGGCTCTAGACTACCTAGCTTATGTTGTCGATTATAATTATAATTTAAATTTATGCGATTTTAGGATATTTCATCTGTGATACAACTTTGTCCAAGGCATGATTAAGAATGTTGATATCTTATTGAAGAAAAGAACTATTTTGGATGGGAATATGTAGAAAACCAATTTGGGTGTAGCTATTTCAATTGCTTGGTCTGTTTCAATATTTCACATCTCCTTTTCCGCAAAGAGAGCGAGCTTGAGAATTTTGAACTGATTGGATAAAAGAAATTGGGATGACACTTAATTTGATGGTTAGAGTAGATTTGTGAGCTTAAGAATGCTTTTGAAAGGATTATGAAATAGTTAGAGGTAAAACTGTTGCAAAAAAGGTTAAGAACATGCTCCAAAGAAAAATTTACAATTTGGCCAAACGTGGGAGCGCCTGACTCGTTTCTTTGATTGTGTTTTTCCTAGAAGACATGTAATTGGATGTACTATTAACGAACGACGAACTTGTATATGCACTATTAGGCCAAAGAATCTCCATTTGGGTGCTCCCAAGCGCTGAGCGAACGATACAAATTTGGGAAACACTTTATTTTAATTGAGATTACTTTTGGCCCCAAATAAATTCCTATGTGATTTAGGGTTTCTGCCATTTTTGTTTTCATGTAGTCTTCTAATTGTTAGGCTAAGAAAAAGAACTACTTCTCACCTTCATCTCCTCGTTTAGCAAAATTCTATATTTTCTTTTGTGGCCATAGATAAATCTCATCGATCCGCATGAATAGTTTTGTTTATGCCATTATTTGTGTGAATATATGTAATTGCATTATTTAATGAGCACAATCTCAACAGAAGGAACTAGATTTGACAATTGATGTCTCTATATTAATGCTAATTGAAAACTTGATGTCTTTAACTATAATTGAGCAATCTTTAAGAGCCACCATGATGTTAGTGGTACACCAATTAGTATTAAAAACTTTTATTTGAGGAATAGTCACATACAAGAGAATGTTGAGATATATGATTGTGATTAAGTTCTGTACCATAAAATTTGAAGACAGTGATATAAAAATAGTATTGATTGCCTCCACACCAATTGGTCTTTGCTTTTGGATGGACATCATTGATGCACCAAACCTAACTTTGAAACTTTATATTCCTCTTTTGTTCACCCCACATGATAATTCTACCTAAAGATACAATGTACTTTACAAACTTAATAGGGGCAGCATTCCTCTCGCCTTCTCTAAGTTCGACCATTCATGCACCTCTTTTATATAAATAGGTCCAAAAGCATGAAAAAGAGTACTACAAGCCATCCAATATCTTCCTTTTGAACTACTTCACTAGCTTAGATAGCACTATCAACAAACTTAGAAGTTGGGGGACCAAAATCTGTGCTGAACCAAATTGTTTTATTCACTGTGGACATAAAATGAGTTGAATATAGAATAATATCATGCAATTTAAGTATTGTTGTAATTATGGGCTAGACCTGGGTGGGCGGGTCATGCATTGGGTAGAGAGAAGAATTTCTTACGATCGGGATTGACCGGCCCAAGCATCAGGCTGACTTCTATAGCTTGAGCCCGGTCCAACTTGGGCTATCTAACTTGATGCTTTTCAACTTTCAAAAAAATTAGTATATTATGTAGCTAGCTAGTTCTAGATTAGACGACTAATTCTCACCAAATGCATGATCTTTGATTTGTAGGGCCCTATAGGATTTCTTAACTTGAGTGGCATTCTCATATTCTTTCAGTTAAATTATTTATTCTGATTAATTCAAAGTAATAAAATAATAGGAATAATACATTCTCATATTCTTTCAGTTCAATTATTATTACATACCCTTGAAAATAATAAAAGTGATCTTAATGATTTAAAAGGCACAAATCCTAAGAAATATGTGAAAAAAGAAACATGGTACACCTGATTACACTTGTTTCGACAAATAAAAATGATTATGTTTTTTTATCTTATTTGTGCTTGTTTGTGATTCCAGTTAGTGATATCAGAGAAAGGTTGATGAGAGAAAACATGGGAGACAAAGTTGAAGAGGAAGTTTCTGGTTCTTCATTGTCTAAAACTTTAACCCTAGAAAACAATCTTGATAGTGATGAAAAACCATAGGAAATGACAGAGGGTGATTGGATCAAGATAAATTGATGCATTTGTGGTTTGATTCAAAATTTCCGGACCCAAGACATAAAATATACAATTATGACAAAAACGTTAGCGTAGAAATTTTTCAAAATCAAGTATCTGATGAAGTGCGTCCAAAATCATCTCCACATGAAGAGGTGTTTATATCGGCTTCATAAGTGTTAAGGTATTTCAATTGATGAACATCTAAGTTATTGACAACTTTGGTATGTCGAGGTGTGAGATGATGGATATGTTTTGTGGCCTAAATCTTGAAAATATTCTAACCATAAATGGGAATCTAAAAGAGATGTCATAGAAAGATTAGACAAAGATGAAAAGAAGCTCAAGAGGATTGACCTGAATCGTTGCACCTTGGACATTAAATATGTCGTGATGATGCAGACTTCAACGGTGATGTTATAGAAAATATTAGAGAATAAATATTTAACAAATATTGTAGATAATTGACTTCACATGAAGAGAAGGACATACATATTTTAGATGAGTGGTATTTTCATTGACAAATACTTGAATGATTTCACTAAGTTGCTAGTAGATTAATTAAATTTTGATGTAGATGTGGAGAAAGAAGACAAGGAACCCCCGATTAAACTCTCTTCTCAATGCGTATGAAAACTTAATCATGACCCTCACCCATGGGGTAGAGGCCTTGACGTATGAAGAGATGATGAAAACACTACTGATTCAAGAGTTTTGATGATGGGACAAGGAGTTCATTGGGATGAATATGGTCAAAGCACTAACTCTCTATGTGAAATATTAGAGAAGAAGAAAGATGAGATGAAGAAAGGGTGCAATAGTGGTAATAAAAGGATTGATAAATCTAGGGATCAAGAAATTAAGTGCAACCAATACACTTTTTCTTGGAGACCAGCTATTAGAAGAAGACTTATCCTAAGATAAGAAATAAAATAAAAACTTATCCTAAGATAAGTAATAAAATAAAGTAGAGCCATCAGATTTGAAGGCTCATAAGTCATGCAAGAGCAACATGATGCATGAGATTTAGATGTTTCACTCTCGATTATGCCCAAAAGCTTATACACAAATACTACATGCGAGATCAAGGATACAAGTGAAACATATCATATCTACCCAAAATGAGATTGGTTCCGTACATACAAGACACTTTATGTTGATGAAATAATGATGTACAATGATAGCAACATGTATATTAACATTTAAGAGTATCATGTAAATTAAAATCACACGTACGATAACAAGGTTGTTGTTCTTAAAATAGATAGCTTGAACTTTGTTAAAGTCATAACAACTTGCAAATTAATTATTATTTAATAAAATTATAATAATTCACATATCCCCTGTGAAATAACATTATAATAAACCAATAAAAAAATTAGTAAATTACATAAATTTAAAATATAGCTGTCTGCAAACATCTCAATTGACTAAATACGAAACAATTTGCTTCCAATGATCCCTAGAAATTCAACCAAAGAATTACTAATACATGATGATATAATCGATACTAGGATTTAGACATAAACCAATAGAATACAATACAAAAACTAAAGTAATACCATTAAACAATTTAAAAAATTATACTAATATGAAATTTTCCATACATAATTTTTCACATGAAGCTTACATGCCAACACAAATTATGATAATCTCCAACTAAGGTATTCGACATGCAAATGATAAGCTAACCTTAAATTCACAATAATTAATATACTAATTTCAAGTTAATGCGGATTATTTTTAATAACTCAAATTATAAAACTAGGATTTAGGTTAAGATCGATTACCTCACAACTAATGAAATTGATTGAGAGCAAGCTCTCATGCAATTGTGACATGCGTGAGTGCATCCAAGCACATGACAAAAGTACTGCACTGACAGACATTAAGTAAGTGTAATCTATCAATCTTATCAGCGTGCATTCGCGCTGAGTCACACTTGGGTTGCTAGTCTTGGGCTCTTGACTACCTAGCTTATATTGTCGATTATAATTATAATTTAAATTGATGCGATTTTAGGATATTTCATCTGTGATACAACTTTGTCCAAGGCATGATTAAGAATGTTGATATCTTATTGAAGAAAAGAATTCTTTTGGGAGGGAATATGTAGAAAACCAATTTGGGTGTAGCTATTTCAATTGCTTGGTCCGTTTCAATATTTCACATCTCATTTTCCGCAAAGAGAGCTGAGTTTGAGAATTTTGAACTGATTGGATAAAAGAAAATGGAATGACACTTAATTTGATGTTTAGAGTAGATTTGAGAGCTTAAGAATGCTTTTGAAAGGGCTACAAAATAGTTACAAGTAAAACTGTTGCAAAAAAGGTCAAGAACATGCTCCAAAGCAAAATTTACAATTTGGTCAAACGTCGGAGCGCCTGACTCATTTCTATGTTGGTGTTTTTCCTAGAAGACATGCAATTAGATGCACTATAAATGAACGACGAACTTGTAAATGCGCTACTTGGCCAAAGAGTCTCCATTTGGGTGCTCCAAAGCGTTGAGCGAATGATACAAATTTGGGAAACACTTTATTTTAGGTTATTTGAGTCATTTGAGATTACTTTTGGCCCCAATTAAATTCCTATGTGATTTAGGGTTTCAGCCATTTTTGTTTTCCTATAGTCTTGTAATTGTTAGGCTAAGAAAAAGAACTACTTCTCACCTTCATCACTTCATTTAGCAAAATTCTTTATTTTATTTTGTGGCCGTAGATAAATCTCATCGATCCGCATGAATACTTATGTTTATGCCATTATTTGTGTGAATATTCATAATTGCACTATTTAATGAGCACAATCTCAACAGTAGGAACTAGATTTGACCATTGATGTATTTATAATAATGCTAACTGAAAACTTGATGTCCTTAACTATAATTGAGCAAGGTTTAAGAGCCACCATGACGTTAGTGGTACACCAATTAGTATTAAAAACTTTTATTTGAGGAATAGTCGCATACAAGAGAATGTTGAGATAAATGATTGTGATTAGGTTCCATACCATAAATTTGAAGACAGTGATATAAAAATAGTATCGATTGCCTCCACACCAATTAGTCTTTGCTTTTGGATGGACATCATTGATGCACCAAACCTGACTTTGAAACTTTGTATTCCTCTTTTAGTTCACTCCACATAATAATTATACCTAAAGATACAATGTACTTCACAAACTTAATAGGGGCGGCATTCCTCTCGTCTTCTCTAAGCTCGACCATTCATGCACCTCTTTTATATAAATAGGTCCAGAAGCACGAAAAGAGTACTACAAGCCATTCAATATCTTCCTTTTGAACTACTTCACTAGCTTAGATATCACTATCAGCAAACTTAGAAGTTGGGAGACCAAAGTTTGTGCTAAACCAAACTGTTTTATTCACTGTGGACATAAAACGAGATGAATATAGGATAATATCATCCTGTTTTAGTATTATTGTGATTATGGGCCAGACCTGGGCAGGCAAGTCATGCATACTGGGCAAAGAGAGAAGAATTTCTTACAGTCGGGCTTGACCCAGCCCAAGCATCAGGCTGACTTCTATATCTTGGGCCCAGTCCAACTTGGGCTATCAAACTCGATGCTTTTCAACTTTCAAAAAATTAGTATATTATGTGCCTAGCTAGTTCTAGATAGATGACTAATTCTCACAAAATGCTTGATCTTTGATTTGTAGGGCCCTATAGGATTTCTTAACTAGAGTGGCATTCTCATATTCTTTCAATTGAATTATTTATTCTGATTAATTCAAAGTAACAAAATAATAGGAATAATACATTCTCATATTCTTTCAGTTCAATTATTATTACATAGCCTTGAAATTAATATAAGTGATCGTAATGATTTAAAAGGCACAAATCCTAAGAAATATGTAAAAAAAGAGACATGGTACACCTGCATTTTTATGTTGTTTGCGCTTGTTTATGATTCTAATAAGTGATATCAGTGAAAGGTTGATGAGAGAAAATGTGGGAGACAAAGTTGAAGAAGAAGTTTTTGGTTCTTCATCATCGAAAACATTAACCTTAGAAAATATTCTTGATGGTGAAGAAAAACAATAGCAAATGACAGAGAGTGATTGGATCAAGTAAATTGCAGCATTTGTGGTCTGATTCATAATTGGCTCACCCAAGACATAAAATTTGCAGTTTTGACTAAAATGTTATCGTGGAAATTCTTCGAAATCAAGTATTTTATGAAGTGCATCGAGAATCGTCTCACATGAAGAGGTGTTTGTATCAGTTTCAGATGTGTCATGGTAATTCAATTGATGAACATCTAAATGAGCTCTTAAAGTTATTGAAAGATTTGTTAAATCTGGATAAAAATGTAGAGGATGAGAATAAAGCATTGCTTTTATTAATATAATTATGATTTCATGGGAAGGATGCTCTAAAGTACAAAAATGTGACTGTAGTCCTATTGAATTATGAATTTTGGTGTAGGGACAAGGAGACAACAAAGTCCAAGATGGCAGTAGCATTGACACTCCATAGGGGAAGATGAAAAAGAAAGAAATGGGCAAAGACTAATGCTGGGGATTCTCATAAAACAGTAAAACCCAGGGTAGAAGCATTATGCGCAATTAGTGCGCATTTTGTCTGGAGATTGAATTGGAAGGACTACCCATTATTGAAAGAAAAATAAAGGGTTAGTGTGTAACGACCTGATGTCAGGTTAGCAAAACTAAACCGACATTAGGTGTTAACTGCCCAAGGATCCTATTTGAAGATTAAGCATAGTGGTAAAAAGGACAAAACAACTCAAAGCCATTTAAGAGAAAATGTAACATTTATTCCATTCAATATAAATTATAAAATGCAAGCTATTATAATGTTCAAATTATTACAAGGATTTAATATGAACAAAATTTTTATTAAGCTAAAAGTCATATAAATAAGCTTTGGCTTCTTCTTTTGCTCTTCCTAGTGGCAAAGCTCTTCTCTCATAAGCATTGATGACCTGTTTTTGAAAAAAAAAAGTTGATTTCGTGTATTAGTGAATTTCTCTAGTATCGCAGAACACAATGTTTTCAATTGGCAGTTAGCACAATGTAAATAATAACATGCAATAATAAATGCAAGGCAAAAGCAAAATACATACATGAAATAAATGGTAAGCCTCTTTTGATGCAGCTATATTGATTTCCCTGCAAAACATATGTTAATCACAAGTGCATATATGTGTGTTACATTTGTGCCAAAACACCTACATAAACATACAAACTAAGGAAAATGGGGCATCAATGCCAAAATTGGTGTATCTGCAAGCATTTAATATATTAACTTTCATTAGCAAGTATGCCAAAAATCATTATTGCTTAGAGGATTCTTTGATCATTTAAGCATTTAGTATTCTATGATTCATACATTCACGATTGGTGTGAATATAAGGAGCTATAATGATTAACTATATGATTATTTCAACATTGGCAAACAACCTCTTCATTTGGTAATTATTTGATTCTTCTTTATAGTGTGGCTTAGTCAAACAAAGTTAGTTTTGTAATAATATAAATAAGTTTAAATAGATTTTATAAGACAGTGATGCAAACTTCACAATCTTTCTTGACAAAGTTTAATATGTTTGATAAATGTTAATACAACTATCACTAAAACTAGACGCCCACATTTCAAACTTCTACTTAAAATCATGAACATATAAATCTTGCAAAGTGTAAAATAATTGTGATAATTATTATCAATGTGAAGTAAGATTAAGCAAAAGAGCATATATATTTGCATATATATATATATATTTGATAACTTTAAGAGGTGCCTTCTAATTATAAATAGGTATCAATAGAAGATTGAATGAATAAAACAAGATAAAAAAAAAAGCTCTTTTAAACATAATAACATTCTTCATGAATCAAAAGAGTTATAAGAAAAAATAATTGTTGTATTCTTATAATGCTATAAATCTAAACGTCTTCATAAAATAACAGTAATAATAGTTGTTGCCCCAACATTTATAGCTTAAGGAAATTCAATTTGGCTCAAATCAAACATAAATTAAACCATTTTTGCTTCATCTCAAATTAATACCTCTCAACAATCCCTAATGAAATACCTTCAATGGCTCTCTAAAAGCTAAGAGTAAAATGTTAGAAAAAGATTAGTATATAACAAAATTGGTATAAATATAAACAAACGAAAACCTTTAGATTTAATATTCTAGTTCATTTCAAGTTAGAAGACGATAGTGAACCTATAAATGCAAAAAAATTCTTACCAAGGAGTCCACGTAGTTTAGCGGTTCAGCGCTCCATTTGGTAGTAGGAGCAAGTGAAGCTTGACATCTCCTTCTTATGCCAAGAGAGAAGAGTCGCAGATGGCTTTGCGAGATGAGAGAGGGGAAGGTGATAGGGTAGGCGAGATCGGGATGTTGATTGCTATCGATTCTCTAGAGTGAGTATCGATGAGGGCTCAAGTCAGCCTCTTGAGGTTTGTTGCTAATATTGTGAACTTTCACCGAGCACACCGCAGCGGAAGCGGTTTGGTGTGCACTCAATCAAGGACTAGGGTTGAGTTGACAGTTACCAAGAAAAATGAAATCGCAAAACAATTCGAAACAAAATCGCAGCACATGCATGCAACGCAACCACACAAACATCCAAACATAGAGATTTATGTAGAAAACCCAACCCAAGAATGGGAAAAACCACGGAGTCACACCACACAAAAATTTCCACTATGTAAAATGAAGAGCACAGAGTTACAAAGAGCTTAACCACCTCAAGGAACATAGCACTTACTCTAGGATGAAGGGGAGAAGTAGTAATCACCGCATGGAGTGTCTTCTCCAACATGAAAGAGCCGCCTTGCACAACATCTCTCCATTAGGGTTCCTCCATAGAATCTCCTCCCACAGCAGCCAAAGCCTCATAAATTGAAATGCCCACACCTTGGAAACTCCTCCAACTTGTTCCCTTAAGTATTCAGCTGAACTTTTACCCCAAATGGTTCAAAATACCCCACAATTTACTTATGACAAAACCCAAACTAGAGCAGAATTCCCCCAAACGGGAGCTACGATGCACCGAAGCGCTTGGGCTTTGAGTTGACAGGGGTCTGGGCTCGCTATAGTGCCCTGGTCACTATTTGCCTACCACTACGGCGCGTTGTAGCTCCCACTTCTCGGGGCGACTGTCGCTGGGGCGGGTGCAACTCTTGCTTTAGTTACAGCATGCTATAGCTCCCGCTCCTTGGGTGTGGGGGTGCCAATGCGCGCTACGGCACGCCAAGGCACACAGTAGCACCTGTGCTGTTACTGAACTTCACATTTTGTTTTGAATAGCCTCGAAGTGTGGCGGCCCTGCCCCGCTGTGGTCCTGTTAACTCTTAAGTTAACATGATTACGGTGGAGGGGTCACCAAATGACAAGGTCCCCACTTAAGATTGGATTAGACACACATTCTAATCTAATTTAACTAAGGACTTTACCATTCATCCAAAAATACTATCACTAAATGATCATACATGAACTCAGAGTGTGGAAGCATAAAACATAACATCCATCCAATACAATATAAATACAATAATACAGAATAAGTAAAGTACTGAAAGAGAAAAATAAACATGTATTATTACAACATTTAATAAGTTTAAAAGAACTGAAAGGAACTCTCAATCTCACTAAAAGAAAGAAAACTAAAGCTACAGATCTTCAGGAACGGGCTCCTCCTCCAATGGTAAGCTCTCCACAGGATCTACTGCTCCAACAAACTCAAAACCTACCATTATCAGTTTCATAATGGTAGGGCCCCAGCCAACAAAAGAAAAATTGGTTAGACAGTATGTCTAAGTACATTTTAGGGAAAAAGTTTATTTAAGTTAACTGAATATCACCATAAAAGCAGAACTGAGCAAAATTAGTGCAGAAAAGCGTACAAAACAACAGTAATAAGTTATAAACAAACAGTTTATAACTAAAACAACTAGGAAGTAATACATACCTCCTCCAAGCAACTGCAACAAAGACAGGTAAGTAAAAGAAAAGTAAAACTGTAAGAAAAGTACAACCTAAAATATGCTTATGATCAAACAAATTATGCTAAGTGACATACATAATTTGAATAGTATAAAACTGAAAACACTAACATACTATGTGAGCATAAGAAAACAGTAAGTAAAACTAGTATCCTATATATAACATGTGCAGAAAAACTGAAAAACAGTGCTACAATGCAGTATATATAAGTAAAACAGTAACTGTAAACTGAAACTACAGTAACTATATAAGTCACCTGAACTGAACACGAACTCAGCAAATCTTAGCCTAATGAGCTAAGAAACTCTGAACTGATTATTACTGAAAACTCTTAGCCTGATGAGCTAAGACAGAACTGAATGTAAGTGTACTTGAATTAGTATAACCATATCAAAATCCTGACTCTATAGTCAGTAGGGCGAGAGTCTATCCATCCTATCACTCGAACTAGGCATGGCCAATAGACTGTCGGACATTAAACCCTCGAAAGGTTACCGACCCCGAACGAGTTGATCGAAGAGGTATACTAATCAAGCTACACCTTACAAACCACTTGTGAAATGAACATAATGCTGCTTATAAATAATGTTCCAAATTAACATAAGATATTTATCAAAATATCTTATAATACATGTTCAAGGTATAAGGCTCAAAATCAAGGAATGCGAAGCATCAAAATCAAAGTGCAAGAAACTCTATCTAAAAACACAGGTGATATCCTTTGTTATCTACTTTATTCATTCTATCTACTCTAAGTTACATAAGTTTCAAAATTATCAATTCCTACACATTCTGTAACTTAGAATCACGAATCCTACTAGTTGAAGATAATTAGGACTGGCCAAGTCCTAATTATAACTTAATCAAAAGATGACTATTGGGTTAAAATGAATAAATCATCGACCTAATTTTGTAATTTAGTTCATCCCAACCTCATCTTGATTAGCCAAATCAAGATGAAAAGATTAAGAATTAGACTCCAGATGATGGGGTCTAATTACTTAATCTAAAGGTATAATCTAAGGGTCTAAGTTTAGAACCCAAATCTCACAGATTAGGTTAAGGCAAATCCTAATGATAAATCAATTTCATTAGGATAGATCTCTATTCTTAGTTCTAAAGTTTAAAGATCAAATAATCATTTAATAAACTAAGAAAATCTATAAATTAGAAAACTCAAGGTTTCACCTAATTGAGTAACCCAATTTACTCAATAGATGAATTCTAACTTAAGATCTATTCCTAATCTTAGGAACTAAGGCTCTTAATTACTAAGAGTATCTCTCAAGATACACATCCTAACTAATGTTATAAGACCTAAGGATGGGTCTAACAATGATTAAAGAATGAGAATACTCACTTAGGACTTAGAAATTTTCTTAAGGAGCAAATTTTGAGATTTTAATCAATATCTAATTTAGACTTGAATTTGATTTATTTCAGTTCTAAATCATTCTATTTATTGATTTTAGTGATTAGAAATTGAAATTAGGGCTTTTAAAGGCTAAACCCTAAATTTGGGCAAAATGACCATTTTGCCCCCACTTAAGGGTTCAAAAGATCAAATTTTGATCTAGGGCTTAAATTCTAAAATATTCTTTTGGAAAGTAATTCTTACTGTCTAATATAAGATTAGACAGCAACTAAATTAATTTTGGGGAATTATTAAGCCATATGAGATCAAATTAGTGAATTTGACTTATAAGAGCAATTTAGTAATTTGACTAAGTGAAAGTTAAATTTTCATTTATATTATAGTTCTTTACTTCCTAAGCTTTCCATTGAACCTAAATTTGCTGAAATCTGATAAGTATTGGCCAAGTTATGGCCAATACAAGACTAAGGTTTAAGGGGAAATTAAGGGATCCTTAATTAAGGGTCAAAAATTCTAATTTAGTTAATTAGTATCCAAATTGAGCAAAATCAGTGGCTATGGTTTATAATTAGTCCACTGATCATAATGACATGTGATAGGCTCAATTTGGATCTAATTTGACTAAGTTAAGACCTAATTAGGGTTTAGAATGATTAGTGAGTGATTGGCGAAATTAATCACTCAAACACTAATCCAATCTTATAGATTGATTCTAAATGGTTCTATGAGTCCTCTGAAACTTAAATCACTCAATTTGGATTATTAGATTTGCTAATATTCACTAATCAAGATTTAGTGAAATTAAAGGTGATTAGCAAATTTAACCGTTGGATCTAAAATATTTTTACAGATTACTGTTAATTAGGTTTTGCTGATCTAAATTGGTGTTTGGATCACCTAATTTAGAGCTAAGATGACCAACTTATGGTCATTTGAAGTTCTAGGGTTAATTAGGGTAATTAGGGTTAGGTCCTAAATGTGATTAGGCAAAAGTTAACCCTAATAGTAAAATGAATACTACCAAAATAATCCTTAGGATTTTCTGATCACTTTAAGACCCATATTGGGTATGTTTGGATTAACCTACACAAGTTATGGTTAAATAAGATTTGTAACATTTTTTAGGGTTATTTAAATATCATAAATATCACTATCTTAAATATAGCTCTAAATGAAATTTTGATGATTCCATAATATTCGTTATTTTCTGCTGATCAAAATGGTATATTTATTTGTATAATTTGGATGAGTATTCTAGGAGTTATTAAGGTTTAAAGTTTAGAATTTAATTAATTAATTAATACTATTTATTTAATTTAAATAAATCTATTGTTATAATATACGAATATATTTTCATTTATTAATTAATTATTATTCGTATATATATATATACAAATTTATAAATATAATTACATGTACACGTGGCGTTCATCCGGTGGCTGAGGAGACCACGGCGGGCCCCACCTGCCCTAAATCACGGCAGACAATGAAGAGATGGTGGGTCCCACTTGCACAGGAAAGTTACACGTGGCGATCTCCAGACTGACAACGACTGTGCGGCCCGAAAACCCGCGGCTTGTGATCATGACCTGGACCCGGGTTCAATGATCGGGTCGGGTTAAGCCCGGCCCAACTTAACACGGGCCTAGCTATCTTCGCCGACACCCGAGACGCCCTCGGCTAGGGCAGCTAAATCGGAGGTCGTTCCGGCATCCTCAGCGGCCAACCTGCATACCGATCGAAAGGTCTTGAAGAGACCTTTCGATTGGTACTTGGATCGTTACTAGAGGAGTCATGTATTACAGACTAGATCAAACCCTAGGGTATGTCTATCGGGACGAAGCAGTATAACGGAATGTACTGTGCTTAAATTGAAAAATTAATTTAATCGAACTGTTGATTCGATGATCAGATGCAATAACATGCCAATCCATGAGTTGAAACAAGCCTACGAATGGTTTTAGAACGATATGCTGAAGTAACGTTTAAATGGAGGAGTACCTTAAGGTAAACGGCTCAGATTATCTCAATCCAAAATCGAGCTCCTTCGACTTTCCAAGCTGCTCCACTGCCAAAACTCACGACTGAGATTCATTGGAGCCTTTAATCAGGCGTTGAACGGTGGTTCCAGGCTGTGGAAGGCGCATGGAGAAGAGGCAGAGCGACGCGCGGCTACACTCCAGACACGCGGAGATCCTTCGCTCCGTCGCGAGGAAGACGTACGAGGACCGTTCGATCCTCTGATCGAACGGCTCGCACAAACCGTCAGATGAGACGGTAATGGCTTAGATTGACTGTGCCGTTAAGTTAGTTTATTAATATATTTATTTAATTCATAATTTTCAGATTTTTAATTAACCAAATTTACCCTATTAAATATACTCCAAAAATTTTCAATAAATCACCCTTAGCTAATTGAAGGGTGAGGAACGCAACGGCGCACTCGGATTTTTGTTTCGACGAGTATTTATTATTTGATTATTTGGGGTATTCAATTATTAATTAAATATTTGACGAAAATCCAACGACTTCCAAATGCCTCCAAAATTGCACCCCTAGCTAATTTGGGTGCTCTGAACACAATGGCGAAGTCAGATTTTAAATCTGAGGTCTAAATAAAAAGTCAATTTTTCAGGGTTTAGAATTTTCCAGAATTCTTGATTTGACTTTGTTGACTTCAGATTTGACCTAGGTTTCAGAGGCGAGTTCTAAATTACTTAATTAGTGACTTAGAACCTTAATTAAGACTTAGATTAGTCTTAATTGAGCAAGGTAACAACCTTGGTTGTTACACGAAGCCTCGTGAATTCATCGAAGCACCATTATCATCTTCATGATAAACTAAATGGTCTCCACAACATAACAAAGTTGTGTATAAGGAAGAAGATTTGATCTTCCCAAAGTAATCAGAAAAGGAATCCTACTCGATGAGAGAGGACCAACGATTTTAATTAAAGTTGTAGGCTTGAGAGACTTAGGGTTTATAAACCTAATTTGGAAAATTAGGTCATTGGATCAAGATTGGGTGGTTACGGAGCACCCAAGACTTCCAAGTTTTGGTGGATCGCTGATTAAACTCTAAAAGTTTGGAACATAGGACTGATTCGAGTGTCTCAATGAGATGAATACACACATCCAAAAATAATTAAATTTGGATAAGTATTTTATTTTGTGTTAAATATTAAATATAAAACTTCAAAAATTCACTACTGTTAATCCAGAGTTTGAAAATTGACGAAATTTGAAACAAAGCATCCTCATTAAATGTTTAATCTAAAACAACAAAAATTTCTAAGTTTGGATTTAAATTTTATTTTCTATTAATTTTTGAAGTTAAAACATTAAAACTTAAATTTGGACGATCCATGATCCAAATCACGCTCAAACTTTCGTAGTTGAATCCTTACATTGGGCTCTATTTATGTGTGTTTTTATTTTACTTGAATTGAGATCCTAATTTCTAATTGTTACAGACTCCCCCAATTAAAAATGATGGCGTCCTTAACATCACATATATCAATCTAATAAGTTGAGCCTAAACATGTTATTTAACATACGGATGTCACTTAGATTTGTAGTTCACTTATTTTATGTGCAAGCCTTGTAATAAGTTCAAGGGTTTCGAGCATTAATTAATGTTGTGTTAAATTAATTACTTAGAAAGGTGATGTACTTCTCAATTTTAATTTATTATGTTACAGGCCCTCTCTAGTTGTATAATGGATTTAAATTTTGATTATATTATTCAATTAATAATTCTAAAAATGCACAATCTCAGGATCATCTAGCATCCTCTGATCTACACAAATCAGATCCACTGGAATAATTGGATGTTAAGACATAAATGTATCTTAACTAGAAAATTCTAATATAATTACTGAGTTCAATTATTGAATTAAGCACTTAGATGCATGCATACTGGTATTCAAAGCGTATTTTGCAACAAACTGAATTATCTACACCCTAAAATGTAACTATGACTTATTCAATTTGTTTTAAGCCTATGACACTGGATCTTAGACAAGATTAAAATTTGGCATTGCCTAAATTTCAGTTTACTCATTGAAATTAGGGATAGTCCCTTTATTGAGGTCTGACTATCAAACTTACTAATATCATTCTTCTAACCTCTTAATTTTAAAGTTAAGTTCCTAATTTTTACCTTTGATATGAATTTGACTTAGACTACTTAAGCTACTTTCATTTTAAGATATCACCACTAATACAATTGATTATTAAACAATAACAAAAAAGGTGAATAAAACCTGAAGGATTGAAATAACAAAAAATTGAAATTTGAAAACTATAAATCGAAAACAAATAATGTTGAAATAAAATTGCTGAAAACCAAAACTTATGAATGAAAACAAAAATCAACAGTGAACTCATCAACTGTAAGTGTGATATCTCTTATGTGATGGCCCGATGCGAGTTTAGCGAGAACTGTCCCGACATTAGATATTCACAAACAATGTGATCTTATTAAGCAACTTAAAAGTGAAGGGATACAAATATGTAAATGCCAAAGGACATTTCTCATTCATCATAATTCTATATTACAAAATAATCAATGTACACTTCTTACAATATTCATCATTTTGAAACAAAAGATAAACTGAAACAAAAATAAAATTAAATTAAAAAGCATCATCGCAGATACATCAGCAACTTGAAAATCTATGATTAAAAATTCTTATTCGAGTTCTCCCAGAAGTAAATGACCTATTATTGTAAAGAAAATAATATCGAGATTGGAATACTCGGTAATTAGAGAATACTTTAAGTACCATAGTAAATAAAAATATCACATTTTTCTATAAGGGGAAATGTGTAGAATTTAGCACATGTATTACATCCATGAAATCATACAAAAGCTTAACACTTTCTAATTTAACCACTAATTCCATTTCTCTATTTGCAATCTTTACTCCTCTACACTTAGTTTATTTTGTCATTTTAATTAAGTCATGAGTTTGTGTTCATTAGTTAATAGAGCATATCCAATAAACCTTACTTTATTTGGTTAAGAAACTTTGTTTATATATCTATCAACAAACCAAAACTTTTGATGCACGGAATTAGAATTTTGTTTTCAAATCAAATTTTTGGAAGATTAAATTCTCAGATTGATCAACTCAAATATTAAATCATTAGTCGTGATAATTACTCTTAGATGAACAATTTAATGGATGACTATATGAAAAAGGCTAAATCAAAAATAACAAAAATAAAACTACAAAACTAATTATTGAATTAAAAATAATTTACTATGAGTAGTAAGCAGTGAAACGACCAGATAGAATAATGGCAGATTGTTGTTATTGTAATCATGCTCGAGATTCCTCCTGCTTTATTATTTACACACACATATATTAAAAACTTGAAACAAACATGAAATAAGTATATAAAATTATTTGTTGAGTTGCACATAAAATGTAGTCATCCATTATGATTTTGTCTTTTTTTAATGTAGTGATCCATTAAATTGTTCATCAAGTCTTTTTATAGAACATTATGGATGTAATGCAATTGCTAAATTTGACATATTAAAAAAAAATAATAATAATAAATATTTTTTTTTTAAGTATTATGAATGAAGAAAAATGTTTCTCCCAACAAAAAGGGATGAAGAAAAATGTTTACTCTAATGAGAAAAAATATTACATCTCACGAGAAGGAACTTATATGACACATAAAATTTCCTAGAATGACCACCAAATAAATTCTCTTTACTATAGGTAAGATTCTCTCAAATTTTATTTATAGCAATCATGAAATTAAGAAATAGTAGTTAAGTGTGGGGGCACGATGAGCCTTATAATAAGTCTAACTAAAAACTTGAAACCCTTGCTTAAATTTATTATTAGCATTAATCACAAAAGAACTAATGCCTTAATTTTGTAATATTGATCTTAAACAATCAAATCAAATTAATACTAATATAATTCTCAATCATTGATTTTAATTACTATAAAAAGCTATTTAGATTACTTACTCGAGAATGAGCAAGAATTTAAGTGTAGATGAATGGTGGGTCCTATAATTATAGTCATTTTATAGTTTAGAATGCTTGTTCCTTAGAATAGTATTAATGTCATTGTTTTAGTGTATTTTTATATCATTTCAGTTTTAAAGTGAACAAATTATAAAAAGAAAAAACATTAACTCAAACAATGAATATGTACATTTAATGATTCTATTAGAAAATACTAAATTTCTTAATAATGAAATGAAGATTAATTCAACTTACTTGATGTAAATTTGAGAAGAAGAGTAACAATGCATGAACCCATGATGAACTGCATGTTTAACCTCAACTTTCACCAATTTTCTCAGATTGATTCAAAACCAAAGTAATAGGATTGTAACTTGGGAACAAAAACCACCATCATATCATTACTTAAATACTATCAAAAGTGGGCATACTCTAGTAACAATTCACACACCATTTGTAGATGATGATAAAATCTCACAATCTCACCAATCTCATATTACTAGGGACCACATACACTTGTGTGCAAACGCAAACAACGTATTATAGGTCAGTCAATGACAAAGTTTATAAGTTTGTCGATCTTGTCAGATGAACAACTTGTCGCTACCGAAGTTTTGATTGGAATTTCAGAGGGTGATCCTGAACTCATCTCTCACAAGATAGGCTAAAGGCTACAGTGTGGTGATTACATCATAAGTTTGAAAGACCATTAAATGTGATGTCATTTATTTGTGAGTCCGATGACAAAATGTAGAAACCCACTATCAGATTAGCCAAATCAAAATAGCGTTACTGTGTTAACTATCTGATAGCAAGATCTTATTAAGAATATTAAGTATAGTAGTATAGAAAATAAAAACACCCAAATATTTTCCACATTTATCCATTCATATTCAATACAAAAATTCAAATAAATGAGAAAAATATACATTTATTACATTCATATTAAATGCATGGCTAAAAAGAAATGAAATAAACTATCTCTCTCTTTATATACCATAAGTCTATTTGAAATATACTCATGATATGTCATATGTACATATATGACATGGCAAAATAAAAAAAAGGAAAATTTTGCTAGACTCTTAAACTTTAAGTACACATTAATCTACATAAATTTTTAGCATTTTAGGATATCATTACTGCATAACTGAAAAATAAAATCATACAAGATGCGTATAAATCTACAGACTAAAATTGAATTTAAATAATTAATGATTTAAATTAAAATATTTCAAAATTCATACTTAAAATCAGACAATCAAATAGGCTCCGAAAAATCCCAAAGTTTTTTCAGTAACTAATTCGAGGGTGAGGAACGCAATGACAAAGTTGGATTTTGATTTCGACTACAATTTAATTTTTCTAATTTATGGGGTATTTTAAATATATTAATATATTTGGGAAAAATCCGTCGACTTCCAAACACTCCAAAATATCACCCCTAGCTAATTTGACAGTGATGAGCGCAATGGCAAAGTTGGATTTTTTATATGAGGTCAAATTAATTAGCCTTTTTTCCTAACTATCTGAATTTTTTAAAATTAAAGTTTGGTCCAATTGACTCCTTATTTGGACCTAAACTTCAGGGCATACTCCTAATAACTTATTAAGACTACTTAAATGAAGATTAAGACTTGTTTTAGTTCGGATTGATCAGGGTAACAACCTTGCATTATTATATTAAAGCTATGTGAGCACCACATGCACTCATTCACGCGCCCGCCTGCGTTTGCATAATGGTCCCCCTGCGCCTACCACCACCCCTACCCCACTCCCTCTGGAAGCCTACCTATCGGCTATCATTGACCCTCACAACCCCACTTTAACAAACTCCATGATAAGTCCAAGATTTAAATTAAAATAAAAGAAGAAATACAAATTTTTTTATATTAGAATGGTCTATTGTGATGAGTTTTCCACTAATTTCAAGCTAAAAGAAGAGATGAGCAAAATCTGAGCCAAAACAAAAATTCTGAAGAAAACTACCATGACTCGCCCAGGCGTGCCACAATGCGCCGCAGCGGGTCCAAACCCGAGAGCTCGGCGCTACCGCGCGCCGCAGCGTAATGACAAGGCCATCACTTAATGATATGAATTCTAAAGTGATTCGCAATTGCACGCCGTAGCGGTCTCAGCCCAAGACTACGGCGCTATAGCGCTTAAGCGGACTCAATCCGAGGGCTCGGCGCTACAGCGCGCCGCGTCAGGGCCAAGACTTAATAAAAAGAAGTGTAAGCATCCTGTTACCATGCGCTACAGCGATCTAAAACCAAAACTCTAGCGCTGCAGCGAGCATTCACTTATGTTTCTGAAACAGAACCACTACAGCGCGCCCAGGTGCCCCACAGTGGTACGAAACTAAAACGAGGGCGCCACAGTGGCTGCCAAAATTCTAGATAGAAATAAGTAATTAATTCAGCATAGGGAAGGCCACAAATTCAAATCTCTTGCCTTCCCCAGCTGCTTTAAACTCCAAATTCATTTATTCCTTGTATTTTTAAGATAAAATAACTGAACAATATATGAAAGAGCATTTAAGTCAAGGGAGTTGAAAGGGTGACAGCTTGGATTCCAAAGGAGGTTGGAGGCTGCACTATAAACACAAGAAAGAAAGAATTGAGAGAGTTCCTCTCTTTGACATTCCAAGATATAATTTCTAAGGCTGCAGTAAGTAGGAAAGGAGAACCCTAACCAAGGAAGGAGAATAAAACCATTCAATGAGAGAAAGGAAAGACAACTCAAGGAGCTGGAAATGGAGAAGTTGGAGAGCAAGGAGTGATCCGAAGAATGCCAAAGGCTGTTCCTAGTATTTCTCTAAAAACTGTTGTTTGATTTTCTTTCAGTAGAACCATGCAAAGGTTCACTCCCTTGTATATTATTTTTGGCATCTCATGGGTAATGGAAGGCTAAACCATCCATGAAGAGGGTTGGGCCAAAATCATGTAATGAGTTAAGGGACAAAATGGTGTTCGTATAAATCTTCTTCAATAAATAAAATCTTTGTCATTTTGATTTAGATATGTTTCTTGTGAATGCATGCTTGTGGAATGAATGTCTATTTTATTTTAAATGGTTTTATAATATAAATAATATCGAATCAACTAGTCATACCAAGCTCAAGGGAATGCATATAAAGGTCCTCGTTGTGAATACACATTCGTTGCGTGAGGATTCTTGGTGTAAGCACCTTGAGATTGGAATGATAGGTTGATTTGGTAACTTAAATATTTTTTACCTCCGTATCTCACTAATTGGTCTAAAGTTAGAAATATGTGATTTAGTTCTTGGAGCCTAGTAACAAGCTCTTGAACCTAACAACACTATTCTTTGAGCTTAGTCGAGAGGTCGATGCATGTGAACCGGGAGCCACCAATCAAGCTCTGTGGCTCAGCAGACGTTAAGGGAGGAAGTGGAATTATTGAGTGCTCATGGATGATCATGACATAATCTATGCCGCCCGATGTTTTACTTCCTTAGCTAAACAGTGCATCTAGCATGTGACACTAAATGTGAGGGAATCAAGTTCATGTGATTACTAAATTAGTATGATTATTTTGATAACATAGACGTAAGGAATCTTAAATAACTCCTCCCAATCACATGAGGATCTATGTGCCAAGATCGAACCCTTGTGTGTTCATCTTGTGCACTACATATCAAATAGTTGGAATTAGAGGACCAATCTAAGGAGTACTATCTTCACTTGATTATAATCAGCATGAAAACAAGTTTCATTAAAAGTTAAATTAATTTAATTACTTACACCAGTCCTAATAAAAATTGCATGATTGAAATCCAACTCTCCTTTCTTTCCAAATAGTACCAGTTTAACATCTTTGAACTGTTAATTAGGAGCTACAAAACCAAAAATATATTAATCTAAGCACTATTAAAAGTAGATAACCTTAGTAACAAAATACATCATTCCCTGAGGACGATAAATCTTAGAACTTACCTTCCAATTATTAATTCAGACCACGTACACTTGCGTGCGAGCGCAAACCTGTATTTACAGTATGTCAAGTTGTTGGCGCCGTTGCTGGGGAATGGTTCTTGTTTTGTATTAAGGATAATTTTTAAGTAAATAGTGATTTAGAATTATCTTAATTTTTATGCATATAATTTTTATCATTTTGTACTTATAATTGTTGTTAATTGTTAGTTAGATTATTAATTTAGTTGCTTTAAGTTCAATTACTGAACTGCTGATCTGCATTGCTATACTTGTTCTGTCTAGCTGAATTTTTAAACTTCATGAATAGGAGAGAAAACATAGACATTCCTTTTAATCCTAGAATTGAACAAACATACTTAAGAGATAGAAGAGAATAAAACTTGTTAAATATAAATCAACCTGCCATGGATTACCTAGAAGCAAACCCAGTATGAAAGCAAAGGGGTAGGACCTTAAAAGACTATGCACTGCCCACAGTGAGAGGCATATCCCATGCTATTATTAGACCAAACATAGAGGCCAACAATTTTGAGATAAAGCCCTCTACCTTGGGTATGGTTCATAATAACCAAATTGGGGATTAGCCACAGAAGATCCAAATTCATATATTTCAAATTTATTTGGAAATATGTGATACTTTTAGATATAATGGTGTCGCTGTAGACGCCATTAAACTTAGGCTATTCCCATTTTCTTTAATAAATAGATCCAAAAGTTGGCTCAGTTTGTTATCGGGGGATTCAATTTGCACATGGGATGACCTAGCTAGGAAATTCCTAGCCAAATACTTCCCACCCGCTAAAACGGGCCGACTGCGAATTGAGATAACTAATTTCATTCAATTTGAGGGGGAGAGATTATATGATAGCTGGGAAAGGCTTAAGAAGTGTCTGAGGTGCTGCCCACATCATGGGTTTCCTCAATGGATGCAGGTTCAAACTTTTTATAATGGTTTGAACACACCAACAAGGACACTTATTGATGTACTGCTGGTGGGTCACTTAGTAGTAAGGCCCAGGAAGCGAATTATGAACTTTTAGAAGAAATGGCTGAAAATGCCTATCAATAGCCTAATGAGAAATTTAACTCAATGAAAAATGAATACAATTTGCTATCCAATTCACAAAAAATTATAGAGCTTCAAAACAAAATCTCTCATTTAATCAGGGTTGTAGAAAGCATGCAAGCCAAATCAGCCCAAATGGAGGAGTACGATATGGAAAATGTAATTGCAATAAGAAGTTATGGAAATACTCTAAGTCAGAGTTGGGGTAATTGTGTCAATCCTTTAAAGAATTTAAAACCTCCATGACTGAATTCATGATTAAAATTGATGCAACGCTAAATCGACACAAAAATACCCTCCTAAGGCAAGAAAAAATGGTGAAATTAATTGAGCATCAACTATAGGATATTATAAAATAATTAAGAAAACCTGTTCTAGTGGGAGCAGTAAGAGAACATGAAACCGAAATGGAGAACTCCATAACCCTAAAGAGTAGAAGAATCACTGAACCTTTAACTTCCAAGAGAACTAAAATAATGTCTCAAATGATAAGAGAGGAACCAGGAGAAGAAATAAATAATAATAAGGATAAGGAGAGGGAAGCAGGAGTGTCAGATCAACCTCACCTGAATAACCAGCCCCAATTTACTCCATATATATCCTATCCTTAGAGAATAACACAAGAGAAATTAGACATCCAATTTCATAAATTTCTTGAAACCTTCAAAACCCTTCACATTAATATCCCCTTTGCTGAAGCATTAGAATAAATGCCTAGTTATGCTATGTTTATGAAGGATATCTTATCAAAGAAAAGGAGGATTGATGAGAAGGAGATTATTGCATTAACAAAAGAGTGTAATGCAATCCATCAACAAAGAATACCCCTTAAGAGAAAAGATCCTGATAGTTTCACAATCTCGTGCACCATTGGAAACCACTCCTTCCTCAATGCTCTTTGTGACCTTGGAGCATCCATAAATCTAACGCTCTATTACATATTTAAGAAATTGGAAATAGATCATCTGAAACCCACCTCTGTTCAACTTCAATTAGCCGATAGATCTGTTAAACTCCTATGAGAATTCTTGAAAATATTCTAGTTAAAGTTGATAAATTCACCTTTCTCACTGATTTCATTATCTTAGAAATGAAAGATGAAAATCAAGAAATTCCCATAATTCTAGGTAGAACTTTTCAAGCTACTGGGAGAATAATAATTGATGTGGAAAAATGGGAGTTAAGTTTGGGTTGTGAGGGAGAGGAGGTAAAATTTAACATAAATGATGCCATGAAACACCCAACAAGGCCTAATGAGGATTGTTGGAGAGTTAACTTAATTGAGGATTTGATGATGTCGAGAGATGTGGAAGAATTAGACGATGACATAGATGAGGAATTTAATGACTTTGAGGGAGAAGGTCAAGTCTAGGAATTAATCCAAGAAAAGAAGAATATTCAACTATCAATTAATGTGCCTCCAGAACTAGAGTTAAAACCCTTACCAACTCACTTGAAGTACATTTATTTAGGGGAAGGAACCTCATTACCTGTGATAATCTTAGCTTTGCTCACCCTAAATCAAGAAAATCAATTATGCAATGTTTTGAGAAATCATAAATGAGCAATTGGCTAAAGCATGCCTGATTTGAAGGGAATTAGTCCAATCTTGTGTATGCACTGAATCCTCTTGGAAGACAACTCTAAACCTTAGATTGAACCCTAGAGGCATTTGAATCATAACATTAAATAGGTAGTTCATAAGAAATTATTAAATTACAAGATGTTGGAACTATCTTGCCTATATCAGATAGTCCTTGGATAAGCCTGATTCATGTTGTTCAAAAAAAAAGTGGGATGATTGTGGTATTAAATGATAATAATGAATTGATCCATACTAGAAAGGTAACTGGGTGGAGAATATGCATAGATTATTGGAAATTAATAAGGCGACTAGGAATGACCATTACCCTCTCCTATTCATTGATCAAATGCTTAATAGGTTAGTAGGAAATCTTTATTTCTGCTTTCTTGATGGGTATTCTGAGTATAATCATATTTTGATAGCCCCGAAAGACCAAGAGAAAATAACTTTTACCTACCCCTATGAGACTTTTGCTTTTAGAAGAATACCTTTTGGATTATGTAATGCTCCAGCTACTTTTCAACGTTGCATGATGGCAATATTCTCGGATATGATAGGATATTTATTAGAAATATTCTTGGACGACTTTTCGGTAGTTTGTAAATCCTTTGACCATTGTCTTGAAATTTTGAGTAAAGTTTTGAGAAAATGTGAAGATTCTAATCTAATCTTAAACTGAGAAAAATATTATTTTATGGTTAAAGAAGGAATTATCCTTGGGCACTTGATCTCTAAAAATAGAATTGAGGTCGACAAGGCAAAAATTGAAGTGCTTGAAAAACCTCCTCCACTTATCAATGTGAAGGGGATAAGAAGCTTCCTTGAGCATGTTGGATTCTATAGGAGATTCATTAAAGATTTTTCAAAGATAAGCTTACCCCTGTGTCGGCTTCTAGGAAAAGATGTTGAGTTCAAATTTGATGATGATTGTTTGAAAAGTTAAAACACTTTTAAATTTTCCTTGATCTCTGCTCCCCAATATTTTTGCTCCAAATAGGGATCTACCTTTTGAGATTATATGTGATGCGAGTGATCTCGTGGTAGGGGCAGTCACTGGTCAACAAAAAAAGAGAACATTTTACTCAATTTATTATGCTAGCAAACTCATGGATGATGCTTAAAGGAATTATGCCACGATGCATTCCTTTCAACATATGAAAATAAATGCTATCATTATCTTTAATTTAGATCCATGCTGCCATAATGCTGCTATTCACTTCAAATGTGATTAAATGTTGCCATTTGTGTTAAGAGATTCATATGCTGTCTTTATAATTAATTGCTTTGCATTTTCATATAAAAGTTCCATATTGTTGCCAAGATACCATATTTAGTTTTTAAAAGATCTTAAGTAATTTAATATTGCTATTAATTGTAATACTGTCATCAAGTGTATTTAGCTAAACTACTTGATACGTGTTGAACTCAAGTCTTTATATTTCATCTATCTCATATGGATCTATTAATGTCAAATATTTTTGTATAAACTGCTTAGATTAGTTTTGTATATTTTTGAAATTATATTAGAATTAGAAATGAGCAGTCCTGTAAAAAGGATTGAACTCTATTTTTAGAACTGGAATTAAACTTTATTGTAGAACTGGAAATGAGCAATCCTATAAAAGGGATTGAACTCTAATTTAGAATTGGAGATTGATTGTGAAAATAGAAAATTTGAACAAAAACAAAGGAGACTCTGCTGAAATTTTTAAGAATTTTAAGACTTAGAAAATTTATAGGAAATATAGATATTTTCACATGTTTCTAAAAGTTTCATATAAATTGTCACTTCATTTGAATATATTAGTCATAAAAAAAATTAATTCAATGAATCCAAATATCAATATCATAAAAAGCCATTATTACAAAACATGTTAAAATCATAAAGCATTAAATTAATGACTTAAACTACTTTTGGTAGATAAAACAAATTAAATTGGTTGATTTTTGAATCAAAACAGTCAGGTATGCAAATTTACTTATAAGTCTTATTTCAGTATTCTTATTTGAGTCATTTTCCATTTGAGTATTATTTGCACTGCTTACCGCATTTTAATCTGCAAAAGATTTATATCAAATAGCATGTAACAAAAAGAATGAAACACAGTTTATATATATTTTGTGGTGTTTGTCTTTAGAGGGTGGAATGCAAAATTAGAATCTGTACATATTGGGCTAGCTAGCAAGCCCCTGGGAGTTATATGGAGGGATTTAGCCTCTTGTAGGAAGTAGGCAAATCCAGAGGAAAGACACACCATCAGTTCCTATTTTGAGTAAACTACCGACGGGTGGCGAGATAAGCTTACTACAGATTATGCCTATGGGTTTACCCATTTGGGCTCAGGAGTCTCTGAACTCGACTTATTGTTACAAATGCTTTTGATAAAATTTATTTCATGCTGTTCATATATGTTGAATTTTCACAGCTAATTTGCAGGGCAAAAATTGAATTTGGATATTGCTTTATTTTCTATGCAAATTTTCAGTCATCTTCATAATTGATTCATACCTATTATAGGATGCTAGATTTATTCTTATAAGAATAATTTGTGTACTCCTACCTGACTGGTAAACTAAATTTTTCAGGTTTTAATAATTAAAAAGCTTTGAAGATCTACCAAAGTAATAAAAGAAAAGAAGAAGAAGAGAGATGTGAGATATGAGCATTGGATAAATTTTTATTATAAATATTTAAACTATTGTAAATTCATATGTGTATGGCTCTTAATGTAAATATGGATATTCATGTATTTTATTTTCGTTATTTTCATAAATGAATATTTCCAGTTGTATGAATCATTCTTTAGAGACTCTCGAACTTCGGTCCCCGGTCGCCACATCCACCTAGCTAGTCCCTATGCCCTCACCCTTGTGGGTAAATTCGCAAGAGTTAAATCTAATTTTGGTCTAATTCTTGGTTTCATAGAAAGTCTTGAACTTTTAGCACCAGTGAATATCAGATCTTTCGACTTGCATTGGGTATTTTTCACTTTTTAATCTGATTTAGACTATGCCTATATTGTTTCCAAGGGATCATATGTCACAACCCAAAGTTGTTACCCAGCTTAATTTAAGCCTAATCATATCTCAATTATCATTATGTTAAGTTCGTATAGTTATTTGAATCAATCCCTAAAGATTTGGTGTGATTCGGAGCTAAATCAAATATTTGGATTATTTTAATATTTAATTAATTAGGAAATTGAGGTATTTAATTTGACCTCAAAATCAAAATCCAACTTCACCGTTGCGATCGTCACCCCCAAATTAGTTTGGGGTGATGTTTTGGACGCATTTTGAAGTCGTCGTATTTTCGCAAATATTTTAATATAATTAAATGCACCAAAATTTGGAATAATTAAATAATCATCATAATCGAATTCCGAATTCACCTTTGAATTCCTCACCCCTAAATTAGCTAGGGGTGAATTTTTGGGAATTTTCGGAGCGCGTTTATTTAGCCTGAATTTTTAGCAATTTAGAAAATAAATAATTATTTATTTAATTAAGAAAAATCAATTTCTTAATTTATTTCCCTGACAGCCCCCCTTCCATGACCGATGCCCTAATGCTTCCATGTCCTTTTTCCTCCATTGCTGCACCTTGAAGAAGAAGCTCCTCTCCAAAGTCTTGAAGAAAATAAAGTTCTCTTCTTCCTCTCCTAAAGGCTAAGGTACCCAATTGCTACTCTTCCTTGCCTCCTTTATGTTGTTATTATGCTTGAATGTATCATTAAAAATCTATAAGCATGTATGGAAGCCATTAAGGCTCCTTAAAGCATCATATTTTTCTTGAAATAGAACTACTCTATTTTTCATCTATTCTGCATACCCCTACATTTATCACCAATTTTCATATAGTTAATATATTCCGTTTATGTCGATTTTTGTGTCAATAGAAAGGTATCGGAAAGACATTTCCATTGATATATGGCATCACTCATGGAATGCTCTGGATTGAGAGTATTTGAGCTTGAAATGAGGCATTTACTAGTTTCGCACTGGCGAAAACACTGTCTGGTGCTACAGCGCGCTGCAGCGCCCGAGTTGCAGAAACTGATCTGCTGCAGTGCGCCATAGCGCGCCGTAGCGGGCTGTAGCGTCATTTCTAGAAAAATCATATGAAATCAATGAATAAACAAATTGAACAGTAACCCGCAAGTGGACCGCACCACAACGGGCTACAGCGTTTTCCCAGGAAAACTATATGAAATTAGAAAAATAAATTAATTGAACAGTGTTTCCACGAGTTAGTTTGCCATAGATCACCGTAGGCCTGAAAGTGTTGCAGCGAGTCACATCACCATTTTCTGTTGCAGCGCGCCACAGCATCAAAAGCGCTGCAGCGCGCCATAGCGCCCAGAAACTATAAAACCGCTCAGAATTGGCTGAAATGGCTAGAACTTCACCATTTTCATATTTTAAGGTCCCTAGGACCCTAGTGGGACTAAATTATATCAAATTGAGCATTACATAAAATTCTATATTAAAATTAAATTTGAAACTTTGTCATTTTTAACAAGTGCTCAAAGCCTATTATTTATCTTAATTGCTTGTGCCAAATGTCAAAGAATAGGAATCTTGATTGCTTATATTAACCAATGTATATCTCAACAACTAAATGGCATGAAACTTAAGTCCTTTAGATTTGTAATCAAGTGCTAACTCCTTTGGTTTGATTTAGAATTTATTTAGCCTTAATTACCTTCCATTTTATGTCAACTTTATATTTTTATGCTTTTATGATTTTAGGATGTATGTTAAAGAACTTTAACATTTATTTGGACACTTAAATGTGCTTAGTTAATATTAAACTATAATTGAACATAAGAATCTTGATAGCCTGATTAAGTAGATGATACTTAATATAAACCTAAAATTTGCCATCAATAATATAATATTAATACATTGATTTGTCATTAACATTTAAATTAACCTTTGGTCTTAATGGTAGAAAGGCTAGGAGTTAAACCCTAACTTATCTTGATTAAGGTCTAAACCTTAAACACCTAAATTAAGTAACTTCGATTGAAAGATAATTCAATCAACATGATTTCAATAATGCATATGATTTGACATTGATCTTAAATCATTGAATTAGAAGTGTTAAGGTTAATATTAAATCTGTATGATTGAACCATCTGAATCTATAAACTTTAGATTTTTTATTTTCTCTTATATAAGATTATTAGATCAAGATGAATAAAAAAATTATAATGATTTATGAAATGATCTAACACTTATAATATCTTTGATTTTATCCCATGATTGTAGAATAGAAAATGATCATATGAATTTTAATCATCTGATCTGATTACTTTAATCCAAGTCTAATAAGTAAATCTTGAATGTTAACTTAAGAAGTAAAAAAATGAGATCTTAAGGGTCTTGCTTTAGGATCGTTCTTGAAATGCTTAAAGACCTTAAATATTGATACCTTGAGGTAGAAAGAGCTTTTGTAACTTATTGAGATAGAAACTTAGATAATCATTCATAACTTTAGAAGTTGAACTTGATACCTTGTGATAGGAATCACCTAAAGTACTTAAAATAAGACTTATTCCTTGTGGTAGCAACCTACATTAAGTGATCTTTTGATCATATCCTTGGAGCCTTGTGCAGGACTCACCCCTTTAGAGTGAGGATTAATATCTTTGATAAATTATTGTTGATTAAATAGAATTGTCTGAACTCAAATTATTGGTAGGGTGTAGTAGAGTATACCTATAGTACTGGGTTATTTCAGTAGTATTCAGGATTAGTTGATTCACTCCAATGTGAACTTATGACCAGGTGCTATTCCGAGGGATTAGACGAATACAGTCCCATTAAAGTTAATCTTCCAAAACTAAGAGTGTTATAATTAGTGAATAGGATCTTTAGTTTGAGATATAATCTGCATCCGGGTTCTACCTCCTATCATAGTGCACTTCGATAAGTGCAGTTTAAGCAAACTAAGTATCTTAAGTCACTTTACGTAGAACACTAAGTATGCTTATAATTAAGTTATTTAACACTTAGCTTGAGATATAAACTGTAATCAGGTTCTGCCTTTTATCGAAGTGCGCTTCGATAAGTGCAGTTAAAAACAAGCTAAAGGTTAAATCCACTTTTCTTAGAAACATGCTAAATATGTGTATGCAACCTTCCCAACTAATAATTTTAAGTAAATGCTCAACTTAAACAATTTATCAAACTAGAATATATGAGTCAAAATCCTTCATTTTAATAGGATTCTGCATAATGGAGACCTTGAATTCATTTTCGAATTTTAAAGCATTTTTTTGATTTTTGAATTTTGAGATATGTAGCATGAACATGAGCATGAGCACAAGTACGAACACAAGTATTGTGTATGAGTATCAGTGATGATTTATGAATTACAGAATGTTGTATATATCAATCGGGGAATTTGTAAGATGACTAGTACTGGATTCCCAACTGGGTATATGTAAACATTATACCATACGATTCATACCCATTCAGTAATATTTCAGTTGCTAATCAGTACATATAATATTTTGGCATATTCAGATGCACAGTTTCTGTAGCATATTGTATCATGGCATATACAGATGAATGACTTCAGTGACATATAGCATGGTTTTACATATTATTACTCAGTTTCAGATATATTACTATTTTTTGTTTACTTTCAGTATTCAGTTTACAGTTCAACTTTATTTACTTTGCTTCAGTTTTGTACAGTTTTATACAGTTGAATACTTTCAGTTACATTACAGGTTTCTACAGATTTACTTATATTATGTAAATTTTAAATGATTAATTAGAACTATTTAGATTAGTTTCGATATGTTAGACTTATTGTCTAACACAGGGTACTTTTAGGATCTGACAATTTACTAGATCTTGTGCAGTATATTGAGCCAGGTAAGGAGGACACCCAGGAGATTCAGGAGGAGCCCGTAGAGCATTACTGGACTCTTCCCCAGCATTATTATTCTGCTTAGTTTATTTCAGTTCAGTACTTAGCCTTATATATGTGTTTCAGTAAAATGTTTGTAATAATTATGGATGTATTTACTTTTCTTTTCTAAGATGAATGTTTTCATACAGCTTCGGTGATAAATGTTTCTGGATGCTTGCTTTAGCTTCTGCACTCTATTTATATACTAATTATACTTGTATTGTGATATGATCAGTATATTGGAAATACTGATATTTTATACATAAATTGGATTCCTCATGTGTTTTATACCCAATATATGTATTGGTTTAATACTTAGGATAAGAATACTACTCTTATCTTAAGTAATAGCTCTCAACTCTCCTTGAGGTTGAGTCAGCAGCCCTCCAGATGGGTTTGGTTTTCAGCTATTCAGGGAGATGGGATATTCCTCCCCGAGTGGCGCGCCGCTCTGCCGCCGATTTATGATCTTACCTCTTTGCACGCGGTGATGGGGTGGGGCACTACATCATATGACTTGAAAGGCAACACGATGAAACTATGAAAATGGGATCCTTTTTCAAATGTGAAGCACGATGTCCCGATTGTTCCGATCTGGGTGAACTTCCCCAATCTTCATTTGCAATATACTTTCAAAGACGTTCTCTTTAAAATAAGGAATGCCATTGGAAAGCCTCCACAACTAGACCGTAACATGGCTCTAAATAGAAATATTGCTACTCCTCGTATCCTTATCGAAACTAACATCTCTACCCCTCCTCCTAACCACATTTGGCTAGGTTCCATGGAGAAAGGGTACTCTCAAGAGATATGCTATGAAAATATGCTCATGTATTGTAACTGGTGTTTCACCTTAGAGCATAATACTGTAACTTTAGAAATCATAATTCCCCACTTCCTTCATCTACCAAAATCACAAATTATTCTGATCTAAACAACATTTTTAAGACCTTTATACATTGAAAATAACAATACTTTGGCTATAATAGCGCACAATCAAACTGTCGGTCTAAATTTGGCTCATGGAGGCTCGATCCTTCCTGAAACTAAGGCTTCAGATACTAATTGTGCAACTGAGCTTCTTATTAGCAATGACAATGCCTTAAATCCTAAAGTTAATGAAGTTTTACATACTAATGATAATGGTGAAAATGGGAATAATCTTAATGCTAAGTTATCAGTGAAATTGTTGTTCCTATCAGTTTAGCAGGTATAATTGCAGTCTCAAGTGACATACTTAACGTTATAGATGCTCCTATAATTGACAATATGGTTGTTTCTCTAATCTATACTTATGATATTGCTAGGAACAAGGTCAGTAATGTTGATTTAAATTCTACTAAATGTAATGTTACTATTATTGTTGTGGAGTCTAATAATTTTAATCCTTCTATTAATGCTGAGATGTCTACTGATAATCCGTTCATTTATGATGAGGCAATTAGAAATGTTGGTGCCTTTCTTGGTGATAATATGGTGACTAATACGAATGAAAATTCTTCTATTAATGCTGATTATAATAATAATATTTCTGTTATTGCTGCTAAAAATATTATTACAATCTCTATTCCTGTTGGAAAGGCCAATGCTGCTAAAAATATTAATGCTTTGATAATGATTTATAAAAATACTAGTGCTTCTGAAATGGTTATTACGGCTAAAAATTCTTCTAAAAATTATAACATTGTTATTGTTAATGCTGCTGGAAATGTTTATATTCTTCCTATCACTGATGAAAATGTTGCTGCTATTGAAAATATAAATACTGTTGGAAATGAACCTATGACTACTCTTTCAACTACTGCTAAAATAATTAATGCTGGTGTTACTAGTAATATTGCTACTGAAAACAAATTTGTTGATGGAAAAATTATTGTTGCTGAAAATGATAATGGTGGTTCCGTTACTACTGCTGAATTTGTTAAACAAGTTGCTGATGTAGAAAAAGGAAAAGGTACCAATATGGTTTCCTTTTCTAAGCCTAAAACATCGTTGAAAATTAAAAAAAAATTCAATTTAGCTCAAATAAAATGCCAACCTCAAACATGTATAAATCTCTTGCTTTACTGAATGATACTGAGGTTGTCGAACCAGATAATCAAAGTGCTAGTTTTAATAATACTAAATATTTTAATTTATGCAATGATACAACTCAGTTGGTCCCAAGTGGATCATTTTCTGTAGCTAAATGAATATTCTTTGCTAGAACATTAGAGGCATTGGTAATGCCTCCTCTAAAAATAAGCTTGCACATATAATTTTTGAAAAAAAAAATTCAAGTGCTGCCATCTTTGAACCTAAACTTAAAGTGGATGCTATCAATTCTGTAAGGCATTTTATTAATTTGGAAAATGTGTGCTTTTCTAACTCTAACCGAATCTAGGTTTTGTGGGATAATATATGGAAAGCTGAGGTGGTTTCTCAATATCATCAAGCTATCCATATGCGTTTCCACAATGATGATCATAATTTTATCATAACTTTTGTTCATGCTAATAATTTAAGAACTGATCGTATAGCTCTCTGGAACTTTCTTAATTATTACAGCTCTACCACCTTCCTTTGGGCTGTTGGTGGGAATTTCAATGCTATCCTTAAAAATTTTTAGTATAAAGGCTATGTAAAAGACCACTCTAAATCTTCTTTTAATTTCAATGCTGTAATCCTTGAATGTGGTCTTGACGATTTCAATTATACCGGTTCTCCCTTTACTTGGAATTTTGGTAGAAAATTTGCTAGACTAGATAGATTCTTAATTAATAACATTTGGTATAACTCCTTCTAGAATTATGAAGCCTTGTAACAACCCGAGTTATTATCATAGTTGATTAGGACTAATCCTAAGTCTTAAACATAATTATAAGTGCTAATTATGTCAACTGGAGTCAACCTTTGAGACCTAGTCCAAATAAGGAGTCAAATGGATCGAATCCTGATTTTTGGAAATCCAGAAACCCTAGAAATTGACCTATTTAAATTGACCACCGATAAAAAAATGGACACCTCCATTGCGTTCATTGACCCCAAATTAGCTTGGGGTGAAGTTTTCGTGTCAATCGGAAGTCGTCAAAATTTTGACGAATATTTTAATAATAAAAATACCCCGGAAACTGAGATATCAAAATACTCGTCGGATCGAAAATCCGACTTCTCCATTGAATTCCTTGACCCCAAATTAGCTAGGAAAGACATGTTCAAAAAATTTTTGGAAAAATTAAAAAATATATATTTAATTAATTACTTAACAGCCGCCGTTAAGTATTTAAATCCTGACGGCGCCGTCTATCCAGACGGCGTCATCTCAGTCGTTGGATCGCACCTGGATCCAACGACTGCGAAGCCGTCATCCTCGACAGCTCCATCAGCGCGACACGCGGCGCGTCAGCCGCCCCGCCCGGCCAATCCGGTCCCTCCCTGGCCTCGGCGAGGCCGCCGGCGCCTCTATAAGACCATTGGCCGTCTCTGGGCTCCGGGTTTGCGAAATCCGAGCCCAGATCGAGCCAGATTGACCCAAAGCTTCCTAACCGTCGAACTTCAGGTACTCCATCCTCCCTTGATCTTGCTCCGATTCATGCATTCCAGTTTCGTATACCTATCCCGAGCCTTTGATTGTCGATCCAACGGATCGATCGGGTTGGATCGAACCCGATCGATCGCAATTCAACCTAGGTATACAGTAGAAACCGTTATGATCCATAACTGAAACCCTAAAATTTTAGGGTTTCACTTTGCCGGTGATCCCGGCCACCTCCGGCGAAGGTCCGCCCACCGGCGTGTAGCCCTCGTCGAGGGCTACCGTCGGCCGTGCGGGCCGAGGTAGTCCGGCGCCGGGAAGGCCGGCAAAAGCCGTGCCCTAGCCCGGTGCCCTCGGGCCGTCTATGCGAAGGAGACGAAGTCCGGGTCGGGCTGGGTCGACCCGAGTCTGACCCGCCCGAGCCGGGTCCGCGTCAGCCGGGTGGGGCCCACCAAGCCACGTGGCGCCTTCTGGGCCTGCCACGTGTCCAATGGGACCCACCAGCCGAAGCCCGCGACCCTTCGGCTTCGGCTATGGGGCCCACAGAGCCACGTGACAGCTAGCTGGCACGCCACGTGTCACGTGGGGCTCACAGCCCGAGCCCGCGCGACGGTTCGGCTCCCCTGTGGGGTCCACATTGCCACGTGGCAGCCTCTAGCAGTGCCACGTGTCAGGTGGGGCCAACTTCCCAGTCACAGAGCTAACTCAGCCCCTGTGGGACCCACAGTGCCATGTGGCAGCCTCTGGCAGTGCCACGTGTCTAGTGGGGCCCACTGTGTGTTAATTAAAATTTAATTAACTTATTGTCAGTGTTAATTCATTACTGTTAATGATTAATTAATTACAGTTAATGGTTAATTAAATTAGGATTAGTGTTAATTACTTTTAAACAGTAACCTTAATTAATTAAGTAATTAGAGATTAATTATGGTTAATTTAATATTAATTAAACCTTAAATAGTAATTACAATAATTAATTATTATTAAACAGTAAAGTATAATTAATTATTCTTAATTAGATATTAACAAGTAATTAAGACTAATTAAATAGTGATCAGTACTAATTACTTTGCTACAGTAAGAAAATAAAATTTAAAAATAATTATAATTAATTAATTAATGGATTAATTAAGAGTTAATTAATAATTATGCCTAATTAAGTACAGATTAATTAAGATTAATTAATTTCAGGAAAATTATATATAAACTTTAGGAATGAATAGTAAAATAATTTAATTTGAATAAATGAATAGTAAATTTATTCAAATTGTATTTTTGAATAGTAATCTTAAAAATTTAATAACTTTTTGTAGGATGATCCAAATATAGCCAATATAGGTCTTAAAATACTCAGAAAAATGTAAAGAATCAAATAACGTAATGTAAAAATTTATTTTGGGGTACGTATATCGAGGTAGCATTTTAGGACCTCTTTAGAGCCCCATAACTTTTTACCCAGTTATCGAAACATAGTCAATATGGGTCTTAAAATGCTCAGGAGAGCGGCTCCATCACCGTAGTAGTATTAGTTTTCTCATTTGGACATTAGGATAAAAGTCAACCCTAGAACTTAGTGTTGACTTTAGTGAAAAATGACCAGATTGCCCTTGGAATTCAAATGACTATAACTTGGTCAAATCAACTCCAAATTCATAAATTCAAGAAGCTATCTAATCTAGAATTCCAATGTCATCAATATACTGAAATAATATTTAGGATTGGAACCCTAGAAATTTAGGTAAATGACCAAATTACCCCTGGCTTCGTTTTGGTCATAGCTTGACCGTTTCTCATCCGAATTGGACGTACTTACTGTCTATATTCAAGTTAGACAGTAAGGAATCAAATGGAATTAAGAGAATTCAATTTTAACCCTCAAGTCAAAAGTTGACTTTTTGACCCTTAAAGTAGGGGTAAAATAGTCATTTTACCCTAAGTTTGGGCTAAGTACCCTAAACCCTTAAAGTTAACATTCCAAAACACTAAAATTAATATTATAATCATGTTAGTGATATGTAAGTGAGTGAAATCAACCTTTAAGTCAATTTCCAAGAATTATAGGTCTCTAATACTACACCTTAAGGATCTTTCTTGAGAATAGGAATAGATCATAGGTTAGAGTTCATTCATTAGGTAAATGGGTTACGCAATGAGTGAAACTTTAGTTTTAGTAGTTTTTAGACCTTTATTCTATTTTACAACTTGTTCTGATTATTTTGTCTTTTAACTTTAGAATTAAGATAGGAGATTCATCCTATTAAGTTTGATTACTTAATAGGATTTGCCATGACTAGTAGATCACTTATAGTATAAAACTTAGAACTTAGGTCTTATCATTTTTGGATTATGTGATTAGGCCTAATTCTTGTATTATTTAATCCATAATCTATAGGTTTCGAAGATCTTGATCAGATCTAAGTTAGAACATCTAAATTCACAAAATTACGATGTATGATATATTGATTTAACTCGTAGTCGTCTATCTGATTGAACTAGATTATAACCTGATCAGTTCTAATCCTTTCTAACTTATAAGGATGAGTTTCTGAGTTACACTCGATAGTAGGAAAATGGTGATCCTGAACTTGTGTAATTTAGAATATTTAGTATGGTTAAGTATAAAACAAATGATATCTCCACGTTTAGTAGAGTCCCTTGCTTCTATTGATATTTTATTACTACGCATTCTTGATTTTTGTGCCATATTTCCTTGAGCATATCATACAAGATTTTTATTGCATAAATAAACTGTTAGGAAAATATGGAGACTCCTTAGATTCCTTGTAAAAATATTAAAGTAATTAACGAGAAGATAATAATTTGATGTGTTGAGCTGCCTCTCAATATTTCTTTGGATCATATCGATTGTTGCCCTAGCCGTATCATGCTCAGAACCATCCAAGCCGTACTGGTGCTAGGATCTTTCGGGTATGACTATTGGTGACCTAGTCGTATCGTGCTATGAACCGTCCTAGCCGCACTGTGCTAGAGCCTTCTATGTTGATTGTTGTTGTCTTAGCCGTATCATGCTATGAACCGTCCTAGCCGTATTTGTGCTAAGATCTTCAGCCTTTTTGGTGAGCTAAAGTAGCTCTTTTCTGTATGGCAGATTGTACACGTATGGCTTTATATGCAGTTGATGTTGTTTACTTTTCAATATTTTTATTCAGTCAGCTATTTCCTTGTACTACTTTTATATATATTTAGGATGTTATAATCTTGTTGTTATTTATATGTACCACTGCTGAGTTGTTTATTTTAATTAGCATATCTCGTTTGATCACCAGCATGTTTAGGATGTAGAATTTTTCTTGCAGCACTTGTTTGGTTATGTATATTTATATTCCCCACCTTGCTTAGCTTATATGTGAGGCATGTCTCAGCCTCTTTCTTTTTCTTTGCTTAAGTTATAAATAATGATTTACAGCTTTCCCTTTCTTTTGTATTGTTTACTGCTCCTTTATACACATTATTGCTTAGAAGTAGTAAAATGGTGATATTACATAACATCTATAAAAAATTTATCAGCTTAAAATGTACTTAGACAATTATCTAACCAAATTTTTCTTTTCTTTGGCTGGGGCCCTACACTGTGAAACTGACAATGGCAGACTCCTTTCAGTCAGACGAGTAGTAGTTAGGTGTGGAGCCTTACCTAGAGGAGGAGCCCGTAGAAGAAGCTGTCATTTAGTTCCCTTATACTTTTGAGTGAGGATGAGTGGTTTACACTCTATCTTATTTAAACTTTTTAAATGATGTAATAATACAGGTACCATTGACTGTGTATTTGGATTGTATGCTTATATTCTGAGTTCAATTTTCTATTATTTATACTGTGATGCTTGGATGATCCTCATTTTCTTAAATCGCTTCCGCACTCTGTATGTTTACTTAGATAGTGACTGAATGCTTGATTCTATGGTCACTCCTTCCCTTATTAAGTGTAATGTAGATTTCATCCTAATCCAATTATAAGAGAAGGGTTAGCTAGAGTGATACACCACCCCTTAGCTTAACCCTTGTGGATTAAGGGGTGGGGAGCCACAAGCCTCCTCCTTAAACTCCACTATGTCTAATTATAAGTCAATTATTCTCTCTTCATGGAATCATACCACTTGCTTCCCTAAATCTTTTCGGTTCCAACTTTTCTAGCTTGAAAGAAAGGAATTCTCCCAACTTGTTCATTCAATATGGAATGAAAACTGTTGCTTTTATAGTCTTATTCGCCTTGTTGAAAAATTTAAGAAACTTAGGAAAGCTATTTTCCTTTGGAATAAAAATGAGATTGGGAATATATTCAATAATGCCACTCAATTGGAAAATAAGGTCACCTGTTTAAAAACTATCTTTGAAATGGATCCCTCTGATAAAAATAGGATAAGAGTTTCTAAAGCTAAAGCCTCCCTTATCCAAACCTACAATGATATTGAAACTTTTTGGAAGCAAAAATATAGTATAAATTGAGCTTTACAAGGAGAAATAAATACCTCCTTCTATCACAGTTGGGTCAACAAAAGAAGACACATAAATCATGTTTATGAAATCAACCCTCCTAATAAGCCTACTCTTAAGGATGTGGAAGATATCCAAAATTTTATTGTATCTTTTCCTTTGAAGCTAGCCAAAATCCAAAATTCAATCCTACTCCTTTAAAGTTGGATTTACCTACTCCTCATTTATCAGAGGAGGACAATATCTCCCTCCATGTGAAACCCAATGATGAAGAAATTTGAGAAGTGGTTAAAGATCTCAAGAAAAATACTTGCCCAAGTTCTGATGGTTTCCCCTATGAATTTTTTTGCAAATTTTGGGATATTATCAAATTGGATATCTGTAACGGTGTCAAGGAATTCTTCTATAACATCTATTTGCCTAAATTCTTTTCTCACACATGATATCCGTAGTCCTTAAAATTGAAAAAGCCTCTTGGTGGTCCCAATTCAGACATATTAGCCTTTGTACTACTATAAAAAAATTATTTCCAAAATTCTTGCTAAAATGTTACAAAAACATCTAAACTTTCTCATTGAACCCAACCAATCTAGTTTTGTTCTGGAAAGACAAATTCATGACAACATTTTGACCACCCAAGAGCTTTTCCATAGTCTAAAAAATAAAGGTAAGAACCACAATCTTATCTTAAAATTTGATCTTGAAAAGTCTTTGATAGAATTGATTGGCACTTTCTTACCAAAATGCTAAATTCCTATGAGTTCAATGAAAGTTTCATCCTTAAAATCTTGAACCTTACTCATTATAACTATTTTTTTGTGCTCATTAATGGCAAGGCCAGTGGTTTCTTCAAATTTGAAAGCGATCTTCATCAAGGTGATCCTATTTCTCCTATGCTTTTCATCCTTGCTTTTAATTATTGGTCCCTCTGCTTAAACTTCTTATTCAAAAACAACCCTAAACTTCATTACAATGTCGGTGGCAACATTTTGGTCACTCACGTTGCCTACGCTGATGATCTTATCATTTTCTGCAATTCTAATAGTCATACGATTGACAAAATTAAAAACCTCATTAGCTATTCAGAAAATATTTCTGGGCTTAAAATTAATCTCCAAAAGTCTCATTTTTTTATTAGCTCCAAAACTCCAACCAGAATTATTAATAGACTTTTTGACTCTTTAAACATAAAGCATGGAAAACTCCCCTTTAAATATCTAGGTATCTCGATAGCTACTGGCCATAATAAAAATAATAACTTTCTTAATCTCACCGATTCCATTTTCAAAAAACTCCATGGGTGAGAGGTTAAATATCTTTCTCAAGGTGGTCATTTGGTTCTTCTTAAATATGTCCTAAATACTATCCCTCTCTACTAGCTTGAAGTCTCCTCCCCTACCTAATTTATCCTCAACAAGTTAAAAGGCATATTCAATAAATTTTTATGGAGTCACCCTAAATATAGTAAGATGATCGGTGCTCTTGGGATCATCTTGCTTTCCCCACTATTAAGGGAGGGTTGGGTCTTAGATGTCTCTCATCCTTACATAAGGACTTCTCCCTCAAACTTTGGTGGAAATTTAGAACCTCAAATACGATTTGGTCGGATATCCTTTTAGCTAAATATTGTGCTCGTACGCATCCTTCCCAAACTAAACATAAAATTACTGACTCTATTAACTGACCTAAAATGTTGCAAACAGAGAATTAATAGAAGAAAATATAACTTGGGATGCTATGGATGCTTCCACTTCATTTTGGTATGATTGTTGGAATAAAACTGAAATTTTAGCTAACTCTAGTTGCTCTATAAGAAATCAAAAGCTAACTTTAGCTGACTGTCTCATCAACAACACTGAATGGAATGTTGACCTCTTACAAAAATTTCTTCCCCCTGAAATGATTGAAAACATTATTATCTGTAAGCCTAAACTTGAGCAGATTAAATTGGCTAACTCCACTTTTTGCTACAACAGAAAACTCAATTAAACCTCTCTTTGGCAATTATGTAGATCTCACAATCAGCCTAATTTCCCTAATTGAATTTTCAACAATTGCATGCCAAACTCGATCGACCTTTTTCTATGAAGGATTTATAATAATTTCATCAGCGTGGATGATGTCATGTAATCTAAAGGTTATAATTTAGCTTCTAAATGTTATTGCTGCTCGGCAAATATTGAAACTATCAACCACATTTTTTTAAATAACACTTCAAGTAAAATGATTTGGTCTTCCTTGAACATTATTCCCAATGATTCTTACATCCCTGCGGATATTATAGATTTTTACACCCGTTGGCCTTCTCATAAGAAAAAAATTCATATATGTCAGCTGATTGATAGCTATATTCTTTGACATATTTGGATAGCTAGGAACAATGATAAGCACTACTTGTCTCCCTTTAATATTGGTAAAATTGTCAATGAGATCAAAAGTGATGTTACTAAGATTATCAATACTTTCAAAGAAACAAATTTCAGCTGAAAAAACTTGAAAATTGATTATGCCAAATATGTGCTTAATTGAAATTTCTTTTAGTTTATCTAACCTCCTTCTATTGGTTGGTTTAACTTCTCTCTTTTATTCAATGTTTTCTTGGTTGTTTAATCAGTTAAAGATTGCATTTGGTTCTTGTATTACTGAGACAATTTTCAAGTTTGCTAAAACTATCTATTTTAGATATTATTGTCTCTGGTTCTAATGGTTTGATGCAGTTCCAGATGTTGATTCTTCTATAGTTTGCTATTGATAATGCTAAGGATTATTATATTGATGTGGTTAATCTCAATCTCATTGAGACTGGTATTATTCCTTGTTATTGCTTAAACATGTTGTGTTGGCTGGTCTCATGTAGTTACTATTTTGACCTTCTGCTGATTCACATATTTATTATTTTAGCTGGTCTCATATGTGCTGTATTGCTAAATTACTTAGATCATGCTAATGATAATTATAATGTCAATGTTAGACTCAATCTCATATTGCTGAATTACTTAGAGCATGTTAATGTTAGACTAAAACTCATTGAGATTGATTTTGGTCCTGTTTCTTGCTCAACTATGTTGTATTGGCTGGTCCTGGGGTTAATGGTATTATTGTTGGGACTGGGTTTATTGCTATATTGGCTAATGCTGGTCCTGGGGTATTTGTTGTATTGGTTGTATTGGTTTATCCTGGTCTTGGTGTTATTGCTGGTCCTGGGGTTATTATTGTACTGGCTGTTCCTGGTCCTGGGATTATTGTTGTATTGGCTGGGATTACTTGAATCACTATTGGTTTGGTTATATTGGCTGATGGATTTATGCTATATTGGCTGTATTGGTTGTATGTTTAAAAATCCTGACTATTTTGGCAGTACCCTTACCGTTGTTTCCTTAATAATGTTGTTCTGGTTGTTGACTTGCTGTTGTATTGGTTTCATCCTTTGTTGTATGGGTTGTATCCTTTGCAATATTGGTGGTTGTAAACTGTATGGGTTGTATCTTTTGCAATATTAGGGGTTGTTTGAGTTGTATTGGTTAATATTTATTGTATGGGTTGTACTGGATACTTTGATGTTCTGATTTTTTCCTCACCTGTTCTGGGCCCTATTTTGTGCTTACCCAGATTTTGGTACCTGATGATCGGCTTAACTACTTTTGAAAGTTATAATTGCATTTCTAAAAATGAAGTTTGCTAGAATTATATTTATAGAGATGATAACTGCTTTAAAATCTTAGAAATAAAAGTTGTTGTCAATGTTCTCCTTCTTAGCATCATTCCCTATAAATATTATGATACTTTATATTATTATGCCTAATGTTATGGATTTGATTGCTGGGATCATTAGGAGAGTTGCTGCTCTAGTTTCTCTTGCTTGCACCCTTGTGTTTGTTAATACTCCCTTTGGGGATGTTTGTATGAAGTATATTGAGTCTATGTGTAGGATCTGTGATGTGTTGGTTCAGGTATTGTCTGGAATTGATTGCAGGTTTGATTCCATTGGGGCTGATTGTTGGTGCAGGTTATTTCAGGTTTGCAGTGCTGTGTCTGTATGCAGGTTTTGTGACGTGTTGGTGCCGACTTGGGCTGAATTAACTGCAGGTTTGCGGATGCCTTCTCTGATTTTGATGTTCATGGTGCCCAGCCACCCGAATATGTTTTTGTTATTTTTGTTTGAGTGGCGCCTCTCCTCCCTACCTTTTTTGTTGCTTGCAGTTTGGTTTTATATTCAATTTTCTACTGCATGTCCTTTGTCCTGCTTTGTTTTCCTTTTTTTAAGTTTATTTTTATCTCTTTTTTTCTTTTCATTTAGTGTCGGAAGACCTTTTATGATTATATCCCCTAGGTCTCTTATTTTTGTGGCTGCTTCAGGATTTTAGCTCTTCTATGATTCTGTATCCTCCCAACTCTGGTTTTGTAAGTCCTCTTTTTATGGAATAAAATGTGTACTGAGATGTCTTTTAAATATATATATATATATATATATATATATATATATATATATATATGTATGTATGTATGTATGTATGTATGTATGTATGTATATATATTGTAAATTTTTGGGGCTAATTGCCGCTTAACCGTTCGTCCAAATTTGACATATTTAGTATCATTGGAATCGTATTAATGAGACCTTTCATTTGATAATTTAAAATTTAATTTTCATTAACTTTTAATTTTAAGAATTTGTAAAAATTTAAATTTTCATTTTTTTTATTAAGCTAATTTGTAATTTTTTTTTTTTCTTAAAATTTATCTTTGCAAATAAACTCTTTAGAAATATTCTTATCCAATTTTCATTCAAAATTAAGATAAAGTTCACCTCTTAATCTAAACTATCCATTCTTATTTTGATTTACTTATGTCATTTAATTTAATTTTTCTCTTATCTAATATATTTCTATGCATTTAAATGGTGTAGATGAGATGAAAATTTAGTATTTTCAACTCAATTTAAACTTCTCCTCTCTTAGCAACTCAATTTGGAACTTTTCAAATTAGAGAAGAGATCCAAAAAATAACTATTCTCCATCAAACTTTTTAAATTTCTCCTCAAGGTAATTATCATTTTTTTATCTCATTTTATTTATAAGATCAAAACATGCATGCAAAGCATCTTTCAATTTGATTTAAATATCCCCATGATAAGTATATGTTTAAACTGGAATATTTCATTTTGATAAAATTTTTACAGTTCTAATTTCATTCAAAATTTTATCATGCTTAAGAAAAAAGAATGATTTTTTTTTCTTAACTTTGCTTAGCCATAATTCTTAGATCCATTATTTTAAAGACTTGAAATCTTTTCTCATATGTTCACTTATATATTAGTTGCATATTATTAGAAGAAACTATTTAATGATTTTACTTCTATACTAATTTAAATTAATCTAAAGTATAATTCCAATTTTTGATTTAGTATAATTTTTATTTCAAGCACAGTTAGATGTTGATATTTGGCAAGCATAATTTTTATTATATTATGAGCAATTTCTCTGTTAATCACTTGAGTTGATTAAGTCATTAAGGAGGTCATTTAAGTGATTATATTTTGCTAAAAAAAAAAGAAAATCTCAAACTTGGACTTAAGTAAAATTTCTAGAATTTCAAACAATTTTCTAAAGTTTGAAATGATATAATTTTCAAAATAAAGAGAATCCAATTATCATTTTTGGCATGCATATTCTCTGATATATAGAGAACAATTTTTTCTTAGACATCAATAGAAAATAAGCACTCTAAAAAAATCTTTTGGATGACACAAAATCAGCTAAAAATTTAAATTTTTTAGCTAAAATTAGGAAATTTTTATTAAAAATGAAATTTTCATTTCAAATGTTATATAATTAACTTACCAACTTTATAATTGATGTAAAAATATAACTTTTGATATTTATGAATAATTTAAGTAATAAATTTAATTTTTGGAATATTTATAAATATAATTTCTCATAATAATAATAATATTATAATTTTCTTTCATATAATTTATTATATTAATAATTTAAAGTGAATTAAGATAGTTGATTAACAAATTTATATGCTAATTTAATAGATTAAAGTCAACAAATTTAAGAAAAATATTCTTCAAATTAGGTACGAAATTATTCTTAAATTTTATTTCAAGTATCTTAATTTTGAGCTTATTTTCATTTGAAAATTGCTTATTCATTTTATCATGAAAATTGCTTTATTAAACTACAATTTTTTCATATAAAAGTGTGATAAAAAGTAAAAAAAAATTCTTTCCAATGTTTATCTTTGAATGAAGAAATGAAAATGTAACTCATGATAAAATAAGGAGATAAAATAAGGAGGTATCTAGCCCTTATGGAAGTGGGCAGAAGATCCAGAGTAAATATACACTATTTTACATCTATAAGATGATGCACTACTGATGGGTGGTGATAAGCTTCCATGGTCAATAGGTTTTACCTGTTGGGTGATGAGTCATAGAACTCAGCTTTGTGTCATAATTTACTTTTAATTGAAAAATTTTTACTTGATGCTTTTTAAATGTTTCATTTCATTTTAATATGTAGGGAAAGTTTGGTAAAATTTGCAGTATTAATTTTATTGCACTTCAATATGAAAATTTAATTTCCTTGCCATTTCATTTGATTAACACCTATTTTAATATGCTAGAAAATAATTTTTAATGGATTATTTTTGTACTTTTGCCTGACTCGTTTTGTTGATAATTATTTTAAGTTTTCAAAACTAAAGCTTAAGAAGATACTCTCTTAGAAAGAGCTTAAAAGGAGAAGTGAGATTTGAGTGAATACATTTTATTTTATTATATGTTATAATAATAATTGAATTTATGTAATTTTATAAGATTAGCTCTGCGATAAATAAATAACTTATAATATTATTATCTTATTCTTTATATTTCAAACGATGAGTTTATTATTTAGAAATTCTCAAACTAGATCACTTGGTCGCCACACAAGGAGAGTGGAGAATTGACTCCGCATGAAAAGGCGGCTCTATCATTTTTAGTTGAGAAGAAGAATTTTTATATATGAGCACTTGAATGAGTTCACAAAGTTACTGACAGATTTGCTGAATCTGGATGAAACTATGGACGATGATTTTTTAAGGCCCTATTATTGTTGAACTCATTGCCATTTGAGTATGAGCACTTCACCATGCTTTTAGCCATGGGAAGAATGCCTTAAAGTATGAGGAGGTGACTGCAGTCTTAGTGATCCATGAGTTCAGAAGAAGTGATAAAAAATTCACTAAATCAAATATGGCAGAGGCTCTTATACCCTAGATGTGACAACCCGCTGTTGGGTCAACATTGTTAATCTAGCGTCTAGTGCTTACTTCCCGGGATCATGGTTGTATATAACAATTTTGTTAAAAGTGTATAAGATACAAGATTCCACATTTATTGTAATATTTTGAAAAACTAGAATAATAAAAAAAAAATATTTATAACATATATAATAATTATTTTAGAAAATCTATTACACACTAAGCAAAAATATATAACTCTAATAAAATAAGCATCTAAATTTGCATTATGTTGCTCCATCCTGCATCAGCTCCTCTTCAAAGACTTGATCCAAATATTTCTCCTAATCTGCCATATATATATATATATATATGATAGGGCGAACTAAGAAAAAGAAAATAAAAGAAAAATATTTAATTACACACAGAGGTCTAAATAAGGTTTGTAAAATATCAAAATTTGCACATAATATTAAACGGCATGATTCTATAAAAGAATAATATGCAACATTTAAGTAGGATTGCTTGCAATAATTGAATTGATATAAATAATAATAATAATAATAATAATAGCAATAATGATATTAATAATAATATTATTATTATTATTATTATTAATAAAAGAAGAAAAAAAAATGAAAAGAATAAAAAAAATTTCATCTCTTTCTCACTTCTTACTCTATCTTAGTGTTGATGAGGCTTTACTAGAGGTGTGGCACCCCGCCCCTCTATGGTCCTGTTAACACGCATATTAACATGATTATGGTAGAGTGGCCGCTATGATAGATCCCTTACTTGTGAATAAATTAATTTTTCACTCTAATCTACTGGTAACTAAAGGATATGCCACATGCTAAACCGAGATTTCACTAAATAAAAATACAAGAATATCAGAGTGCAGAAGTAAGCAAAAGCTAACATCCATTCAACCATAATATTGTAAGTAATAAATCCAATTCAAAATAATATGTGCAGTAAAAGAAAATACATCCAGTACCTATATTATTATAATATTTAAATAGTTTGACTGAAATAAAATAAATGCTCAACCTCACTAAAAATATATAAAGAACAATCTAGCTAATGATCTTCAGCAGCAGGGCACTCCTCCTCCTTAACTAGCTCCTCTACTGGCGCTACCACCTCAAACAGCTCAGAATCTGACATTGTTGATTTCATAATGCCATGGCCCCAAGAAAAAAATCTGATTAGGCAATTGTCTAAATATATTTTAGGCTGATTAATTTTCATTTCTTTTAAGATATCGCATTTAAACTTTAACAGAAATAATAATAAAAATGGTGCAACAAGCTACAAAAAAGAACTGAAAAAGTTATAAATAATACATTTATAATTTAAGCAAAAGAAGTATGCTAATAGCGTACCTCAAGTCAGTAGCTGCAATAAGGTTATGCAATAAATATCTATATATAAGATTGTAATAACTGAAACTACAAAAGAAAGCATATCCTAATATGCTTATAATCATATTAATATATATGAAAATTAACAAAAACATAAAGTGAACTGTGATACTTATAAGCAAATTGAGTTCAATAATAAATCAGAGCTAACATTCTATATATGTAAGCAAATACTGAACAAAAGCTGAACTAAAGTAAGGTAAATAGAAAGCATAAAAGAAACATGTAAGACTGTCATATTAGAAAACTTGGCTAATCAAGTCACAGAAACTGTAACTGAACTGAACTGGATCATATTAGATCACTTAGCTTCTCAAAGCTAAGGCAGAAAACTGTACTGAACTGAAGAGGCATAAATACATATGCAGTTAGTTTTAGTTATTTTACTTTACCTCTATGGACACGTCTAGAAGTAACTGAGAAATCAAGCACATCTGCAAGACTAAAGTGGGTTCCCAAACTTAGACACAACTCTCTTCAATGAGTATGTGTCAAGTAATTCTTATTTCTCCTTACCGTCTATCCAGTGGCAGTAATTATGTATACACAAATCACTCGTCCAGATAATGAACCCGATGCAAATGTTATTCTAATTTTTCAATGTTTTCATTTCATGCATCAAATTGTCTTGTATGATATGCTCAATGTAAAAAGGCTTAAGAACAAGGAATGAAAAGCAACAAAGTTCAATAGTAAGTAAGACTCTACTAAACACATGTGATATCTATTGTTGTTTAAATTTATTCGTTTTAACTATTCTGAATTTATTCAAGCTCAGGATCTTCAATATCCTACTATCCAGTAAAAAAAAATATTTAATAAGTTCTAATTAAAAATTAGAATGTCATCTATAATGTTAAATAACAATCCTTCGTCCTAATTTGATATATTTACTCCCCAAACCAATCTTGATTGCAATAACCAAGATTAAGGATTTTAGAGCCAAACTCCAACATGGGGTTCAAACTCTAAAATCCCAAGGTGCTATAATCTAAAGGTCTAAAATTTCTCATAATGCTTATTCTACAAATTTGGAAAGACTAAGATCAAAAGATAGGAATTCCAATACTTAGGATTGGTTGCAAATAGCTACAGTCAAAAGACAAACTAATCAATCCTAAATGATTCTAATCTTAAAATCAAAATTAATGATTCATTTTATTGAATAACCCAATTCACCAAATAGAATGGAATTTTACCAAATTCTTTTCTTAGTCCTAAGGAAGAGGAATTCCTAAAACTTAAGATAAAGGAGCTAATTAAGGAACCTCCTAATGAAAGGACTTGAGGGATGGTTCAATTATTAAGCATTAGATATCATTAAGCATTAGAATTATTTAAAATTGTTAACTATACTTATCTACTGATTTTGGAGAACTTAGGGATAACATAATGTGGGCTTAATCCCACATTATGAAACTTATTATTTTCAAATAAGAATTTAGAATGAATTTTAGGGTTTTGCATAGAATGCAATTTAACGAGTCTAAATGATCTAAATATGATTCCTAATCACTTACTTTACTAATTTTAATAAATATTTCAAGTTTCTAAGGCTTAAGAATTCTTAAAACAAAAACTTAAATTGATGCCAACACCTATCAACACAAAATAATTGCAATAATGTATTTGTATGTTAAGAAATATATATATACATATACATATATACTACATATGTACAACTTTCCTTATTAGTATACTAAATGGGAAATATGTGCCCACGAACTTGGAAAGCGCATCTATAGTACATGAATTCCCTAGTGTGCTTCTTGAATTATCTAATTTACTGCCACAAGAGAGTAGAGTTACATACTGAGCTATAGCATAGAAATACATCTAGATTTAAGTTAGCATATCATTTCTCAAAAGGAGGCATATAACTTGAAGTTAGCTGATATGGGATTTGCATGGCTGGGATCTTCGCAATAGGAAGCTCCAGCCCTACTTGTAAGAAAAGAATGACTGAAAGGCTGATAATCTCTTGTTTACCAACATGGCACATGAGAAGTTGTTCAGCGTATCTTAATAAATAGGCTTATCCGATGAGGAAGGTGATGCATCGTCGCCTTAAAACTGTGAATCAAATTATTGTGTAAAAGGCAATCAATCATTGTGAGGCAGTTCAGTTTCGGAATTTTATTCCCATCTTTTCTTTTCTTTTCTTTGAGAACAGTTGATTCGTATTGTGTGAGCTTTCTGCTCTCAAAATGAAAGAGATAATTCAATTCATCATAACAAAAAACAGAGATCATTGCGAATACCAAAACATCTAAAGTAAAAATTGAATCTCAAAACAATGAAATGAGAAGGAAAAATTAGTCCCTTCTAATTTTTAGGAGCAGATTTAAGCAGTGACTCTGCAGAAGAGTTTGGGACAACAAATTCTTGATTTGATTCGACTGATAAACAATAAAATGAATTTAATTTCTGTCATCTAAGGAGAGTTCAATTTTTACATAAATTACAGGAATAATAATCTGCTACATAATAAATAATACATATAAATGAGAACAAATTCAAAGAATTTGAATCTGACAGATGATCCTGCCAGTTCCAGGCCTGAGAGAGATGAAAACAAATCACACAAATAATCTGTCAGTAGGACTTCTTATTTACTCTGCTTGTTATTGTTATCTCTCTTGAGCTGTACCTTCAGCTTCTTGCCGCCCAATTGGAAGCCGTTCATAACTTGGATGGCACTTTGGGCAGCTTCCGGTGAGTCATAACTTACAAAACCTGCCGAAAAAAAGGATGTACTAAAAATAAGACAAATTATAATGAGAAAACAGAGATAAATTTACTATATTGCCTCACTCATAGCCTAGAGCTCGATAGTTTGTCTCTTCTAGAGACAAAAAAGGGGTTGATGCATTATACTCGCATATTTTCTTTATCATTTTTCCCTTTTGGGCAAAATGTGGTTTAGAATCACATCATTTCTCTTGAGGACATAGTTTTGCTACAATTTTCTACAATGCCTGTATCCCAAAGTTACTCCAACTACTAATCTACGTTTGCAACTTCGTCTATTATGCTAGTATACTGGTCATTTGTATGTATAATTCAAAAAAGACTTTACCAAATTATCATGTAAATAATGCTTGTATAACAAGTCCAAAAATTCAATTTAGTCATATTAAAAACATTTTTAAGCAAAAAAAAAAAAAAATCACCACACAAATTTTAAATTCTTCCGTTCAAAGATCCTAAGGGATTGGTGAAGGCACAGTAAGTTAGTGACTCTGTGTTATGCCGAACGCAAGGACGTCAATACATATTGCTTACCAAAGCATTTACTTGCGCCAGTTGCTTTGTCAACAAAGACCTTGGCGCTCAAAACCCTGCCAAATCCCTGAAAAGCGCTTGAAAGCTCATGATCCCCGTAATCTTGAGGAATATGATAAATAAACAAGTTAGCTCCAGGAGGGCCTGTGAATACGAGACAAAAAAAACCAATCAGTGAAGAAAATTATTGGTACATCTAGTCACAGCAACTTTGCAGAAGCTTCGTTTTAACCTTCGATCTGTCCTCCAGAACCAGAGCCATAGCTTGAAGGCGGCTTCACCACGGCATTGTTCCCGGGGTGATACGCATTATGAGAGTTACTCAGAATCCGGTGACTCGGAATCCCACCATGGTAGGCGAGAGGATACTGAAGGCCGGGATAGCCGGCACCCGCATAGCCGGCAGATGGTATCGACGTATAATTTCTGGGTGCCGTGCTCGGGGAGAGATCGTGGCTGGTCCCGCGACTAATAGGTGAAATCATGCTATGGAATGCAGTTTGATTCTGCATTGAAGCTAAAGGGTACTGCATAAGTCCATAATTTCCGGGAGCCTATCAAAATATGAATAAAGTTATGAACAGAAGCCTCATCATGGTGCAAGAGCATCAAATCACAAGAACTACATTTAGGAAATTTTAAATGTCCAGTGAAGTTTGTGAGGAAATTTTGAGATGGGAGAAACTGAAAGGGTTTCCTCCACTATAGGATCTTTCGCATTTAAATTAAACGCTGGAATAAAGTGTGATGGAGAGTTTACTGGAAGAATTGAAGCCATGAATCTAACCTGGTAACTGAATCCATTGTATGGAGAAATATACCCCATTGGTACTGCTCCAAATAGTGAAGGCTGTTGTATCGAATTCGTATGAGGAATGCTAGAAGCTTGAGATTGAGCTTTTTGGGCCTTGCGAGCTTTCCTCTCCTTTTCAGTGTCAGCCCACTTGACGACTAATGGTACATTTGAACCCTACAAGCAATCAAAAAATAAGTTGATGTCTCAAACGAACTAAATAAAAAAAAAATTCAAATTAAAATTTATGTGTTTACACGGTGGGGTTCAATTAAGAACAACAATGTTCATACTGTGTGATGCAACAATGTTCATACTGTGTGATGCAATTAAGAAACCAAAAAAAGAATCTAAAGAATAACATTTACAACATAAAAATATTATATATAATAAAACTTTTACGAAATTTGAAAAAAATTCAAAGCTAATTTAACAATAAGTTTGTCACATATTTTATGTGTGTTCATTTTAAACTCACATTTGGATTAAATAGCTTAAGGAATAATAATAAAGTTGTCATTTTGACTATATAACTTTTAGTTATTTTTTTATTGATTTTAAGCTGATAAACTAAATTAGCTAGATAATTTAAGCTAGGCAATTAAATTGTTCGAGAATAGCTAAGTTGGGCTAAACAAAGATAAACCCAAAATGAACGGGGCCTATAACAAAACTCATTTTTTCCTAGCCATTTTTTAACTTTTAATTTAGAAAGTTGATATTAAAAACTTTAAACATCTCTGAAATATTTTACAATAATCAGTAATAGAAGACATAGATTAGTATAAAAAAAAGTTTACGATCTTGTCTACAAAGCTAAATGCTAGATAAAGACTACAAATTATTCTTTAACAGGGAATTTCCACATCTTTGGATATATCTCCATCACAAGTGATTCTAAGCACTTAATTTCTGCACCTGCAGATGCCATCTTTCAATGTACAAGAATCTGTGGCAATCCCTTTTCAACAATTTTCAAGTCTTCAATTTAAGCATATATACTCAACAATAACAAACTTTCAAGTTTCCAATATAAAATATTAGATTTTATAATTTAATATATACATAGGCGCGTCATTAGCAAAGTTGAAAAAATAAATTTTGCCTACATTATCAAAAAAAATAAAGAACAATTTTTGGTAGTATTGATGATAGAGTATATTGAAGGTAAAGGGACTCATGCAGTAAACTCTATTTAGATGTTAATGCTTGATAAATAAGTTATGAAATAAAAACTACGGTTTTTCAATAGGCATAACAAATGCAATCACTATTAAGGAAAACCTAATCCAACAAACAATAATCAATAAATTTAATGGTTTTTTGGTTTGCTGGACTTTTGAATGAAAAGTAATATAAATTCAAAGCTAGAATATTGATGCTTGATTTGCTTAAAATTGAATACAATGTAAGATTTTGCAAATTAAGAGTCTCCCAAAACCCTTATTATTAGAATATCGCATAGAAAAAATAGTGTCTAACTGTCACCTCCATCACCGATCACAAGGCTTATCCAGCCCTTGACAGATTCCATCAGGCCTTCTCCATCCCTGGATGAAAATCGCCAGACCTTGCTGACATTTGTCAGATCTTGTGGGCCAACCCCAATCTCCACAGCTCTAGATGGCCTGAACGATCAAGCTTGCACCCCATGACACAAGGCCAAGCTTCACCGGGCTTAACGAAGGTTGTTCCTTCACCAGCCATCACAGGAACTCGCCGGACCTCGTCGGCCAACTCTAACTTCTGCAGCTCTAGATCGACTTGGACAACTGAATATGTGCCCCCACACCACAAGACCAAGCTTCAATAGCTCGTAACGGAGCTTTCCGGTCTTTCATCGGCGTTCTTTGGTTCCTCACCTACGCTTGCCAAACCTCAGTCAGCCCTAAAGCAGCCACTAAGGTTGAGCAATTTTTTCTCAAGTTGTTTAGGCTTTATTTTTAACTTTCACACAAATAAAAATCAAAGCCTAATTACACCAAATAAGTTTCAACTTAAAAAAAGTATTTGCACTACATTTTCACAAGAAAATAATTTTAATCCTTTCACTCATTTTTCCTAAAACTGAACAGTCCCTATTAGAATATTGTAGAAATTTAAAGTCATTTGAAGTTTGCACATAGAAAAGACAGAAAGCACGAAGCATGAAGAAAGTTACAAGCAGTGATGCAGAGATGCACTAGAAAATGAAGATACAACGAAACTTAATCTGATTTTTAAAAATATAATGGAGCACAAACATGACAGAGCATGAATATGGGTGCAAAACTTGAAGGAGGTTACGGGTCAGCAGATTGTGTTTCCCATTCTTGTTCTCACACAAGTGTGGTAGACGCTAGGCAAAGAAAGCAAGTGTTCTCACTTCTCAGTTCACTTGTATTTGAGTTTTTTTTGTTCAGTTTCAAATATTAGAAGTGGAACAGTGGAGTTAATTTTTCATTTCATTTTGCTTGCAGCCGGTTAGCAATTTAAAAGAAATGGGTCATAGCAGTAACACAAACACGGCAGACCGCCTGTTAATACCTTTAAATTGAACTCTAATTCTCTAAATATTAAAGTCTGTGCATACTATTTTTATTTAATTAATCTTAAAATAAATATTTATGTTAATTTTATAGTTATTAAATAAAGTTTTTACCGATTCAACAGTCTAAGCCTGGATCCGACTAGTTTTAAAAAATGAGAAGGCTTTCAACGATGATCAAAAAATTATCCAGGCCAGCACTGTAAACCAATCAAAAGTTAATCAGGTAGGATTTTAACCTAGCCCGTTTGCAGGCAATAGAAAACTACATTCAAATGTAGAGTAAATACAAAAAGAGTTTAGTAGACTCCAAAGCATATCCTAAAAACATTTTTGAGAGAATTAATACAGCAGTAGCTACAAAGTATGCAAGTTTTAGTGATTGAAAAATTCAGATGAGAAATGGGATGGGAAAAAAAGTAGCATAAATAAGATAACAAGCCAAAGAGAAAGTATGTAACAAAAACTGAAAGTAGTGCATGAAAGAATGTATGATTAAAGTGACAAGTAGGACAGGAATACAAAGCTCAAAGAAAGAACAGAAGGATTTGCAGTGTCATACATAGGCTTACCAGCTACTGCTATGGAGCCTTACCCCGCTGTCTGAAGAGAGGCTATTTTTCCATGTACTCGTGTTGGGGTATTAAGGGACTAGTTGCTTGGTGTAAAGTCCCTTAAGAATGCCTAAAACTTAATTCTCTGAGTTCATGAATTTTAATCCAGTTGCAGCAATTTTTCACAAAATGACGAATTAACTTTTGGTAGTTTTTTTGTAATTTCAAAATGTCAGAAATGTAATTTTAATTTTTATTTCATGTGAACAAATTTAAATGAATATTTGCACAATTTAACAAAAATCAGAGTTAAACAATATTTTAGCAAATTTTTAAAAAATAAAATTCAAATTCTCTTAATTCCTAAGCAGTCTTCAGCCTTTACCTGCATAGCCAGTCGAATCCCCCCCCAATACGTCTCCACGTGATTTTTACCTTCCAGCCGCAAGGTGCATGCAGGAAACGCACACTCCTACAATGATTTTGATACCGGTAATGAAACAGTAGCATTCCAATGGTCGTAACCATTTTGTATTTTTATTTCTCATAAAACAAACTTAGATAAATTTTAGCCCAAATTTCACAAATATCAGAGTAGAAACGAAATTTTATGAATTTATTAATAAAATTCAAACAAATTTAATTCCTTAGCTACATAACCAGCCGATCACCCCATAAGTTTCCATGTCATTTTTCCTTTCCAGCCAGAATTTGCACAGGAAACGCCCCCTCGGACCCAACAAAATTCATTAACCACCAATATATGGGAGAATGTGTTGTCTCTAATTCCAGTTCAACAACAATTTTGATACCGGCAACAAGACTATAGCACTCCAACGACATCCCCACGCCCTCTAAAATCAATTTGATGATGCACTTGCCCAAAATCAATACCCTATGGTCCTAATAGATGTTGAGACATTATCCTCAATGTAATCCACTAAACCCTAATGTCAAATCCATTCAGGCAATCAAACGATATATAAAGTGGGTAATAATTATTTCTATTTTAGGATATAACATTATCTTTTGTAAACCAACACATAGTAAAAGTAGATATAAATAAAGACTATAAATAAAATCTAAGTACATATAAATATCTATAATACCTTATCATTGCTTTTATTTTTATTTTATTTTTTAAAAAGGTGGGAGGGCTGAAGCCTAAAAAATTATAATAAATAATCGAAGTCTAATATAAGAAAGTAGCAGAGAAAATACAAATAAGTAAAGCTAAAATGATAACAAGAGAAAATAAAATAAAATAAATGAGGTTTGGGATTCAGCGCCTCATAGGAAGCATGGATGGAGCCCGTTATTGTTGATCTTATATTATTAAATATAAGTAAATATGGAAAGCAAAGATGAGGTGTATTCTATATCCATGAAATATAAAGATAAAGAGATATATATTCATACATTAACCATAATAAACATTTAAATGAAATAATTATTACTATATATTAGTGGCCATTAAAAATATATTATTTATGATCACATCTAATTTAACTCGTAAAAAGCTTAATTATGCTACACAATGGTAGAAGGTTATGCTTTCATATATTGAATAGTGTGTATATATGTAATGGTCTATAAAAAAAAAATTTAATAATACTAGATGGAGACGTATTAATGGTTAAAAATAATAATGGTGATGCTAATGATTTTGTTGGTGAGCCCCCTAAAATCATCACATAATGGTATGGTCTGTTGTACTATGATAATGAGGCAAAGGTTAAAAGATAACACTTATGATAATGGTCAAATTGTATTATTTAATATCATTACATGGTGGATATATTTATTTGATTTGCATAATAGAAGAATGAAAATTATTGAATTATATATGCGAGAAAAATTATGAAGGATTAATATTAATACAGCAATTAATTTTTGTCATATAAAGTTTAACAAAAGATATCAAATTTTATGAATCTTGTCACTTTAAACATGCATGCACATTGTTTTATTTTCATTAACATTACTATAATTTATAACTAAGAGCACTCACAAAATTGCAATGCAACTCGCCCTCAGCACCCAATATCTTTCAATTTTTAGGATTCATAGATACAATAAAGTTGATAAGGTCTACCATCGCAAACGAATTTCATCTAGTATATACATTTTTTTGTTTAGTTTGCTTTGTCTTATTTTGTGTTATCCAAATATTATAATATACTTTTTAGACAACCGGCTTCTATTTCTAGAAGCTTACAAGCCGGGTTGTGACACTTTGTATGTTCTCAAAAAGTGTGCTTCATCTAATCTTCGCAGTGTCTTCTTAAGTAGATTGGCAAGGATGTACAGATCACTCAGGCAAGTCTCTAAAACACCGCAGCCTCTCTTGACATGTTTACAGTGCATTCCTCTTAATCCCCCCATGCCAAAGTGGCTCAAAGTCAAAATATCGATAGTTCTTTCTTGTAAGAGTAAGAGGCCTACAGTGGACTTATTATCCTTAATGAAAGAGGTGAGCATACGTCAGCTTATGGAGCCCATCTACATGCCCAATCTCCTCCTGGAGGTTGAGATGCAGGCATTTTACTTCTTCAACAGGTGGCATACGAATGAATGAGAACCTTGATGCTATCATCATTGAGAGTGATTGCCTTCATGTTAATGCCCAAATCCAGCATGCTTCGGAATGGCTTGAGAGGAAAAAATAGAAGACATCCACGATGACTTTTCCCTTTTTATTGAATTTTAGTAACATTTTGTTTATTCATCCAATTCACGATTGTAACCACATCATAGATTTTTGTGCTTCCCATGCCCAAGGCAAGGACTTTTTGCTTTTTGAAGAGGATACTATTCTTAATAAGCTTTTTGGTATCCTTTGGGAGGATACCAAAATAATTCTTAGCTATAAGTGCTCTTCTTTTGTACTATTTTTTATATTAATTTGATATGATAGGCATGTTGTGCTAGAGAAATGATAAACCTTTGAGAAACTTTTTTGCAATTTATCCATAAGAGCATTTGATGAGAAAAGAAATTTATCCATAAGAGCATTTGATGAGAAAAAAAGGTGACGTCAGGTAAGAAAATTTCACAATCGACAACTTTGGCACTTCAGCTCAAATATCTGCATGTAAAAGTATTTTAAACACAATTTCACATGTTGGAAAGACAAATGGATTTATAGATAAATTATTAAGAACACTCAAGTGGATTAGCAAAGTCATAGTTTAGTTTCTCAAGTCATCAAATATTATGTAAAAGTGCAAATCAGTATGATTGAGAGCAATATAAATGTAAGAATAATTTGCCAAAATAGTCCCACAATCATTTCAGGTTAGCCAATTTAGTCCTATACAGTATGTCGAATTATTCAATATTTCTGATTTAGCCCATCAAATATTAATTTTAGACTAAATTAGTTCCTAAACTTACTGTCTTAACTATACACTTTAAGAGCAAATTATTTACTAATACGTCATTTTGGGACACTCAATTGGGCTCAAAAAGAGTAGACAAGGGTTATGCTGGACATTGAATAGCTGGAAACCTAATTCGGATAAATTGATTAGTACATAATTAAATTGGCCCTTGTGAAAATAAAGCCCAGGAGGGTTGTTTTCTATCAACAAGAGAAACTTCAATGGTGCCAATATCCTCTACTTATTAGCCATCATGTAACTGAAATATCACATTTAGACTAGAATGAATGCCCTTTCATGGAAAAGATGTTCCCGCTAGTGGTTAATGGACTAGTAGTTAGAGCTCCCACCTGTCCAAAAGGTGGGGCTCAAAACCAACCGCCTCATTTTCCTCTTTATATGGTTCACCTTATTCAAAAAAAGCTCTTTAACAAGAATAAAACTGTCTGTTACAAATGATTTGAGTTGAGAAAGTTTAGTTTAATTGTTCAGAAGCACAGACCTCCATCTTATGCTTTCCATTTAGATCCTCAAGTGCTGCTACTGCTTGTTCCTTCATTTCGTATTTAAGAAAAGCACAACCTGATCCATTACACAAAATAAATGGAATAAGTAATATGTTCAATGGTAAAGTAATACAAAGCATACATTATGACCAAGTTGTAATTTCCTTGACTATATAGAATATAACAAGAAGAAAATAGTACCTTTACTTGTTTGTTGAGAACCCCTAAGGATCTGCAAATCTTTTACATTACCATAGTTCGAAAACAATGCAGAAACTTCATCATCTGTAACATTCTTTGGCAGCATACCAATGAAAAGCTTATGCTCTGGATAGAAAAAGCACAAAACAAATTGAGGTAAAATGGCACAAAATATCCATCGAAAATTTTCCAAGTGAACTCATAACCAGCAACTATTTATTAAAAATCTAAGCAGTATAAATGCAATGCAACGAGTAGCATACAAATGCAAAGTTTATGTATAAGAAAAAAAAATGAAGAAATCATGAAGATTAAACATCGCAAACAATCCCAAGCAATTATTTTCAGTGAATCCTAGACCAACAAAATATTTATTTAAGACTTAAGAAGTTAAGACGTAGCACAATTAAGTATTAAGAAAAAATATAAAACTCTAAAAGCTCTTCACTTTATAACAACTGTAAAAATGGTATAAATGTAAGAAAAAAAAACGGCACACCTAATCTTTCTAGCTCTCCATCTGCATACTTTACTTGCAATGGACTTGAAGCCTGAAAAAAGTCAATATGTACTTGGAAGTTAAAATATGCTGGCAAATAGTAACATTAAAGATCTTTGGTAAAATATAGCTTTTTATACGAAAGTAAATTATTATTTCATTAAATAAAAGATGCACTAGAGAGTATATAGTGTGGAAGCAGTCAATACAGTGATAAGGAAAGGCTAATTTCCGATTGCTAACAAATAAAGTAGTAAAGCAAAACAACAAAATTTAATGGATAGATTAGAAATAACACTAGAAAAAAGATTACAAGAAAAGATTAAAAATTCGCTTAGCCACTATTTTGTTCCAATTGAACTTAGTTTATCTTAACTTAAAACCAAAACAATTGTTCATCCAGCTTTAGCTTAACATAAATCTATGAAAACTCAAAGCAAACAACTCTAGCTTCAATTATTAATATTACCTTCTTTTTTATGTTAATAATTAAAATCTAATTTTTTTTCTACGATAATTATTACTATCGATCATAATTAGCAATTATATTAATTAATCGCATTATGTTAACGAACAGTTATCTTAGTCAATGTAATAAATTAATTAATTAAATAATTAACTCAAATTTAAATTATTTTAATAACAGTAAATAATTACAAAATTAGGCTTATATATATATATAATTAAATAAATGTTTAATTATTTGAAAAATTAACAATAACGAATAATAATATAAAATTATAATCACTTAATTGTGATATAGCTAACTATATTAATCGAAGTTATAATTTATATTAATTATAATTAATTTAAATATTTAATGCTATTTATATTTATTTAATGCATCAAATATATTGTAATTAGCTAGTTAGACAGCTATTATTAATGAAGTTAATTAAATAAATAATTATATTCATATACTAAATCCAATTATATTAAATAATGAACGACCATCTAGCAATCATGGACACCTTCAGACTATGCCCATCCCCAACAGTCACTACCACCTCCAGAAAATTTTTAGTTTTCTTTTACATTTGTACTTTTTTTTTTATTTAAAGCCTTGTATGTTTCCAGTTTTAATTTTTAAGTCAAACTTCTATGAATGAAATTTTCTTTTGGCACATTTTTCTTAGTTTGCTACAATATAATAATAAATGAATAAAACGACTTTTTAGAACATTGACTCTAGGAGTCTCTTTTTTATTACGACAAAAAAGGGAGAAAATCAAAGCTTTTGTCATTGTCAGTAGAGAGTATGTTTTAAATAGCTCTTGTTATATTTAGGGGAAGAACATAGATTTTTTTTAGTTGTATCGTTGCTTTAGATTTTTCTTTTTGCACCTTGTTTTCTTATAAAAGTTACTAGGAATATTTTATTATCATAAAAAAAGAAATAAACATTTGAGCGGATGTGCAAGACTCCAAGAGTTAACAATAGTTTGACATTTATGATTATATTAAATAACTAATTAATGTGTGATTTATAAAATCTGTTTAAATATAAACAAATTAATTTGGTCCATAATTAGTTTAAACTAACTTAAATCATCTTAACAACTAAATTTTTTAACTTGGCAGCTTATCTAACTTAAGTCAATATTAACCAAGCTAAGTGAGAACCAAACACCTCATTAGGATGCATGGGATTATAACATCTTTAAAGTTGCATATGCCCATCAGGCAAATGTAGAGTAAAGAGCTAAGTTCGTCTATTATACATAATTTATACTAGCATAAAATTTAATGAAAGAAGAAAATATATATGATTTTTTAAAGACTAAACAAACAAATAGTTATCATAACTTGTTGTATACAAGCTGCAGCACAAATAAGGGCCCAAAGCTTGGCATCTCACAGTATATTCCTTAATTCTAGATGATAATTTCAAAATCAATATATTAAAAGGAAATAAAGAACAAAGCACTTTTTTAGAGCAGAACCGCACTTAAATATGCCTGAAGGTGCAACATGAATTCTAAACAATATGAACAAATTTTACGGTCCAAATATCCACAATTATAGAATAATACAGATAGGATAGTTTCAGGTAATGAAATTTTAATAACTGTGAGAGAAACTGAATTCAGAGATAATTCAAATGGCCTCAAACTAAATAACATCTTTGGGCAAGCAGTGGCTTTCAAGAATAATAAATGTAATAATTTGTGTCAACATTCATCAAGCTAAATCATTCATATTTTATTGAAATAAATGGTAGAAGTTGTAGCATCATTTTTGTGGTGATATTCTAAAGTAAAAATTAAACTTCAGAGAACACAACCTTAGTTTTTTCATTTGAAAGATTTAAAATTAGAAGAAATCTCAAGAAATTCATTGACACGTCTTCAAAGTTAATAAGAAAAACACAAACAAAAAATCATTACTGTAGGTCAATAGCAGGCAAGTATGGATCATTGTTTGGTCAGTAGAAAATCTGGCTAACGGCTATGCATTCAAGGCCAGATGTCGAGCTGATCCAATGTTTCATAATAAATATCCTAATCATGCAATTATAGATAGTAATTTAGTACAATTTAACAATGCATAGTCCCAAGATATCATTAACTTAAGTATGGGCAGTGATTTTGAGCAAGTTATCCAGTGCCCTCCCACCTTGTAAGAATCAGCACTCACCCTAAAATATTAAGAAAACCTGGCTGTCCTCAATCACAACAAACAACTAATGCTCACCATGAATTCACCTTCGACCACTACAAACACCCAACCTCTTTCTCCAACGATCTAAAAAGATATTGTTTCCTGGAACTATATCCGGTAACCAGTAGCTTCCACCTGCATTGGATATCATAGAATATGAAGCCTAGTTATGATAAAGTATGTAGCAAATGAGTATTGCAGCTCCAAGTGCCACATTTCCCTATACCTTTTGAAGTCTATTACAAAATGGTATTTTTCGAATATGCCATAACAGGCGGCTGAAGGCTAAGGAAATATGTCACCTCCATAGCAACAATAGCTTAGTAATTTTCCAAGGCAATAAAAACTCAATAAATTAATCCTTGATTTTGCATACCAAAAAATTTCAAAATCAAGGCACCTGATCTACTAGTGTACCAGTAACAAAATTTCTATTTACAACTAAAACAAGAAAATCTTACCATTATGAAAAATGTACAGAACTTCTCAATTTTTACAGAGCATTAAAAAATAGAATGACAAGGCTCCTTGCAGGCCAGCAGGCATTCATTTGTCTTTTCAGATTAAGAAGTAGAATAAACTGCACATCAACTAAAATTATTCCCTAAAAAGTGACTACAACTATGTTTCTTCTCATTTCTAAGAAAAACACACAAATCTTAACTATGATTGCTTGTAAGAAGATTAGAAGAGCCAGTAATCAATTTACCATGTTATATAAAATTTAGAATATATAAAAAGCATAAAAGCTGCATCCATTACAAGAACTTCAATTAAATGTGATTTAAAATACAAAAGTGTAGATAATCATGAACCGGCTTCAGCTTAAATTAAATTGATCCTTTAAGAAATTTATAGAATAAACTAAAACTTATCATGTGATAAGATATTAATTTATTATAAAATAACTCTAAAAATACTTTACAAAAAAACCTTGTTACACCACATGATTCTTTAAAGCTATGAAAATAGGCAACTCAAAAATCTTGTCATGCCATGTCAAACACTTTTCAGACACCGACATGCGGTCAACACGCAACAGACACATGTCGGGCACGTGTCGGACACACCTACACCATAGCTTGTAATTCATTTTCGAATTAAAAATTTAGACATGTGTGCCTAACCTATAGGGTACATATCCTAAATATGAGAAAATTAATTATTTGCATGAAATTTAAGTATTTAATATCTATATATCTAGCACCTAGATCAAGATAATTATAATATTAGCATTAAATATAAACTTCATTATCTTAAAATAATTATAAAGGATTAAGTGAAATGATAATTTCAATGAAATCATGAGAATTCTCAAAGAAATTTTGTAAAACTTAAAATTGGGTGTTAAATATAAAAATAAGAAAATGTTGACTTAGTTATAAATAAAGTAAATATGCAAATATTGAAGACAAATAAAATTACACAATAACATGATAATAATTATTTTTAAATTTATTAATATGATATTATTTATAATATCCTAAACTCTTACGCACTAAGATTTTATCTATTTTGACCTCATTAATCTCATGATTTTGTTCTTAAAGATAAATTTTTTGAAAGTCACTCATCCTAGACGTGTTCCACTATAAGTATACTTTGAAATTTGTATCAGAAATTTCATCATTATTTAAGAAAATGTCTTAATATTAAAGAGTTCAGCTGTATTATTTGCCCTTTTTAAATTTGGATTGTCACAAACTCACGAGCTTTAGCTTAATTCATCCCTAACCACACACCATACTAGAAGTAGTCATGTTCTAATACCATTTTTAGCAGTTCAACCTTTAAGCACCAAGGTATTACCACTTTAGCTTTAACAGCCTCAAAGTTTTGTCCTTAGAAGATACCTTCCTAAGGGGGTCTCCTATCTTGGCAATGTTCCTACTATAAGCATGCTTAACTTTGAAATTCTTATTAGAAGTTATTACAAAAGGTAAGTGTTCAGCTTCATTAAGCTTATATAGCTTCAAACAAAAAACCCTAAATAATCTCCTCATTCAATGTAGGATTGATTCATTCTTGCCACCATTCTCTCCTAGAAGCCTGCCATAAGCTACTCATTGCTCGAACTACACTTTGCCCAAGTTGCAACTTATCCAAGCCTTCATTCCTCGGCAATAACTACCCACCCTCTTTGGCTTAGACTTTTCATATTACTTTTGAAGTTATTTGTCTGCTTAACATATTTGTAAATCATAAGCTATATTTTAGTTTATATAAATTATGCATTGATAATGATTAATATATGTTGTCGTATCCAATGCATTGCCCTATTTTTTCAAATATAGTCTAGTTCCATGTCATATTATGGTCATATCTCTGTGTCCAAGTCTGTGCACATAAATTTTATGAAGCAATCAAATTAATTATAAAAAATTCAAAATTGAGTAAATAAAAAGTTGACTGAGGTGATTATTAAAACTTTAAACTTAAAGATTCCCTTCACAAAGTTTTACATGCTAATTTCAAAATTAGTTCAAGATATCTTTTAAGATTAAATAGATATCAAAATAAAGGGAAAAAACATCACATTCTGTTCCAAGCTTTTACTAAAAAGAAAATTGTATTTAGAGAGTAAATAGATGGATTTAAAGGAAAGATACTGTTCATAATCTTTATTTTATAATTGTTTTATTCATGAAATAGTAAGAAAAATTATTGCTCTTTCAGCACTTCAATATCTCTCTTTTAATTTCTCAAAAAATTCTTCTTTTAATATTCAATAAAATTCAAAACCTACACTTTGCTTCCATAATAATTTCACAAAAATTCAAATGAAGTTTTGGTGGAAAATCATGAATCAGGGTTTTATAACATAGTAATGCTCTTATACTTGATGTATAATGGTGAAAAGAAGTGGCAACGATAGTCAAGCTCCTACTAACTTCAAATAAAAAATAAACATCTAAAGTTAACACTTAAGAAGAGATGACAAGATGTTGATGAAACTTGTACTAAGTGAAAGAATATTATAATGGTGAAGAATTGTCAAGGTGACACATCATTTAACATAGACAATTTTTTAATATTGGCCTTCAACAGCTCCATCAAAATGCTATAATATTTGATGCATGTGCAGATCAATTAAACGACTTCAATTTTTATGGTTATGATATTTATAAAAAGGTATCACTCACTGTAACGACCTAAAATTGTTACTTTGCGAATTAGGTCAAATTTTGACGCTGACATTAGGACCCGAGGAATTTCATTTTAGGGCAAACAAAATTACCAATAGATAGAAACAATTTCAAAGATCAAAGTGCCCTAGTTTAGGAGAAAATCCGCAAAACGGAAGCTCCCGCCTTATTCTCGGAATTTTTTTTTAAATCCATAAATCAAAAACATTGAAATGTGTGTCTGAATTCATCGTTTTCAGTCTCGTTGTGTTAAGTATATTATTTAAAAGCTGCTCGAGAAGTTTCATCGCTGATTTGATCGTGGCAAATTTTCAAAATTTTAAACCTCACAAATTAAAATAAAATAAAATTTAGCTCCAAATCAAAAAATTTCAGCGCAAGAGTGTTCATAATGTTGTAACACACCTTGATGTCAAGTTTTGTTGAATTCAAACGCCAAATGATGGAAAAATACGATTAAGTTAAAGTTTAAATTTTTTTCCATTTCCTTCTATTTCCTCTGTTTTCCCAATCGCCCCCTCCTGCTCGCCGATCGCATCCCGCGATGCGATCGCAGGCTCTATTGCGAGACAGAGCCTGCATCGGAAGAAGCTTCCGCGTCTGCTTGCGCCGTTTTTGGCGCAGGCTGTCGGCCATATGGGCTGAACCCCCTTCCCCCTTCCGCCTCCGGGTGGAAGAACCTTCCGCGCCAGGAGGTCCTGGCGCATGCCAGGCGCCATTATGGCGCTAAAACGGTGCACTCCTGCCCCTATTTAAAGCTCCCCTTGCCTCCCCTTCTTCACCCACAGCAGCCTCCATCTCCTTCCAGCAGCCGGCCAGCTCCTCCTCAGCCCTACTAGCCTCCGGCAGCCAGCCTTCCTCCTTCCCAGCCAGCAGCAGCCTCCGGCAGCCAGCCTCCCTCCCTCACAGCCAGCTAGCTCCTCCTTGCCGGCCGACCAGCAGCCTCCGGCAGCCAGCGACAGCCCTTTCCAGCCAGCCCCTTACTGCTGCCACCTCGGCCAGCCTTCGGCCAACCCGTTGTGGCCTCTCTTCGTTTTCCGGCGATCCTAATTCTAAAGTAAGAGGAGGAAAATTAAAGAACACATTTCTTTTCTCTAATCTTACATTGCTATAAAAGAGTTATATTTAGTCATTTCACATTTTATCATTTTTATTAATTAATAGTGAGAACAATACAAATGTTATAAAAATAACTATTATTTCCAATTTGTCAATTTCAATTCAGCTGTTTTGATTCTGACTTTTTCCTTCATACATTATTATGATCATAATCTTAAAACGCTTTAATAATTTTAACTACTTTAATAGCAGCTTAAATAAATCGAACTTCAAAAGCAGAAGAAGAACATAATGAAAGTAAAAATGAAAAATTGACTCCTAAATCATTTGATTAAAAAGCTAACATAAAAATATCCAAACCCAAATGCAGATTGAGCGAACTGTCACTCATCCGAACTGTTGAACTTCTGAACTTAAGGAACAAAGGTACCTAGTACATGATATGTATTACATTTTACACTTTTATTGCTGCTTAGCTTCACGTATTTGCTTTGAGCCAAATTTATTTGAAGCTTGGTTGATTGTTAGAAACCAACGTCCTTTTCATTCAGGGGTTACTGAAAAATGACATCAGTAACATTAATGCTTGGTCGGTTGTTAGAAACCAACATCCTTTTCATTCAAAATTGTTACTGGAAAATGACATCAATAACATTCGGGGTTGTTGCTGGAAAAATAACATCAGCAACATTCAGGATTGTTATTGGAAAATGACATCAATAACATTCGAAGTTGTTATTGGAAAATGACATCAGTAATATTCGGGGTTGTTGCTGGAAAAATGACATCAGCAACATTTGAGGTTGTTATTGGAAAATAACATCAATAACATTCGGGGTTGTTACTGGAAAATAACATCGGTAACATTCAGGATTGATTACTGGAAAATGACATCAGTAATCTTTAAATATTTGTTGCAAGGAATTGTTTATTTTGCGCTATTGCCTTATTTTTCTCCTGCATTTTATTTCCGCCTTACTCCAACTAATCGCATCTTTTAAAATGTAAATGTTATTATGTACTGCAGTACTTAGAGTATTCTCTAATTACTGGGAATTCAAATCCCGATATTATTTTCTGTACAATACCAGATCAGGTGCTCCTAGGAGAATACATGCAAGAACCATAATGCTTAAAATGATTCAACTGCCGATAGATCCACGGCGCTATTTTTGCTTGTTTAGCTTTTATCTTTTTTTTTATTCACTTTTGTACGAGGAACGCTGAGAAGATCTTGTAATTTTGAAATATTATAAATGAAATGTATCTTTTGCTTTTGTTATGTGTGTTCTTTTTCTCTCAAATTACTCAATATGATCTTGCGGTAAGTGGACACCCGATGCCCGAACGGTTTCCACTGAACCGGCATCGGGCCTTCACACTCACACACTTCAAACTTACTAAGTATGAATATTAGTATGGTAGTATGTTCATTATCATCATAAACATTCTAACACGAAATGAAAAAGATTTAAGAATTACTTGGAATAGATATTTACCTAATAGAGTATGAAAAAACTACTGGAATAGATGACAAGTGCTACCTCGGAAACAACATCAATCAATCTATAACTATAAAACTTTCCATAGACAAGCTCTCATGGTGGGATCTCATTTGACAAAGCATCCTCACCAAATACATCTTTAAGCTTCTATACAACATCTCTAATGAACCAAACCCCTTCCCCATCAAAGATCTATGTTAAGCCAGAACAGTTGTCATAACCATTGAAAGAAAAAACAAAGTTAAGGGTGACAACTCTATCTTTAAAGAAGGAGAGCAGAAACGCTAATTTCTAACAAGAAATATGACCAAATTCATTAAAGTGCAAGTCTATTATCTGTAATTATTTCATTTTCCTCCTTTAATGTGAGATATTCTCTTTTATATGCATTATAAGATCATGTCATAACCTTAGCAAATACTGTAAAATATATCCAATTTTATTCCTAAGAAATTTTCAATGATTAAAATGATAAAAATCTTGCTTATCACTGTGATCAAGAATGATTGTGAGGCCATAATATAACAAGAAAACCTTCCTTGATGGCAGCTCTAAAAGAGACAGTAGAATACTATACACCATTTAATGCATGTAAATTTTATTATTAGATAAAGAAGTTGCTGAGACTATCCCAACACTAATATCCTACTGTAAGTCAATAAGCCCAATTACAAGAAGATCAACTTGTGATTAAGAGAACTGCAATGCCTTGACAAAGCATGGATCTAATAATTTGAATAAAAAAAAAGATTGAGTTGCTTCTAAAACAAAGCAATACACAAAAAGTAGGTAATATTTTTCCCCGATCTATAACTAAATCTGCACGTGTAAATCAAATCCTAATATAAAGGCACAAAATAAAAAACATATTAAATTACCATTAAACTTTCAAGACAATAAGAAAATAACTAAAATTCATTGTGATAAGGAAACGATGTCATAAAACAATTCTATATTTTCATACAGTAAAACCTTGTTTTCTTATAAAGTTAATTCAAAAACCATTTATTTATATCATAAAAAAATGATGGCTTAAAAAGCAAAAATAAAAATTTGTAAATTTATGAAAGCAAAATTAAACATAAACGAAGAGTTTTAAATGTTTAAAAATCAATTGTTCATTGTACAAAGTTTTTCAAGTTAATATTAAAAGGCCGAGATTATTTAAGAGGTTACAAATACACATCAAATTAAAAGAAAGTACTTCGCAAGAAAAAAAATTGTATATAGGAAGAAGAGAGGAAGAGAAGAGCAGATTTGAGAAAATAGCTTTCTTCCTCAACTTTACTTCATAGCCACCTTATTCTTAGATGAGTAAAGATTGTAACTTTTTTAGTGCTCAAGCATCTTTATTTACTCAAAATATCATTCTTATACTCTCCAACAAAGTTCAAGTTCTACAAATTAGATCCGGCAATTTTAACAAACTTCAAATAAATTTCTATTCACCTATTGCATACAGATCACCATAAGTGTAAGAGAATTTATAAGAATAAGAACATGAGTACTACAAGCATTCAATATTTAACATGTACCATTAAAAAATAAAATAAATAATATTATAAGCTCCTCGTTTCATCATTTTAGTTTTAAAAATAACTAATACCATAATTTGGTTTATGAAAAAACAAGCTTTATGGCAAATATTTAATATGTACCATACACATGAACAATTATGATACATGTACAAGCTTTACTTCAGGTCAGTAAACCTATAAAGCAGCATGTCCAACTCTAAGATAATCAATTATATTGATTTATGGCAAATAGATCAATACAAGTACACAAAATTACCAATTAAGAATCCATTAGGGAACAAATGTAGCTGCTTAAAAGTTATTTGAGAAGTTACTACGGTAGTTATATTTGAAGCAGTGCCCCTAAAACAATTGATGTTATTAAGAAAACCAACTCTCAAGCTACTACTCATAAATCAAAATATGTAGACACCCTAAAATATATTATAGCGAATGGAACCTTCATCATGAATGAGGATGACCATAAATAAAGGAACAGAGATTGGTTTTTTGTCATTTAATATTCATAAAATTTTTAAAACACAATATAAAATGGAGAAGCCATTATTAAACTACAACAGATGTTTTTAGTTAAATCAACTAAGATACATCTAAAAAGCTGCACTACAAACAACAAAAAAGAAATCAACTTCAGCAAGCAGTCAAAAGATGTCCAAAATAGACCCTAAGCCATAGCAAGGTAGCCATAAATGCAGTGGATTAAAAAGATCAGCACGAGAACCACTCAAGATAAACTAGTGATATTAAAGGCACTAAATACCCTCGAAGCAATATGATTGTCTAATGTCTTTAACTCAAAGAATTATAAACTAGATAGCGCGCTCCAATAAGTAAAAAATTAAGAAGTTCACCTAATTTAATTTGATGCATTACAGTGATGAATAAATTATGATAATAATAACATTTAAAAGCTTACTTTGCATTCAACAAAAAACATTTTCAAATTTTATTTAACTCATAATAGCAAAATTTAGTCCCTCATTCTTTCGCTCAACACAAGATTTGCTGCTCTCTAGCTCTTTCTTATCTCAGTACATCATCATCAAAACCTACTACAATGGGGAATAAGCACTTGTAAGTATATTTGAATTGGTATTAGCAATGCTAGAAGACATGAAACTTGAACTCATCAAAACTTTGTTTTCAGCATGATTTTGAGTTCATTCAAAGTTCACAGACAGATATGAAATTGTTTTAGCAATAATCATGTCGTCCTCACAAATATTCAAATTGACAGAAAATAATTATTGAAATGAGTACTTAAAAAATACAATTAACATATCATTCATAGTCTCGTGTATATATTTACGTATAAACTCATGGAATGAGCATTGTCCGGTGTATGGCATGTTGAGATTGGTTTTCAAGCTTAAAAGGCTTATGACCATTTTTGCTTCCTGGAATAAAGAAAAAGTGGGTAACATTTTCATCAATCTTGCTTAGCATGAAAATGTGGTATTAAATCTTGAAAATACTTTATACCATAACCCTTATAGCAGCAATAAGTGTGCTTTCTTTAAAGCTAAGTCTAATCTCATTAGAGCTCACAATGATGTTGAAAGCTTCCGGAAGTAAAAATGTAGTCTAAATTGGAAGTTGGAAAGGGAGAACATGAAGTTTTATCATATTTTGGGTCAATAAGAGAAGGCACTCAAATAAAATTGATGAGATTAGAGATCTCTAGATCCCTTCTTACTAGTAAAAAGGATCTTGCTAACTCTGCTATCAATTTTTTTCTGATCTTTATAGCTCAAACAAAGTTCATTTAACCCCTCTTAATCAAACTAATTCCGTTAATTAACTCCTAGTTTAACTCCATGTTGACTGCTATCCCTGAAGAAGAGAAGATTTGGGCCTGTGTTAACTCCCTTAAGGGTAACATGGCCACCAATTCTGATGGCTTTCCTAATGAGTTTTTAAAACCTGCTGGCTCATTATTAAAGAGGACTTTGTAATGCGGTGAAGAAATTTTTTGTGGGGTCCCTATACTTAAGTTTTTTACCCATACCGTCATTACCCTTATTCCTAAAGAAAAGACCTATAATTTGTGGAATAAGTTTAGACCTATTAGTCTTTGCTCGACTTACAATAAAATTATTTCTTAAATTATGGCTAATATGCTCCCCGGTCTGATTGAGCCCAATCAATCGGCCTTTGTTCCCAATAGAAATATTAAAGACAACATCTTCAATATGCAAGAGTTGGTTCACAGCTTACATATAAAGCAAAGAGAGCATAACTTAATCCTTAAGCTGAACTTAGAAAAAGCTTACAACAAGATTAATTAGGATTTCCTAACTCACTCTCTCCTAAGCATTGGGTTTAATGACAAAGGTAAATGCAATATCAAAAATTTAGTTGAAAACAATTGATGTTTCAATATGATCAATGATTTCCCAGAAAGTTTCTTCAACTCACAATGAGGATTGAGACAACGTGACCCCTTATCTCCAATCCTCTTTGTGATAGCCTTGAACCATTGGTCAAAGATATTAAATAAACTGTTTGAGGAGAACCCCTCTCTTAGATTCAACACAGGTGGTAAGTTTGTGGTGTCCCATCTTGCATATGCTGACGATATCACCATTCACTCTAATGGCTCTAAATCGTTCAATATTAAAATTTGCAATTTAATAAAGAAGAGTTGGGAGGCTACCACGGCTTAAACATTAATTCTTACTTGAACTAGAAAACCACTCAAAATATCTAATGTTATTGTTCAAAAGTTTGGTTTCAAAAATAACCATCTTGGCATCCCTCTTTTCAAACGTCATAATAAAATATATTTTCCATTTGATGTTGCTTGAAAAGATTACTAATGAGATTAAGGGTTAGGAACAATTTTCTTCCTTCGGGGGAAGGCTCATTTTAATCAAATATGTTCTAATCATATTACAATTTAATGGCTTGATATCTCTTCTCCTACTAACTCAACTTTTAAGCGCATTAAAATAATTTTAAGCAAATTTATGTGGGTTCATGAGGAAGGCTCTAAGATTATTTGAACTAGCTGGAAGAGCGGTCTGGGTATGAGAAGTCTTGAAGATCTGCATAAGGCCTTCTCTATAAAGTTGCGGTGGCATTTCAGAACTGCTAAAAACATTTGGGTGCACATTCTAAATGTTAAGTATTGAACTACAAAACACCCAAATATTGTTTCTCACAAAAATACTGATTCTACATTATGGAAAAGAATTCTTGACTAGAGGGACACCATAGAGCCTTTATTGCAGTGGGACTCTATTGATTCCACCTCTTCCTTTAGTTTGGTAATTGATCGCCTATTGGTAGGTAAAGCAAGCATTGTTCTACTTCTTGGCCTAACCTCAAAGCGACTGATGTGTTCAATGAACAAGAGGGGAGGAATGAACAAGTCCTTATCAATCTTTTGTCTAGCCCAATAGCTACTAAATTAATTTCCTTCCATCCTAACATTAGCAGGGCTAAGTTCGCCATTTTCAACGTGGTGGTTAATAGAAAATTCAATTTATCCAAGGCTTAGCATTTGTCTAGAATGCACAAACTTCCTAGCTTAAATCATTGGTTATAAAATAAGTACATCCCAACCCACTTGAATCTGTTCATGTAGAGATTCTTTAAATATTATATTAGCGTGGATGAGAGGGGTTAATGGAACGAGGATCCCAAATGGCATCCAAACGTGTGTGCAGCAATAGCACTAAAACTCTTAACCACGAATTTTGGTCGAATGCTTGCAGCCAACATGTCTAGGACACTAAGAGTTTCAAGCAATCCTCTCGTCCAAATACAGGTATTATTCAATTCTTAAATTGTTAAAATTTATATACACATTTGTCTAAAAAAATTAATATTGGTATCCTTGTGAATGTGTACACGATTTGGGCTAATTGGATAGCTCAAAATATAGCTAAACACTCAAAAATTGCTATGAATCACGTGAATATTACAGTGTTCATTCTCAGCGAATTGTGATCATGTTAAAAGGCATTCCTTTCAAGCATTTAAAGTAGCACAACGCTAATATTTCTAAATTTCAATCAACTTGTAGGATGTTATCAAATCCAACTCTAAATGGGACTTATGGGGCTCAGGTTCAGCCTTGCTTGTAGCAGGTTCGGCTGTGTGCCTGCGTGCAGGTTACTATGGTTTGATTTCTCTTTTTGAGGTTGTGGCTTGGTTTGATGTGTGATAGTCTGCGGCTATTCTTATTGCTCAAATTTTATCAAATGTTGACTCTGTGGATGGTTTCATTTCTTTTTTTTGTTTGGCTGAGATGTATGATCTGGTGGTTGGTGCTGGTTATATTTGTGTTGTGGCTTACAATGTCGTCTTGACTGATGGTGTTTAATAATGTGTTGTGCTGCGTTTTGTGGTTTATTTAGGCCATTTATAAGTTGCTATTTCTGCTTAACCTTCACTGTGTTGATGGTCATGATAAACTTTTTATAGACTATGTGGTTGAGATTGATTTCTCTTCGCTTTGACTTGAGATCTGTGTATCCTGAATTCAGTTCTGTTGATTGAGATGTCTTTTGGGGAAGGTGTTAGTTGGCCTGGATCAGAATCCACCATCGGCGAGCGATTTATGCATTTCCCAAGTGTCAAGCATCGTCGTTACCTCATACGCTGGGAGATTGATTACCATTTGAAGGATCGGCAGGAAAGTTTGATCAAATACTGCCTTAAGAGTTGCTATCTCGGTCGGTATGTTGGCTACAATCATCTCTCCTTTAGTCGGTGTTACACTTACTACCTAAAAGCTGGCAAGTAAACCTATTCGGCAAAGCCTACGGCTTCCTTCTTATGAACATTGGTTGTATTATTGTCGTGTCTGTTTTTGTGTTGCATTTGTGTGTTGCGTGTTGTGTGATTGTGTGGTGTAAGTGTGGTTTATTTTTTTGTTTGTGATTGTGTTTTATTTTTTCTAAGATCGCCTTTTAAATGTAAGCCCAAGGTGATCTTTTTTTGGGTTGTCTAGTATATTTTGTAGGGTTTGTTTTTTTATCATCTATAGGTTATTATTATTTTAAACTAGCAACCCGACCTTGTAATCGCATTTTTTAGATTAATAAAATTTCTTGCTTTGTTAAATATACATATATATATATATATATATATAATATATTATGTAGTGCCAAATATTCATTATCAAATGTCAATTATCCTTGATAATTTTTTTATTAGTACCCATCTCTCCAATCAACCGCTCATTATAATGTCCTTGTGAGAGAATGGATAAATGACATTATGTAATTTATGGCAAATTTTAAGAGAATAATCATAACTCAAACAGCAAGATTATGAATTTCTAGTGAACCAAAACATGAATCTATATGAAACTTTTAGAGTTCTAATTACATTAATAGTACTATTACTTTAATATAGGTTTAAAACAACACAATGTTTGATTTGTTGAGGCATTGTGCAAGGTCAGCCTCCCTCCAAACTAGAATATCATCAATAAGATCTACAATCAAGAACATTGAGGCACCAAGTGCTGTCATCATCACAAACAAGTTCAACACCAAAACTAACATTATGGAAGCTCAAAAATGGAGAGAAAGTAGTATGATTTTCACTCATGTATAAAAGGTATACTATATTTGGGTTAATAAATGGTATGCATTTTCCAGGTGACTGGTGGCTGAAGTTACCAAGCGGAGATCTCTAAAATATGCTCCCAAATACTCTCTTCTGTTTTCTTCCCGTAGTTTAATTGTGTCTAGTTCAAGAATGTACAATCATATTCCAAGTAATGAGAGACATTTTACTTGTCAAATAAAAGATTGTCTAGACAAACAAGGATGGAAATCAAAACGATGCAAACTAGAAATGAAAAAAGATGCATTGGTACTTGGTTCCTAATATAAAGTTAAATCTAGTACATGAATATTATATGTAATACAGCATTCCCTAAAATCTCAAACTTGCAAGTATTAACACCAAAAAGTTTAGTTATTTTACAATGGCCCATCCGTCTAGCTTTTAATTTTTAAATTTCTAGATGAAGACTTTTTCTAGAGTTATGCCACCATCACCTTAACCAAATAACACATGTCTTCTATTTAAATTAGCATAAATATTACACCGATCATATATTAAACTTAATTTTTTACAAATATCTAAGTATAATTCATGCACGTGTTAAGCAAATGCCCATGCGAATGATATAGTGTAAACAGCAAGATGTTTGGGGACAAAAATGTATTCAAAGTTCTAATGTACACTTTATTTTTAAATAATAACTTAAATAAAATATATAATAAAGTATGTCCACAAATTAAGCATATATCTGTATATAACAAATGATCCCCATAAGAAATACTAACCCAAATGGTTTCAAAAAATGCTTTAATGTTCCTTTCAACAAAAATTAATAAACGGAAAGTAAACTCTCGACCGCTTAGCAATATGACTCTCATTAATAAATTCCTTGAATAATAATGCCACTTTATAATCATTATAAGGTCTGTTTATAAGTTGGCATATCATAAACCATAAATCAAGACAGAATTAATACCATTCATCATAAAAATAACTAATTTGCTCATAATTCAGTTCTTAAATTCATTAACTTCAATAGCCAAGGTGTGCTCAACTTAAATTTCAGCCTTAGCTTTAATGAAATTTTAGACTCCAATAACATGATCAACTATAGGTTAAACTTGAGAAAAAATATAGTTCATTAATTTCATTATGCATGATAAACCTATCAGTGCATTCAATCTTAAATCATGTCAAAATTTTAAGTTCATGCAAAATCCTATGCTTAGCTTCATCTTCAAATTCTAGTTCCAATTCAAGATCGATTAGATAAAGCCTCCAAATTTGGATCCACTATAAATGTACATTAAAACTCAAATTTGTTTTCAAGTGTAGCAGGTTAATAAAGATTCTACAGATCTTCTACATCTAAAATATATTTAAGAAATTCATAAACATCATCCTCAAATAGTTCAATATAAGATAAATGTATTTAGTTTCATTAGGTAAGTGTAGGATGAGATTTTATCAATGTTGCTTTAAAAATTAGCAAAGATACATCATTACATCTCAACTTCATAACTCTAAAAATATTATCATAGAAATATTTACAATAAACAAGGTTTAATTCATCCCTAAACTCTTTCCTAAGCCCATTAAGTATAAACTTATTTACTATAAGAAAAACCTAGTGCAAAACCAATAGTTTTTGCAAAATGCACAAATTTTTAATGACATTCATTCATATCAAATTTCTCTTGCATGAACATTCTAAACTTTTCAAATAGTTACTTTTAACAGACTTCAAGTAACATGTATTATATGTTTTATATGTATGTACTTCATAGCAGTCCATGTTGGATTCAAGAATCCCAAAATATCTCTCCAAAAATATTCAATTAAATTTTTCTTACAAATTCCAAACTTTTCAAAATCGTCCAAATTATAGTAACTTTTTAATCCAAATAGAAATATACGCATCAACATATTCTCAATCATAAGCAAGGATGTAATCTTTATGAACCCAAAAATTTATTATATTTTCCTTTTAATATTTTTCTTATTTTAAAATTCTACCTGATCAATATCCTACATACACTCAACATAACCCAACCATAAGCTTTGACACCAATCAGAAATATGGCGGAATAGGGTGGAGATATGGTTCTCTATATGCTTTAGATAAGTTAACTAAATGCCCTAGTTGTTTCAAGAAAAAAAATAGATTCAAATATAGTAGTTCAAACATAAAAAATAATAATAAAATAATGGGCAATATGATCCATGCTAGCTGAATGAACTGGAAGAGCACTTCTAAGGTGTTGTGCTATTATAAAATTCCACTCAAAATAAAAAACAAACAATATTGTATGGGGAAAATGTTGACCTGCAGGAACAGAGTTACCCTTCTTCAAGGTTTGAAACCTTGATATCGATTCATCTTAATCAAGGATTTGGAAGCAATATGATGTAAATTCCACGTCGCTAATGATTTGATTCTAAATGGGGTGGCAAAAATCAAATCTACAGCACAGGTAGTACCATCTATTATTTGAAAGCATAATATCTACAAAAAAATTTAATTTTTTTCTAAGCATTATCTTTCAGCATATTGATTACTGCATCAATTAGTTATGTTATAATTCGCATGAGGATATACCTTCCCTCATGGAAAATATCCTAATGAACAAGACTAATCATCAGCATAAATTCACATTACCCTTTTAAGGGCTTCTAATAGATTAAATTTTACTTATCCATTGTCACACATTGTAAGATACAAGGCCCGCAAACTATAAAAATTAGATCCAATTCTACCCTGTCCCTGCGAGACTATTGAAACTTGATTACTTGGAGGATCACGGTTTCTCAGCACCAAGGCAACAAAAGTTTCCATTAGGCATATATTTACATTAATCACAAGAAAATATGAATGGTTATCAACTAGAATGACCGAACAAGTCCAGGTAACTGCCCTTATTTATTCAACATAAAAACGAAAATTTTGAAGTCAAGCGTCACCGCTTCCCAACTTTACCCAATTGTAATGGCAAGATGAATTTTACCCAAATCAGGAAAAGGTATCAATAGAAATCAAGATCGGAAAGGCGACTTACTCCAGGGAGTGTTCTTTTGTTATGGCAGCCATTGACTGCCTTATCCGCTTCCTCCCTGGAAGGGCAGATCAGGAAGCAACAACCTGAAAGAAACAAAACACAAGGCCAAAAAAGTCAATGCGACCATTAAATCTCCCATACAGCCAATTCCATAACCGGCATTTCCGAGATCCGGCATAAAGCAGCGAATACGACAGATTCAAATCGACGGGGGTTAAAATGAGAGAGAAGCAACGGGGAAGAACAAATCGATCACCTCGTGAGGACTTTGTGACCTTGTCCTTGATGATATTGACCTCGTCAATCACGGCCACCTCTTTGAACATAGCAAGCAGCTGTTCCTCCGTCATGTTCTTGGGGACCTGACCGACGAATAGCTTCACGCTCTCTCCTCCACCATTCTCTTGTCTTCCTTCCGCAGCGCGACTACCAGCGGCCGTGGCGTCACTTTTACCCTCACCATCCGCCGCCATTCTCCTCCAGGTGAGATCTTTGTCTCCCTTGTCTCCAATCTCTATAGGCTACGCCTCGTTCTCCCTCCTCTCTCTGATCTCCGCCTCTCTCTGCGCGTGCTCTGCCCTGTGTTTGAGGTATAATCATTTATTAGTGATAAAAATGAGATTTGTTAGGCTGCCCATCTTCAAGTTTAAAAATGTTTAGAAGAATAAGATATGATTATTTATGTTCAATGAAATTTGATAGAGTTATTGCAACAAACATATTGTTTTTTTTTTCTGGTCAAAAAAAAAAAATTTGTTTTTTATTACCCACATAAATGAATTTATTTTTTTTAATCTTACATCATTCATGTTTGAGCAATAAAATTAAGAATAAAAAAAAAAAAAAGATTAAAGTTAGAATATTAAGTTAATATATGATTTTTATTAAATAATTGAAATGCTATTTAGACTCACTTACGTGACACCTAAAAATACACATCTAATTAGATTTATATATTACTTTATAAGTGTTTATTTATTTATATTAAAATAATATAAAAATTATTTTTAAAATATATTGAAATAATATTCAAATTTTATTGGATGAGTATTTTTGAGTAAATAGTATTTTTCTTTTTATCATCTTGTTGGACAAAAATTCTTAAGTTTTAAAATTTTTTCTAGTTTTTATACAATAAATATTAGAGATTATTTTGATTAGAATTATTTTTTAGAATTGAATGGAACAAAATTAGCTAAGTAAAACTAAAACGATTTAATTTTTGGTTAACTTAAAAATAGAATAGTTATTTCAACTTAAACAAGCTATTTAAGCTATGCAAACTAATGTTAAGCCAAATTAAGTCTAAAACAAATTATATTGTATTGATTATAAGTTATGTAAGCAAATAATAACTTTTTTATCAACTTAAGCATGTGATCAAAATATTTTTAGAGAATTTTTAAATGCATTTTAAAATTGTGATTTTTTTAAATTATTTGATTCACTTAAGAATCTTAATAATCATAAGCTGCAATCCCAATTAATACTAAATATAACACATCTTGGCAATATTATATCATAATAAGCTTGACTTTAAGTATGACACATAATTGTCTTACATGTGCCAACTAATCAATTTTAATTTCAAATAAATATATGCATATTTTGTGCAATATGAAAACAAAAATAACTTTGGAAATCTTGGCAATGTTGTATGAATTTTAACTTTAGTGATGCAAACAAAGAATTTATTGATCATCATTAAAGGTATCACCTTTAGGTTAATGGGTTTAGATAGTCTTTTAATAACATTAAGTTAGCACTTCTTAGCTTGAGTCAAATCTTACATGAAAGTAACTAATGAATAATTATATGATGAAATGAAGTTTAGTTAGTAATAAAATAAGAGAAATGCTTTAATACTCTCAAAAATATATCATATCATTTTTCTAGATAATTATTGATCTATAATGAACTTATAATTTTAACTAGTGAATCTCAATTATTATGAGTTAAATACTAATTTTAAGCATTTTAATGATGATGGGGCACCGAATATCAATATGTGACAAAAACAACGAAACTCTCTATTTTTAATTGTTCAATGAATCAAGATATTTCATTTAACTTGCATTTAAAATCTACTTATTATTCTTTCCTACTTTATCAAAAAAAGTATTGTTAGCTTCTTCTAATCAATGGAGATTTGCTCAGTGTAGCAATGTCATGTTATAAACTAAGTGTTGGTGTAGTTCTAATATGCAAATATGGTAGTTAAGACTTAACCTATGGGGTTCACTCGGAGCATTATTTGCACCTCCATTCAAATTAAGCAAGATTACTTATAGACCACAAATATGTATTTTTAAACATCATTTTTTATCAAAATAAATTAAGCATATATTTTTCATTAATTTACCAGAATTATATTTATACTTCATGAACTTACCAAAATTTTATTTATTTTCCCTAACAATCTTATATATATACAAAATTACAATACAATAAATGTATCAATAAAAAGGTTGTGCAATGCTAAATGCACGTGTAAATGCTATATTAGCTCATCTATACTTAAATGTGCCTTCCTCTCTCGGCTTCTAACTTTGACCCCGCAAAGCCTATAGGGCATTAGTGGCTAAAACAACATAACAAATATTTTTATTCAAGATTTATTAATTCCACTATGATATTAGATTGTGGCATTCAGCTCCAACTTGCACGCCTCCAACAGATCCAATTACTGATTCTAGCTCTGAATCAAACAAAATATATTCACAAAAAATTTATCATATCATGTTTCAAACAATTCAAAGTACATAAATGTGGAATATCAAGTTACAACATACATCATACAAAGTCTTATAAAATTTCATATAATTTAAACAGAATACTAATGTGCAAAATATAAAAACAATATTAAAGACAGACAGATCTGCTCCTCAAGTATGAAAGATGAAGATCTCTAAACAATAACAAGAAAGTTAAGCTCCATCATTGGCATATGAAATATATCAAGATTCAAATACCATTATTAACACGAGCTAAGTATGCTGAATAATAATTATAAAAATATTCACTGAAGCATAAATTTAACATATATTTTTCCAAATCACAATAACGCTACTCAAATCATAAAAAATAGCTTTGCATTTGTAATTTCATCCGCCTTTGCAGTTGCAATTGCACTTTGCCCTTACGCGTACATTTGCACTTTGGATATGAATCTACATTTGCAATTTAATTTTAATTTACACAACTAATCAAGCTTGGATATATGTTGTATAAAATAGCAAGCTCACAAATGAATATCAACAAAAATAATAAAATATACAACTTTCAAAAGAAATAAATTTTTCTGAAATATTCAACATCATTTAAAATTACTTTGGCAAAGATGTGCTATAATAACATATATAACCATAATTCATTATAATAGCCGAAGTGCAAATTAGCAAAAAATTCTCATATAAAGTAACTTACAATGAATGAGTAATAATTATAAAAGCAACAAAATACTAATTGCTCCAAGTTAATCAAGTGAAGTTTGGATATTATCTAACTTGTAATTGTCATAATCAATCATTGGACATTTTTCATTTTGACAAAAATATGAGAAGTTTCTAGTATGTGTGTTGGCATAGTTTGGTTTCTTATAACATTTAACATTGTAAATCAACCCCTCTCAAATAATAGTACATGTTCTTCTTATACCTTCCAATGTCAGATTGTGTCCCATCCTATAGATATCTTTAAAGATGTGCAATGATCAATAGTGCAGGATCAATTGATAGTTTGCCTCAGTAACCCAATAACATTTAGAAGTATTGTACAAATCAAACTTGAACTTGAACTCGACTCGAAGCCAGCCATACTCCTCATCCCTTAGAGAAATTACTATATCACATTTCTTATCAAGTTTGCCCCATTCTTAAAGATGTAACAATTGCAATAAAACATATAAATAAAAGTTATGATTCTTACCTCCATAAGTTTTTTTTTAGAGTTATCTTATTATATTTACCTCAAGTTTGTATGACTTGCAATGCCCAATTTTATAGTCAACTTCGTGATGTGACAAATGAATTGCATTGTTTTATGTAACAACAGTGATCCGCTTGACATTTCTTGTACCCAATTTCAAATATAAACTTGTTGAATCTCATGCACCATTGCCTAGGCCCTTGTTTCAAGCCGTAAATGCTCTTCTTGAGCTTGCACACTAGCTCAACTTTTCCTTTCTCTTGAGCCTTGTATCCCTCTGGATGTTGCATGTACAACTCTTCTTCCAGCTCTCCGTGAAGAAACACAATTTTGGCGTCCATTTGCTCCAGATACAAATCTTCAACTGCAATGATGTTCAGCACAACCCTGATGGTTCACCTTCACAACTGGGGTGAATATCTCACTATAGTCAACTCCATGCCGCTGCTGGAAGCCCTTTACTACAAGCTTCACCTTATAGCGTTTGCTCCCATCCGGTTCTTCCTATAGCTGATAATTCTACTTGTTCTAAAGAGCTTTCTTTTCATGGCAGAGCTGCCAACTCTCCTGTCCCATTTAACATGAGTGATGTCATTTCATCATTCATGGCAGTTTCCTACTTGATAGAATCTTCTACTTGAAGAGCCTCCTCAAAGATTTATGGTTCAACACAATCTGTTAGCAACAGATAAAATAAGGAAGGAAAGTACCTCTATGGCAATCTAATAACTCTTGTGGATCTCCACAACATAGGTGTTTGTGGTCAACGTTAACACCCTTTAGTGTATCTTCCTGCACACGCGCACATCTGGCTCAATATTGTCATCAAATTCTATGTGCTGGGCTCACCATCTAAAGCAACATTGGAATCAGTTCTGACTCCAATACAATCTTTGTACATCTCACTTTCATTGAAAGTGGCATCCCTACTTTTGATAACTTTATGGTTCTAATTATATCCCAGAACCTGTAACCGAACTCGCCCGCGCCATATCCAATAAATGTGCACTTAATCGCCTTTGTATCAATCTTAATTCTGGATCCTGCATCAATTTGCACATAGAATAAACAGCCAAACACCTTGAGGTGATTCAATTTCACCTCATTTCCGCTCTAGGCCTCCTCGGGAATTCCTTCATTTAGGGGTAAGGTCCCCTATTTATCAAGTAAATTGTTATGCTAACAACTTCGGCAAAGAACTGCTTTGGGAGACCCGCATGCAATCTCATGCTCCTGTCTCTTTTTGGATCATTTTGTTTATCCGCTTTGCAACATCATTTTGATGTGGTGTTCCTGGAACGGTAAATCCCCTCTTGATCCCTCTCAAGGCACTAAACTTTTTTGAAGTTCATGTCACTGTATTCGCAGCAATTATCAAATCTTAAGCACTTAAGCTTCAACCTTATCTCATTCTCCACCAAAGCGAACAACTTTCCAAACACATCAAATACATCAGATTTGTGCTTTAGAAAGTAAACACATACTTTCCTTGTATGGTCATCAATGAAGGTAATGAAATATGTGGCTCTACATATGAAAGAAGTAGGAGCATACCCCATACATTCGCATGCACTAACTCGAGTTTACTATCTTTTAGCTCATCCAACTTTGGAAAATGTGACCTTTCGTTTACCTAGCACATTGTCTTCACAGAAACCCAAGTCTACTGACTTCAGTCCTTGAAGCCTTCCCCTTGACTGTAGGATTTCAAACCCCTCTCGCTCATATGGTCAAACCTTCGGTGCCATAAACTCATGTCTATCTATTCTACAGCTGCAATGGAACCAGACACTTTATTGATCAGATAAAGTGTACCTTCTATGTTGCCCTATGCAACAACGAGTGAACCCTTGGTGACCTTCTATGAGTCCCTTGTAAAGCATGTGTTATAGCCCTCCTTGACTAACTGGCTAATTGAAATAAAGCTTCTTTTTAGATATGGCACATGTCTAACTTCTCTGAGCTTCCAAACTGCACTTCTTGATAGCTGGACATCCACATCACATTTGTCAATTATATCGCACGCCTTGTCATCTCCAAAATATACCTTCCCCAAGTCACACTTGGTGTAATTTTTGAAAGAACTCATTGTAGGAGTGGCATGAAAGGATGCGCTCGAGTGCACCACCCAGGACTTCATGTTGACAAGTGAGAGGATCAATGCATCATGATCCTCTTCAGTTGAAACATTCACAATGGGACACATGACCTTGCTCTCACCACTTTTCTTCTTTATGGTAGGGCATTCCTTCTTGAAGTGACCTACTTTCCCACAGTTCTAGCAATCCGACTTTGCTTTTCCGGGTCTTGATTTTTCTCGTCTCGACATGACTTATTTCGGTTATGTCTCTGGTCTACACCTCTTCCTCTAATTTCAGCATTCAACGCTGAAGTATATGCCTCCCCATGGGATCCCTTCCGCACCTCTTCATTCAGTACTAGCCCAACAATATCATCGAATTTCAACGATGCATTTCCTAATTAATTACTGATGGTTGTAACCAGCCCATTCCTACTATCTGGCAATGATGAGAGGAATAACAGGGCTCAGAAGTTGTCATCAAACTTGATGCCCACCGAACTCAATTGGCTCGTCACAGTGTTGAACCCATTCAAATATGCAATCACTGAGTAGCCGTCCATCATCTTCATGTTAAACAATCTCTTCATCAGAAAAATTTTGTTAGAACCCGAGAGCTTCTCATACATCGTTGACAGTGCATCCATGAGGTCTACAATAATTTTCTCGTTAACAATATTAAATGCAACAGAATAAGACAATGAAAGACGAATCAAACCCAATGCGGTTCTATCAAAAACCTCCCAATCTTCATCTGGCATAGTCATCGATTTTTTGTCAACTCCACTTAGTGGTAGTTACAACTTCTGATAAAGTAATCCTCTATTTGCATTTTCCAGAATGTGAAATTAGTGTCATTGACTTCTCGATTTTGTCTCATTTCATCGGTCATTGCTCCCACTCAAACTGCAAACCCTATAACAACAAAAATAGACGGAGGAACCTCACTCTGATACCATTTATTGTAGATCGAGACACCTCTACACCAGCACCGCAGCGGAAGCGATTTGCGCTCGAGGATCAGGGTTGCGTTGATGGTTACCAAGCAAATAATGAAATCACAAACACAACAAGAAATAAACACATCACATGCACATGCAACTACACATAAGCATCCAAACAACAATTTTATGTGGAAAAACCCAAGGATGAGAAAAAATTACGGAGCCACGCCACACAAAAATTCCACTGTGTATGAACAAGATTACAGAGTTACAAAAAGCTTTACCTTCACATGAGAAAGAAAGATTTGCCGCTTGCAAAGCCTTCTGATCGATTTCTTCTCTAACAGGGAACACCAGCTCTTAATCTAGGAAGAAGAATGAGAGCAGCAACCACCTCCCTTAGGGTTCTCTCCAATAGCAACCAAATCCCTTAGCTTGCTCTTACCAATATAGGAAACTCCTCCAATAAGTTCCCTTAAGTACCTAACTGATATCCGAACCCCAAATGGTCCAAAACACCCCCCAAATGTTTAGGGCGTAACCTGAACCAAAGCAGATTACGGTCTAGCGCTACGGCGCGCCGTAGTGCCCTGGCCTCAGGTAGCCAGGCGCCACGGCGCGCAGTAGCGCCCTGGTCTATGGAGCTCTGGCACTGGGGCGCGTTATAGCTCCCCAGTCTTTGGATCGCCTGCCGCTGCTAGGCGCGCTACCTGCCCCGGTCTCTATCTGCTTCCCGCTAGGGCGGGCTATGGTGCGCTACGGCGCGCACTACAGTACCCCAGTCTCTGTACTTCCATCCGCCAGGGCGCGCTACGGTGCCCTAGCCTCTATCTGCTGGCCGCCATGGCGAGCTATAGCGCGCTGTGGCGCCTGCTGCAGCTGAGCTTTCCCAACTTGTTCTAAATCGCCTTGAAACCTCCTGGAAGCTCACGGGAGCTCCATTAGCATCTCCATGATGATCTGAATGGTCTCCACATCCTAACATCTAACCATAACTTTAGCTTAAGCTTAATAAATTAATATTGTTCAAGAGTTATACTTTATAAGTTCAAACTATTCCTTTAATATGAAAAAGGTAATGTGTTGATACTTCAAGGAGAAGAGACAAGCATTCTTGTTTTTCTCCTTAGCTTTAGATATACAATAAATTATCCTTAAAAATCAACAATTATTTAGCCCCACACCTGCCTCACTCATCCTCCAAAGATGAAATACAATAATTACTATAAATGGCTATTCCTCGCATCTCCATCCATATCAAAATAAAATTCCAAAGATCATCATTATCACCATGTCATCATCAAGTATTTCGTCAACATGCTCAACACATCAAAAGCAAAACTAAAGAAGAAAGAAATGTTAAGAAAAAGAGGTCCTCCATATAAATCAATCACTCATGGAGATTTTGTCCATCAAAATAAAAGTAAAGAAGAAAACAGAGTCCTCTGTGATAATCGGCCATCAATCAACATGATACTTTTTAATGCTAGATAGACTATATATAAAAAAGTTGTGACTGAATTTCTTCTCTTCCCCTTACTGTGATCTCCCCATCCTTCTGTAGTTATCATTAAACAAAAATAGCAGTACGATCAGGATTCTATCATATAGATCTCACCCTCACTTCCTATGGTTTTAATCAAAATTGAACTGGGAGGGCTACAAAGTGTGCTTGTGGAAATTTACCATATCGGAATAAAAATTAAATACAATATAATATTGATGTGAGTCATTAAGAAAATTTGATGATCCTGAAATAAATTAAACAATAAACGAATTTTCCTTGCATTAGCGCACAAACGAAATTTGCCTTAGAAATGAAAGGCGACGTAGGATCCTGCCTATTACAACTAGTAAGCATTACACAATACTTCCAGATAAACATAAGCTACATTTAAGCGGTAATCTCCACCTGCAGTCATTTGTTATTCTAAGGGGAATAAAATCCTCAAATCTTCTAATGATTGTGCCCAAAAATTAGAATAAAATCAAATAGATATTAAATGCATACCGTAGCACCAACACATAGATCTTCAAAGCTGTGAAAGCCATACCAGCTAAAGCTGTGATACCCCATCAAAAGCTCATAAGCTTTAATGATAACTGAATTTTGCGAACAATTGCTATTTTAGCTGGGTATAATACTTCATATGCCAATCAGTGTTACTACCACTACAAAATGATAACAACTGTTATAAGAAATGTAATAAATTTAGTTAATAAAATTTAATAATCTTCTTAAAAAGTTCAGAAAATATAAAAAGGATGGTGCAGGAATGCCGATCTTATAAATGCTTATTTATGTGATAAGCGCCCTATTGGAATTGTTCTCCATCTATTCCATAGACAGCTTCTAATGTTTATTCCACAATATCTGCAAGACTACAAATATCATTTTGTTTCATTTTTCATTGGTTTGTGAAGTACGCTGACAAAAGAAGTGAAACTGTTATACATAATGAGAATACACTGGATCATAACAAAGAATTAATATCCTCATTAGAAATGTTGTGGTTGTCCATAGGAGAGTCAGTAGATTCACATCCTAAGAGATGATGTCCTTAAATAAAATAAACAGATTATTTTCTTTAAGATAGAGATACCCTTTATTTTTCATAAAGGCAAATACAGACCTAAAAAATGTATTTAAGACGCCCTAAAACTTTGGTAACAAAAAAGTTCTATAAATTATACTTTATTTAGATAATCTTAAAATCCTCAATTGAGCAATATATCATATACATGAAGTGCTAGGCTGTTAGCACAACGAATCCAGTAGTAGGATGCTTGGCAAAGATAGAATTCAGAATGTACTACTTCAAAAGCAATTTTTTATCAAGAACTATGTAGGACTTGCCAAACCAAGTATACGTACTCTATTTAACATGCAAATGACATTCATATGAGTAGGCATATCTGTTCACCCTCAAAACATGATGCCCAAGAGACTGTTCTATATTTATCATCGCATGTAATTCAACATTAAGAAAGGCACTGCTAGTGTGTATATATATATATATATATATAAAGGAATCTGCTGTTTTTTTATATATACAATAAGAATAATACAATAGATAGGATTAGTAACTTCTAACAAAAAAGTAAAAATTAAATAAAAATAAAAAAACCAAAACAGTAACCAAGTGCCCCCTAAAAATTCCGACAACCAAGAATCTCAACATATGAAAAAAATCAAAGGAAATTAAACCAAATGAAATGAATACTCAGCTAGTAAGAATGATCATCTATCCCACTAGCGATTATCTTTTCCTTAAGTTATACCTTACTTTTTGATTGGATGTAGATCATTTACACTTTTACTGATTATTTTTCTTTTTTCCTTTATTCCTAACGAGAAAGTCAAAAAGTAGTTCTAAATCCGATATGTTGTCCTATAATTCCACATTTGAATCCCTTTCGGAGATATCGATATCTTCTTCTGATGCAGAATGAGCCCTTCCATATACGAACAGATGAAACTCCTTTGCACGAGGGTTCAGATTCAAATAAGCCTCTTTACATGTAGAAGAGTTCTCTGAGATTGAAATGACGTTTTCCACTTTGTCTGTGTCTCTTCAATGCAAAACAATTAGAATTTCATCAATATATATATATATATATATATATATATATATATATATATATATATTAATTAAGGAAATTGTACATACATATAGGCATGAGCCGATTAATAAAAAGGTTCATAAAGTACAAGGAGAGCAGGATCTTCCATGAAGTTGGAAAGATAGTGAAAGAAGTTAACTCAAAAGGTGAAGATCAAAACCTTCTGAGGGCTGTTTAGACTACTGTTAATAATGTGTAAGATAATTCAATACCTAGTATACCTAATTTGCAAGTGTTTGGTTTGGAGAATTGTAGTGTAATGTAAAATTTGAGGAATTAAATTCCTTTGTTGTGTTGAACTTTGCGAAAAATGAATTATGCCAAATTTCAGCATAATCATTTTATGCGTAAAAGATACCTTTGGCCCTACCCCTGCATCCCTGACACTTCACCTCCGACACTAGTGCCAGCCCTCCAACGCCTTCACCAACCCTACGATGTCATCTCCAACTCTTTGACAGGTTCGCTAACCACTACATTGGCCATCCAATGCTTTCGACAATGTGACCTTGCCAAACTGCAAGGAGCCTTCGTTGGCCTTCACTTTCCCCAAATTGGCCTCCATTAGCCATGGCAACATCGGCGACCATTGACCACCTTCGCTAGCCCTTTGTCGGCTAACTTCCAGAGTGTACAAAGGATATACACAATACCCTATGTCTATGCCAACACGCGTCGACTACCAACTGGTCTTTGTCAACCCTTACTACTAAATTTTTATAATTTTAAAAATAAATCACAATACAATCACTTTGCACCCTTCCAAATATCAAATTTTAGATTTGAAATAAACATTTTACTGCAATCAAATATGTCAAGTTTGTAACAATGAATTTTAATTACTTGAATTACATTAAACAAAATTGATTTACTTCATACAACCCAAACAACCCCTTAGTGTATAATTAAAGTAAGAAAAGAGAAAACAAATGATGATCATTCATTATTAATATGAAAAATTTTGAGTAGTATTTTTTGTAAAATATTAGGCCAACAAATTATGCAAGAAATTATGAACAACAATAATAACACCAAGCCTTAATCCCTCTAAGTGAGGTCAGGTACATAAATTCTTTATTTCCATTGTATACAATCAAATAAAGCCACTCCCTAAGTTCCAAACAGAGAAATCCTTTCTAATAAATTCTTCCCATGCATTCTTTAGTCTTCCTCCCCCTTCCCCTTTTAATATGGGTGAATTTATAAAATCAATTTTTTTGACCGAGGCATTGAACATTTTACACTTAATATGTGTGATCCATCTAAGACGGCATGCTCTAATCATATCCACTACTGGAGTCCCCAACCATGCTACGAATAAACTCAATTCTCATCCACCTAAGCATCCTAAGCTCTATAACACTTATTTTATTAGTAAGCTTCTTTGTTGGCCAACATTCAGCCCAATACAACATAGCTGGTGGTACACTTGCTATATAAATTTTTCTTTAATTTTATGTGAGATTTTTCGAACATGTAGCACTATTTCACTATTATTTTGAATAACAAAACCAAGAGATATATACCTCTTGTCTTCTTGATCACATGGTCACCAATTATTATGTCCTCAAGATTAGGATTGCTAATATAATTGAGCTTACACTCCATATATTATCTTTTAGATTTACTAAAATTAAAATTTTTAAATTATAAGATAATCCTCTACAACTCAAGTTTTGCTTTAACTTAATCCCTGGTCTTACCAATTAATATTATCAATAAATAACTTGCACCAAGGAACCCCCTCTTGAATGTGCTCATTAAGAACATCTATAATTAAGGCAAAAAAAATATAGGCTGAGAGCCAAGCTTTAATGTAATCCAATAGCAAGAAAAAAATTATTAGACAAGCTCCCTTGTGATTAAACATATGTTATAGCTCCATTATACAAATCTTTAATAACATCAATATATGCAATACAAATTCCTTTCTCTCCAAAGATCTCCAAAGCTCTTCAACGAACTTCTCTTGGTACTCTATCATAAGCCTTTTCAAGATCAATAAAAATAAAATGAAGATCTTCTTTTCTTTCTCTAAATTTCTCCATCAAACCTCTTAATATATGTATAACTTCCATGATAAATCTACCTAGTATAAAACCAAATTGATTTTGAGAAATACAAGTATCCCTTCGTAATCTATATTCAATTACTCTCCCCCAAAGTTTTAATGTGTGACATATTAACTTAATTCCTCTGTAATTTATAACCTTGAGCATATCTTTATACATAAAATAGGTAAAACAACACTCTTTCTCCACTTATCTTGCATCTTGTCTTCAAGATAATATTAAATAACTTGATAAGCCAAGAAATTCATTCATCACCCAAATATTTTCATACATTGATAAGGATGTCATTTGATCATACTGCTTCTCCGCTCTTCATCCTCTTTAAAGTATTCCAAACTCAATTTTACTAACATGTCAAATGAAAGTGTAATTCATATTATTTGTATAACCATTAAAATCACTTATATTAATTGTATTAGTATAACATTTATTAAAAAATTTAGTAAAATCATTCATCTATGTTGAATATCTTCATCCTTAAAAAAAATATTTTGATCAATTTTTAATATATTTTAAAAGTCAAAACTTTGAATCTTTTCTCTCTTTTTTTGGCTAACATATAAATATATCTACTCATCAAATTTTAATTTAATACATAAATCATTGAATCTACACTCTTAGCATCATGAACTATTATTTTGAATTCATGACAAGTTAATTTATATTTCTCTTAATTCACCACAATTTTACATTTAAATCATTATTTATGCCACATTTTTTATCTTTAACTTTAATTTGAACATCTTGTTTCCACCTTTGTGTATCTTATTATTAAGTTTTTTTTTTAAATCATCATGTAAACTCTTTGCTATTTTATAAATACAACTAGCAATCAAATTTCATATAAAGTTGGTTTTACCCTTAAAATTCCACTGTCAAAATTTTAAAACTTCACTCCTAAGAATATCTATATTATCTACTTAGAATTTCACCGTCTAATTTTATAACAACTTTTAGATTCACTATTATTTTTGTTAGCCCTTGTTTTCAAATCCAAAATTAATAAACAATGTTGAGTTATCAAACGATGTTGCATGTGTTTGGTAAGTAATCATAAAATCACACTGGAGTACCCAACAACAACAATACCATGAAACCTTAATCAAATAGTTTCTATTGTGCATAATCAAATAGAAGCCCTTCTCTGAGTCCCAAACAAATAAGAACCTTTCAAATGGTTTCATTTCTTCCCATGCTTTTTTTGGTCTTCATCTTCCTCTTTTAACATGGGAAAAATTCATATATCAATTTTCTATCTGGGGCATCGAACAGTCTACGCTTAATATGCATGAACCATCTAAGATGGCATTCTCTAATCTTATCCACTATTGGAGCCATTCTAAGCTTGCAACAAATGAACTCATTTCTCAGTTCACTTCTCATTCTATCTATACGATTACTCAAGTAGATTTAATGAAAATAAAAAGTGGCACTAAAAAATCGTTCATTCTATAAGCGCATCATATTATTCAAACAAAAAAAAATCCAAAAATCATTGGGCAAGGGGAAAAGACAAGTGCGGAAATGAGTTTTGACTGAGTTTGTTTATTGAGAAGTGCAAAAAAGATATAGAAAATAAGTAACATGCAAGATTTGTAAAATATAACATTTGTATGGCCACGAACTATAGAATTCCATCTTAGTTGGGCCTATACTCCAATGAAAGGTTTCTAAATAATCTATTCCATAGACTTGAGCAAAATCTATTGCAACTAACCAAGATTTATATTAATAAACAAGGATATGGAATAAACCTTGCTTTGCAATATTCATCAACCCACATTTGGTTAAATCAAAAGAGAGAAGGAAACAATTATCATGTTTCAATTGTTAAAAGAATCAAACATAGGTTTCATAAACTATTTTCATAATAGATGCTGCAATGCTTTTTGATAAGCCTTGAGTTAAATATAATCGAGAGAAAAATAATAATGTGGAGATATTTAGTTATCAAAATCAAAGTCAATATGAAATTGTTATTTGTCATTTCCCTCATTATAACGCAGTAAGAAGATAAGTTTGAGGATCCTCAATAAAGTTAGCTAGTAGGTGAGAAACCGTTGGATATGAAAGTGGAGATCAAGGTCTTTCGGCATAAAATAGGAGAAGCCGGGAAAAGGCAAAACAATTAATGATGAAAAAATTAATGGTGGAAAGTTTGGGGGTCGGTGAATGTATATATGTGCTTGGTAAGGGGCTCATAACATTTATATTCTTTTTGAGTATGAAAGTACCCAAAGAGAAAACATTAGATGGCACTGGGAGAGAGTTCATTCTATGATCACGTTTTACGAATAAAATAATGTAGTAATAACAACTTTCAAGTGAAAAGCTAGGTGGTTAATAGATTATGTTCGAATGTCTGATATGTCACGAAATATGCATCAAATATCATATCTCCCCAAAAATGGCAGAGAACATTCATGTTGTTAAAGTCATTACCTCCATGAAGTTGGCCGAACTATCATTTTTGTTTTCCAACTAAAAACATGAGTCCTATGGACATTAAAGAGATGATAACTTTTATGTATGCTCTTTGGGTACTTGACATTAAGTTACACCTTATTTCCAACTCAGGTTTTTTTAAAAACAAATAAGGTGTAACTTCATGTAGAATGCCATAGTCAGAACTTGTAACTGTTAGAATGTATTCGAACACATTATTCAAGCCGAAACTTTTTGTCAATGAAGATATCTAAATTTTAATTAATTGATTAAATTTGTGAAATGTGTCAAAAATTTTGCATCAATAACTTAGTAAGCAAAAATGCAAGCGAACAAAAATGATCACCATTAAATGCAGCGGAATAACCAAAACCTTGGTGATCTAAAAATAAATTTTGGAACCAAGAACATCCGCATAAGCTAAATCAAAAGGATGAAAACAACGGTTGGCAGTAGATGATGGAATAAACACATGATGTTTACCAAGTTCACAAGTAAAACATTCAAGTTTTGAGGGAATGAATAAAACATACTCTTGAAACCAAAAGATGGATATCACTGTGATAAGACCACTGATAAAGAAAACAAATGTTAGAACAGATGCAATGGAAATCGTTAGTAGTTTATTCCTCCATAGACAAAATCTTATCAAACATCCTCAAAAAACATGACACATCTATGGTAACAAATCTTTAGAATTGTACTACTCTTTAACCAAAAACTATAAATGAGGAACCGCCATAAACAACAACAATATACAGAATAGTCATGCATATTAGAATACCAGTTGATAGCATGCAATGTGAGAGGAAGCTCAGGAAACTGAACCACAAGAGGTACAAAAAGAGGCAACGATAATAAAAATAAAAATAAAAGGCTTGAAATTGAGAGAGGCGTCTATCAGCTAAAATAGTCGATTGAGTTTAGAAATAATGACAAGACAATACAAAAAAGGCACTAATCGGGAAATATTTTTTGTGAAAATTTTTAATTCAAATGCAAACTAGAAAGAAATATTTAAATAGATAAAGTATTAAGTAGTAATAATTTATCCAGTCAACGATCATAAAGAAATGACTTTGGGAAAATGGGAATCTAAGATTTCATCTATAAATTGGAGGGCCAAATCTCCAAAATCATCCACGCTTTAACTTTATTCTAAGGCTCATCGTCCACACATGCATATATGGGCTTCAACAATTTAAGTAAATCTAAATCTCATAATCAAATTTGTAAGACAAAATTAGCTGATACTTTTGTATATGAGGGCGACTATAGCGAGTGACTAAATCATTGCAACAGCCAGATTTTAGTTGATTTAACATTATGCCCGGAAGTGAACTGAAAATATTTTGGAATTCGCCCAAAGGTGTACAGGTTAAATATTTTCCTAGGTAGCCACTAGAGACACTCGATTTGCATATTGCATAGACTACGCTGACCAAGATGTGTCACAAAAACCCAAACATTCCTTTTGAACTGCATAAGTGGGAAGATCATTCGATACAATAACTCAAGCAAACTAATAGTAAATGATTAAAAAAATTAAACAACAACATCAACAACAACAACACCAAGCCTTAATCCCACAATGAGGTTGGCTACATGAATCTTTTGTTTCCATTATACACGATCAAATGGAAGCATCTCCTTAAGTTCCAAATAGAGAATATCATTCATAATAGTTTCTTCCCATATCATTTTGGGTCTTCTTCAACCTTTTTAAAATTGGAGAAATTCATAAATTTATTTTTTCTAAAAAAGGTATTGCACGGTATATGCTTAATATGCCCAAACCATTTAAGGTGTCATTCTCTAACCATTTCCACAATTGGAGCCACTCCAATCTTGCTATGGATAAACTCTTTTCTCATTCAATCCTTATGAGTATACCCCTTCATTCACCTAAGCATTCACATCTTTGTTACAATTATTTTATCAATGAATTTCTTCTTTGTTAGCCAACATAAGCCCCATATAACGTAGCTAATCGTGCAGCTGATCTATAAAATTTTCCTTTAATTTTAAGTGGAATTTTCAAATTGCACAATGCTCCAGAAGCGCTCTTCCATGTAAATCAACTAGCTTGGATCCTATTAATCGCATTGCTCCCTACGCCTTTATGTTGAATAATTGAACACAAGTATTCGAACCACCCACTCTTCTTGATCAAATGGTCCTCAATAATTATGTCCTCAAGATTAGGGCTTCTAATCACATTGAACTTACACTTCATATGCTATATTTAAGATCTACTAAGACAAAAATATTTGGATTTGTAAATAGTCCTCGTAACTCAAATTTTATTTTAACTCTATCCCTAGTCTTACCGATTAATAGAATATTATTTGCAAATAATATGCACTAAGGAATCTCTATTTGAATATACTCATAACAGCAGTCATAATTAAAGCAAAAATAAACAGGCTGAGAACTGAGCCTTGATGTAATCCAATAGAAACAATAAAATCATTAGACAAGCCACCTTGCGATCAGCCACATGTTACAACCCAATATACATATTTCTAATAACAGTAGCATATGCAACACAAATCCCTTCTCTTCTTGGAATCATTAAAATTCAATGAAGATTTTTTTTTATTTCTCTAAATTTCTCCATCAAACCTCTTTGTATATTGTTAAGCTTTCATAGTAGATTTACTTGGCATAACATTAAAGTTATTTTGATAAATACAAGTATCTTTTTGTAATCTTTATTCAATTACTTTCTCCTAAAGTTTCAAAGAATGACACATTAATTTAATTCCTTAATAATCAGCAAAGTCTTGATCATCATCTTTATTCTTGTAAATAGGTATAATTATACTCTTTCTCTACTAATCTGATATCTTTTTTGTCTTCAAAATAACATTAAATAATTTGGTAAGTCGAAAAAATTCTTCCTCACCCATATATTTTTATACATCAATAGAGAAGTTATTCAGTCCTACTTCTTTTCTTCATCCTCTTTATAGCATTATTAATCTCAACTTTACTAATACAGCAAATGAATGTGTAATTGAATATTTTATAATAATAAAATCATCATAATAGTCCCTTGACTTCTTATAAAATATTCAATATAGTTATGACTCTAATAAATACTTTTTTTTGTTCCATAACTTTTTTGTTTAAGTGATTTTTTTGCTCTTTGCTGTTAAATTTTGTTAATGTCCCATCAAATGCATTCGAAAAAAAAGGTAAAGACATAATTCCAACTAGCTTCCTCTCTATAGTTGAGACATCTTCTACATATTACAATTTCATCTACATGTTGCGATTATACTTTTTTCTCAAACACAAACATTGGCTAAGGTTGCTCAGACAGTCCTTCATCGGTGTTGACGAAGAGCAAGCAATATTTCATATCCGAAGCACCGTCGATTTATATCTGATGCATCGTCGACATCGACGAAGAGCAAGCAATATATATATCCAAGGCACCGTCAATTTATATCCAAAGCACCGTCAATGTCGATGAAAAGTAGGCAATTTTTATATCTGAAGCACTGTCAACATCGATGAAGAACTAGCAATTTTTATATCCAAAGAACCGTGAATTTATATCTGAAGCACTGTCAACGTCAACAAAAGACCGTTTGAGCGTCGATGAGGGACGCGGAAAGAGAGACGAAGAACAGGCATTGAGGAAGAAATTGCAATTCAATTGGCAAATAAGTTCCAACGTGAGAACTAATCAAACATGTAGAAAACAAATTAAAGCCGCAACTACCTGCAAGAAATCGTAACTGTGATGAAGAAGCCTATTGGAATTATGCCTTTGCCCTTTTTAATTGAACGCATTTGACAAGGCATTATTGACATTTAATGGCAGCACCAAAAAAAGCAGAGAACTATTTTGAATATTTTGCAATAATTAAAAGACCATTTTGATAATTTCTTTTTATATCCATTAAACTCACTTATATTAATTTTATTGGTGCAACCTTCACTACAAAACTTAACCATCTATTTTGAATATAATATCTTCATTTTTCTAACCATTAAACTCACTTATATTAATTTTATTGGTGCAATCTTCATTAAAAAACTTAACCATCTATTTTGAATATAATATCTTCATCCCTAAAAAAAAATTTTTATCATCAAGAGTCAAATCTTAGTTCTCTTATCTCTTAAATTGGCTAGATTATAAATCTATCTTTCTTCCTCAACAATATTTAATTTATTATATAGATCCTCTAATTTATACTCTTAGCATCACAAACTACAATTTTGAATTTACGATAAACTAGTTTATATTTCTTATAGCTCTGCTCAGCCTTACATTTAAATAATTCTTTACATCATGTTTTCTTATCTTAAATCTTAACTTGGATATCATAAATCCACCACCATGCATTTATTAATGGGTGCTCTAAGAAATTCACGAAGTAAAATCTTTGGTACATAGTCAATACAACTAGCAACTAAAGTTCATATAAGGTTGACTTCACCCTCAAAATCCCATTGTTCATGTGAATTTTTACTTTTAAGAATATCTATATTACTCTTCTTAAAATTTCACTATTTAGTTTTCGGACATATTTTATATTTAATATTACTTTTATTATCTTTTATTTTCAAATCTAAAACTAATAAATGATATTAAATTATCAAACAATCATTTGTAATAATCTTATAATCCTTGCATAACAATCAATAATTTTTATATGAAAATATTCAATGAGTTTTAGAAGTTTTGCTTTTAAAAGTAATAATATATTCCTCCCTTTTCTTAAAATAAGTGTTAGCAATTATAAGATCATAAGCTAAGACAAACTCCATAAACATTCTCCTTTCTTCATTAAAATCTCCAAAATCAAAACCACCATAAATATTATTAATCTCTCCTTCGAGCATATCCATTTAAATTTTCTTCTATAAAAAACATCTCCTCTTGATGCGTTCTTTGAACAAATTCATCTAATTCATGCCAAAACCTTTCTTTTATACACATCCAATCCTATGTAAGAGGCAAAAACACTTGCAATATTAAAAATTACTCCATTAACTATAAGTTTTAAGAATATAAATTTATCTCCAAGCCTCTTAACCCCCACTAAATTATTTTTTTAATTCTTTATCCAAATGGTACCCACACCATTCCTAAAATGAGTATTACCCAAGTACCAAATTTTAAAGCCTAAACTATCAATTTCTTTGCTTTCCTACCTACTTGTTTCTTGAAGACATAAAATTTTAACCTTCTTATTTACCATAATATCAACAAACTCAAAAATCTTACCAGTGAAAATGCCAATATTCCAACTACCTAATCTTAATTTAGAATAAAAGACTAGTTTCTTTATCCGCATCCATCCATATACGAACTCCTGCTTATTTGACACTATACTTGAGCGCTGATATAGCTGCCTTTACACATAAATATTGCTTAAGAAACTATTGTATTATCTATTAATTGAAAAATTTAGAATACACGGAGCAGCACAATGATTGATAAAAGAAAACTTGGAGTATATAATTAATTAAATTATTTAATTTGCATATCTTGTTCAATTGTATTCTCAAATCTAAAGCTATTAACAAATGATTATAGACATGAAATCTTGCAATCATTTATTTTTTCTTATATTTATTTTTAATCATATTTTTTATTTATGAGATATCAAAATCATAAGACTTCCACCCATATAATGAATAACTAGGCATCTTACATTTCAATGACATCAACAATAGTTATGCAAATCCAATACAACTCAATTGAACCCAAATGATGTCAATCAGGCTTTAGCTTAAGACTAAATTGATTGTATGCTCCCTAGTTGTCAAGAAAAATATCACATGTTTGAATAAAAACTTTAACATCCTTGAGCTAAATATTCACTTCCAAATTAATACAAACATTTGAATAGATTTATATCCTAAAAACCAAACCTAAACAGTGCATTGAATTTCCATATCAACATATTGTAACTTGCAAGACTATGTTAATTTAACAGCAACAGAATGGTAAGAAAAGAATTATTGTATTAAAGTAATTTTCAAGTTACCTTGATCTAATACATTTACCTTCTCAGCACAACCACAATATTCTAAAGCACTTTGATAATGCATTCACTTTTGTCTAAGTTTTGTATTGGCTGGTAGAACAAATTTAAATACATAAATACTTTAAGAAAACAGCCACCACGTTAAGCAATTGTAATTCATTAAGAAAATACTAGAAAGCATCTTCATATTCAATATTCAGTCAAAGATTAAATGCAAACTAATATTAAATGCAAAAATTCAATAATTTGGTTGTACCATCCAATTATCAGTCAAACATGCATATCTTAAGTAAATACACTAAAATGTATAACTGAAGGTGCTTTAACAAACATTTATGAGTTGTGGTATTGGCTAATTCAGCTAATAGTGTCCAGTGCCAATCTAAGAGCTTACAAGGCAGAAACTGCCGGTGTGTTCAAATAGCCACAGTATTTTTAGTTTAAGACCACTACATGTTAAAACATTTTATATAAAAATAAAAAGATGTTACCATGACAGATTTCTCTTTTCACCCCTGATTGCTCTAATTAATGAATGCTTTTATACAGACATTTACGCAATGAGCAATATAAATATTAAGTAAGGTGCATGAAAAGATCACTGAGAAGGGGATAGAGAGAAAGAGAGAGAGCAATACGCCATATTTATCTTCTCAAAAATATGACTTCCAGAAATGAAACACTTCAATTTATTTAATACAAAAAGGATTATGAACATAAAAATAAACAATATATTTAAACAACAATCAAACACCTAGAAAAATGCAGAGGGCAAATAGATAAAGAACGTTAAAAATATGCTGGCATTGTTATATCTACATGCCAAGGATTCATTCAATTGATATCTTCAAAATCAACTTCCGTATAGCCTAGTTCAAAGCGTGGCAGCTTAATCATCATCTTCAATATCCCAAGTGAGATCCTCATCTTCTTCAGCTACACTTAATCTTTTGTGAAGATCTGCCTTACTTGCAGTAGAAATGGATTCGCTCACTTTCTTATCATCATGCTCACCGAGATCCTCAATTTCATCCCATCCAAGTTCTTCCTCTGCAATAGACTTATGGCTTGACACAATAGAATTCTCACTATCTTTGCATGATTCTACGTTCACAGATTTTGCTTCAGGGAATACGTCACTACCTAAATTAGCAATTGATTCATTGCTTGCTGGTTCAGAATCATTCGCTGTGACAGATGATGTTATTAATTCATTATCAATCACTGCAGTAACCTCCAAGCTTAAATCGTCAGATACCCAATTAGGTTTCTTTTGCTGTTCCAATTCAATGGTTTCAGCAACAACCCTCTCTTCTTTCATATCATTTACAGGTTCATCCTGAATTTTTTCGATTTCCACCTTTGGTTCATCTTTCATTATTTCAATTCTTTCTTCTTCACCATCCTTCTCCCTCTTCTCATCCTCCTCCTTCCCCTCCTCTTCATCAACCTCCCACGTCAAATCCTCTTCTTCATCCTCCCTTGAGATTACGCGCTTAACAAGATTGGCCCTGACGTCCTCAGCTTGCTTGAGCTTATAAAGCTTATAAAAATAACGAGTCCAGAATGTGCCATAATCCACAACAGAGGGAACGAGCTTCTCAAAAAGACCTTCTAAACTTCCATAATCATAGCAAAGAATCTCAATATCCTCCTCTTTATCCTCCAACTTGAACTCAGACATCCACTTGAGGAAATCTTCCGCATCTTCTGGCTCCTCAGAGAATGTACCAGGATCCGACAGCAATGCAAGAACCTGTGCCTCAAACCGGCTGTACCTCTTCGAGGCCGAAGCATTAACGCCCGTTAAAGGAGGCGTTTGGAGATCGAAAGAATGGGTTTCAGCATCGGAATCAGAAGCGAGGAGAGCATCCTTACCCTCGGCAATAATCTCTGCAGTACCGCGCCACACAGATCCGCCAAAATCGTCGATGGCCTGCCCAACGGATTCTAGAGACTCCTGCGCTACCGACGCGCCAACCTCCAGAGAAGACGGAAGATCAAGCACAGCACGGGCGGCCATATCCCGAATGGCCGCCGTCTCTTTCTTCAGTTCAGAACCGAACTCCTCCAGGTCACGACGGTAGGTCTGGATCGCTGATTCGGACTTGGAAGCAAAGGTTTTGATGAGGCTTCCAAGGCCAACCCATGGCGTAGTCGGCTTACGATTAGGATTATGGCTGTGTTCAGGACTTCCCCCTGTCACAGAAGGAATTTCGTTCTCCCGCAGTTTATGGGGCGAACCGGATGGAGACTTTTCCTCCAAGGAAGAATCAGATGTGTCTGGATCTGTTGAAAACACAGATTTGAAGAAATTCATGACGATGAACTAATTTAGCAGTGTTAGGGTTTCAAAGAGAGTGAGACCGGGGCATTGAAGGCTAGACGGCATGCTGAGTATTGCTGTACCCGGCCTTTATGAATGCTTGGCCTGAAAGTTTTCATCATTCTAATTTCTAAATGATAATAATTTAAATTACTATATTAAGAAAAATGCTATATATTTCAGTATTTTTTTAATTAAATAATTTTAATACAATTATAATCATAATAATTTTGATTAATAAATTTTAATTATTATGAATATAATATCATATTTATATTCATTAGTTATACTGATGCCCATGAAGATCTCTAAATAGGATACTATGACTCCTTTTTACAAAATTATATATAATTTAAATATATTTATGCACAAATTAAAAATAATTCATAAAAATAATTTAAACTTTGTGAAAGTTGTTCTATTCCATTAGTTATCATATGTTTTCAATTTAAATCTATTTGAACATATGTTTAATTTTTATTTATAGTTCATACTAATTTTAAATTGAATTAGACACTATAAACTATTGTGTTTAAGCTTTTAACATCATAGAATAGTATAAATTAAAGATGTGATGATATAAACATTGATTATAAATTTGTAGGATTTTGTAAAATTTTGAGAAATTTCTATTTAATATATTCATAAGTTATATATATATATATGGAGAGAGAAAGTAAATATGTTTATCAGCAGCCGCTTGCGTTCATAATATTGAGTTTTTGGTTGGTGGTTAGCTTAGGTTTATTTTTTTTCTGATTTACGTCTCTGCTTTTGTCTTTATTTGACAGTCGCACCTATTTGCGAAGGTTTAGGAGTTGACCGCCTCCTCCTCCTCGAAGGTAAGCAATATTTTTAAGAATTTACTTAAATTTTTGGCTTTTGTTAAGCATGCATTTAGTTTTATACATACTAATTTTAAATTGAAATTTACATAAATTTTTTGCACTTTTGTAAGCTAAATTTGTATTGTGCGTTCAATTTTCTTATAAATTTTTCTTAACTGTGTTTGATTTAAGGAGAAATATACATAATTTTGTTATAAATTTACTTTTCCCCTACTCTAATTTGCACTTTTTTTTCCTTAAAAATGTTGAGGGTAGCCCTATATATATTTACTTTCAGCAACTCTGTGGCTTTCCATGGCGACCCCAACATCGGATCGGGAACCCAACCCAATACCGAAGCGCCACCACACCACTCAACACCGAGTCAGAAGGAAACTAATCCAGCGTCGAGTGGTGTGCGGCCAAGAATATTTGTGAGAGTGCTAAGTTAAAAGATGAAGTGGAAGAAGAAGAAAGATGAAAATAGAAAAGTAAGAAAATAGAAATAATTACAAGTAGTAGATATAAGCAAATAGAAGTAGAGGAAAATAAAATTTACATGCTATTAGAAGATTACATGTAAGAAGAAGATATTTATATTCATCCACTTATCCAATCCAAACAATTTAAATATGAAAGTAAAATTTATCACAGAATAAGTAAAAATATTGCATAAATTAAATCATTACAAACTTGAAATTAAAGAGCAAATAAGTAAAATTCACTCTTTTACATAAAAACAGTATATTGAAAGAAATGCGGAAGCAGAAATAAGTCTTCAAAGCACTAATGACCAGCATTAGGTTTAGCTCCACTGCTCTGAAAATGTTCCAGATCTACTATATTTTTAATATTTAAAATACGATATGACACAACCAAAAAAACCAAAGGTGGCTAGACTAAAAAATTTAAGTGCATTTCAAGATTGTCTAAATTTTATTAAAATTTATTTGGATTTTAAATATACAATTTACAATTAAGAAAATCAACAGCGGAGCATAAGAACATAAAAATAAGGAGGAAAAGTAACGGTAAGGAAGAACAGTAAATATGAAAAATAGTAAAAACTCACAAGTATGTTTGCTTTAGCCTGCAACAATAAGTAAGAAAAAAAACATCATAATAAAGCTAGAAACTACTAATTTGCATATGAAAATATGAAATAAAAACATGTATATATCCAATGAATATTATGCTAAGTAAAATAAAAAAAAATAGTAAAGCATAAAATATAATTAAACAACATATACTACACCAAAGTAAAATTATAAGTAAGTAAAGCACAGTACAAAAAATAAAAGTGTAAAGTAAGAAAAGAAAGAGAAAATCTTATCCTCTTGGGCTAAAAATATATAGCATAGGACTATGAAAAGTAAGTATAGCTCAAAGGCTATGACAAGTACACACAATAAATAAGATTGTGATGACCCAAATATATAAATTGTTAAAGTTATTTTAATTTTTTTTTTCCGTTATGCGGGCAAAATTACAAAACAAGTAATGAGTTAAGCACGTCTACCTAACTAGTAAGAAAAATGGGATCTCAAATAGAAAAAAAAATACTCACGTTCATCCTTTGAGAATGTGAGGTATCCTTATATTCCCCCTAAGCTTGCCTTTGGCCATCACCAATAAGAACTCATAAGCTTATTAAGAATATTTTATTTATGTGCAATATCTTGTATGTATATATTCATGGATATAATCTCAATGCAAAGCTTTGCATTCAAGAAAAAATAAGTAATTGTAAACTATGTTATATTCATTGTTATCTAATTTTAATGATCTAACTTAATGATTTGAACTAGTTAAGCTCCCAATTAATTTAAAGATATTGATTTCAAGTCAATTATAAGTAATAATATAAGTGATTGAAGTTTTGAAAAGTAGTAGTTTGATTTAATTTATGAAATGACAAAAAATAATTTATAAGTATATTAATGCAAAATGAAATTAATCATACACTTATCCTAAACCACAAAATCATTATAGATTACCAGATTCAATACTTAGGGAACTAATATAGAAAATTAAGACTAATAGTGCAACAACTCAGGTTATTACTTAGGTCATTTAGGATCAATCCAAGTTCTAATTATGATTCTAGTACATTAATTAAGTCATTAGAAACTCGCTACTAAGACCCAGTCTGTAAAATACCAAAAATTTCATTTCAAACTGTTTATTAATATTTAAATAATTTTGACTTCAGATTGAAAATCTGACTTCACCATTGTGTTCAGCACCCCCAAATTAGTTAGGGGTGAAGTTTTGAACGCATTTGGAAATCGTAAAATTTTAGACAAATATTTTAATATTATTTAAATACCTAAAAATTTGAGAAATTAAATACTCGTCAGATCAAAAATCCGAGTGCGCCATTGTGTTCAGAAGCCCTCAATTAGCTAAGATTGGTATTTTTTAAATTTTTAATTAATTAATTAAAATAATTATTATTTAAATAATTAAATTGAAATAAATAATTAATATTTAATTAATTCAAAAACGGCGCCGTCACTTAAAGCAGTAACGCCGTCATATTTATTTTTAATTTTTCCGTTCGTCTGAACGGATTATCTGCGCCGTCTGATCGCTCGATCAGACAGCTGAAGAGCATCTTCTCCGCGATTAGGGCACGCGTCCTTCAGGCGCGACACGCAGTCATCGGCATGCCTCCATCTGGCAATTTTACCGCTTAACCTGTCCTTAAATCCTCTTCTTCCATTCATATCATGTCATTCTTGCTTCCAAAGAATCCATTGAATATTAGATGATCAAAAATCGGGCGTTTGGAAAAGTCCTAAAAACCCTAAGGTACTCATTTCTTCTACCTCTTTCGAATTGCTTGAGCGTTATTAACACTCTATCTAAATGAATGCATAAACGTGTAAGCTCGATCGATCGAATCAAACTTCAATCGATCGTGCCGATTGTCGATTCGATCGCGATTAGGGTTCGTCGAAGGAGAAAGCGAAGAGACGAATGGATCAAACCGTCGATTAGAATTAAATCCTGATCGTCCGATTAGAATTTGTTTAAATCTTAAATAAATATTAAATTAATATTAATAGACCGGTTCATTTTTTAGACCGGTCTAACCGGTCTAGCTGAACCAGCCGGCCGCTTATCTCTCCCATCGAGGGACCCACGCCAACTGCTGCACAAATAAGAAGATGCCACATGGCTCTTCTAGAAGACTGATGACTGATTGCGTGGGGCCCACCTTCTGATCCTCGGCGAATGATGGAACGCCACGTAGACGTGGGGCCCGCCAGAAATCTTATCCTGCAGAAAAGAATTAAATAAAAATAATATAAATACAAATAAAATATTAATAAATTATATAAAAACTATATATATATATACAGATAAATAAAATAAATAATTAAAATAAAAATAAATTTTAATACATTTAAATATTTAATTAATAACATTTTTTTATAAATATATTTAACAGATAAAAATAGATAATATATTAAAATTAACTATTAGATTAATAAATAAAAAGATAAAAGTAAATAATAATTTATAAATAATATAAAAACAGTAACATTAAATATAAAATAGATTAAGAAAATTAAAATAAACAGTAATATTAATAAAATAATAAAAATTTAATATATGAGTAATTAATTAATAAATAATCAAATTTATAACTTACAAAATACTTAACCAAATTATACAAATAAATATATCAAATTTATCAGAAAATTTAAAGAATAATTTAGAAATATTAATTTTATTAATCACAATTAGGAACCAATCCTAATTAAGCCTTTAAACCTAAAAAAAAAAAAAAAAAAATTCAAATAACCATAAATAAGTCAATTTAACTCCAAATTAAGTGATCCAAATATCCAATTAGATTAGAAAATCCTAATTTACAATAAACTGCAAAAATATTTAGGATCCAACATTTAAATCTCCTAATTAACCCTAATCACTCTAAAACTTGATTAGTGAATATTAGCAATTATAATAATCCAAATTAAGTAATTTTAGTTTTAAATAATTTATAAAGTAAATTAGAACCTAAATATATAATTAGTTTAATAATTTTGTAACTAAATTCACTAATCACTCACTAATTACATTTAACCCCAATTATTAACCCTAGAAATTAGATTGGCTGTAACTTAGCTAATTTATATCAGAATTGAATAATTTCAGGTTCAATAAAAACCTTAAAACATAATTTACATTAAAATAACATAAATTTTATATTATGAGTAAAATTAATAAAATGCCCTTATAAGGTCAAATTCCCAATTTGACCTTATAAGGCATAATAATTAAATAACTTAATAAATCAAAATAAACAAATATTCTTTTCATTTTTAAAAAAAAATCTAATATAAAACAATAAATTAATAAATTTCATTATTTTTTTTAGCAGATCAAAGAAATTGAAACTGGTTGATTTTATCAAAACAGTCAGGTACGCAAATCTACTTATAAGTTTCATTTCAGTATTCTTATATTTGAGCCATTTTCCAATTGAATATTATTTACACTGCTTACCGCTTTATAATTTGCAAAAAGAATGATATTAAATAGCATGTAACAAAAAGTTGAAACAATGAATATATTATTGTGGTGGTTGTCTTTGGAGGGAGAAACGCAACACTGAGAATCTGTACAGATTGGGCCAGCTAGCAGCCCCTGGGAGTTATATGGAGGGATTTAGCCTCTTGTAGGAAGTAGGCAATCCAGAGGAAAGACACACCAAGAATTATTATTTAAGTAAGCTGCCGACGGGTGGCGAGATAAGCTTCCTACAGATTATGCCTATGGGTTTACCCATTTGGGCTCAGGAGTCTTCGGACTCGCCTTATTGTTACAAGTGCTTTCAATAAAATTTATTTCATATATGTTGATTTTCACAGCTATTTTGCAGGGCAGAAATTGCTTGCTTTACTTGCAATTTTATTTTCAGTCATTTTCATATATGATTTATACCTATTATAAGATGCTAGATTTATTCTTATAAGAATAATTTGCGTACTCCTACCTGACTGGTAATCTGAATTTTTCAGGTTTTGATAATTAAAAAGAACTCAGAAGATCTGCCAAATCAAAATAAGAAGAATAAAGGAAGCAGAAGAATGTAGATACTTCTTATTTTTTTAAACTAATATAACTTTACATATATGTTTTGGCTCTATGTATAAAATGACTGTGAATTTTATTATTTTATGTCCTTTTTGAATTATAAAAATATTTATATTTTCAATTGAGATGAATTGTTCTTTAAAGACTCTCGAACTTCGATCCCCGGTCGCCACAGAAATTGGTATCAGAGCGAAGTTTGAGACTATTTAAGGAATAATTCATGAAAAGAGCCAACTATATGAATATAGTTACTAAGTTATTAGAAATTAGATTTTTAAGTTGGAGAGCCAACTAAGTATAGTTTATTATTTCCCAGAATATGGATAGTCAAAACAATAACAACAATCAATCACAGGAGGAAAATGTTCCTCAAAATACTCCTAGTCATAATAAGACTGTTTCACCTAATGTTGAAGCAGTCTATCCCTTTGATCATAGTGGAGCAAATCAGATGCTCTAGTTCATGAATATGATGAGTCAATTCATGAATAGTCAACAAATCCAGAACCCTCATCATATTCAGAGAAAAGCAGTAAATGAGGACATGCAAATATTTCTTAAACTTCAGCCACCCAGATTTAATGGCAAAGCAACTCCTTACCAAGCTGAGGAATGGATTCAAAGGATAGAAAAAGAGTTTAAATGTGCTAAGTGCTCAGAAGACCAGAAGGTATCTCTAGCTACTTATCTTCTGACGGAAGCTGCTGAGAAGTGGTGGAAAACAACCAAGAACATTAGATTCCATAATAGAGCAGAAGAAGAAATCCAATGGGAGGAATTTGCAAAAGCATTTTTAGGCAAATATGTGCCTCAGTCTGCCAGATAGACAATGAGAAAAGAACTACTAAATTTGAAACAAGGAAGTCACACAATAACTGAATATGAAGAGGAATTCACTCGTCTAGCTAGCTTTGCCCCAGAAATGGTTACTACTGAAGAAGTCAGATGCCATCTATTCCTTAATGGATTAAGAAATAACTTTCAACATATCCTAACACCTCTTCAGATTTTAAACTTTGCTCAATTAGTAGAGAAAGCCAAACTTATGGAAGCTCAAGAAGAGCAGTACTCCTCCAGAATGAAAAGACCAGCATTCTCCCCCCATTTTAAATCCAAGAGACAGCAATTCTCCAGACCTCAAGGAAAAGTGTATAATATTCAAGGTAACTCAAGTAGACCCTCTTCAAGAACACCAAACACTTGCAGGTTTTGTAGAAGAATTCATAGTACAGATAAATGCTACACCGGTGAAGGTCAATGCCACCGGTGTGGAAGAACAAACCATTCCATAAAATTCTATCGTGCCACTTATACAGTTAATGGATATCAATTCCCAAATCAAGGAAAATCAATTATAAAGAATCAAGGAAGACCACCAGTAAATCAACAAAGCAATATTGCATCTTCCAGTAATCCAAGAAACAATCAAGCTCAAGCTAGAATATTCAACCTATCTCAAGAAAAGGCAAAAGAAGAACCTGATGTGGTCACAGGTACAATTTTATTATTTCAGTACCCATGTTCAGTTCTTTTTGATTCCGGAGCTACACATTCTTTTATTGTGTCAAAAATAGTTCAACAATATTCATTACCAGTAGAACAACTTTCATTAGCCCTTAAAGTTAATCTACCATCTGGAGAGTTCTTAGAAACAAACATCTTCTGTAATTGCAAGATTGATATAAAGAGAAATTCTTGGGAAGCTAAACTCACTGTCATCCCTATAATTAGTTTTGATATTATTTTTGGGATGGATTGGATGAGTCAGAATAAGGCATTAATTGATTATGCAAAGAAAAGAGTATATATTTATAATGGAAATAAGAAAGTAACTTTTATTGGTCAAAGAAGTGCAATTATTAGTCTTATCCCAGCAAACAAAATTGAGAAATTTATTAGAAAGAAGTATCCTTTATTCCTAACTTTACTCTCAAGTTCAGAGGTTAAAACTACAACCTTAGAAGAGACTCCTGTAGTAAGAGAATATGCAGATGTATTTCCTGATGAACTTCCAGGTTTGCCACCTCAAAGAGAAGTGGAGCTCAGCATTGATTTAAGTCAAGGAACGAACCCTTTATCTAAAGCTCCATACAGAATGGCACCCAAAAAATTAGAAGAACTTAAGAATCAACTTCAAGAGTTGACTGAAAAAGAATTTATAAGACCAAGTAATTCTCCTTGGGGAGCCCCAGTTTTATTTGTTAAGAAGAAAGATGGAAGTATGAGATTATGTATCGATTACCGGGAATTAAATAAGGTTACTATTAAAAACAAATACCCATTGCCAAGAATAGATGATTTATTTGATCAGTTAGTTGGTGCTTCCATATTTTCTAAGATTGATCTGAGACTTCGTATCAAAGATGAAGATATTCCTAAATCTGCATTCAGAACAAGATATGGGCATTATGAATTTTTAGTAATGCCATTTGGGTTAACAAATGCCCCATCTTATTTTATGGATCTAATGCTGCGAATAATGAAACCCTATCTAGATTCTTTTATTATCGTCTTTATTGATGATATATTAATCTATTCTAAGAATGCTAAGGAACATGAAGAGCATCTTAGAATAACCTTGAACTTGTTAAGACAACATCAACTGTATGCCAAGTTCTCAAAATGTGAATTTTGGCTTTACTCAATCGCCTTCTTAGGCCATATAATTAGCAAGGAAGGAATATCGGTTGATCCCAGCAAGATAAGTGCAATTCAAGATTGGCCCCAACCTACTTCAGTAATAGAAATAAGAAGCTTCTTGGGTTTAGCTGGGTACTATCGCAAGTTTGTTAAGAACTTCTCTCAAATTGCAGTCCCTATTACTCGTCTTACTCAAAAAGATGTACCTTATGTTTGGGACTCATCTTGTGAATCAGCGTTTAAGAAGTTAAAAGAATGTCTAACCTCAGCTCCTATTTTAGTTCTACCAGTTGAAGGAAAAGAATATCAGATTTATTGTGATGCTTCTGGAATTGGATTAGGCTGTGTACTTATGCAGGAAGGAAAAGTTATAGCTTTTGCATCTAGACAACTCAAAATTCATGAGAAGAATTATCCAGTTCATGACCTGGAGTTAGCTGCAATAGTCTTTGCATTAAAAATATGGAGACACTATTTGTATGGAGTAAAATGTAAAGTCTTCACAGATCATCAAAGTCTGAAGTATATTTTTACTCAGAAAGAGATCAATATAAGACAGCGAAGATGGTTAGAATTAATTAAAGATTATGATTTATCAATTCAATATCATCCTGGCAAGGCAAATATAGTAGCAGACGCACTAAGTCGAAAGGCAGTTTCACATTTACATGTTTTGACTTCTAATCCTATATTACTCAAAGAAATAAAAGATCTTCAATTAGAAGTCATATTGCCAGCAAATGCTAAGCTATTTCAGATGACTATAGAATGTTCATTAATGGATGAGATTAAAGAAGCTCAACACCTGGATGAAGAATATAACTCCTTATCTGCATCCATTCAATCAGGAAAGCAATTAGAATTGAATTTAGATTCAAATAAGAATATTTGGTGTGGATCTAGAATATGGATACCAAATAAAGACGAGCTAAGAACTAAAGTATTAAAAGAAGCTCACCAGTCTAGATACTCAATTCATCCTAGAAATAATAAGATGTATCAAGACTTGAAATCTCACTTTTGGTGGCCAGGAATGAAAAGAAGTATAGCTGAGTTCATATCAAAGTGTGAAGCCTGTAACCTGGTAAAAGCAGAACATCAGAGACCAGGAGGATTACTTCAACCTCTAGCTATACCTCAATGGAAATGGGAAGATATTTCTATGGATTTTATAATTAGATTTCCTCGTTCAAAATCTAATAATGATTCTATTTGGGTAATTGTGGATAGGCTTACAAAATCAGCACACTTTTTACCCATCAAGCAAACAGATTCAGTAGACAAATTGGCAAAAATTTATCTAAAAGAGATAGTAAAGTTGCATGGTATTCCAAAAACCATCGTTTCTGATAGAGATAGTAGATTCACTTCAAAATTCTGGAAAGCAGTTTATCAAGATCTTGGTTCACAGCTCTGTATGAGTACAGCTTTTCATCCACAGACTGATGGATAAACTGAAAGAGTAAATCAAACTCTAGAAGATCTTCTTCGCCTTTGTGTCTTAGATTTTGGAGGAAGTTGGGATGATCACCTTCCATTAATTGAATTTTCTTATAATAACAGTTTTCAAGCAAGTATTGGAATGGCTCCTTATGAAGCCTTTTATGGAAGGAAGTGTATCACTCCCTTATCCTGGAATAGTGTTGGAGAAAATAGGATATTAAAATCAGATTTAATTCTTCAGGCAACAGAAAAGATAAAGATAATTCAACATCGAATGAAAGCAGCTCAAGACAGGCAGAAGCAATATTTTGATGCTCATCATCGTCATATGGAATTTTCTGTTGGAGACTTAGTATATTTGAAAGTGAATCCATTCAAAGGAGTTTCCAGATTTGGAGTTTTTGGGAAACTAAGTCCAAGATTTATTGGACCTTTTGAAGTTTTAAAAAGAGTAGGCCAGGTGGCATATCAAATCAAACTACCACCACATCTGAGTCTAATGCACAATGTGTTTCATATCTCTTCACTAAGAAAATGCTTATCTGAACCTTCATTAAGAGTAGAAGTAGAAGATATCAATTTGCAACCAAATCTAAGTTATGTGATCGAACCAGAAGAAATTCTAGATCGAGATGAAAGGAAGTTAAGAAGTAAAACTATTCCCATGATAAAGATCAAATAGAAGAACTGTCGCAAAGAAGAAGCTACATGGGAAGAAGAATCAAGTATGAGGAAAGCATATCCTCACTTATTTCACTAGTAAGTGACTATAAATCTTGTAAATATCTTTAAATTTTAGATTGATGTCGGGGCGACATCTCTTTTAAGTTGGAGAGAATGTAAAATACCAAAAATTTCATTTCAAACTGTTTATTAATATTTAAATAATTTTGACTTCAGATTGAAAATCTGACTTCACCATTGCGTTCAGCACCCCCAAATTAGTTAGGGGTGAAGTTTTGAACGCATTTGGAAATCGTAAAATTTTAGACAAATATTTTAATATTATTTAAATACCTAAAAATTTGAGAAATTAAATACTCATCAGATCAAAAATCCGAGTGCGCCATTGTGTTCAGAAGCCCTCAATTAGCTAAGATTGGTATTTTTTAAATTTTTAATTAATTAATTAAAATAATTATTATTTAAATAATTAAATTGAAATAAATAATTAATATTTAATTAATTCAAAAACGGCGCCGTCACTTAAAGCAGTAACGCCGTCATATTTATTTTTAATTTTTCCGTTCGTCTGAACGGATTATCTGCGCCGTCTGATCGCTCGATCAGACAGCTGAAGAGCATCTTCTCCGCGATTAGGGCACGCGTCCTTCAGGCGCGACACGCAGTCATCGGCATGCCTCCATCTGGCAATTTTACCGCTTAACCTGTCCTTAAATCCTCTTCTTCCATTCATATCATGTCATTCTTGCTTCCAAAGAATCCATTGAATATTAGATGATCAAAAATCGGGCGTTTGGAAAAGTCCTAAAAACCCTAAGGTACTCATTTCTTCTACCTCTTTCGAATTGCTTGAGCGTTATTAACACTCTATCTAAATGAATGCATAAACGTGTAAGCTCGATCGATCGAATCAAACTTCAATCGATCGTGCCGATTGTCGATTCGATCGCGATTAGGGTTCGTCGAAGGAGAAAGCGAAGAGACGAATGGATCAAACCGTCGATTAGAATTAAATCCTGATCGTCCGATTAGAATTTGTTTAAATCTTAAATAAATATTAAATTAATATTAATAGACCGGTTCATTTTTTAGACCGGTCTAACCGGTCTAGCTGAACCAGCCGGCCGCTTATCTCTCCCATCGAGGGACCCACGCCAACTGCTGCACAAATAAGAAGATGCCACATGGCTCTTCTAGAAGACTGATGACTGATTGCGTGGGGCCCACCTTCTGATCCTCGGCGAATGATGGAACGCCACGTAGACGTGGGGCCCGCCAGACATCTTATCCTGCAGAAAAGAATTAAATAAAAATAATATAAATACAAATAAAATATTAATAAATTATATAAAAAATATATATATATACAGATAAATTAAAAACAGATTAAAATAAATAATTAAAATAAAAATAAATTTTAATACATTTAAATATTTAATTAATAACATTTTTTATAAATATATTTAACAGATAAAAACAGATAATATATTTAATTAATTTAATAAATAAAATAATATATACAGTAAAAAAAAAATAATTAATTAATTAAAATATAGTAATCAATATTTAAACAGAAAATTTATACAATATTAAATAAAATAAAATTTTCAATTTATAATAAAATAAATAGATAAATAATTAATATAACATAATAACTAAATATTAAAATTAACTATTAGATTAATAAATAAAAAGATAAAAGTAAATAATAATTTATAAATAATATAAAAATAGTAACATTAAATATAAAATAGATTAAGAAAATTAAAATAAATAGTAATATTAATAAAACAATAAAAATTTAATATATATGAGTAATTAATTAATAAATAATCAAATTTATAACTTACAAAATACTTAACCAAATTATACAAATAAATATATCAAATTTATCAGAAAATTTAAAGAATAATTTAGAAATATTAATTTTATTAATCACAATTAGGAACCAATCCTAATTAAGCCTTTAAACCTAAAAAAAAAAAAAAAAAAAAAAAAATTCAAATAGCCATAAATAAGTCAATTTAACTCCAAATTAAGTGATCCAAATATCCAATTAGATTAGAAAATCCTAATTTACAATAAACTGCAAAAATATTTAGGATCCAACATTTAAATCTTTTAATTAACCCTAATCACTCTAAAACTTGATTAGCGAATATTAGCAATTATAATAATCCAAATTAAGTAATTTTAGTTTTAAATAATTTATAAAGTAAATTAGAACCTAAAAATATAATTAGTTTAATAATTTTGTAACTAAATTCACTAATCACTCACTAATTACATTTAACCCCAATTATTAACCCTAGAAATTAGATTGGCTGTAACTTAGCTAATTTATATCAGAATTGAATAATTTCAGGTTCAATAAAAACCTTAAAACATAATTTACATTACAATAACATAAATTTTATATTATGAGTAAAATTAATAAAATGCCCTTATAAGGTCAAATTCTCAATTTGACCTTATAAGGCATAATAATTAAATAACTTAATAAATCAAAATAAACAAATATTCTTTTCATTTAAAAAAAAAATCTAATATAAAACAATAAATTAATAAATTTCATTATTTTTTTTAGCAGATCAAAGAAATTGAAATTGGTTGATTTTATCAAAACAGTCAGGTACGCAAATCTACTTATAAGTTTCATTTCAGTATTCTTATATTTGAGCCATTTTCCAATTGAATATTATTTACATTGCTTACCGCTTTATAATTTGCAAAAAGAATGATATTGAATAGCATGTAACAAAAAGTTGAAACAATGAATATATTATTGTGGTGGTTGTCTTTGGAGGGAGAAATGCAACACTGAGAATCTGTACAGATTGGGCCAGTTAGCAGCCCCTGGGAGTTATATGGAGGGATTTAGCCTCTTATAGGAAGTAGGCAATCCAGAGGAAAGACACACCAAGAATTATTATTTAAGTAAGCTGCCGACGGGTGGCGAGATAAGCTTCCTACAGATTATGCCTATGGGTTTACCCATTTGGGCTCAGGAGTCTTCGGACTCGCCTTATTGTTACAAGTGCTTTCAATAAAATTTATTTCATATATGTTGATTTTCACAGCTATTTTGCAGGGCAGAAATTGCTTGCTTTACTTGCAATTTTATTTTCAGTCATTTTCATATATGATTTATACATATTATAAGATGCTAGATTTATTCTTATAAGAACAATTTGCGTACTCCTACCTGACTGGTAATCTGAATTTTTCAGGTTTTGATAATTAAAAAGAACTCAGAAGATCTGCCAAATCAAAATAAGAAGAATAAAGGAAGCAGAAGAATGTAGATACTTCTTATTTTTTTAAACTAATGTAACTTTACATATATGTTTTGGCTCTATGTATAAAATGACTGTGAATTTTATTATTTTATGTCCTTTTTGAATTATAAAAATATTTATATTTTCAATTGAGATGAATTGTTCTTTAAAGACTCTCGAACTTCGATCCCCGGTCGCCACACAGTCCAAATCAGATATCAAATGGATCAAATATTGATTTTGAGAATTTTCAGAAACCATAGAAATTGACCTATTTATTTTGACCTGAAATCAAAATTTTGACTTTGCCATGACGCTCATCACACCCAAATTAGCTAGGGGTAATGTTTTGGATGTATTTCAAAGTCGTTGGATTTTCGGTGAATATTTTAATATTATTTAAATACCCAAAATTTCGAATAATTAAATGCTCGTCAAATAAAAAATCCATTTGTGTCATTGCGTTCCTCACCCCTCAATTAGCTAAAGGTGATTTATCGAAATTTTTCTAAGTGCAATTGATTATTTAAATTGTATTAATAAAATGAATATAAATTATTTAAATAATAATATTTAATATATATTAATTGACAGTGTCGTTTGATAAATCCCTAATGCCATTAAATTATTTAAGTTTTTTTTTTATCTAACGACCCCCAATTTCAGTCGTCTGGATCACACGGCTAGCGTGTGTCATCCCCGGAGGAAGCCGTGTGGGTCACGCGTGTCGCCCGGCGCTCGATCGCAAGCTCTGAGCAGCGTACGCGTAGCTTCCCACCGCATTAGATCATCGTTAAAGAGTTGTATCCTTGGTATAAAATGGAGTTTTCGCAAAATCATCTACCTGAAGGATCCTCGTCTCCGTGCAAACCATCTAAGCCCTAAGTTTCGCCAGAGCCGTTCACTTTTGAGTACTTCTACATCCTAAATCTTACATTCAATCATTGATTTCTTGTTTCGAATATATGTTTGGCATATTGGATTAGCCTTTGATTGGGTTTGATCGGTTCGATCGAACCCGATCGTGTGATTCGAGCGCCAAAATTTTTGCGATTGCGTATAACCCTAATCGCCTCCTCGTCGAGTCACGGAAGATGAAGAGGCTCGGGTCGGGTCGTATCGGGCTGGACCAGACCTGCTTCGTTGGCTGGGTCCACGTCCATGTCGTGATAATAGGGTGGGGCCCGCATCCATCTCCCGGATGCTTGATTCATCGCCACGTGTCCTCGCTGGGACCTGCAGCGCTGGCATGCTCAGCTTGTGGGCCCAGCCGCGTGGAATTGTCTGCTAGAGTGGGTCCCGCTGTCGCCTCTGAATTGATTAATTATAAATAAATAAAGCATATGGTATATATATATACAGATTATGAATAATCAAGTTAAAATAAATAACATAAACCTAACTTTTAACACTTAATAAATCAAGATTTATAGATCTAAACATAACAATTAAATATACTATTTTAATCAGCAAAAATCAAGGAATATTATGATCTCATTCAATTTCAGTATGATCAACATTTCCAATAGTGATATTTTAGGGTATTAAATAATTTCAAAAATGCTTCAAATGTTCAATTAGCCATAACTTTGTAATCACTCACCCAAATATATCCAATATGTATCCTAATTTAATCAACAAACCCTCAGGAATATTTTTGTAGGGTCTAGTTTTTTGTTTGGAGTGTATTGTAGCTAATCACTTTTTGGACCCAATCATAATTTTCCAAGGTTCATAACTTTACACACACTAATTCAAATATAGTCAATATGGGTTTTAAAGTGATCAGCAAAGCCTCTAAATTAATCCAGTAGTATTCAATTCGTTATTTGGATTAGTATTTGCTTAATCACTTTTAGGATCTAACCTTAATTACCCTAATTAACTCTAAAATTTTAATTAATCATAACTTAGTCAATTGAGCTCCAAATTGGGTCTTCCAATATACTATTTTGATCAGGAAGCTCTAATAAACATTAAACTATAAAAATATTTAAGATCCAATGGTTAGATCTCTTAGTAAACCCTAATCATCTTAAAACTTTATTAGTGAATATTAGCTTAATTAATAATCCAAATTGAGAAATTTCAGTTTCTAATAGCTCATAGAGTAGAATAGAACCTAATGGTATAATTAGTTTTGTGATTATATGATTAATTTCACTAATTACTCACTAATCAATTAAACCCTAATTAAGCCATAACTTAACCAAATGATGTTCAATTTGGGTCTACTCCCAGTTAAAGTACTCAATGGGTTATAAGAAAGCTATAGCTACTAAGTTTGCTGAATTTAAACTTTAAATGAAAAATTTATGTTTTTGACCCTATTTATGAAACCCTAATTTCCATTTTTGAACCCTTAGCTTGTTTTGGCCGTAACTTAGCGATTTATATCAGAATTTAAATATTTTAGATTCTATGAGTCAGCAAGCTTTAATAAATTGACAGAAAAATTAAATTTCATTTAGTAAAATTATCAAATTACCCATATGAGTCAAATTTCTTAATTTTATCTCATAAGGCTTAATATTATCCAAAATTGATGTACCTACTGTCTATCCTTATATTAGAAAGTAAGTAATCATTTGCCATTGAAAATTTCCAATTTAGATCCTTAAATCAAAAAGTAGATTTTTATACCCTTAAGGAGGGGCAAAATGATCATTTTGCCCAAATTTAGGGTTAAGTACTTTTAAGCCTCAATTTTATATTTTAATCCCTAAATTTAGTAAATAAAGTAATTCTGATTATAATCCCATTAATTTAAGCCATTAATTAAGTTTTAAATAAAAATCCTAATTTTCTTTCTTATGAAAATTCTAAGTAATTTATTAACTGTATAATACAAGATTCATCTCCCATCATACATCTTTCTTGAACCTTTTTAATCTATCCTCAATCCTTCTTATAAGATTTGTTAAGATTGGAGCTTGAGTGTTCATCTTAGTCTCTTAAGATTTTCCTTAGGAGTTAGGATTAGTTCTTAGGTTGAATTTCATCTATTGAGTAAATTAGGTTACTCAATAGGTGAAACCTTGATTTTGATAGTTTATAAATTTTTATAGTTTATTAATAAATATTTGATCTTTTAATATAAGAATAGAGATCCACCCTATTTAGTGTGACTTAATAGAATTTACCTTAAATCTTAATCTGTGAGGTTGGCTAGTAAAATCTTAGTCCTTTAAGTTCACCTTTGGATTAAGTAATTGAACCCCAATATTTAGAGTTTAATTTTTAATCTTATCATCTTGATTTGACTAATCAAGATAGTTTGGGTTGTTTAAAATAAGCAAATTATGTCAATTAATTTATTTAGACTTGTAAACGACATTGATTTATTTAAAATTAAGACCTAGCTAGTCCTAATTATTTTCAACTTATAAGGTCGTGAATCTGAGTTATACTCGATAGTAAGAATTGAAGATCCTGAACTTATGTAAATTAGAGTAGATAGAATGAATAAATTAGACAATAATGGATATCACATGTGTCCTAGTAGAGTCTCTTGCTCACTTTGAACATTGATGCTCTGCTTACCTTGTATTGAGCATTATACCTTGGTCACATGTATTAGACATAGGATATTTGATGAGTATCTCGTGTCAACTTTGAATTTGCATAAATATCATTCATATTTTTATCGATGTTTTTAGTTTTCTGGTTTTCAGTTTAGTAGGTTGTGACCTAACTAGTGTGCCTCTTCAGTTCATTGGGTCCGGCATAGCACAATGGCGGCTAGTGTTTGGTAAGTCTATCCATACATGTTTGAGCGCTGACTACCTAGGGTGGCGAGAAATAGACTTTACACCCGTATGACTTTATTAGTAAGTATTTGATATGGTAATACTAGTGTATGTGCACTTCTACTCAATGACATTCTGCTCAGTATTTTTGCCATAGCTCATCAGGCTAAGTAATTTTAATGATATTCAGTTCAGTATTTCTGTCTTAGCTCATCAGGCTATGTGATTTCATGCATATTCAGTCCAGAGCCTCTGCCTTAGCCCATCAGGCTAAGTGATATTCTTTACTTTCAATTTTGAATGGCTTATGAAGCCATGGCAATTTTCAGTTTTATATTTACTATTTTCAGTTTACTATTCTGCATTTCAACACTTTCTCATTTAATGTCTTACTGCATTTATATGGCGGCCGCCCCCAAATCACCCGGATTAGGAGGTGGTCGTCACTTTGCAAACCCTCACTTAACATTCAGATTAAGGAATGGACCTTCTTAATCAAATGTCAATGGAGGATATACCTTAATAAACAAAGAGTAACAACAGAAACAATCACTTAAATGAGTATACTATAATTTATCAGAGTGCAAAAGAACAACAAGAGTAACATCCATACAATTCAGATAAAAACTGTACAACTCAGAATACATAAGCATGAAAAATAAAGCAGTTAGATCTTGTATTATTACAAAATGATGTTAAAGTTTATGCAGTAAAAAGAGTAAAGTCTCTCATATCCTCACAATATCAGACAGTAACTAATGATCTTCTCCTGTATGCTTCTCCTCCTGTACCGGATCTCCAGAAGGTCCCACAACTTCGAACAGCTCAGAATCTACCATTGTCGGTTTCATAATGGTAGGGCCCCAGCCAACAAAAGAAAAATCTAGTTAGACAAAATATCTAAGTACATTTTAGGCTGCAAATTGCTAATTTTTATTAATGATATCACAATATTAAGCAACATAGGAGAAGTAAGCATTAAGGAAAGGTAACAAAGTTATAATTAACATAATTATAACTTAACAAGATGTGAGGTAAGCACATACCTCAATTCAAGCTGCAGAAAAAGTCTAGTAATGCATAAAGAAATCTACTAAACATAAGTAAAACTTCTAATTATATGATCAATATAAAACATACTGGTTTTATAATTAATTTGAAAGTACAGAGCTGAAAGTAAGATCTAACATCCTAATATGCCAAAAGTAAAAGTAACTATCGAAAGATAAAAATGAATATTTCAAAGCTGTGAGTACAAAGGAACTGCAAAAAATGAAAATACAGCAGAAGGCGTACTGAACTATAAGACAAGTAAGAACTGCAGAAAATGAAAATATAGCAGAAGTGAACTGAATTGTAAGGTAAAAGCGAGCCAAAACTGTAAAGTAAACAAAAAACAACTGCAAAGTAACTGTAATACAAATGAGGTAACTAAAAAGTAACTATGAGAAATGATATATTCCTACTTAGTCCTGCCACAAGTAAAGTCCATTTACTCATCTGGAAAAGTAGTCCTAGATTTCATCTGAAAAATAACTGCTAAACATCTGGAAAAGTAGTCCCAGATTAAAGTTAATTCCATCAAAAGTACTACAAACCATCTGAAAAAGTAGTCCCATATTCACTAGGAAAGTAGTCCTAGTCAAAAATAACCAGTATCTGGAAAAGTAGTCCCAAATACACTAGGAAAGTAGTCCTAGTCAAAAATACCAGGCACTATGAAAGTAGTCCTAGTCCAAAACACAGGCACTAGAAAAGTAGTCCTAGCCCCAAAAGCTATCCTACAGGCACTAAGAAAGTAGTCCTAGCCCAAAATAATTCTGAAGTAAAGTCATACTTCATGGCAAACTAAAAAGACATATCTTCTCAAGTTTGATAAAACTGTTTTCCACCAAATATCCTTCTAACAATATGAAATGCCATCAAAATCAACATATAAATGATCATCCAATATTCTATGCTTAATGCAATGTATCCAAATGTAAAGAAGTCCAAATCAAAAAGGAAAGTATAGCATACAATGTTTAATGTATATATAATAGCACTAAATAACATTTGTGATATCACTTTATTTTCTATTTAAGATGTTCTAGTTAATCTGAATTTATACAAGTTTAGGATCTCCAATATCCAGCTATCGAGTATAAATCCAGAATATCGAGCCTATAAGTCAAAAGAATGTTAGAATTAATAAAGTTCTAACACTTATAAATCACATGTCGCTTAATTAAGTTAAGAATAAATCAAACGTCCTAATTAAAGATTTTACGAATCCCAAACTAATCTAGATTAGTATGAATCAAAATTGGGGGATTAAGATGTTATAATTCAAGTATTGGATTTTAACTTCTTAATCCAATAGGTTCTAATCATAATGGTATAAAGTTAAACCCACATCATGAGCTAAAATTCAGGTTATCTTATTAAGCAAATTAAGCCTAATAAGATTGATCTCTAACCTTAATCTAAAGTTTAAATACAAAATAATCATAAATAAAGAATGAAATCTAGAAAACTATAAAACCAATGTTTCATCTATTAAGTACCTAATTACTTAATAGATGAACTCTAACCTAATTTCTAAGCTAGATCCTAAAAAATTAAGATCCTAGATTTTGAAGGAAAATCTTAAGAGAATAATTAAACTTTAGGTCTGATATTATTTAACCATTAAAATGATGATTTTAATTTAAAGGAGACATTATGTGAACTAAATTCACCTTATGGGAATTAATTTAGGACTTAGAGAATTTTTGGACATTTTTTTATTTTTCTTATATTATCATTTTAATTAGTTTAAATGTTCTAAAATGAGTTCAAATTCAGTTATTTTACTAATTTTAAATGTTTAAGAATGTATTTAAGGTTTTAAGATGATTAAACCAAAATTTGGGCAAAATGACCATTTTGCCCTTAAGGGTCTAAATTTCATCTTTATAAATTTGGGCTCAAATCTAAAATTTCTTAAAGTGGAATAATTACTTACTGTCTAATATGAGTTTAGACAGTAAGTTTATAAATTTTGGTTAAGGATTAAGCCTTATAAGTTCAATTTAAAGTATTTGACCTATAAGGGCAAATTAGTAATTTTATCTTAATGAAACCTAAATTTTCTATTAGTTTACAGTAGATTAAGTCCTAAGCTTTCCATAGAACCTAAAATCATCAAATTGTGATGAGTATTGACTAGTTATAGCCAATACAAGTTATATGGTTTAAATGATAATTAAGGGTTCTTAATTAAGATCGAATTTTTCTAACTTCTCTAATTAATGTTCAAATTGAGTAAACTCAGTGGCTATGATTCACAAATGATCCATTGATTTCATTGACTAGCGGTGGGTTCAATTTGGAACTTAATTGGCTAAATTATGGCCTAATTAGGGTTTAGGGTAATTAGTGAGTGATTAGTAAATTTAATCATCAAATTACTAATCCAACCACACCATTAGATTCTAATGTACTTAAGGAGTTCTCTGAAACTTAAATTGTCCTATTTATATTATTAGATTTGCTAATATTCACTAATCAAGTTTTAGAGTAATTAGGGTTGATTAGCAAATCTAACCATTGGATCCTAAATATTTTTGTATATATTATTATAAATTAGGTTTTTCTGATCTAAATGGATATTTGGATCACTTAATTTGGAGCTTAATTGACCAATTTATGGTCAATTAAAGTTCTAAGGTTAGTTGACCTAATTAGGGTTATGTCCTAAATGTGATTAGGCAAATACTAATCCAAACAGCAAAGTTAACATTACTAAAATATTTCTTAGGGTTTTCTGAGTATTTGAGACCCATATTTAATAGGTTTGGATAAGTGTGTGCAAAGATATGAGGGTTTGATGTCTTGTGGCATTTTTGCAGTTATTTAAATATCCTAAAAATATCACTATGTGATTCATATCTCCAAATGGAAATTTAATAGTACTAATAAATTCCTTGCATTTTTCTGATTAATTTAATATATTTGTTTATTACGATTGGATCATTGGATTAATACTTATGAGTGTTTAAAAGTTGAGATTTAATTAATTTAATTAAATCCATATAATTGAATCATTTATTCAAAATTATATATATATTTAATTATTTGTTTTTAAACGGCACGCGGGCCCCATCATTTTAAATGGCGGGGACACGTGGCGGGTGCTGCAATGTCGGGCCAGCCAGCGGGTCAAGACATGCCCGAGATCGGGCCTTCTTCTTCGCCTTCATTCCGCAGACAGCAATCCTTCTAGGGTTTCAGTCGCGGACGGTGCTTAAGGCGGAATCATGAGCGGTGCAACACTCGGTTGAAAGCTTTCGACAAGGGCTATGCAACGAACATGGAAACGCAAACCTTAGGGATTCTCAACGAAGCATTTTAGCGATGCCCTAATCTTCGGGTTTCTCTGGAGTCGACTGAAAATCGATCGCCAATTTGGCGATTAACTTAATTCAGATTCGATTCAATTGGTAATCCTATAATTGAGTGAAATAAAAATCAGATCTTAAGTTAAACAAGGATTTAAATGGAGAGAAAAAAAATAAAACAGGGTGCAGATTGATTTTGATGTTTGCGTGGGATACTCCACTACTGATGTCATTGCAAAATATTATGATTCATTGCATCTTCGATTTTGAAGTATAATTTGTATACATAAAGGAGAGTGAGGTACCTCGCTTTTGAATTCTTACAATGACCTCCTTTGAAATTGTCGAGTTCCCGTTTCAAAATTTTTTTCCGATCCTTTCCTTCGCTTGATGATTGGATCGAGTCTAAATGAGTCGTTGAAAGCGGCGGAGGCCCACGCGTCCTCAGATGATCGCTCAAGAGCGAGCTAGAGGGTGCCTCAGCGCCGCGCGTCAATCCCTGCGACACGCGGGCGCCATGCGGAGAAGACGACTCCGGTGCCGTCTGATCAAATGATCAGATGGCTACAATCCACTGGATCTGCCTAACCGGAGCGAGCGACGGCGTCTAGTTTAGGTAACGGCAGGGCCTTAACAGCAAACGATGCCGTTAAAATTTTAAATAATAGCTTATTATTTTTAATAATTTATATCACTTTTATTAATTAATATTAAATATCTAAACGCATTCCAAAAATTCTAAATAAATCACCCCTAACTAAATGAGGGGTGAGGAACGCAACGGTGAGGTCAAATTTTGATTTCGACGAGTATTTAATTATTCAAATTTTCATATAATTAAATAATATTAAAATATTTGACGAAAATTTAACAACTTCCAAATGCATCCAAAACTTCACCCCTAGCTAATTTGGGGGCGGTGAATGCAATGGCGAAGTCAAATTTTTGATTTGAGGTCAGAATAAAAAAAATCAATTTCTAGGGTTTTGGAATTTTCCAGAAATCAGAATTTGCTCTAATTGATCCGTGATTTAAACCAGATATTAGAGGTAGGTTCCAAATGACTTACTTAACGTACTAGAACTACAATTAAGACTTAAATTAGTCTTAAATAACTTATGTAACAACCTGGGTTGTTACAATTTACTAGCTTTATTTACTTATAGGATATTAGTCTTGCTCGTTGTTTATATATATAGGATGTTAGTTTTGTTTTCAGTTATTTAAATATTTTACATGTTGTTTTACTTTATGTCGATTAATATGTTTATATTAATCATAAGCATGTTTATGATGAATTTTCTTTAAGTTATTAGCATTTATTCTTTATTTTATGCATAACCTTGTTGCAGCTGTAGTTGGAGGTATGTGCTTACTTCCTCTTTTGCTTAAGTTATAAACTTATTATTTATAACTACCCTTTCTTTTCATATGCATTCTGCTCCTATACTTGCTTGTATATTGTGTTTTTAATGATGATATCTAAATTAACATAATAATATTTCAATCTAAAATGTACTTAGACATTTTGTCTAATTATATTTTTTTCTTTTGTTAATTGGAGCCATATAATTGTGAAATCGATAATGATAGACTCTGAGCTTTTTGAGGTTATGGAGCCTTCTGGTGATCTGTCTTTGGAGGAGGAGCGTGTGGCTAAAGACTCTTAGCTTTTCTTTGCTTACTTTCTACATTATGAGGATAAGTAGTTATTTATTCCATTTCTGCTTAATCTATTAAATTGTATTGTAATAATACATGTTTAAATTATATTTTTTTTTACTATTATTATTTTGAGTTGTATGTTATTACTACTGTATTATGATGAAATGGATATTACTATTTTGCTTTCGCACTCTACTTTCATGTATTTTTCATTTAGTGAAATAGTTTTTATAAATGACAAACTCCTTAATTATAATGGGTTAGGATGTATGCCTAATCTATTTATATAAAGACCCACTTAAGTAGTAATAAGTGAAACTCTTAAATATCGAGGCGCCTTTTCAGATAACGGTGGAGTTCCTGATAAGCGTGCTCATGTGGGAACATTCATAGGATGGGTGACTTGCTGGGAAGTTACCTTCTGAGGGCAAAATCATGATGCATTTCAGGTCAAAGCGGATAATACCTTAGTACTTAAGAGTTTGTGCTATTACAAATGGTATCAGAGCAGGCCATTGGGTGTCAGATAGGAGCTATATGTCATACAGGCAAAGTACCACTTCATGTGAGCAACCTCTTGAATCCATGATGGTTAAGGTGTAACATGGTTGTGGGTACCTCTTGAGCCTGTAGGGGTCACCTCTAGTCCTATCTACCTAATGGATGGTTCTTGGATATGTGTGTAGACACTTATGAGGATGTTAGTTACTTAAGTTAGGGAGATTGTAAAGACCCACTTAAGTAGTAATAAGTGAAACTATTAAATATTGAGGCACTTTTTCAGATAACGGTGAAGCTCCTGATAAGAACTCCAAAGTTAAGCGTGCTCATATGGGAGCACTCCCATGATAGGTGACCTGCTGGGAAGTTATCTTCCGAGGGCAAAACCATGAGGCCTTTCAAGTCAAAGCGGACAATACCTTAGTATTTAAGAGTTTGGGCTGTTATAATTTATAAGTAAAGATCTTGTCATTTGGTGACCCCTCTACTATAATCTTGTTAACTTAAGAGTTAACAGGACCACTGCAAGGACGGGCCACCACAATTGGATTATTTACTTAAAGAAATATGAGTTAAGGATTTGCTTACTAAACTCATTTAACTAAGTTACAACTGAAATGCTCTATCCAAATCAATCACAAATATAATTAAAATCAATTAATAAGAGAAGTCTAAGTGTAATGGAAGAGGAATGATTATAAACTACAAGCTCTATGTTCACTATAGGTTATAGGTTAATGAAGTTTATGAGACATCTAAAACAGATTATGAGAGCTACGGAACTTCTATTCCAATCCTTAGAGAACTTAAATGAGGATTAAGAACTAAAGTGAAATTGAACAAAAATTCTTCCTAATTGTTAAGATTTAGTCCTACTAAGTTCATGACCTACAATTAAATATGTGCTATGGTTAACTACACTAATTGAGAATATTATCAAACTCTAATGATCCTAAGCAAATCAAGTTACAAAATCAATTCTAAAGCATTTCTCCTAAAGTTAAGAATTTAATCAAGAATTTTACTAAGAACATAAGCATCTAAATTATGAAAGTCAAGCTCTAAACATGCAATTGAAATGACATAGGAAGTAAATAAAATGAGATATGTTTGCTATCCTATAGTTTAAAAGCCTAAAATAAGCATGTTTTAGAAATCATGAAATTATAAAATTATCCAATTTGATGAGCCAAATACCTAAAATATTTAATTGTTGTTCAAATGAAATAATATAAGTAAATATAAAATTCTTATAGTATAAGGAGAAGAATGATACTAACTATGTCAAAATCGGATAACGTCAGATTTTTAGGGTTTTGAGGACTCCTAATTATGGTTTAAAAGTCATTAAGAAAAATAGGCTTCAAAACCTAAATTAAATTATATCATTATGTTCATCTCATTTTTCTGATCAAAATTATATATAAATTTGTATATTTTGGACCTGTATTATTAAAGCTGTGAAATAAATAAGAAAATTGCATTTAAAAATTAATTAAATAGGATTAATCAAATCAGGTTAACAGACTGGCGCTGAAATCATAGTATATAAATTGGTGGCATAGAATTTCAGGGCACGGAAACCCGCGTCATCATACAGGCGTGGAAAACATTACTGCGCCAAAAATAGCGCGGCGTGGGATTCCGCGATCCGTCACATCGAGGGGCGGATTGACGACACGCATCCAGGACGCGTTACAAAAGTGGCACGGTCCAAGAGGGACCGAACCGGCCGGTCCGAAGGATCAGACCGCACAGGTCCTTCATCCTCGAAAGAAGCCAGAGGAGGTGCGATTAGGGTTATATCTTACGGGCGAAGCAGGGGGTTCTACATCTCTGCCCTCACATCAACGACGACTGAGCAAGCCTGGAGTTGAAGCCAATGTACCAAGCCCAGAGTTGAAGCCGGGCGACGACTGAGCAACAATGGGCTTGATGCCCTAGCCTCAAACTCAATGGCTAGAGTTCAGCCTCAAAAACTTAAAACCCTTAATCAACTTGGGGTCAATTTGAGCTCGATTGACCCCCGTTTGCTGAAAGGTAGAGAAGAAGCAAAACAACTAAGTTAAGATAGGGAAGTCGGGATGAGTACCTGTAAACGCCCGAAGTTCAGGATCCCGCTGATTTAGGGGTCACTCCAACCGAAGCCTATCTCTTTCACATGTAGCTCGAATCGCTTCTGTAGGTGCTCCGCGAAATCATGACAGTTAGAGGAGGAAAGAAATGAGGGAATTAACCAATGGAGAGGCCTAAAGACCGCGGGAGGAGAAGGCATGGTGTACAACACCTGCGGTAGCAGACACATGATGGAGCCACGGAGAAGACGTACTGGAAAAGGATCCTGGTCATCCGATCCATCGTGTGATCCGACGGTCTGATCATACCCGCACGATCCAGTCGTCTGATTAGAACCTAAAGCCATCCGACGGTTCAGATCAGCACGGATCGCTGCCCGCTGTTTGGCACAGCATACGGGATTTCCGCGGTTTATAAAATTAGTCATTGGAAAAGTTAAAATATTTATTATATGTTAAATAAATTCAAATATATTATTTAATTAATTATTTATACTTAATTTAATTCTCAAAATTAAATAATAAAAAAGACTCCAAAAAATTCTAAAAATTCACCATCACCTAATTAAGCGGTGAGAAACTCAAAAATGCAATCAGATGTCAATTTAATTATCTTAATTTTCTAGGTATTTAAATATTATTAAAATGATCAGGAAAAATTCAACGACTTCCAAACACTCCCAAAATACCACCCCTAGCTAATTTGGGGGTGACAAGTCCAATGATGAACTTCGATTTTAATTATGAGGTCTAAATAAAATAAATATTCTCAAAATTATTGGGAAAATTATGAATGTTGGAAAATCTCAAATGATCTCCAAATTACATGAAACTTGAGGTGGATACTCTTAGCACTATTATAAGAGTATTAGAAGAGAAAATAAATTAATTATATTACTAATTAATGAGTAATACTAGGGTTGTTACACTTTCTCTCTTTGTTGCTAATGATGAAGATGGAGGGCATCATATAATCCATTTTCAACATGATAAAATTTACAGTTTTGCCTATAGCAAAAGCTTACACCATGTGCTCTTTGGGTTTTTATTTTGCCTCAAAGCACATATTTGATTCGAGCAAATAATTGGGTTTTTTAAAAAGTTCGAGCAGGTTGCAAGCACGAGGCTGTACCAACCCAACTGCCAGGTTTTCACCTCAACCCCCACACTTGTTCATCCATCGCTTCTTCATGCTCACAAGAAAAAAGGTATTGAAATGCTATATTAACGATTATCTGATTTTAGTTAGCAGTTTGTTCCTGTACATTTGATTTATTTTAGATAATAAATTTTGTGTTTACATATCTCATACTTAAGTTTCAATTATTGCAAAACTAACTTCCAATTTTGTTTTTACATTTATTTGCAATAATTAAATTTATAATTTTTATGAATTGATCAATTGTAGTTGCAAAAAGGTGAAGATCTCTTTTAATTTTTGTTATGCTGGTATAATCGTATCGAAAAGTGGATGGACCGCTGAAATTGAAGGATTAGTTCATTAAATTAAGGAAAAGGATGAGACTTTTCTCCATTGTTAATTTCTAGAGAACTGTTTTTTATTGTTTGACTGAATCTATTGTAGTACTCAATAAATATAACTTTATTCTTTTTAAAAAATATTTTGCGATCCACAAAAGTTTGCCTTTTACCGTTTCCCTTTACTTTCAAATTTCACATTTTTCTCAATTTTACCTCCTTTAAAATTACTGTTGAGACCGTCTATTTGACTTCCCCTTCAAGTCGCTCTTTAGCATGGGAATCAATCTACTCTTCCGGGCTTCTGCCGGAGGAGATCACCGGGCGGGAACACTTGGAGATCAACTATTTACTCAAGGTGTCCGACACATATTTGGGGCTACCATCGCTTGTGCAGCTCTTGCTCTTTTGGCTTGAGTTTCACAGCCGCAATTTCTTCAATTGTTGTTCTTTCGTCTACGCTACTTGAACAGTTCATTTTCTCTTTTTTCGCTCTCAATGGACACTTCTTCTCCCCGAACAACATTTTTTTCTTAGTTAACACTTTGTGGCGACCGGGGATCGAAGTTCGAGAGTCTTTAAAGAATAATTCATCTCAATTAAAAATTTATACATTTTTATAAACAGGACATAATAAAATAAAATAATAATTCACAGTCCTTTTATACATAGAGTCAAAACATATAAAAAAAGTTACAACAGTTTGAATTTTACAAAATATGAAATAAAATATCTACATTCTTCTGCTTCTTTAAATTCTTCCTCTTTTAATTTGGCAGATCTTCTAAGCTTTTTAATTATCAAAACTTGAAAAATTCAGTTTACCAGTCAGGTAGGAGTACGCAAATTATTCTTATAAGAATAAATCTAGCATCCTATAATAGGCATGAATCAAATATGAAAATAACTGAAAGACTGCAAATAAAGTAAGCAATTTCTAAATTCAATTTCTGCCTTGTAAAATAGCTGTGATAATCAACGTATATGAAATAAATTTTATCAAAAGCATTTGTAACAATAAGTCGAGTCCGGAGACTCCTAAGCCCAAATGGGTAAACCCATAGGCATAATTTGTAGGAAGCTTATCTCGCCACCCGTCGGTAGCTTACTCAAAATAGGAACTGATGGTGTGTCTTTCCTCTGGATTTGCCTACTTCCTACAAGAGGCTAAATCCATCCATATAACTCCCAGAGGCTGCTAGCTGGCCCAATTTATACAGATTCACAGTGTTGTGTTCCACCCTCCAAAGACATACACCACAAAATATATATATATTCTTTTTGTTAATGCTTTTTGATATAAATCTTTTGCAAATTAAAATGCAGTAAGCAGTGCAATTAATACTCAAATGGGAAATGGCTCAAATAAGAAAACTGAAATAAGAATTATAAGTAAATTTACGTACCTGTCTATTTTGACTCAAAATCAATCAATTCAATTTCTTTGATCTGCCAAAATAATGAAATTTATTAATTTAATATTTTTATTATGATTATATTTATAAATGACTATTTTGATTTATTTGAATTATTAAGTTTATATAATTATTTATGCCTTATAAGGTCAAATTGGGAATTTGACCTTGTAAGGGCATTTTAGTAATTTTTACCCTTAATAAAATATAAAATTTATGTTAGTTTATTATAGATTATGTCCTAAAGTTTCTATAGAGCCTGAAATTATTCAATTCTGATACGAATTAGCTAAATTATAGCTAATCTAATTTTTATAGTTAATAATTAGAGTTAATTAGGAGATCTAATCGTTGGATCCTAAATATTTTTGCAGTTTACTGAAATTTAGGTTCTTCTGATCTAAATGGATATTTGGATCACCTAATTTGGTGCTAAATTAACTAATTTATGGCTAATTGAAATTTCTATGGTTAAAGGCTTAATTAGAGTTAGGTCCTAATTGTAATCAGTCTTAATTTAATCCAAATACTAAAATAAGCACTACTATAATATTCCTTAAGTTTTTCTGAGTATTTTAAGACCCATATTTGATATATTTGAGTAAGCATACTCAAAATTATGGCTAATCTAAATTTTGTATTATTTTTGTAATTATTTAAATATTTAAAATATCATTATGAAAAATATTAATCCTACTGAAACTTGGATGGCATCATAATATTTCTTATATTTTTCTGGTTAATTTGATATATTAAATTGTGTGGTTTGGTTACGTATTTTAGGAGTTATGGATTTTTATAGTTTTAGGATTTTATTTAATTAAATGTATTATAATAAATTTAATTATTCTGTTTTAATTAATTCATTACTTTTAAATGAAATATTTTTTGATTTTATTTATTTACAAACCTATTTTTATATTTTCTGAATAATTAATATCTTATTAGATGTTTAATTAAATCAATTTAATATTTAATTATCAATTTTTTATAAAAATATATGTATATATTAATTTCTATATAATAATAATTATTATTCTATTTATAAAAATTTTCTGTTATTTTTAATTATGTATAAATTATTATTTACTTTTATCTATTTATTTATTGATCTAATAATTAATTTTAATATTTAATTATTATGTCATATTAATTATTAACTTATCTGTTTGCATATTTATTTATTTGTATTTAATTAATTAATTATTTTAATATTTCTATTATTTATTATTTATTATTATTCTGTTATTTAATTATATTATTTGATTTTTATCTTATCTAATATTTTGTTTTAGGTATATCTATATGTATAAGTATAGATTTATATTTTATAAATATATATATTTTTATTATAATTATTGTTATAATTACTGCAGGTTTTTAATTGGCGGCAGGCCCACCAGTTTGCACGTGGCAGACGCCCATTTGCTGCCCATTTGCTGAGGTTAAGCAGTGGGCCCCCCCTGCTGTCTTAGATAAGATAGTCATGTTGACTGTCTGGCTGTGGGCCCCATTGAAACCGCAGAGGAAACGGGATGATGACACGCGTCCAGGAAGGACACGCGATGCATCCTGGAGCACGCGGTCTACTCTTGGCGGGCCCACGGATGACACGCGGCCGGTTTAGAGCGAACCGGGTCGAGCGTGACCCGGTTCAGAAGGAGATGGCATCGATTCGACTTCCTCTCCCTCTCGAAACCCTCTTCGCGTTTTTAGGGTTTTGAAAGGAAACGACGATTGAATGCTTCGATTGTTTGCACTCATACTTTATTGCACATCTAAATCTTAAGGTTCTAAAATGTATAAAGAATAGGATAGCGTTTACCTCTAACGGCTGGAGATGATTAAAATCTGAGAAGGTGATTCGCTAAATCAATTGCTGAATGAAGAAAATGAGTGAAAGAAGGTATAGAGGTGATTAGAGTATTATTAAGATTGAGTGTTGAGCAGTTGGATTGATCCTCGGGTGGTCAAAGATGCCGAAGTGCCGCGTGGTTAGGGTTTCGAGCGACGCGTGTCTTCGTCCGCGACACGCGGAGTCGAATGGAGAAGACGATCTTTCCACCGCCTGATCTTTCGATCAGACGGCTGAGATCCGTTGTTTGGAGTGACGGAGAAGGAAACGGCAGGTATAAAATGCTAACGGTAACTTAAGTAAATAGACGGTAACCGTTAAGTCGCAGTTTTAATTAATTAAAATATCTATTTAATTTAAATTGATTTACCTAATTAATTTATTATAATTAATTGACTAAACGTATTCCAAAAATTCTCAATAAATCACCCCTAGCTAATTGAGGTCTTCTAAACATAATGGCGCACTCTGATTTTTGATCCGACGAGTATTTAATTACTCAAATTTTTTAGGTATTTAAATAATATCAAAATATTCGTCTAAAATTTAACGACTTCCAAATGCGTTCAAAACTTCACCCCTAGCTAATTTAGGGGTGGTGAACGCAATGGCGGAGTCAGATTTTCAATCTGAGGTCAAAAAATTATTTAAATATTAATAAATAATTGTAAATAAAATTTTGGTATTTTACACACTTTTAGGTTCTACAATCTGATTTAGGATCTATGATCCAAGTTCTTTCAATCATATTCTCGATTTTGTCATCTATTTCATCATCTAGGTTTTATTCTTAAAATCTTAGAAATGTTATCTTTTTGTTTTTTCTATTTTTTTATTTGCAAGCATCTCCCATTCTGCTCTCTGCTACTCTCACACGTAGCGAAGCTGGCTCAGCGGAAGATGGAAGTTTCATGGTATGTTTTTTTTTAGATTCTCAATTCATTCTATTTTAAGGCTTGTATGGTTCACCGACATCTTGAGATCTCTAATTAATGACATCTCAAAAAGTTATCTAACATTCAGATAACATTGCCGACAATCTATCGCTCGGATAGAGTTCTGGAGATCCTCAAGTCGCCTTCGCTTTCGTTTCCGCTAGACGCAGAGTCGATCCATCGCCTTCGCTTCGCCCTACATGCTTGTTATTGCTCTCGTGTCTTCTCTTCCCAGACGCAGATCTTGCTCCCGATTGACGTAGAGCTCTGCCAATACATGTATGTTTTGTAAATGGATGTTTTTATTTTTTTTTGAAGATTTGCTTGATATTGTAATTTGATTATGAATAATTTTAGGGCAATTTATTTTTGTGATTTGTATTTTTAAAGTTTGTTAATGTTGATTTAGAACAAATTTAAAATTGAAGTGAGTATATGTGGTCATTAATGTCGGCAAATAATGATTCTTACTTAGTTGTTTGTATAAAAATTTTATGTTCATTTTGTTACTGTTTACGTAATTATCATTTTAGTTATTTGTTATGCTTTTTTAACTTATTATTGAATCTCAGCATTGAACGTAATCTTACCTCATATATAATATAACATGAATGACAATGAACCAAACAACATATATCTAAACCAAATAGCTCATTATATCTGAATAATATTGTTATCTGAATAATATGTTATCTTAATAACTTTTCTTTGAGAACATTTTACAAAAATAAACCTCTAAATCTAAATGAAGTTTGATCCAACTATTCGAATTCCCACCTCAGCCAAGTTGGAATCATCGAAATTCAATAAACGGAAATTGCAAGTCTTCTTCTTCGTCCCTAATTTTTGCTCTTTTGCATATTTTTGAGCTAATTTTGTTATTTATGATGTTGTATACATACTAATCTTCATTCTAAAGAAATTAGTATCAGCAATGATAGGCTCTTGAATTTTCAAGTGATGCAAAATAAACATAATGAATGATTGTATATATGATGCAAAAGATGGACATACAGGAAAATCTTAGATATGGGTTGAGATTAACGGGCAACAAAGGTGTATTAATTTTTCACGAATTAAATAACACATTGGGTATATACTATCATCACTTAACAATATTTACCATATTATTGTTGTATAAAAAATTTATGGTGCACCAAAAAGAAGGCATTTACTTATTGAAGCATTTGCAATGTAACCCTAAAACTATGAGAAAATTTTTGAAGATTTATATTCACATTCTAACTTTATAGTTGTTTGCTTGAATAATTTCAGGATAATCAACAGCTAAGAGAAGCCACGGAGCTTTGTAAGTATTTGCAAATGCATATAACTACTTTCTTATATTAATGACAATATATAATGTGTTAAGTTGAACATATTTAATTATTTACTAATTTAGAACACTATTTGTAGGCACGAGGATAGTATCAATGAATATCCATAAAAATGTGCTGACATGATCTCCTAGGTTATAAGGTTTTTAATAAGATTTGGAATTCATGATGCTAATGAATTTTTTTTTTTGTAGAATATGTTGTGCAAAGTTGAGTACCCTCTCTCTACACTTTTTAAGTATGTGATTTCTTAGGCACTAGCCTAATTTTTCCACTTATTTTTCTCATAGTTATTTTTTTTTTTTACTCCTTTTGAACTATCATTCTTCTTAATTTCAATTTTGGACATAAGAACCTTTAGGTTCTTTATAATGTTTTCATGTGCATTGGACTAGATTCATATATATATATATATATATATATATATATTCATCGTATACTTTAGAAAGACACGAGCTATATTATGCAATTTTAAAATTAAAGACTAATAAAATCTTCAATTCCCATTACATAGAAATACTATTTGAACCCGTTGATATGGCACTCAAAAAAATCTTTTTAATGAAATTTGAACATTATTTCAATACAAATTAAAAAAATAATATTTATATTATTTTAATATAAGTATATAAACACTAATGAAATAATGTCCAAATCATATTGAATGAATTTTTTAGATATCATATCAATAAATCTAAATAACATTTCTCATTCAAAAAAAAGACCTCTAACAAAGAAATTTTATATTTTTTTACGGCTTATATCCAATCAGTACATATCAATAAATCTAAATAGCATTTCTCATTCAAAAAAAAAAAAACCTCTAACAAAGAAATTTTATATTTTTTTAGAGCTTATGTCCAATCAATACATATCAATAAATCTAAATAACATTCTCATTCAAAAAAAAAGACCTCTCTAACAAATAAATTTTATATTTTTTTAGGGCTTATGTCCAATCAGTACGCAAAATGTGTTTCTGAAGAAAATTCTTTTGGACAAAGTCCTTTTTTATATAGAGATGCAAGCAATGATTATATATTGACCAATTCTTACAATAATAAAATTTTTTTCTATACTAAATATATTTTTATAGATCAATTATGTCCTTTTATATATTTTTGAAGCACCATAGAAATGCATTGAACTAGTGCCATAATCGTTATTGCAATGAAAAAGTGGCTAATTTTTATGATTAGCCCAAATGCCAATTGCATTTTTTGGTTTCTGCAGACTGCACTTAACATTCTCCTATAAGTGGCCTTCTTGACAAGCTCTTAATCTCATTCACTAATCACCCCTAGCAAAGAACTAACAATCACAAACCTGAGCATGCTGCAGCAATGTTTAAAACCGCAGGTCAAGATAGGTAAGATAGGAAGAACATCTGTTTAGTTCAATCATTTGAAATTTGAAGACGTATCCAGGTGCGAGCTCTAGCCACGCCCAAGCGCAGGTCACAATGCACTCTCTAGCGCGAAAGCATGGCATGCCCAAACGAGAGAGGAGTCGAAACTTGGGCCCACACGTGTAATAGTTTACGCGCTCGGATAAGCAACAAGTCATGCCCAGAGGTATAACATTTTGTGTCACCGCATTTAAAGAACACAATTGATTTATAAATGAATTCATTAATTAGAGTAAATTAATTTAAGCAGATGATTCAGGCGGAGTACATTGTAATTCACACGCACCCGGGTGAACAATATGAGCCGATTCATATGGGAACATTTCTATACATTGTTGGTATCTTAACTACTATGACTTGGTTCAAACCATAAATAATTTTCACCTTCTGATAGCGCTAAATTTTAAGAGATTTTAGAGGAAGAGATCCTGGTGCTACCACAAAAAAATTTTGGAGATTACTGAGGAAGAATTGTCAGAGCAAAAGGGTTACTTCTTGGTATATATTCCCCAATAATGTTCTCTACACCTTTGTAAAATACATATTAAATTTTTGGGTTGTTCTATAGAGAAATAATATTTTGAAATTTGTGTTTCTTCACATTCAATATTTTTGCAATTTCTTCTTTCTATATTCTTTTATCATTTACAAGTAATATCAGAGAGAAGTAGTTAGGGTAGAAATATTTTTTGATGTGTCTAACGGTTTCTTAGAGATGGCCATCGAAAGTATTTAGAGTAGAATAATTACTTTGAATATCTCTAGTTCCTATGCTTGTAAGGGAAAGATGGAAGATCTAATATATACAAAAAAAGTCTATTTTGTTGTGTTAACATAGACATGGCCTAAAGACAATTGAAGATCAATGAAAGCTGCTATACCGGCAAGTGGGGAACTACATTGGTGGAAAATAATGTCATTAACCATATTAGCAAAGAGTAGAAGGTTATGGACATGTGGAAATGTTTGAAGAGCTCTGTCTAATAGTTTCAAATGGAAATGTTACTTTCTAATGGGTTTCCTCTATCTTGTTTGGCCTTTCTCTTCCTCTTTTAACATAGGCAAAATTCATATATTCAATTTTTTCTAACAAAGGCATTGAACTATCTATACTTAATGTGCAAAAATCACCTAAGACAACACTCTCTAATCTTATCCACTAATAGAACCACTCCAACTTTGTTGTAGATAAACTCATTTCTCATTATATCCTTACAATGATACCTACTCATCCAACTGAGTCTCCTCATCCTTTCAACACTTATTTTATTTGCAAGTTTCTTATTTATTAACTAATATTTAACCCCATATAATACAATCGATCATAGACTTGCTCTATAAAATTTTCCTTTAATTTTGAGTGAGATTTTTTCATTGCAGCTATTTAGCATAATTGATTAATTAATTAATTATTTGTATCAGCCATTTAAAATAATTAAGTATTTCCCTAAATATTATTATTGTTATTAAATGAACTGAAACAGCTAGAAGCAAATATTCCAATATAACAAACTTAGTTTATCTTGTATAAAAAGTTTATCCAGCATAAATCAACATACCAACCAAACTTGAAAACCTGGCTTCAGTTAATCCATAAAGACAAGCATGTATTGAGCTGGCCAAGTCACAAATCCCAAATCAAATACCCTTTTTGACCTACACTTAATATCATGGTAATGTTCTCTTAGAGCTAATTTGAGCCTTAAATTGCCTTGAACCAAATTCAATCAGTTAGTTTTCAAAAATACTCCACTAAAACAAGAACCTTGTGAATGATGTCCCACCAACCACACACCTGCTTCATATTTAAAACTCACTTAAATTCCAAATAAAAAAAAAGAACCAGAACCTCATTGAATCTGATCATTAAATCATCATCAAATTTTGAATTTATAAAAATTGCAAGTTCATATGGTAAAAATGCAGTATTATTGAACACTACTAAGCAAAAATATATTTGCATTAATTATAAAATTTCCATTCTTTGTATTCATTCTAAATAGGAATGTAACATTACATGTATATAGCAGTACATTATTGCAATCATAAAACAAATTCAGTACAGGTGACCTAAAGGCTGCATAAACGTGATTATAAACCGTCAACTAGAATAATTTTTTTTTTGGAGCTATTGTAATTGAAATAACTGATAATTTTGGAACCCAGTAGGCACACTGTAATTAGAGATCAAAGATTATGCATCCTAATTACGCCAACAAAACGATAATATATTGTTTGGAATTTTAATATTGAATATTATATTTGATAATTAAGCTGATTCAAAATAATATAAGCGCTTTAAGAAAAGCAGGATGAAAGAACACAGTATAAGACATCCTCACGCGTTTGTGCACCAACATAAATTTCAACCAAAGTTATGAGATTACCATAAAATAATTGCTTGCAGACAGTCAGTCTGTGTGCTTCTAACCATCAGACTGCATGCCTCTCAGAAGATTCAAGATGGTAAGGAAGAGATTGAGAATATCAAGGTAGAGAACAACGGAAGCCCAAATGTACTCGTCGTAGGTGTAGCGCTTGATCAAGTTGTCAGTGTCATAGACAATGAACGCAGAGAAGATGAGAGCTCCGAGCCCTCCGAATACAGCCACTGAAACTGGTCCGAGTGGGAAGAGCATCTGCAGTGTAAAGAAAGAAAAGTTACATTGGGGTTGGTCACGTTAAGGGGAAGTACAGATATTGCAAATCAAACCTCATTATACAACAGAAAAAACAAACTTATCACCAACAAATCGAACGTACATACATATACTTTATTACAACCAAATAATCATAATAAATATATATATATATATATATATATTCATCATGTGTGAACCAGCTGGATGAATTATCTTCCCAATTTAATGCTTAATTAGACTAAGGTGTTTTAGGTTAGAGCATATAATGGGAAACATAAAATTATTCCTTAAATCGTCTTTAGACTATACATGTATATACTTTAGGGTCATTATTCCTTGTTAATGAAAATCGGCGATGGCCTATATATATATATATATATATATCAAAATATCAAAACATACAAGCCAACCCGAATCAAACGCAAGCCAACCCGAATCAAACGCATAAGTCTCATCCATGAGAATGTCCGACAATCTAGTTGGAAGCTTGTTCCCCTCAAAAAAGGTAAAGTCACCTTGTCGGATGAAAACACAAAAATCTGCCGCGCAATTGCAATCACGTGAACGGTGTGTACAAATAAGACATTGTGGAAAGTCAAAAGGAAGGCTAGACGATCCAATAAGCGAGTACCTCTAGTCCTTTCCCAAGCATACCGAAGTCGACGCAGAGCGACAAGGCAATCACTCTCAATGATGAAATCATCTGTCTCAAGCATTCACTTCCGGGTCACTAGCTCAAGCAGCAGTACAGCATGGATCTCAGCCTCCGTCGCGGTCGGTGCCTGCAACCGTGCACCTCAAGGGGCCACCAATCTACCAAGCTCCTCACAATGCGTTAGTCTTCCAAAAAAGTACTGCTCTCCATATCTGAAGGATCTGTCAACGGGGTGGGGGCATCATCTACGGGTAGAGGTAATAGGGCCTTCAAGAGCCAGGTAGCCCTAAGAACCAATCCCACCATAGTCCTGACAGACCATCACCAACAGCATTGAGATGGCACAAACAGAAGGTGTAGGAGATGACTAACCGTTCCGCCTCTCTAGACTGCACCTCCAAGACTGATATAGGACATCTGTCATTATCTGACCAGTGAAACACCAACGTCTGCATAAGGTGGCGCTCGAGTAGATGGAGGTAAACTGCTCCCAATCACAATGCGCTGAGTCCAGAAATGCCCAACCGGCCAGCACACCCAAAATAGCTCTGGTGAAACTAAAGTGGTTGGCAAGGTGCTCCATATCCTCCTCCATATAACAATCCCAAACGCAGCTGGTGATAGCAGCAAGTCCTCTCCAAAATAGTCAAAGGTTCATAGGGATGGCATCCTTGAGGATCCTCCAAAGAAAACAAGCCTCCCAATAGCCGAGCTGAAGCTCCCATATATGGTAGAAAGGTCACCGCTCTCATGCTCTCTCAGCATAATATATCTAGCTAGAAATACTCTGAGAGAAACTGTTGAACAGCCATTGCACGGTGCCCAACTCAGCAAAACGGATCAGAACCTGATGGAGCATGAGGTCAGCAAAGCTGTCCCTAAGGATCCTTTGAAACTGCTCAATATCCCAACTGCCTTCATCATCTAGGAAATCTGCCATTCGCATGTTTTGTAGCATGTCGATGTCTCCCAAAATCAATCTCTACGGAGAGCACCCAAGTCCATCCAGTCATCCAGTGGTAAAAACCAAAGTTCCAGATCCAACCTGTCAAAATGTATGTTTCTAGACAACCGAACAGACTGCAGGGTCGCTTCATCTGACCAAAAAAGCTCATCAAGTGAGAGCAGCTCAAGATGAGGAAATTTGGTGAGCAGAGCCAAATGATGGAACTACAGCGAAGGTCATCTTAGAAGGGGTTGAGAATAGCGGTGAAAAGTTGGAGGCGATGCCTTGGATGATGGATTCGTGAGCGTTGTGCCATGCGACACCTACCAAAGCGATGTTCATAAACTACATTGCGGGCGAGCTAGGGTTCATGAACATGGGAAATGACACCGCAGGCAGCATCACGGGGTGAGGAGATGTAAACATTGATGCAATGTGGCAGCTAAAGGGCGCTCGACATGTTCCGAACCTGAAGAGGAACCTGGTCTTTATGACAAGTACGACTCTAGCAGTGACACTTTGGTCGAGAAAGCACAAAGGGAAAGGATCTAAATCTCCCTCTCAAAAGAAAAAGTTAAAGGGCAATAAAGGAGAATCAAGTTCACTCTTGACAAGGAGCACAGTGGTCGAAAGGAGATTGAAGAAGAGGCTCAGGTGAGATAGATCGAGCCTCATGCATCAAGGAATGAGCCTAAGAAGTCATCCACGTTGCAATGTGCCTAAAGTGGAAGTTAGCCAAGGGTGGAAAGGTGCAGTCACCGATGACATATCTGGGAGGGGACTTTGGTGTGCGATTCACTGGAACAAGAAAGTTTGATCTTCATAAGTGGTAGAAGTGGAGACCCACGAGCAACATACGTCGTACGACGGGTCGTGCAAATGATGTTAGAGATAAACAAAGGATTGACTACAAGAACTTGTTGGTTTCGGTAGTCAGGTTCGGGATGTGACCATGAGGCGGTGTTGAGCTACACTATGCTTCAAGGACTATGAAGGGTGCTGCCAAAGCGAAAAAAGATGGTAATGGTAACCTGCACTCAAGACTACAAGTGAAAGGTTGTTGTGTTTTGTGGAGACTTGTGTGCAACTCAATGTGGTGCAATGAGTTTGGGTGCACTTAGATAGAAAGAATCGGATATGATGAAGTCCTAAGTGCAATGGAGTGGCCTTAGAATAAACCAAGAAACAGTTGTGATGCTTGGAGTGACTTCAGGATAGCCACAGATCAATTGGGTGTGAGATGGACATGAATCGAATTGAGTTGAGCTAAAAATGCTCGAGGGATTGAACTGGGTCGAGGAGCCAATGCTTAGGTGCGCCCAAGCATTGGGTTAGTATTCAACCGAGGCTCAGGTGCTTGGGCACGCCCAAACGCTATGAGTGTTGTTAAAGATCCTAGCAAGCCGAGGCTTGGGTATATCCAAGCTAAAGGCAGTGATCACAATGAAGCAAGTAATAACTTAGACACTTTGGTGAGCCCAAGCACAAGCACTTTTTTAGATAGCGAAGCCAAGTCAAAGACATGGGTGGCACTTGGGCACACACAAGCACAAGCAACAAAATCCAAGATGGAGACGAATGCTTGGGCTCTTCCAAGCGCTCTATGTATTTGAGCATTGGATTAGTTGCCCAAGACCTTGGCACTTGGGAGCGCTCAAGCTCAAGCGCCAGGCTAAGAATATATAAGCCAAAATATATTTTGGTGCGCATGAATGAGAAATTGGGCACGTGATGTACTCAGGAGGAGAACGTATGACAAGGGAAAACATGCAATGATACATAAAGTCAGGTGAAGTTCTACAAACACCTAAGAGATGCTTATGATTTGTATGATACTTATAGTGTTGTGGTGGCAAGAGGCTGTGAGAGTTAAAGTCCAATTAAGAATGACAGAATGATAAAATTTACGTAGGAAAAATAATTTTATATTCAGCACTTATCCTGATCTCTTTACACAAAATGCTAATAACAAAGTTTTAACTATATTTATTTAAATTTTTAATGGTTTGCTAATTTTCAAATTTTAGTTACATTTTTCTTTTTATATAGAGTTAAATGTTGGGGGCGACATTCCTTTTAAAGTTAGGAAGATTATAACCTCAAAAATCTCATCAACTAAAATTATATTAACTATCATTAATATTAGTATTATTATTAGCATTACGTAAGAAAAAATGTGGCTGGTACTGCACACAAGTTCAGACGTGGTGCGAGTACAGACACGACGAGCCTAAACGCACAAATGTGAGTCCAGGCGTCATGAGCCCAGACACGCAGAAACAAGTACAGGCATGTTACTGTTCCCACGCCCACATGTGACCAAATCGCGCATAGACGCAAAGCTGATAAGTATCAATTGATTATACATTAAATGAGTTGTGTTGTTCTGTACCTACAGTTGTGCGCCCAAACGCATTTAAGTGCGCCCGGACGCACACAAAAGCTCTCTATAAATAGCCCTCAAACAAAGAATTTCCAAATCATATCATTACCCTGCCAAAGCACTGAGGCACCATAAGCACTACAGAACGTCAGGAGTGAGTCGTGCAGATTGCTGCAAGCACGTCGAGAACTATATTTCCAAGTTTCATCGCAAGCCACGTGATGTAAATTTTAATTTTATTAAGCCATTTTACAGCTTGCTTTTGCTAGTAAAAGCTACCGTTGCACTGCTTAGCTGCTGTATTGCTGAATATTTGTCAAATTTTGTATGATTTATAATGTTAATTTGGATTTGCATATTGATATCGTCTTGCATTATTTTGTTATCGGGTCAGCCGTATGTAGTGGGTGTGATCCTGGTTGTTCGACTCAACAGGAGTCGTATGTGAGTGACAAGGTTTCCCATTGTGACATATTGATATTACAGTGATTAAAACATTACGCTACATGATAATTTCAAACTATTATGATTAATTTGTTGCAAGCATTGCATTGAAAGTTCGGTACTTGTTTTATTTTAGATTTTTTAGCTAGTCATTGGCTATTATCAAGTCAGGCATGTGAATAACTATAATTTTATTGAGTTATCATTTTCCTGAACACAATATTTTATATACTTTTATGTTTAATTTGCACACGCTTTTAAGAGATATAAAGTTCCGCACTGTTGATTATTACGCATCTGTACATATATCTAAGAACGGGGAGCAATCTGTACCATCGAGAGTTATAAGGCGACCTGTACCGCCACTTGAAAAAGGTCGGATTATGGTGTTAAATGTTATAAGGAACCAAACTATGCAGAAAAATGTTCTAGAATCTTCTCATATTTGTGCCCAAACAGAAGATCTAGTGAATGATTAAGACAATCAAAAGTGAAATTTCATGGAATTTGAAAACATCCAAGCATCCCATGATAATCATGGAACAATCAATTTCTGATAATTTTATCACGAGAGCTGTATGCTTATCCGCATTTTGGCTATTATGATGAATTATATTTTTTATGCTATGACAACATATCTTTTGCAGTAATTAATATTGAATATTTTATAAAATATTTTTTCTCTTAACAATACTTCAAGAAATGTTATTTCTATTGGTAACTGTCTGAATATATCATTCTATTGATATCCAATTGAGAAATTACTACATTCTACAATGCGTACCCTTGATCATTTATACAAATTAAACTTTAATTGCAACTATAGATTCAAATCCACAAAGCAAATGCAAATACAACAGCAAAGTGCAATTGCGATTGCAAAAGTATACTCAAGTACATTGTTAAGGTGTGGAGACTAATTGAATCTACAAAAGAGGTGCACTGAGTTCCGGTGGGTTCCAGGAGATCCCGGGGTGTTCCGGAACAAGTCAGGGGCAATTCGGGCGCTCTGGCGCTCCCTAAAACCTCTGGACCTGAAGGTCAGGTGCCTGCCAAACAGAGCCATGGGCCCCCGGGCGTCCGTGGAACAACAACTTGGGCGCCCAGGCATCAGTGACGGGTTAAATGTGAAAACAGGCGTCACATGGGCATTTGTGGGCAGATTCAGACGATATTGGGCTTGTTTTAAAGCTTGTTGGAAGCCCTAATTTGTAAGGATAGATGTGAGTGCCTTTTGAGATTAATTGAGAGCCTTTTGGGAGAAGACTTATGAGAGAGTTTGAAAGGGTTTTGAGGAGAGACAGGGCTTGGGTGTGTTCCCAAGCAAAATTTGTCATTTTCTTATTCCTCCAAAGGTTCAAGCCTTGGTTTGTACTCTGTAATCTTGTATTCTTCATATAATGGATTTCTTGTGGTGATGTGGCTCTATGATTTTTCCCAGGATTTAAGTTTTTATGAAAATCCTTGTGTTTGAATGTTTGTAACTTGTATTGTGATTCTGTGCTCTTGTGTGAATTTATGTGTTTTACTTTGGTAACTTCAACTCAAACCCGCCATAATAATCCTAACATGCAGATCAAATTACAAATTGTTCATCAGTTTATGATTTGAGAAACCAATATTATTTAATGCAACCTTATTCTGATTTAGAAATTATCATGTTAAGTTTATGTTTCAGTGAATCTTCTTATAATTATTCTTCATACTTAGCTCGCGCTAATGGTACTCGAATACCGGCATGTTTCATATGCTAGGTGATAGAGCTTGACCTTCTTGTTATTATCCAAAGAAAATATGGCGGAATATTAGAAATAAATATAGAAATATATTCATGAGCAGAATCCTAGAGATTGGGCAACGAGTGATGGGGAACATCTTAATCTTTTGTGACCAATAATTGCTAGTTATGTCAATAAGATGGCTAGAAAAATTCTAGAAATCAAAGAGAAAACCGTAAGGATGTTTATTGGCGAAAACAAAATGCTGAAAGAAAAAATTACAACAAAATTAGTACTAAATCATAGTTCAGCTAGATGGGGTCAGCTACATGAATCCTTTGTTTTTATTGTGCACAGTCAAATAGAAGCCCCTTTCTAAGTTCCAAACAAAGAAGATCATTTCTAATAGTTTCTTTTCATGTCTTTTTGATCTTCCTCTTCCTACTTTAACTAAACAAAATTCATATACTCAAATTATCTAATATGGGCATGGAACATTCTGCATTTAATATGCTCAAACCATCTAAGACAACATTCTTAAATCCTATCCACTATTGGAGCCACTCCAACCTTGCTAAGAATGAAACCATTTCTCATTTTATCCAATCAACTAAATTCATCGACCCACTTTATCATCCTCATCTCTATACCATTTATTTTAATTGTAAGTTTCTTCTTTGTGGGGCCACATTCAATCTCATAAAAATATAGTCGGTTGTATAACTGCTTTATAAAATTTTTCTTTAATTTTGAGTAGAAAATTCCAATCAAACAACACTCTAGAAACATTCCTCCATTTCATCCAGCAACTTAGATCCTATTAATCACATTGTTCTACATCAACATTATTTTGAATAATTAAACCAAGGTATTTGAATCTTTTACTCTTCTTGATCACATGATCTTATATAGTTTTCCTCAAGAGTATGGCTCCTATTATGATTAAACTAACACAATATATTCAATTTTAGATCTACTAGAATGAAAATATTTAGCTTCTGAAATAGTCATCCACAACTCAAGTTATGCTTTATATATATAGCAAAATGATTGATAAGAAAATTAAAAATTGTTTTATATGAATTACAATAAAAATGCTGATCAAAATATATTTTTTAGAGATAAGGGTATTTAATATAGATGAATTATTACCATTATTATTATTTGTAGCATAAGTAAATTTAGCAACATTAAAAAAAAATAGTCATTGCTATTTCATTCAAAATGTGGGTAAGATTTAGGTTTTGAATACATAAAAAAAATTAAGAATGATTATTTACATAATTGGAAGAATCACTATTTACGTGTATAAATGTTTAGGCAATGGAGCTTTAGGCTTTACTAGTTAATACCACTTAGAATACTAAAAGGATGTCGAATGAAAAGAATATTACTGTAGTGCCTTTTTGCAAGAATATTACCGTAGTGCCTTTTTGCAAAAATAAAATCTCTAACTAACTCCATTTTCAAAATGATTTCAGTCGAATGAGTAGAAAATTTATTTAAATATTTAAAAATAATAATTTTAAAAATAATAAGAATTCTTATAAAAAATAATAATTTTGGATGATTCAAGTCAATTCTCCCAAGGTTCAAGGTAGTCGGCTCAATGGAGTTAAAGTAAAGGTAAGCTAATGCTAGAGTTAAGCTTTAGAAAGTCCTAATTTAAGCCCAGCATCTTCTGCAGGCAATTATTTTTCCATCGAATGAAGAAATATGGACAATAGTTTTTTGTCTAATTCTTATTAGTACATAATCAGTAATATTAAATTCTTAACACTTCTATTTTTATCTGCAAGCCCAGCATATTTGTAAGACCAATTTGTTAGTAGTATGTAGTATAACAACCCGTAGTAGTTAAAAAAAAAAAAATTAACCGCCAAAATTAGTTAATGGCAAAGGTTTGAGAAGATTTGGAGAAGGTTTGGTTGATGCATTTCCTTTCACTTAAAGAGTATTAATAACTAACTAATTAAATAATTAATTAAGTTCTTATACCGCTAGAAGATCAGCCACTAATCCTCAGAAAGAATCGAAACTGGACCGTTACTTCCAGAGACGGGAACTCACGCAAGCGTCTTTCTGAATCGATGGCTATGCCGTCGATTCAGCCGCCCAAAAGGCACGGCGTACCCTTTCGTTGTTTTGTTTGGAAACCTAAAGGACGAGCATAAATGCTGCCGAAGGTTGAAGGTACTGCAGGCGAGTGATCCAGACGGAGATCAAGTAGTTCACTGACGATAGAATCGACGAACGCTGATAAAAAAGGTACCCCGTTTACTTACCGTGTTTACCTTCCATGCCCTTCGAATTGCTATTTCTATGCTTGCGTGTATGTATCGTACCTTGATCAGCCTCAATCGAGCCGATCAGGGAGCAATTAGCGCCTATCGAAGGAGTTACGCCTACCTGCGTGTATGCGTCACCTAGGACAGTCGGACAAGAAGAACATGACGAAGCTCCGGATCGAGTCCAGATGTCCCCAACAGCGAAAGAGGTGGAGTGGAGCCGAGCCGCCTGCGTCTTCCTGCACCTGCCCGAGTGCAATGCAAATGTGCGATGCAAATGGCCTCAAGACCGCACGTAGGCTAATTTAGGAAACAGTGGGGGAAAGAATTAATTAGAGAAAAATTAACTTAAATTAATTCAGATTTTTGCATGGTTTATATCTCTTAATTCAGTAATCAGAACACATCCATATTATAGCTCATTTTACTCAGAAAAATTGCACATAATGATATGATGACATCTAATTTACAATTTGTTAACTATTTACAAAACTCATATTTTTGATATTTTCAATAATTAAGGTCAAAACCCTAAGATGCCTAATTTAACTCCAAATTGAATATACTCTCTGTTTTAGTTCCTATTATGCTATAGGGAGTGTCATGTAACTGATTTCATCTAAGATTGGACAGCAAGTTTAGAATGTGATATTTAGGAGCCAACACACTTGTTGATTTTGGATTTTTGAGAATTTTGTCATGGAGGTGATCTCAAACCTTAGAGTAGCTTGAGCCTCTACATATCAACTAAATCATCATAGGTGAGAGAGCAATAATGATGAACCCAGGAAATAAGGAGAATTGGAAAGAGGGAAGGCTTGGGAAAGTCAAGTCATTGGAATATGTATACTTGTACTGAGAATTGTATTTTTAATAAAGTATGTAATATTAGCCAGTGGTTAGATCAGTAAACAATTTAGACCTTTAAATATGAATTGTTAGGATTGTGGTTTTAGGTTCTTAGGTTTTTATATGAGGATTCTTGGGCAAATGTCTAGATGCTGGTAATGTCTAGTTGATTGAAGTGAGTTTAGCATAGAGTAAGCACATGTGAGGTTCAGCCATAGGAACTCTTGAGGTAGACTAAACCTAGACTTTAGGTTGGATTATTAAGATAATATATTTTGTCTTAGGAGCTTAAGAAATGATAATTGATAAAGTTGATGATGGTGACCTTAAGGTTAGTTAGAGAGTCTTAAGTTGTCTATTATTATCAATTATTTTCAAATTATAAAGCTATACTTATATATATATATAAGTATCTAACAATTAACTTAAGATCAATATCTTAAGTCAGTTGGAGGTTCAATTAACACCAATCATTAAAATAGATAATTAAAATTAAATAACAAATGGATATCACTGTTTAGTTTACTTGGCATTCCCATTGAATGCTGCTACGCTTTGAAGCATTATCCAATTGATCATAATCATTGCATAATAACAAATATAATTAAATAAAGGGTTTCAATTCAGGGTGGATCAGTCTGTGCAGACAGTTTGAGCCAGGGCTGGCTATGGAGAAATTAGGAGACCACACATGTCCTTGAGGGGGAGTGCGTGTGATTATACAGGAAATCCCGTCTCAGATGGTTGGGTAGACGTACCTAACTCTTTTTTTGTTCTGATAGTGCCCACAAAACATAATACAACATAACTTAACTAATACATTAAATATAAATCAGTTGTATTACATGTTTCTACACGTATTGCTGCATATTACAATTCAGTTTGTTCAATTGCTATATTTATTTATAGGATGTTAGAATTTATCTTTGATTCCCTTACTCGCATATAGAATGCTAGCATTTATCTTATTTAGCTTTCATATGGTTGTTATTCATGTTTAACCATACTTTTGCAGGGCTGCTTAGTGTGACTTAACACGCATACTACTTATATTAAACGCTCATAATGTATATTTTATATATTAGTTTATTCTCCTTTAAATGCATTGTGCACCCTACTGCCTAAACCCATGTGATATCCTTAAACTAAATAGGGTAGAAACTATAAAATGTGCTTAGACTTTATTAGTCTAACCAGATTTTTATTTTATTGGTTGTCATATCATGTAAAAAAACCAAACACGGTAGATCAAAAGCCTGGAGGGGAGCTAATAGGCCAACAAGGAGAGGAGCTGGATTTCTAGGGGCAAATTTGAAGATCTACAGAGACCCCTTTTTACCTCATTACTTATCATGTGAGAAGGAAAGTGATTTTTATCTATTTATAAACATTTAATGTAATAGTTTAAATTTATCATTTATTAGAGTCTGAGATGAATATTTTCTTTTATTTTATTCTGAATAATTGTAATGGAATGAATATTTTATTAACATTATTTAAAAATGCATCCATATTTCTCTATCTTATAGATCCTTTGTCTGTAATAGTGCTTAATAATGAATTGGTATATACTGATTCATAATTAAGTACTACAGTGGCATCCAGTGTTAAGGCAAGATAGCTAACCCGGACACTGGGTCGCCACATGTAGTGCATAAAAGTGTGCGCAAAATCAGCCTCTAAGGTTAGGCTGGAAATGTGCTACATGTTAAACACTACTATTCCCTATTCTAACCAGAAACCCAATGACCGCCATATGGAAAATAAATACTGGTTTCTGCAGTTGGACAGCTGGCTACAGCTGATAAGAAAGAGCATTAAGTTTGCGCTTAATTAGGGGTAATAGAGGGTTGCGATTGGATGGATAAATGGTACAAATATGCTGTTCCTGGGCTCTGGGCAGCGACAAGCTGTTTGTCTAAACTGCAGAAGTCTACTAGAGAAAAAATTTTGCAATTAAGAGTGACAGTAGTGAAGTTGAAACTATATAAGAATTTTGCAACCATTTGGAGATATTAGGAGTGACAGGATGCTACTAGAGAAAAAAAAGCGTCTTATGTGAAAATTCAAGGGCTGGATGAGCATTCCTTAATAGTAAAGTGATGATGTTGAAACTCTTGATAGAAACCAGATGACAGGATGGGATGAGGGACAACCGGTTGTGCTGTTGTAAGGGAAGGACTGCAGTATTTCAAAGAAGACTAAGGCAGAAAAAAGAATAGAAAGAAGGGGGATAGAAAAAGCTACTGTTTTCAATAGAAAGGACAAAGAAATCACTCAAGAAAATGTTTTACTTACCAAAATCTATTTTCGATTATATATGAATGGCAGTAATTTATAAATCCTTCAATTCATATTTGAATTTAGGTAAGAAATTTACAATATAATATTATGGCTAAGAAAACACATGAATTTGTCCTTATGCGCTATTCTATGATATACTTTTGTTCATACTGCATCACTAAAGCTTTTTATTCTTGTGTCGCATAACTTCTACCTCCAATCTCCATATTGCATATTTTGTTGCTTTTGATTGCACGCGCGCACACATTTTCTAATATAATCATTTAACATTTTGTTCTTCTATTACCCAGCACCATTTTAAGAATTTCATTTTACAGCACTAACTTTGTCTATATGGCCTCATTGAATCCTAGCTATTGCATATATGCAGCTAGTACAAGCTTAAGTTAGAAATTAGACCAAAAACTTTAGTAATTGGGGAAAAAGCATCCAATCAGGACAAATTGGTTCACAGATGCCACTTACCTGAATAAAACTTGTTAACAGAAGAACCATAAGGCCAGCAAACAAAGCTGGTCCAAGATAGCTAAAATCCTTTCCCTTTCTAGAAGCCCAGAAAGCATAGCCAGTCAAAGACAAGACAACACCAGACGTTAAAATCAAAGCCTGGAGTACAATCCTTCCTGCAATGAAATAAAAAGTAACATCATAATCATTGACAACTCATATATGAAGCAGCATGTAAATTGAAATTTTGATGAAGCATACCTTGGGTATTCGCACAAGCTACGCCTACACTTAGGCTGAGAGACACAGTAAACAGACCAAGAAATACGAAATTCAGCGGGTGCTTTTGTTGGTAATGGTAAAGTGGGCACATCACTGATAAGCAGGTAAGAAAAAGAGTAAGCATGCCATCAACAATTCAATATTTAGCACAAAATTGCAATCATCATGCTGATATCTACTTTTTCCAGTAAGACATTATGACGGTTGCTAAAATGCTATTGATCATCAAGTATCATCAAAAACATCAAACCATGAAATTAGCTAAGTAATCTTTCTTAGTCTTTTTAACTGCCTAGTACCGCAGGATGATACAAATAAAACAAGCTATATTTATGCAATAGACTAACTATTTGTCTCCTTTACTAAATTAAATCATACTTTAATCTGTAATTTTTATGTATCACATGAAAAAGAAGATTTAGTAAACTCAAAATTTTGTTAAAGAGCACACATTTCTCTCTCTGGTGTAAGTTTTTAACAAATTTGTATAATTTATCTGCAAGCCTACATACCCTAGCAGCCTTTATTAAGATGGAAAACGCTTGACTTCCCGAGCATTTTCCCAAGACACATCCCGAGGATGCGTAAAAATAAAAAGGTTGAAAAATTTTCCCCTCCCAAAAAATTCCCCCTCACCCGAGCAATGCAATAGCGCACCTCACGTCGTACCAAATTTTTATTTTTTTTCTCACCCTATGCGTTTAGGGCCCTCTGCTGCGACGGGAGCGCCCTATTAAAATATAAAAATCCTATTTCAATCATTTATTCCGTTAGTACAACGGTATTCAGTATAACATATTAACAATTTTCCAAATATGACAAAAACCTAGTTAATATCAACTCTTTAGTAATCCCTTCCACATGTTGTAATTTTGGCTGTTGACGCCTGTTCAGTAGGGTAATCCCTCTAATGTCAAACAACAACACTTAAAATAGAAGGGGAAAATAGAAACTAGACAAGAAAATGATAAAGCATGTATTTAAAATTCAAAATGGAAAGGATAAAAATGCAAGCTTTGAGTTTCCTTTATATATAATACATATTTTAAGTTTCTTTTTGCACTCAATACAGTAAATAAAAAGCATGACAAATTATGCACAATGCGCACCCACTCCAGCCCAAGCCACACTCGCCCTGTGCTGTGCTTGCCACACTCACCCTGAGTAGGGGTGACCCTGTTCTGCATAGCAACCTGCACCGGTATTGCAACCGTGCCCACACCAAGATCCACACCACTAGTGTCAGACCCCACCTAACATAGCCACTTTTTGCAAGATATTTAAAAAATTTGCACTCCTTTATATGCTCACATATAACAACGCGCTAACCCGCACCATGACGGTCATCGTGCTCGTAGCGCTCGCGTCGAGCCCTGCGCTATCTCATGGCAAGCAATGTTCACCTCGCCCTCACGCCACATTGTGCCTCAACCCTACAACACACCCAAGCCTCTGTGTCGCACCATCCCGGAAGATCATCACATGCTCGCACCATCCCGGAAGATCATCACATGCTCGCACCTTTCCACGTCCCGCTACCCCTCGCATTGCATCACTAACAACCCACATGCTGCATCCTGCCCATAACCCATAAATTTTATTTTATTTTGTATTACATGAATAGAACTATTTGTGGAGGCGCCACTAGCCTCACTCATCCCGCCCCGACCCTAGTCTCACTACCCCGTGTTGTGCCCACCCTGCTCTGCTCCACATCAAAGCTAACTTGGATTTGCATAGTGTAACAGCCTCCTACTAAATTAAATTAATTAGCTTTTAAAAACATTGTTAAACATCCTAATTAAAGCTAAAAAAATATCCAACGGTTCCTTTTGATTAGTGGAAGAGATTTCACTGTGACGGGTACTGCACGAAGCAGGCGTGCGGCAGCATCTCGACCGTCGCTCGTCCTTTTGGGTCTCATCCGGCGGTTTAGCATTAATCAAACCAAAAATTTGAGATTTGGCCGTTCGATCAACCGATCGAACGAACGGCCAGATCCCACTCCCTGTACGCCTCACGCACGATCGCGGCTGCCAGAGAAGGACTGTCCGGTTCTCCAGCTGGCCTCCCCGTGGCTATATTCCCCCTCTATTCCTTTCCTAAGGGACTTTTGGGCGTTTGCTGAAAATTTCTTTCTGTCGTCCGAAGTGCTTGCGGGAGCTTCTTCATAGGGTTGCGACTTCTAGCGAAGCTATCGACGTGTGCGCGTGAGAAGGAGCAGGAAAGAGCTTTGCGTACCTTAAGCCTCCGTCGACGAGCCGTTCTGTGCGGGATCTTCAGGTACTTCCGTCTTCATCTCCTTTCCTTTTACGCACGTATCGATTTTTCCCTTCCGAAAAAGTTAGGGTAGCGTCGTCTTCACTTCATCAAGTCCATTTATGACCTGGGAAGATAGCTTCGGCGAGTTTCACTCGCCGGCGTGCGGGCCGTCCCCAAGATCGAGTAGGACTTTACCTTTTTCCTTCTTTCTGTCGGTAGCCTTCCTCTGTCGGCAACCTTCCTCCGTCGGCATCCTTCTTCGCCTCTTCCTATCGTCATCTCGATCGGCAGTTCTCCCTTGCGAAGAAGGCGACGCCGAATCCCAAATTCCTTTCGGACTACTTGCTGTTGGACCGAGCGATTCTTTTATTTTTTTCGAAACGTGCGGTTCATTTATAAAGTAGGATTAACTTAAGGATTTTTATTAAATTATAAGTTTAATTATTAATAAGTTTCATTAAAACATACATTATGAAATATTTATCCAATATATGCAATATTATATATCAATTTGATCGTAAAAATGAGTAGATCAATAATATGAAATTTAATTTCAGTTTTGTTAATTATTTTATTGGGTAAATAATTAGGATTGATCAATTAATGTCATATTAATATTAATCTTTCAAGTGACTTAATTTGATCAATTGATTTCCAAATCAAAAGGTCAAATAGTCCATTTGACTCACAAAAATGTGAGGATCAATAATATGAAATAAAATCTAATATTTAAAACCTAATTTTCTTAATCACTTTTTAACCTAATTAGGAGTCATTAAAATCCTAATTTTTCAATGTTGTCCAAAATTGACAAACTTAGTGTCAATCTTCTCCTTATGAAATAAGGATTTCATTTAATTATAAAAGAATTCAATTGGACAACAAAATTATGATAATAGATTTTTGACTCATTTAGTGTTATTGTGATTAACCTAAATTTCTAGGTAGCTTACTATAAGTCTTATAAATCCTAGGATAGCTAACTTGTCACATTTATTATCTCCTTTGGCACTTAGATAATATTTTTATGAGCTTAGTTCTCAATTCCCTAGTTATGCGAATTAATTGTCAAGTGCTTAATTCACTTTTCAACCCTAAGGTAGAAACCCTAGGATTTGAATTGTAATTGATCTATAGTTGGATCCTAAGTCTATTAGTTGAAACCATTAAGAATAAATAGTCTTAATGAATTAATAATTGTAGATTTGTTAACCAACTAGATCTAGTTTTAGTGATTAGTTCAATACTTAGCTTATTCATCCTAATCCCTAAAACTTATTTTGTTAAATTAAGATATAGTAATAGGTATCCTTAATTTACTTAGATTAGTTTAGGGAGCCTATTGAATTCTTTAAACATACATTAATAGTAAACATAGAACTTATAGTTCTTAAGTCTAGTAAGTATTTATCCTAAACTTTGCAATTACTTGTAACTTAGCTAGATTAATATGTTTGATTAGAACATTCAAACTATAACCTAGCTAGAAAACCATAATGATTAGTAGTAGAATTTCATTAGTTTCAAATTTCTTAAGTTAGATCTTATTGTTTAGGAAGAGGTTAAGAGTTAGTCTCTAACAATAATCATTATATTTACAAATTATTTTGTCACATCATATTAAATGAATTGAATCTATTAATTTTTAAAATCCTAATTACTATTATATTACAATTAACTTGAGATCAATATCTCAAAGTTAATTGGGAGCTCAATTAGCTCCAATCATTAAATAGATCATTAAAATTAGATAACTTTGGATATCACTTAGTTGCAAATATTGAATTTCCCTTGTTGGCTTGCTTAGCTTTGAGCCTTATTCATTGAATCATTCATAAAAATATTGTGCATGAACAAAACTCTCACCTAAAATTATTAGGGGTTCTATATGGTGGACCAGTCTAGGGCAGACTGAAATGGAGTAATAAGAAGACATCGCATTCTTAGAGGGAGAATGTGAGTGTTTTAGGTATGGACCCCGTTTTCCTTAGATGTTAAACAGACGTGTTTAACTCCTCATCTCATTCTGAATATGCCCACAGAATGAGTACAGATTAAAATAACTTCAATTAATAAACATGTGAGATCTTCAATCTTATAGATTGTTAAGATTCACCATAGCTTTTAGCTATACTACTTTACATAGTCCTAAGCTATGTGTATCTTAGATTTAAATCTAAGATTATTCCTTCAATTTTTTTACTATGCATTTTCTATAATTTATGACTGTACTTTACTTATTTATAATTTATTTAGATTACAGTGAATGTTGTATAACTCCATTTAAATGCTTCACTGTTTATTTTTCCTTACTAAGCATAAGTTCATTTGAACATATCATGCTTTATTTCATTTAATTTCATATGCACACTAGTTCATTCTAGCCTATTTAGGATACTTCACCCTTGTATTGATTGTAGGCCAGGATGTTTGATTAAGTGAGCAATTCTACCTCACTTATTTTTCCTTCCCTTATTTGTATGCTTATCATATTGCACCTATGCTTGTGCTTGCATTGTAATTAGAACTGTGATATCCAATTATAACAATAGCATATTTAGCCAATCTTAAATTGTGCTTAGACTGTTTAGTCTAACCAGATTTTCTATTTTTTGACTTTGCCCTATCACATTTAAATGTCAAAATGTGATAGATCAGGTGCACTTGGATGCTAGTGGAGCTGGACCAAGCGCTAAAAACTAAAATTGCTTCCGCCTATCATATATTATAAATTATAGCTTATTAAGAATTCCAAGTGAGCTGTAAATTTTCTTTTCTTATTCAGTTTACTGTTATTTTGTAATAATGTCATTTACTTTAATTTATCATACTTGTTGGAGCTTATACTATACTTAAATGCTTGTGATGAATGAATGGATGAGTAAATGAATGGATGAATGGGAATTAAATGTATAAAATTTGTGTATTAATTAAGTCTTTGCATATCTTCCTATGAATATTTAAGGTCTTGATAAAATAAACCATAGTGTAGACAATTGTTACACATGTACTTCTCTCCCTTTTTCTTTTAGAATTGGAAATGAGCAATCGCATAAAAAGGATTGAACTCTATCTAGAATTGGAAATGAGCAATCCTATAAAAAGGATTGAACTCTATATTAGAATTGGAGTTAAAATGGATTGAATGTATGATATATTAGGATGTCTTTTCTTTTAAATTATAACTCCCATTGGAATAGGAGTATTGCATGTACTTCTGCAGGTGTTTCCTTAACCATTTACAAAGGAGACTGCCGAAATTTTTTAAGAAAATTTAGACTTAGAATAATTGGGGAAAATTATAAATCCATAATTCACATGTTAATTTCCTCATAAATAATTAGAATCCCATGTCTAGGATTAAATGTAAATAATTCATTTGTTTCAGATTACTATTGCAGGTACTCATGTCATCTTTCATAAATTGCATGTTCAATTCTATTATCTTTCATTCTTAAATCCATTTGTTGCATCTTTATTTACAAACTTCTAAATACCATTCATAATTTCCCTTCCATCTTAACTTAAGACCCTCTTCTAAATTCTTGGCCAAACACAATACTTAATGAATTGGATTAGCTTTCTTCTAATCTAGTATTAGGTATTGTGGTGACGTATCAATATTGAGTTAAGTGATTTCCAATATTGGGGTCGTCACACATAGCAACTGCACAAGCGTCACCGCGTCTGTGCCCACACCAAGCCTTGAATCACTTGTGTTGAGCCCCGTCATGCATTACAACGGCTTGCAACACACATTTCAAAGTGTTGCACTCTTGTATATGCTCATTAAATGCTACTTCAAGCAAGCCACACGCCCCGTGACAATTATTGTGCCCACCACCCTCATATCAAGCCCTGCACTGCCAGTGACGGGCACCGTGCACCCCACCCTCACACCACCTTATACCTCTCCCCTAATATGCACTCTGGCCTCCACGTCGCCCCATTTTACACGACCTTCGCTATCCCTCGTGCCTATGTCAGTACACATCTCAATGCCATGTGCTTCGCACTAGTGATTCCCCAGTGCTGCATCCTGCCTTTGACCCCCACTGTAAAGTTCAAAAGTGCTTAAAACTCAATCTAGGGCATGGTTCTAAATTTTTAGCCAATTACAACCTGCCGAATTTGTCAATTTTACTCCTAACGGGCCAACTTGTGAAATAAAAAATTGTATTTAAAGCAAAAAAATTTATTATTATCAAGTGCAAAATAAAATTGGAAAAACTGTAATGCAAGTTTTGTTTAAATCGAAGTTAAAAAGAATTTTTAAATAAGAAATTATAATTTTTCTGAATTTTAAACACCACAAAACCTAATTTAAATACCAGCAACCCTTCTCTCCCTCATGCACGATCTAGCAGCCCTCGTATTCATTATAGCCACCTCTCCTTCATACGAGAACACCCTAACCACCTAACACATGAGCTGCTCTCTGTCCAAATGCAAGTAGCTATGTGAGGAGTGGTTCGTGTGACTTGCTTCCCTATGCAAATATGAGTTGTTCTTGCTATTGTTGACCGCCATTCATGCCGCCTCCCTTGCTCTCACAAGCCAATTGTTCCTCTCTCACATGCCCACTCTCCCTTTTCTCCACATGGCAGAAAAAAAAAAAAAGAGCAAGAAGAGAGTGTGAACAGCAGCATCCAACATAGCTGGCCACACCTTTCCACAACCAGAACAGCCCCATTTCACTATTTCCTCCAAACAGTTCCAAGTGAACGAAAATTGTACCAAACAGCCCTAAATGCTATAGAGTTGTTATCATACAGTTTCCCAAACAGCCCACATAGCCCCCAAAACCCACAAGTCGCTGCAAAACAACCCTGGACCCAAACAGCCTCGAATAGTCCCAACCACCCACCAACAGCTTTTCAAAAAGCTCCAGCAGCAATAATTTTTCTGTACAGCTTCAGCAGCCTTCCACAACTTCCAAGAAGTTCCTAAAACCCATATGTTGCTGCAAAAGAGACTTGAATAGACCCAGAAGCTATAAGCTGCTGCCAAACAGCATACAGCAGCAATAAGCTGCTACTAAACATCATACAGCAGTTATAAGTTGTTGCCAATAGCTTTAAGAACTTCCAAACAGCTTCAATACTCTCAAAACAGCCTCCAAATAGCCCCCCCAACAAAAACAAATGTCACTAAAAAGTTTTTTAAAAAGCATGAACTGCCATAAGCTGTTTCCAAACAGCTCAAACAGCCCTTAAAAACCTCCCAAAAGCTAGCAAACAGCCTTAAAAGCTTCCCACGAACTATCAAGCGTCCCCTACCTTTCCCTTCAACCAAACCCTAAACTTAAAATCACTTTTTCTCTCTGCCTCTTTCATTTCACACCTTTTATATATACATACATATATACATGCGTAATCTAAAATTATATTTATATATATATATATGTGTGTGTGTATTAGATCTAAAATAATTCCAATCAAAGGTAACCTAACCTCCAACTATGAGTCACGATCCCGAACTCGCCAACAAATCCGGAATGCGCCGACTTCTAAAGTATTAAATTCATAACTATCATCTATCAGTTAATATGAATTGTAACCACATAAACTAAAATGTATGATCTCCAAATAAGTTCTAATCATCGAGCATTCGCATCGCTTCATACACAATTCATTAAAGCCTAAGGTACAAATCTCGTTCATTTATGGTTTCTATCATTTGAAAATTATATAAATATAAATTAGAACTTGATCAACTAAATTAGATTAATTTTCACTAGAAAATGGCCGCTCACAAGGCCGATTCACCCGAATTTCCAGACCAAGTCAAAAGTTGATAATTATGAATTTTATTAAAAAATTATGCAGCTTTTCTTTTTTCATTGAAATTATTAGTTTTGGCATTTACAAATTATGTACTAGATGTTAAATTCATAATTTATAATCTAATAGTATTAAACTCAAGTAGCAATTAGATCAATTTAAATCAAATATCATTATCTCTATATATTGAAAATAGAATTTAAATGAATTGATTAGCCTCGAGTATAAGATAATCACAAGCATAGAAACAAATATTTGTGTCACATTATGTTTACATGGGCTATGTCAAAATGTTAGTAAGTCTTATTAAATTTACAATACTTATGAAAATGAATTATATTAAATTAAGAAAAAAATTCTATGCAAATAGCAATGTCTATGAATATCTTAAAATATGGATTCCTAAACTACATAATATCGGACGTGCTTTTGTATTAGCAAATGTGGCAGAAACCTATGCATGTATAACTTCCACAATAAAATCTTTCCCTATATATAGATTCCCTAATTTGGATGGGCTTCCCACCACTAGTCCATTAGGTAGCAGCTCACTCAACTACTATGAGGTACTCCCTCCACAATGAAAGTGATAACAAAAATTAAATGAATAACATGTGAATAATTGAACCTAATCAATATTGATAGCAATAATTTATTCATACTATAATTTCTTCCAATTAGTTTACTATTTCACTTCTAGCTGCTATTTTCTTACTTTTAACCCTTATTGCTTTGAGCTTGCCACATTATAACTATTAGAGCATGCATGCCATTTTTTTATTATTATTTACAAAATATTATTCTCCGTTCTAAATATTTTTACGAACATTTTTAGGCCAAAATTAGATTACCGAAAAATTCAATTATCGGGCCTATAACCATCACTGCACTCAGTATACTTATTTCATGTTTTTTCAGTCATTTTCTTTTACATTATATTTGTATCATTTAAGTAATGTAACAAAAGATTTTGTTAAATATCAGCAAATTTAGCACTTGTAGATGCATGATTAGCTCTTATTATTTTGATGACATTTAAATATGGCTCAAACTACTAAATGCTAAAATTATGTTTACACAAACCATCCATCATTTCCCAAGCTGGATCGTGACACACATCCCCCATGTCTCGACTTCCCATTACCCCACACCCCTGCGTGGCACATGGAACCATTGAAGTCTTAATTTTATTATAAAGTTAAAAGGGTTAATGTGAAACACAATTATTTTTAATTTATGTATGAAACACTAATTATCAATAATTTTTATCCTACATAAAAACTTTATTTGAAAAATTGATATAAAAATTACAGATAATGGGGTGCAACATATTTAAAAAATTGATATACAAATTATAAACAATTGGGTGCAACAAAACCTTTTTTGTTTTATTTTTTATTAAATGTACAGAATTTATTTGTTAATAATAAAAATTGGATTCTTAAGATGTAAATTATAATAAATTGTCGTGCTTGTATAATTAATTGTTTTTATTTAGTAAGAAAAAACTATATAATTCTATAATATTAAGAAATTATTTATAAATATATACTTTTGGAAACACAAATCTGCAATCTCCGTATCAAAATCTCGCTTTACCTCAGATCTTCTCCTAACAAATATTTTTTCTTTATTGCATATTAAGAAAACATAAATTATTCATTTATTCAAATATAGTTCATCACTATGGCAGTATGCCACTTGCAATTACTATTAAGAAAAGATAAAATAGCAACTTGAAGCATGAATCAATATGGACACATTTTTTATGATTAGTTTAATTGAAGGTAAGAAAGTGCTAGAGTATGTAGTTACCACCAATGTGGATTCAAAAAGAGACTGGCTCAAGCCCTGCTCGATTTTAGAGTAGTTACTCTATGAATCAATATAACGAGTATCAGATCACCAAATAGGCAATATAATCATTGCTACAAGCTTTAAAGTTAGTTGATTCAACAAAATTATTTGGAAAATTTTAAAAATAAAAACTGTTTTCTTCATACTTGCCAGTGGTACTTGTGCGCAGAATGTTGGGTTTGGAAATCATGTTTTTGAAGTAGATTTTCAAGTGTAAGTTATCATTGGATGTCATACTGTGAGAAGCATCATTCAACATCCTAAAGACAGTTTGGGAAAACAAATCTTTAGTTTACATTGTTCCTTTCAAGTGCATAACCACATTTTTGACAAAAGGTCCAAATATTGCCACTATTTGGGGTATCCTTCAGTATTACTTGCAAAAGTTATATTGCATTTAAGAGAAATCTCCAAGACTATTAGAGAAACTTGCTCTCAAATGATTCAATAAGCATCTTCATTTGTCAATTTAGGGTTAATGAAAAACAAATTTTATCTAAATTTAGGATGAATCAGGCTCATACAAAAGATTATCATTTGCCCCTCAATAATAGTTATCAAATTAAGTAGATCTGAATTCCCCACCCTAGTCAGTTCTCAATCAAGTATACAAAATTTTTGTTATTTCCAGGTATGACAATGCGTAACAGAACACAAATGCCGGATATGAATTTCTAGTCGTGTAATTAATAAATAATGTTCAGAGCAATGTACTTACAGGGTAATGTACATACACCCATTATAGGAAATAAGTCCATTTTAATTATCTAACATATCTTAGAATTTCAAAAAAGCCTAATTGTGCATGTCATACATCATAATCAAATAAAATGTGCGCCGAATAATTTGAAACAGCATTCATTGATTTAAATTTATTTATAATGAGATAGAATAACAAGTCAAATCCTTATAAAATTTGGTCCATAACAAATATCTCCTTGTCTTTTCCCTATGGTGTGCAGAAGCATATACAATATTGTGCATCAGCCCAACGCACAATATTAAGATTAGGTAGTTGAAATATTAGCTCTCATTGGCAAGCTTTTTGAGTCAATTGATATTATGATGACTAGAAATATTAATATATTAAGCCTTCAAGAGGCTAAGGGGGTGAAAGAGAAAGTAAAATAAATTGATAGTTTAGTTTTAAAACTCTAGTATTCAAGTAAGACTCACCGTATGAATGGCATGGGTATTATTTTTGATAAAAATTAAAAGGATAATTTAATGGAAATTAAGAGGTTGGGAAAAACAAATTTTTAAAACTTATAATTAAGGGAATAACTTTTAATATTACAAGTGTTTATGTCCTCATATAGAATTGGATGTGTATAAAAGAAAGAATTAGTCATTATTTGGATAAGTTGGTTCAAGAATAACAAGAGAAAATATTTTTTATATAACGAAATTTAAATGAATATACTAGAAGAGTAAAGAAAAAATTTCCTAATATGCATGTGATTTTGGTTTTGAAGAGATTAATCAAAAAAGAAAAATGATTTTGGAATTTGTCTTTAGCTTATGATTGCTAAAACTTATTTTATGAAAAGTGAGGAACATATTATCATTTATAAAAATGAAACTTCTACAACTCATATTGACTATTTTTCTTAAAATATGATTGTTTATTATGAAATGATCATAAAATTATTCCAAATATTTGATAGGCAGCCCAACATTATTTATTGGTTCTGAATTTGAAAATAAGAAAGAATTAAAATAATATTAAATTTAAAATATATTCTAAAACTAAATGGTGAGTTCTAAGAAGAGTAATATAAATATTTGTAAGGGTGAAGTTTAATTGGTGAACCCGAAGGGAGAGTACCCGATACTGAAGATGCATGGTGAAAACATGATATTCAAGCTGAGTAAAGATGAAAAATATGCTATAAAGAATGATTTATTTGCAAGACTGAGAAGAATTTAAAGAAATATAAACTAGATTGTCGTAACTCAAAAAAAGCAGTTCATGATGCAAAGAGTGCAACATTCAATGATTTATACAATAAATTAACATTGTTGAAGGAAAGAAATACAATTATAAGCTAGTTAAATTAAAAAATAAAATAACACAAGATTTGACTCATTAAATATATAAAAGATGATGATCATTTATTCTTTTTAAGGATGAAGTTATTGAACATAAATTGATGTATTACTGTACTAAACTTTTTAATGACTATTACAATAAAATTAATATAAGTGAGTTTAATAGTTATATAATAGTCTAAATTACACTTTCATTTGTCATGTTAATAAAGTTGAGATTAGAAGTCCTTGTAAGAGAATGAAGAGCAAAAAAGCAATATGACCAAATGACATCCATATCGATGTATGAAAATATTTGGGTTATGAAGAAATTTATTGGTTTACCAAGTTATTTAATGTTATTTTGAAGACAAAATAATGTCAGGTGTGTCGAAAAAGAGTATTGTTATATCTATTTACAAGAATTAAGATGATTCTCAAGACTGTGATGATTATACAGAAATCAAGTTAATGTGTCATACTTTGAAACTTTGAGAGAAAGTAATTAAATATATATTACAAAAAGGTACTTGCATTTTCAAAATCAATTTAGTTTTATGCCAAGTGGATCTACCATGAAAGACATACATATATTAAGAGGTTTGATAGAGAACTTCAAAGAAAAAAAAGATTTTCATTTAAATTTTGTTGAATTTGAAAATACTTATGATAAAGTGTCAAAAGAAGTTCATTGGAGAACTTTTGGAGAGAAAAAAGGTTTGTGTTGCATACGTTGAATTCATTAGAGATGTACATAATGGGGTTGTAACATGTGCTTGATCGCAAGGTGGATTTCTAATAATTTTCCTGTTTATATCGGATTAAAATAAAGCTCAACTCTTAGCCCATATCTTTTTGCATGCAAATAGAGGATTTAACTCTTCTGTAATCCTATTGATTGATTTAAGGCTTTAATCCTTAAAATCCCGGTTAAATACTTAAGTGCCAAACAGCCCTTTAATGGGATTTGCCCTTTCAATCGCCATACCCCAACAAAATTACTGCAAGAAAGTCAAGCTCACTAGCATATAAGCATTCAATGATTACCCCAAATAATGAAACATAAATCAATGACACATATTTTCAGATATACGTCTATTTTCTTGCCAAATTATCACTTTTTACCATAAATATTCAATTAAACTTGCATAAAAGTAGCCCCGAGATTCACTTAGCTAAAAATATTCTGTTTAGAATTAGTATCACTGAACATGATTAAGCCATCGCACTGTTACCAATATATGCAATTATGTTGCATGTGATCTTCAGACTCAAAGCCAATAACCTCCCTTAAAAAGCTACTAATGTCCCAAGAAATCTAAATTCAGACCATATGAACCTCGTTCATAGCAAATATCAACACTGTACAAAGCCTTAACAATTCCACAGCACAAACGGTCGATGGCCAGAACATATGATCACAAAACAAATGATGTGCGAGGAAGACAGATCGGAAAAAAAAAAAAGGTCACGAAATGAAATCTTACAGAGGAGAGGAAGGAAGGCCATGACGAGGGCTAGGGCTGGAGATCCCGAGAGGAGATTGTTGATGGGAACATAGAGAATAGTTGCGGCTGAGACGATGGTGGTAAGAACAATTTGAGCGGCAAGGATGCCGTAGACCTTGCGAATAAAGCCCCATCGGAGCTCGTTCTCGCCGGAACTCAGGCCGGGGTATAGCGTCCCGACCTCCAAGTCCACATCTTTTTCAATCTTCGAGAAACCCCTCATCTTCGTCAAATTGTGGACGCTTCAACCGCCAGGCCCAGCCGACTAGCCTTTTAAATGGAATTCATTGGATTTTTTTAGCTATAAGATTCAAAATAAATCCTAAATAACTCCTAACAAATATAAAAAATATATATATATCTTTTTATCATTTTTAATTTGCAAAATGTCATTTGAATAAAAGTTAGGCACCTATTATGAAAAAAATATTATAATAAAATGCTATCATTAGGCACAAAATTATTTTAAGAAAATATTATAATAAAATACTATCATTAGGCACAATTATTTATACCAAATGTAAATTATAATAAAAATACCAAATTTTATGATATTTGTTTAAAATAATTGTTTTAAGTTAAAGTTATAAATGTATCAATTATTCATCGATTTATAAGGCTTTGAAAAATGTAATAATATATTCATCTGAGTATAGTCTAAATATTAAATCTTTTGAGTATTAAGTTTATTTTTTTGAATAATGGGACTTACTAAATTTCAATCATAATAATGATATTTAAATGGTCAATTTAAATGAATAATATAGTATGATTTCAAGCTAGAGTCACAACTATTAGATCTTAGATTATCAAATAACTAAAATTCACAAGACAATCCCTGCATACTATGTCATACATAGATTAAGTATTTACTATAAAGTTTATTGGAGACTTATGGTTTTCCATAGCCTTAATCCTCTCATTGGCCATAAGAGGTTTAATATGATCATATATTGTGTTAAGGTTCAATGGTGCAATTTTGAACAGTTATCACTTTATGGTTCAACCTATAGGCCAAATCTAGCCTCCAGATCACATAATAAGTTTTCAACTAATAAAATGCAAATGCATTTCATCATAACAACTTTTGGCCAAGCATAAGTCACCATCATTATTTAAAATAGCTCAAGGCACTAACCATCTTGTAAAGTGAATCTCAATTATTGCATATACAACATAAGCAATGACAAAAAAAGTCTAAAGCATTCATGGGTTATTGTGCAAGTTATGCTCCAAGCTTTTCCAAGTGCGGAAGCAATTTGGACTAATTCTCAATCCAATGTACCTTACTAGTTGCTACTTAGGTTTTACAATTCACCTTTCGACAACATCAACACATTAAAATCATTATGGTATGGCTAAGCTATAGAGGAGAATTGTGATGCAAAGGAAGGTCGCAGTGCAAAGAAAGTCTCACTTATCATTTCATGATTCTAATATTATCTTATTCTCAAAGATATAACTTTAAGGTGATTAAAGTTTTAATCACTAAACTTCAACATTGATTGAATTTCTATATAAATATTTTATTCTACATTGCATAATTAGTTTAGTAGATATATTGATAGATTGGATCAATCTCTTAAGAATGCATAAATGAATGAAACTATGTCTTGTATGAATTAAACCCTAAGTGAGATGTTAAATTTATCCTTAAGGATTACCATAACTTAATTAAAACAATAAGAAAAATTTAATGGATACATGATTGACTATTGGTTTGACTGATTGGGCAATATGCATAGTTTATAAAGAAATTAATAATCCTTACATCTTTAATACAAAATTTTGATTCGACCTAGTGCAACTAGTTGGTCACGAAACCAGAAGCAAGTGTCCCAACCAATCTCCATACTTCTTCGCTACCAACATGTAAACATGGTTCTAAGCTACGATGAATCGTCTCGACAGAGCTTTAAAACCATCAACCACCTCTGTGGATGAGGCCTAGAAGAGGTATGACCTGAAATTGGGACTTCTTCTCACAAGCAAGCAAGGGTAATTGCTTAGTTTCTAAGAATTTTTAAATATCACTGATAGTGAAGAGTTTATGGATGGTATGAAAGTCCCTTAAATGCAAGAAATAGAAAGACTATCAAAGGGCTAACAAGGTTTTTGGGAAAATGGTGTTTTAATTTAACCTAAAATTATCTTTAATACATTGCAACTACAACATGTCTTCATTGCTAATAGTTTCTAATTATGATTATGCTCCAACCGATTTTAATTCGAGATGGATTTAGCGTGTAAACAGAGTTCCCAAATTTAGGGTTTTTTTATCACGAAGGTTCTATCACGAGATAAAGGATGATCTTATAGCATTGGGTAATCTCAGGTTGGGATGAAAGCGATTTGGCTCATCGTATTAAATCTCAGTTGGATTTAAACAAGGTTACCTGATTAAACCTTCGTCGTTTGATCAGTTTCGTGTTTTCATATGCACAACTTTGATCTCAACTATTAAATTTCAATGGAAGTTGCAGTGTTAATTTTCATTGTCTAAAACCTCACATGATGATCAGGGAAAATCAAATCATTATCATGTAGTTACAATCAAAGCTATTTAATTTGACAAAATTATTTAAACTATTGAACCACTTTGATGTTTAATTATTAAATTCATCCTCTAAGCAATAATTTAAATAAAATTTAAATAGAAAGTTAATTTAAGTTATTTGTATTTTATCTTAATTCAAAATTAAAATTAATTAATTTTTTTATTTGGATTTATAATTTATATAATTTATCAAAATTTCTTGATAATTTTTAAGAAATAATATATATCTCAAAAAATATTCTTAAAACTTATAGAAAATAATAAATAATATTCTTAATTTTGATAAATTTATTTTATAAAAAGACATTATTTTTAAGGAAAAAATAATTATTCAATTTTTCTAAAATATTTATTTTTTATTAATAAAAAATAAAATTTCTAAATAAAATTTGAATCTTCCAGATTTAAATAGGATGATGTAACATGCTAGGAGGTTGATTAGTTCAATTTGTTACAATAGTTATGTTGAGATGTGGAGACCATTTAAATCATCCATGGAAGTGCCAATGTAATTCTTGTGATTTTCCGAGAGGGAAGTCAAGAGAATTCAGGCATTCCAGCACACCCCAGTGCGCTCTGCCCCCCTAAACCTAAGGGCCAGAATCCCATGCTAGCCCCAGCTCCTTAAAATCAGGGGCGAGGTACCAAAGGCTCTCACCAGACAAATGCAATGGTGCCCAGGCGCCCGTGGAGCGCACTAGTGCCTGCAAAAACCCTGCACATGTTTTGGCAGTGCCGCAAGTGATTGTAGAGGTATTTTGGGTTTTTGGAGTTCATTTGGGGCTTGGTATTTAAGTAAATATATTATGGATGTTTCTAATGTTGAACCCTAATCTATTAGAGGTTGAGATTGTTGCTATCATCCTTTTACTCTAGAGTGAGAGCGAAAACTTCTATGGAGAAAAAGTCGATTATGAGGATTCAGAAGCAGTAGATCCTTCTTGTTTTTGTGACGATGATGCTCTCTTTAACTCTATAACCTCATTATCTTTTATAAAAGATTTTCTTTGGTTACGTGGCATTGTAGTTTTTCTTATTATTGGATTTTACACGTGAATCTGTCTTTGGATGATTTTTGTGGTTTATGTCGTGATTATTGTGTGATGTGATTTATTTCTTATTTGTGTTTGTTTATATTTTGCCAAAACCCGCTCTATTCATTCTCATTTTCTATAACAAGTGATTTCAGAGAGAGGTTCTAGGGTTTGTTGTTTGAGTGAGAGTAATAACTGATGAAATGAGACAAAATATATAAATTTAAGGGCACAAACTTTGCCTTTTGGATAATACAAATGGAGGATTTGTTTTATCGAAAGAAGTTATACTTACCACTCAGAAGAGCAGAGATGAAACTTGCAAATATGACGGATGAGGATTGGGAAGTTCTAGACAAAATAACTTTGGGTTTGATTCACATATCATTATCTTCTTCAGTCGCTTTTAACATTGTAAATGAGAAAATTATTATAGATCTCATGGTAGTCTTTACACGAATGTATGAGAAGCCTTCAACTTCTAACAAAGCTTTTTTTGATAAAACAGTTATTCAATATGAAGAGTGCAAATGGTTTCAATGATTGAAAATCTGAATAAGCTATTACAAGCCGTTAAGCTCGATGGGCATCCAGTTTGATGACAAGGTGCTAGCTTTATTATTATTATATTTGTTATCGGATAGTTATGATGATTTAGTTACCACTGCAAGTAACTCAATAGGAAATGCTAATTTGAAATTCGACAATATGGTTGTTCTGGTGTTGAATGAGGAGGTTTAAAAGAGATCGAATGGTGAAGCGTCTAGTTCAACCTTAAATGCTAAACTAGAGGAAGAAGTGCAGATCGAAGATCCAGCAGGAATAGGTCCAAGTCAAAGCGGGGAAAGTCAAGACCTAGAAAAGCAAAGTCTAACTACTGGAATTGTGATAAATTAAGGCAATTCAAGAAAGATTGCACTATCTTGAAGAAGCTAGAAGACAAAAAAGGACAAGACCTTAGTGAATATTTTAGCAGAGTAAGATCAAAATGCTTTGATCTTATCACTAGTTAGCATTGAATCATGGGTTGTTGATTAAGGTGCTTCATTCTATGCAAATCCAAGAAGAAATGAATTAAAAAATTACACTAAAGGTGATATAGGTTAAGTCTACTTAGGAGATGACAAGGCATGCAATATTGTAGGCAAAGGTTATGCGAACATTCAGCTACCAAACAGTTTAATGTGGAAGCTGAAGGATGTCCATGATATTCCTTGTTTAAAAATGAACTTAATTTATATTAGCCAATTAGCCCATGGAGGATATAGTACCAACTTTATAGGAGACTCATGAAAGGTTATCAAAGGTACACTAGTCGTAGCTCGAGGCAGTATGGATGGGACACTTTATCTAATTAATAAGGTGTCAGATTCTACTACAGTAATAGGACAAGTAAATTTACTTCTATAGCACCAGAGGCTTGGCCATATGAGTGAGAAATTGTTAAAGTCGTTATTATCTAGAAAAAAGATTCCACAAATGAAATATGTTGACTTAGAGTTTTGTGAATATTATATGTATGACAAGTAGAATAAAGGCAGTTTCTCAAGAACTGGGAGAGATTTGAAGCCTCAGAAGTTGGAGATGGTTCATATAGATGTATGGAATTCGACCCAATCTTCACTTAAAGGAGCCACCTATTTTGTCACATTCATATATTACCATACAAAAAAGGTATGTGTTTATTTTTTGAAGCAAAAAACTGATGTATTTTATGTATTCAATAAATAGTTAGTGATGGTGGAAAATGAAATGGGTTTGAAGCTCAAATGTCTAAGATCAGACAATGGTGAAGAGTACTGTGATAAGGTGTGGTGGCCTTGCCCCACTGTAGTCCTATTAACTCTTAAATTAATATGATTATAGTGGAGGGGTCACCAAATGACAAGTTCCTCACTTATAACTTGATTAGACATTTATTCTAATCTAATATAATTAAGGAGTTTGTCATTTAAGAACTATTTTACTAAATGAAAAGTACATGAAAGCACAGTGTGAAAGCAAAATAATAATATCCATTCCATCACAATACAGTAGTAAGAACATACAACTCAGAATAATAGCAGTAAAAGAAAATACAATTTAGACATGTATTATTACAATATGATTTAAAGGATTAAATAGAAATGTAATAAATAAACCACTAATCCTCACAATGAAGAAAGCAAAAGTACTAAGGGTCTTTATGTAACAATTCTAGGTTGTTACCCTAGCTAAAACTAAATTAATTAAGCTAAACCAAGGTTTGATTTTGATTCCATTGGATTCAATGGGTCATTTAAATCTAAACCTAGAAATTTGAAATCAATCACAGCTAAATTGGAAAATTTGATATTTTTGACTATTTTAAGCCCTGAAAAATATCTAAATTATTTTGATCTCTAAATTAAAATCTGATTTAATTTTTGAATTCCTCATACCCTAATTAGCTATGGGTAAATTTTTGGGAATTTTTGGAGCTCATTTGGTCCTAAATTGAATTTGGGAAATTTTAGATTTATTAAAATTAATTTAAATAATTTTAATTAATTAAAATTAAATTTTAATTAATTTTTATTTCTGTGGGATTTACTGTCGGGACCGCGGCAGATCCGCTGCGGGGTCTCGACAGCGGCGCACGCGTTTCGGTCACTCGATTCATCAGCACGCATCTCAGCGCGCTAGATCCGATGGCCCTCATACCGCGCGCTGTAATTAAATCCTAGCCGCTCGATCGACAGATTAAATCGGACGCTCGAGATCCTCTCTGCGGTTTAGTTAATCAGGAAGCGCATCAGGCCGTCCATCACCAACGGCTTTGCGGATCAGACGGCGGAGATGGGTCCAAGCACTGTGGATCATCTTCTCCACTCGCCCGTCTGCGCCTGGTCCCCCCCCCCCCCGACAGCGGGATCTCTCCATGGCGCGTGGCAGTACGGGAAATTCACCGAATTTCCTCTCCTGCCCTCAATGCGTCCGTTTGCCCGGCTGCCTTCTTCCCCAATTGCCCTTAGCCGTTGGCCCGAGCCTTCTCCCCATTGCTGAGCCTTGGACACCACCCCTAGAGCTCCCCTTGGCCTATAAAAACCTCTAGGAGATCACAGTGAGTCCCTTTGCTCATTGTGAACCCTCAATTCCTCAAATTGCAGCCTCTGAAGCCCCCATCTTCCTCGGTGAATTCCGGCTTCTCCCGTAGTGCGAATCGCTGATAGAGGGCTAGTTTGGTGTTCAGACTCCCTGGAAAGTTTCGTCTACTGTCTAGGAAGCTTCAGCGCCCGTCAATTTCCCTCGGCAAGGCCTGTACCCCCGACTCGACGTACAACTTCCTCCATTAAAATCTTCTGAAGCTCCTTTCGTTTCTGTCTTCTGGATTGAGCTATGAATGTCGTCTACGCAGCCTTAGCCACCTAGGAAACTCCTGTGATTGTCGCCTGGGGCTAAGCTAGATCAAGTCGATCATATCGATCGACAGAGCTAGCCATCAAGCCAATAGCTGAGTCCGAGTAAGGACCCAGCGATTGGCTGCGCCTCGGGTTAAGATAGGTTGGGGTTTCGATGCGTCTAGTCTCCCTGAACGTGTAGGGATCAAAATCCAATCGAATCAAGGTCCCTGTGAGGAGAATTTCCCCCTCACAGGCGACCTGAGACGTCTCGCAGAAGGACGTCTCGAGTGAGCTAGACCCCATCGATCCAGAGGGATCCAGATGGGGGTTCTTAGTCCAATCGACGCGTCTCAACTCAAGGAACGTGTAGGGATTGATTTGAGCCCCTGCCGTCACCGGAGCGCCGAGAATTTCAGCTTTGAAATTCGACGGGCTCGGGACCCGTCGAGAGGTAGAAGACGAAGTCGCATGTTCTGGGCCGGGCCGACCCGTGACCCGCACCTTTTTGATTTTGGGCCGCGGTTATTATCGAATTATTGGATAGCATTTTTAATGGTTGCGATTTTAATTAATTAAACCCTATAGTTTTAATTTAAATAAACCTTCTGAATAAATTAATTAAATAACTTTAGTTATACAATTCCAAATAGTATGATCCAATATACCATTTGAATCAAAAAATTTTAAGGAATCTGAATATAAAATAAAATTTCAGATCCAATGGTTGGATTTAAAAATATTGGCTAAAACTTTTCTATTCTTAAATAAATCATATAAAATCATTTAGTTGTCCAATTTATGAGTTTAAGGGCTCTGATTGCTCCTTGTACCATAAGGAACAATTCCAGACCCTTAAATTAATTTTGGAGAATTAATTTTCTTAATCACTCTTTAATCACCCTAATCAAGGATTAATGAACTAAACTCTAATTAAGCCTCTGATTTAGGTGAGGATGATTCCTAATATCATATTAGACCTAGTATAACCTAAGTGTAAGGTTGGATTGCCCTAAAGAGCCCTAATTTCACTAATCACCCTAAGTGGCTAAAGTAAATGATTAGTGCTAATTAAGACCATTTAGGTCATCAAAACCTAAATTAAAGGTGTTTCCCACTTCATTAAGTAATATGAAACACATTAAAATAGATTAGAACAAATTTGGACAATAAAATCCTAAAATACCAATTTTGGCCTTAAGAAGGGCATTTTGGTCATTTTGACCAAAATGTGATTTAATGTTCCTCAAGGATTGAAATTTTCAGTAAGCCACTATAAAATAGATTGGAAATGTTCTCTAAAGTCCTAGAATAAGGATAGAGTTAATGTGGTCCTTAATCCATGAAATCTTCATTTAGTCCTTAATAAATGTACTTAGATCTTAAGCATTCCTTACAAAGATCATTGGACTTTAACTTAATTAAGTTTAATAATTGAAATGGTTAGTTATCTCATTGTTAAGTTTAGTTAAGATAATATTAGAGTTAAGTGTTAAAAGAAAAGGAACTAGAAATGTCTAAGTAAAATTCTTAGCTTAAGATCTAAAGTGATCAAAACTCAGACCCTTAGATCTTAAAGTGACCTAAGAAGGTCAAAATGGATTTAATGTTAATTTAATATTTGGAATTGTCAATTTTAACCTTAATAAGATCCTTATAATTAATTATGAACTTAGATTCTAAAGAAAATCACAAATTGAAACTCTTAAGTCAAAACTCTAATTAGAAGTATAAAGTGATCAAACTTCAGATCTTTAGATCTTAGACTTAGATCATCAATTTGAATCAAACCATCTCCAATTGAAATTCTTAATGATTAATTGTTTAATCTTTTGAAACCTTCCATATGGGTATAGGATGATTCAATCAATAAGATAATGAAATTATCTTAAAGATTGAATATAGATCTTAGATTCTCAAGTTCTTAATTGATTATTTTATCTTATAATTAGTAGAATAGCATTTCACTAAGATCCTAGTTCCTGAATCTTTCAACTTATAGGATTCTTTACCTTCAAATTGGGTATTAAGTAAGAAACCTAGATCCTATTTAGAATATCCCCTTGGATTTAGAACTTGAACTCAACATAGGGTTTAAGTTCTAAATTCTTAAATCTTGATTCATTTAATCAAGATTTGGGTAAGAAAGTAAAATATTCATAAAATTAGGTCGTTGATTTGCTTACTTAAACTATATAGTCGTCACATGATTTTGGATTAGAACTTATTAAGTTCTAATATTTAACTTTAAGGACGTAAATCTGAGATTTTACTCGATAGCTGGATGTTGGAGATCCTAAGCTTGTACCTTCTCAGAGTAGTTAGATTTGGTAATTTAGACAACAACAGATATCACATAAGTCTAGATTGAGTCTCTTGCTTATTTTGACTAGATTGCTTTGCATACCTTGGATTTTGAGCTTTAGCCCTTGAGCATAATAGGAAAAACTTAAGATGATGTATCCTAAGCTAGTATTGAATTTACATATCATTCAGTTTTGTTTTGTCACAGTTGGTAGAATATGACCTAAGTTTAGTCTGCCTCTTCAGTAGTAGTATTGTATAGACTGGACTCGGACCTAGCATATTTGGATGGCTAGGCTGGGGATTGATTGATTGATATTGGAGGCCCTGTATGGCCTATTGGTTGGTATGGCAGTACTAGGACTTAGGCTTATTGCTACTTTAGCTGAATTTTATTGTTTTTCTGATTTGCTTTGCCACATGCTTCAGTGGCCTTGTTTTCAGTATTTGCTCGCTTTGCCACATGTCTCAGTGGCTTTATATTTTATATATTACTTTGCTTTTGCCACATGTCTCAGTGGCATTTCTTTCCATATTAATCTGCATGTTGTATGTACATTTATGGCTTAGATATATGTATAAATGGCATGTTTAGGATGCTATAATTTTATCATATTCAGTACTTGTGTTCTTTTATACTCAGCATATTTTACTTCGATCATAATCATGTTATGATCATGTTTATTCAGCAGTTGCAGTTATTTTTGCTTTTAGCCTTACCTTGCTTATTTAGTATTTTGTATGTTACTTCACATACATGTTGCATGCTATAAATAGATAGTTTATAGTATTCCATTTCTTTCATAGCTTGTTGCACCTTTACTGCTTGCATATGTAGTTAAATTAAATGTGATATCATTTAATATTCAGTTCATTTAAATAGCCTAAAATGTACTTAGACAATTGTTTAACTGTAACTTTTTTATTTTGTTGACTGGGGCCCTGGCATTTGTGATACTGACAAATGTCAGATTCGGATGTGTTCGTGGGCAGTGTCACAGAGGAGAAGCCAGTTTAGGAGGAGGACCTTCCAGCTGCTGTTTAGATAATTTTGCCTTGTTTATTTCAGTGAGGACGATAGTCTTTCATTTTTCAGTTATTCATTTCAGTTTGTAATAATTAACTTTCTGGATGTACTCTACTTTCTACATTGTGATGAGTTATTATATTGCATTTTCCTTTTCCTACTATGTATGCTTGTGAATGTTACTTTATTTTGTACTGCTTCTGCCACTTTGATATTTATATTGATGGATGTTATAGCACTTGGTGACAAGCCCTTGACTTAAGGCAGGTTGGATTCGCCTAACTTTACTTAAGTTGGGGATTTGCCACAGTTGGAGCACAGTACTTTCTTATTACCAGTACGGGGGGCCCAGCTCGATCCTCCTCTTGAATCCGATCTTCAAAAGGCTCCACAACCTCAAATAGCTTAGAGTCTATCATTTTCAATTTCACAATGATAGGGCCCTAGCCAATAATAAAAAAATCTAATTAGACAAAATGTCTAAGTACATTTTTGGCTACAATTTTTTATTAAGTTATTTAGATATCACCATTTAAAACTCAACTAAGCACAATATAGGAGCATAAAAGCATGTGAAAAGAACAAGAAACTATAAACAATAAGTTTATAACTTAAATAAAAGAGAAAATAAGCACATACCTCTAACTATAGCTGCAATAAAGTTAGGCATAAAATAAAAAATAAATAATAATACTGAAAGAAAAATGCATCATAAACATGCTTATGATTAATATAAGTTTATGCTAATCAACATAAAGTAAAAGAACATGTGAAATATTTAAATAACTAAAAACAAAATTAGAATCATATATATATTAGCAGTGAGCAAGACTAGCATCCTATAAGTAAATAAAGCTAGTAAATGTAATAAGACATAAAATAAGAAAGTGCTGAAATGCAAAAAAGTAAATTAAAAGCAGTAAATACAAAATTGAAAAATGGTCATGGCTTCTCAAGCCATTCAAAATTGAAAGCAATACATAAATCTCACTTAGCCTGATAGGCTAAGGTAGAATCTCTAAACTGAATATGCACAAAATCACTTAGCCTAATGAGCTAAGATAGAAATACTGAACTGAATATCACTGAAATCACTTAGCCTAATAAACTAAGGCAGAAGTACTGAACTGAATATCACTGAGTAGAAGTGCACCTTCAACTAGTACTATAATATCAGATCTTGACTAATAAAGTCATATGAGCGCAAAGTCTATTTTTCGCCACCCTTGGCAGCCAACGCTCAACCAGGCATGGATAAGCTTACCGAACACTAGCCGCCACTATGCTATACCGGACCTAACGAATTGAAGAGGCACACTAGTTAGGTCACAACCTACTAAACTGAAAACTAGAAAACTGAAAACACCGATAAAAATTTGAATGATATTTATGCAAATTCAAAGTTGATACGAGATACTCATCAAATTTCAGATGCCCAATAAATGTGACCAAGATATAAAACTCAATAACAAGGTAAACAAAGCATCAAATATCAAAGTAAGCAAGAGACTCTACTATGATACATGTGATATCCATTATTGTCTAATTTATTCATTCTATCTACTCCAAGTTACACAAGTTCAGGATCTCCAATTCTTACTATCGAGTGTAATTCAGATTCACGACTTTATAAGTTAAAAAATAATTAGGACTAGCTATGTCCTAGTTATAAATAAATCAATGTTGACTACAAGTCTAAATAAATCAATCAACCTAATTTGCTTATTTAAGTAACACAAACCATCTTAATTAGCCAAATCAAGATGAAAGGAATAAGAATTAAACTCTAAATATTAGAATTTAATTACTTAATCCAAAGGTGAACCTAAAGGACTAAGGTTTTACTACCCAACCTCACATATTAAGATTTAAGGCAAATCCTGTTAAGTAAAGTCACACTTAATAGGATAGATCTCTAGTCTTAAATCAAAAATTAAGAGATCAAATAATCATTAATAAACTATGAAAATCTATAAACTATCAAAATCAAAGCTTCACCTATTAAGTAACTTAATTTACTCAATAGATAAAATCGAATCTAAGAACTAATCCTAACTTCTAAGGAAGATCTTAAGGAACTAAGATAAACACTTAAGCTTCAATCATAACTAATGTTATAAGAATAGTGAGGATGGATTAAAGAGGTTCAAAAAAGAGGTATGATATGAGATGAATCTCAAATCATACATCTAATAAGTTACATAGAATTTTCCTAAGGGAGAAATTAGGGTTTTTATTAAGAAACTTACTTTATAGCTTAAATCAAATAAATTAAATTCAAAATAATTCCAATCATTGATTTTAGTGATTAGAACATGAAACTAATGCTTAAAAATACTTAATCCTAAATTTATGAAAAAATGACCATTTTGCCACTCCTTAAGGGTCTAAAAATCTTTTTTTTTTATTTAAGGCTCCAAATTGGAAATTTTTGGTGGTAACTGATTATTTACTATCTAATATTATGATAGACAGTAGGTACATCAATTTTGGACAACTAATAAGCCTTATGAGATTAAATTAAGGAATTTGACTTATAGGGGCAATTTGGAAATTTTACTTAATGGAATATAACTTTTCTATCAGTTTATTAAATTTTACTGTCTAAGGGTTCCATAAAACTTAAATTTACTAAATTCTGATAAGAAATGACCAAGTTATGGCCAAAACAAGATTTATGGCTAATTATGCAAATTAGTTCATTAATGGGGATCAAAAATCGAACTTTTCCATTTTAAATCCAAATTCAATAAACTCAGTGGCTATAACTTTCATATAATCCACTGAGTACTTTAACTGGGAGTAGACCCAAATTGGACCTCATTTAGTTAAGTTATGATTTAATTAGGGTTTAGGGTGATTACTGAGTGATTAGTAAAATTAATCACAGAATCCTAAAACCAACCATACCACTAAGTTCTATTCTACTTTAATAGTTATCATAAACTAAAATTTCTCAATTTGTATTACTAAATTTACTAAAATTCACTAATCAAATTTTAGGATGATTAGAATTGATTAAGAGATCTAGCCATGAGATCCAAAATATTTTTGCAATTTACTATTAATTAGATCTTCCTGATCAAAATGGTATATTAGAAGACTTAATTTGGAGCTTAATTGACCAAGTTATGGTTAATTGAAGTTCTAGGGTTAATTAGGGTTACTCCTAAAAGTGATTACGCAATTCCTAATCCAAACAGAGAAATGAATATTATTAGGTTAATATAGAGGTTTTTTTTAGCACTTTAAGACCCATATTATCTATGTTTGGACTAATGTGTGAAATGTTATGAACCTTGGAAGATTAGGATTGAGTCCTAAAAGTGATTAAGCTAAATATCACCCAAATAGAGAAATTAACCATATAAGAATATTTTTGAGGGTTTGCTGATTAATTTAAGACCCATATTGGGTATGTTTGAGTAAGTGTGTGCAAAGTTATGACTAAATAAAATTTTGGAATATTTATGATTTAATTTAGGGGTCCTAAATATCACTAGGTGAAAACCACCTCCAAATGAAATTTTGACAGTGTCAAAATATTCCTAATATTTTCTGATTGAAATGACCTATTATTTTGTTATGTTTGGATAAGTATATTTAAAGTTATGGAGGATTAAAGATTTTGATTTAATTTGAATAATCATTAATCATTCTACTAATAAAAATATAGATCATTTAAATTTAATTTAATTATTCTGTAGAAAAGGACAGCGGCGGGCCCCTCTTCAGCACAAGCGGCAGAAGGAGGGAGACAGCGGGACATGTGGGTCCCACCCACTGCGGCGGCCTCAGCAGGCACCACACAGCACCACGGGCGAGAGGCACGTGGCATGTACGGGCCCCACAGCAGTGCGACGGGGGACAACACGCGTCTGACCCGAAGGACGCACAGCGGGTCGGCTTGGACCCGACCCGATTCCGCAGTACCTCCCTCTTCACTCCACAACACGACGACTAGGGCGCCGAAACAGCAGCTCTTTCGTCGACATGGCTGGCCGGCCCACACTGCAACTTAAAGAGGAAGAAGAGAGCTTCATTTTGGCAGTTGAATCATAAACAAATGGAGTTTGGTTCGACAGTGAGCTTAAATTCTAGACGACTGGGTTTCGGACGGGACGAGGCCCGGCCGAAAATTAGTCACAATGATGATCTACCCTTAAAATTCAATTGATCAGATCGCTCATCTTTCGATCAGTTGTTGATCATTTACAATTCATCTCTAGAAATAGGTATATGAATTTTAATATAGCAGATCACTGAAATGGATAGGAGAAAAGAAGTGTAGTACCTTAGTGAAGCTTTAGGAAGAAGGAGATATGGATCCGCTTCGATCTTAACTTGTCGCCGATCCAAACTGAAGATGTTGAACGATTTAGAATACTTAGGGATTAAAGTTATGGCTCCAATAGCGGTGGGAGGCACCACGCGGCGGCCCGAGCAACCCTGCTCTGCCTCTGCACGACACGCGGAGGCCTCGATCGAGGGATGCAAGAACGACGGGCATCTGTCGTCCGATCGAATGATCCGACGGCACGGGATGCACCGCTAAGATTAAGGGTGCGAGAAGGATAGGGAAACAGCATTAGCTATTAAGATAACTTGTGTTGCTACTTAAACTATTTATTATATGATATTTAAATAATTAAAATCTGATTTTTCTTTAATTAAAAATAAATTATAAAATGACTTCTGAAATAATTCAATAAATCACCCCAAACTAATTGAGAGTGAGGAATGCAACGGTGAAATCAGATTTTCATTTCAACGAGTATTTATTTTTCTCACTTTCAGGGTATTTAAATAATATTAAATATTTGCCAAAAATCCAACGTCTTTCAAATACCTCCAACATCATCCTTAACTAATTTGAGGGTTTGAGGTCAGTCAATTTCTAAGATTTCTAAAAATTCTAAAAATCAGGATTTGACCCATTTAATTCTTGATTTAGACGGGGTTTTAATAGAGAGCTTCTAATGACTTAATTAAGGTCCTAAAACTATAATTAGAACTTTAGATTAATCATAATTGATCAAAGTAATAACATAAGTTGTTACATAAAGAGTTCAAAGAGTTTTGTGCTATAAACAGGATCAGACATGAGTATATTGTTCCCCAAACACCTTAGTAAAATGGTGTTATGGAGTGCATAAACAGAACCATCATAAAACATTCCATGAGCATGAGAATACATGTAGAATTGCCAAAACAATTTTTGGTAGAGGCAGTCAACCCAACAGCTTATCTGATCAACCAGCGGTCATTAATTCATTTGAAAGAAGGAATACATGATGAGGCATGGTGTGACATCTCCTAAACCTGGATTCCAACAAGAGTGCAGGGATTGGGGTTATGTCATCTAATTTATCAATGATTATAGTCGAGATTCAAAATAATAACATAAGCATCACCAATATTTGCTCAATCAATTTGAAAACAAGAAAATTATTTTATTTCGATATAGTAACATTTACAAGAGTAGACTTCTCTTTATTTAAAATACAAGAAAATAATAAGTAAAAAATGCAACAATTGATTATTCAATACTGTTATAGTTCTTCATCGATATCCTAACCTAGCATTAACAACGAAAATGCCCGAATAGAACACCCACTAGAGAAAACTCTCAAGTAATTTGGATATCATTAATTACATTATATATATAAGCGAAAAGCATAGAGTTAAATTAGTAAAATGTAAGAAAACAAAGTATTAGGAATTGAAAAGACAATATTTATTCTTTTGAGAATTATCATAATTTTTTCTATAAATTAATATTGAACAATAATTGAAACAGTAATAAAAATTGTATACCTCTATCTCAAAAATGAACCAAACTTTTAGTTTCCAAAAATCTCCAAAATCGATATCAAAAGTCTGTCTGAGTTATGTTATGCTAACAGAAAAGATAAACAAGAACAATAATGCAAAAGCTTCATAAAAAATTGCAAGCAGAAACCGAGAAGAGAATAATTCATCAATCCATGAAGTGAGCAGACGGTAATAGAAACCTGATGCCTCACATCAAAAAAACTCAAATAACTATAAATTCTATCACTACAGGTGAGAAAGAAATACAACACCAAAGGATATGATTTTCCTCATTCAACAACTGCCAAGCAGCTCACAAGTCTCCCTTGTCAGGCATATCTCCTCCTGGGAGGGCTCCTTGATCGATGCACACGTGGAGATCTGTTAGATATAATGATAATAATAATCAAAGTTCCAGTAGGAAAAAACATGAGAAATAATATCATGTGGGTCAATAAACTTTAGAAATCTAGGGACTAACAATTTTCATATACTAAACAGTAGAAAGCAGAAAGACTGCATTTTAAGAACTACTTTTTGAGAGGTTGCCTCCTGACCAACATGCAGAAAACTGGCTGCCCAAACGACATAATACGACTAAGGAGAGCTTTATATAAAGCATAGCAACCAAAATACTGTCCTAAACACAACCATAATTTGTGTTGTAAAATAGGCCATCCAGAGCTTGTGTTTAACTGAATAACGTTGTATGTATTTGTGCTTGAAGAAATTGGTGGGCAAATCCAACAATATTGTTAGGTGTTCGAATAAATTTCCTCTGTGGATTTCTCAGAATGATGTCAGATGTTCAATGGAATAGCACCACACCAAGATTTTCTTCAAAGCTTCCAAACATTATAGTGGTTAAGCATATGGCAGTAACATGATTAGAGGACCGGTTTCCTAAACACAACATGAAGTCAGATGTATTCATGACAAAAGTTGTTCCTTGAACTTAATTTCTTTGATGCCTTAAATCTCACATAAAATAAATGTGCATTCTTATATTCAATTGCAAGTCTCAAACTAAATAAGGAAATCAAATGAGCGCAAAATAGCTATATCATGATGTCTTAATTCACTCACATCAAATAAATGAGCCTCCTAATTAAATAAAAACATTTAAATTTTAAGCTATGAAAATTAAATTTCAATTTCAATTTTACAAAATACACCCTCAAACCTTAAATGATATTCCCTTAGTGCAACCCACCCAAAAAAAGAGTTGAACCCATGCATGTGCTTATCCAATACCTAGGAAATGACTGATACAGTATATAAAATAAGGCATCAATAATTCTAGTGTTAATATCATCAATTCTTACTGTGATAAGCAATGAAATAAAAGAGAATCTCATAAAACAGCTTATTAATTCCTAAGAATTTTCTCATAATAAGTTTATGAATGAGCTGTTATTTATCCTTTAGACAGCAATAGAAATGCAATAATCAAAACTTAAATAGAGATGCTAACCTCCTGAATCATCAAAAGTTCTTGCATCCTCTCTCTAGCTAGATTAAAGCTCCTACCCAATCCCTCCCAACGCTTTTCTCCTATCCAAAGATATACCTTCGAGTCACATTTCCAAAATAAATACTAAGAGAAGGAAATCAATTCCCAAAATGAAAAATTAATGTAAAAAGTGGTGTATTTTAAGTCAATTTTCCTAACTATAAGTTACCTTAAGAGAAAACTTGAATGTTTTAGTAGTGAAATATATGTGGGAAATTTTAAGATTATTTTTATATATTTTCAAAGGTCTTGAATAATCGTCATAAGACGAAGCCAACTGATTTGGTTTTCAAGCTTTGGTCGCAAATAAAAGAGAACAGCATAAATTCTAGAAATTTGAAGTAGTGTAAACATGTATAGAGGCATAAAAAGAAAACATAGAAAGGATCTCCCATCAGAAAGGATTTTCTCTATTTGAAATTTAGGGAGGAGCTTCTATTTGATCATGCACAACAGAAACAGCTGATACATGCAACGGAAACCACCTAATGGGATTAAGACTTGGTGTTGTTGTTGTTGTAAAAAGAAAACTATTATCAAGCTGTGTTTGAACAACAATCTACTTTTTTCCAACAAAATTGATATGCTTCATTGTCCTTTACTATTAATAGTCTAAAAAAAGTTCAAAAACACTTTCCCCAAAAACTATCATCCAACAATAAATCAGAGATGAATTTTATTCATACCACTCAAATCTATTTATTTGAATATCTATCACCCATTTTCAATTATACAAAACAACCATCCAGATCACCATCATTAAACTAATAAAAACACCTCAGTTGCATCTTTAAATCATTGCAATTAAAATAAACTCTCTAACAATAACACCAAACCTCAGTCCCACAAAAGGAGTTGGCTTCATGAATCATTTGTTTCGATTATGCACAACAAAATAAAGATCTTTTCAAATGGTTTCATCCCATCAGTAAATTCTTACAATCAATTTTCTAATAGGAGCATCGAACGCTCTGAAGCGTCATTGGAAGCTCCTAAAACGTCATTCTATAAGCTTATCTACTTCACTATTGGAGCCGCTCCAACCTTGCTACGAATGAGCTCATTTCTAATTCTATCATTTTGAGAATACCCACTCATCGGCCTTAGCATCCATCCAACATCTGTGTAACACCTAATTCATTGGAAGCTCCTTTGCTGGCCAACAACATTAAAGCTGCTCTATAAAATCTTTTAATTTTGAGTAAAATTTCCAACTACACTACTTCACTAGAACTTCTCCATCTTATTCAAGCAACTTAGATCCTACTAATCACATCACCCTCAATTTCACCATAATACTGCATAATTGAACCGCTCACACTTGTTGATATTTCATTTTAGAAATATTAAAAGACGAAACCCTAGACTCTATGATGATCCTCCACAACTTGCATTTCGTTTTAAGCCGTCTTTAGGATCATCAATTGAGAATGTCATATGCAAATAATATACACCAAAGAACCTTCTCTTGAATGAATTTAAAAGGAACATTCCCAATTAAAGCAAATATATATAGACTAAAAGAGTAGAGCCTTAATGTAATCCAATCATAGCAGGAAAATCATTAGACAAATCACCTTATGATTCAATGCATGTTACAACCCAATTAATTATATTTTTATATTTCATCAATATATGCCACAAATATTTTTTTTTTCAAATTTCCTCTTGGTACTCAATAATAAACTTTTTCAAGATCAATAAAGATTAAATGAAGATCTTTACTTTCTCAGTATTTCTCCATCAATTTTCTCGATAAATGTACGACTCCTATGGTAGATCTATTTGGCATAAACCAAATTGATTTTATGCGATGCACCCTTATATGAAAACCCTCCTCACATAGGCTTCAAACAAAGATAAAACAGAAGAAAAAATAAGAGCCTGAGGGAGAAAAAAAAAGCAAGTGAAGAAAAAAGGTAGGGCTCATATATTTGAGCTCAATCCTAGGTTTCTCAGCATCACAATTAAGTTGTAAGATTAGTAAGATCCTGTTGTCTAAACCTAGTTAAAGTTTTCCTAATTCAAAGGAAATATATCAAAAAAAATATTAAAAAACCTTCCTACCAATATTTAAACATCATACTAAAATTCGATGAGATTTGAAAGGAAGAATTGGATTTTATTTTGACCCAAAGTAAAGTGCCATTTAAAAAAGAACTAATTAAGAATTTCTTATTTAATTTAAATAAATATTGAACAGAGACTTATAACTTAGAGGTAGAGTTTTATGCATAAAAGATATATTTTGCATAAAATATTATACAATATTATTAATGTATAAGAGTTGGAAAAAAAAAATCAAAAGAATTTCACTTTTACAGCTGATTATTGCAATTCTGTTTAATAATAAGAATATTATCCTTCTAAACTTTAGATTTTTATATTTGTTATATAATATATGTTACAATTAAAAGTTGCTAAATTCCATCTCCTCCCTTTATCAATACCACTTTTTGCATACATCAATACAGCTATCATTATCGACAAAATCAACAAGCCCAGCATTTATCTTCTGTTCCATCTCAATCGCCATTACATTATCTTCCTAATAACTCATCGTTACCTTCATCTCTCCTTCCATTATTGAAAACCATCATCATCTACAGCCTCTATCAAATGGACATTTAACTTCCTTCCCAAGGACATCAAATCTGTCATATATCCCCTCCCCATCCACCTGCATTAAAGCCTTTCTTCTTAACCTACAGCGACTGTAATTCTCTCTCAGCCGCCACCATCACAATAGCAGTCCTTTTATCACTTTTAGATAAGCTACATGTGGTCTAACACTATATTAAGAATTTCATTTAACTATTTTCTGATTGCACTAATAAAATTCAACAAGAACTTGATAAATACAAAAATTCTACAAGTGCAAATATAGATACGCCCACCTTCTCCTCATAGGCCTGCGCTTGATTGGACCATTGCTAAATGCCCAATCAACATAAATGATTTGAGTAAGTAGTTCAGTTCCATTTAGTGTATTAATTGCACTCTGCGCTTCCTCAAAATTCTCATATTCAATTAGAGCATAACCCTGCAAAAAAAAGTAAAAAATATTAGGAGCCACAATTCTAATCATTACAAAAATAAAAATCGAATCATTCATTTTGGCCAAACGATTATAATCTCTAAAATTGATCGCCTATGAGTTCAAAATAATTCAATCAACTGTACCACATGAAGTAATTTATGGATGCATTAAAGAACTTGCGATTGATGCTTAATTATGAAGGCCAAAAAATTAAGCTAATGAAAATGGGATGGTCATACAAAAAAAACATGTTAGGCAAACAATTATAGGCAGTTTGAAAAAGTTTGTAACTGAACAGTGTACACAGGTATTGAAAAGATATCTCTCCAAAAATGAATATTAAGAAAAATTAACAATAATTCAGCTCTTAAAAGAACCATGTGCTAAAGACAAACATGGCTATTCAGATAGAAGAGCTCACTATGCATCTTAACAATAAAAATCATTCATACTTAACGCTGCTTAAAATATTGAATAAATTATTTCAAATTATCTTGAACAAATTCAACCCACGTAAACTTGAGGTTACCCATTCTTTTCTACCTGGGCAAAAACTTAAATAGCAGATCCAGCTATGCGGATGTGGGACTAGGGTTTGGAGGTGGTAGTGATGCTGTAACCATTTAGCAATATTTTTATTTTCTCATATATTGAACATGTTTTTTATCTATCATCTTACATCACCATATCATTTATAATTTATATTTTACTATCTTAAGTAAATGCTTTCCTAAAAATTTCTCAGCTATTTAAGGTTAAATTTAAGAGTAATTTCAATTCATGTCTGATGTGTGCTGCTTGAGATATTAAATCTATTCTTAACCATTAATTTTAATTTATTTATATTAATATCACATTTGATCAACCATAACTTATAAAAGCATTTCTTTCATTCAAAGTGCGAGTCCAAACATTAGCCATCATAATACTCCATTTTTCATTATGCTAGACTTCGCTATCAAAGACTTTTCAACTACCACACACTTCAAGATTTTCACACATCAATAGCCTATTTCAAGCCTATAACTTTTATAGTCCTGACAATACTGGTTAATCGAACAATACTGCAAAGCTAATCTTCATTCTAACCATCATTTAAACATAAAAATAATTCATGTTTTTATACATATAAAATACAAAATGCTAAAACCTATCATACATTTCTTTTAAAAAAAATACTAGCATTAAAAACACAGTAAAATTGTCACATTTGGCTGGATATACCATCATCACTAAAGAAAAATAGGGATTAAAAAACTTATCAAACATCAGGATTTAGTAAATAAAAACAATCACATCTATGAATTCAATAATGACAATTCTGCCCTATCTACTAAATTTGGCAGTTTAAACTATAATATATGCTCACAGAAAGTTAATCAATAAGCATGCCGATCATCTATAATTTTGATGACCACAAAAATTTTCCAAAATACAATTCCAAAGGTAATATTGAATATAAGTAACAAATCAAAGTCAAATGGTAAAGCATATAAATATAGAGCACAAAAAAAGTAATTTAAAATCATTTTTACAATTTTCTGTTATGCACATAACATCCCTAAAATGCGGTCTAATAGCATAATTTTGCTCAAAGTAAGAAAAATTAAGTAAAAAAATGTATCCTAAATTGCAAAATTTAGAAATTCTATGTTCTAAATTCAAATTTATAAAAAATACCAAACTAAAAACTTCAAATTTTTGAACTGACAATTAAATCTTGCAAGTTGTCGTTAACCTTGGCGAATTTTCAGCAACCCCTTTGCGCCAAGACATAAAGCAACAAATAATATGAAACATAAATCTAGACCTTTGTAGATTACGGTTAATATTTGCTGCCTGTCGCCAACCCCAAATAATTGGGGCAGGGTAACCAAAAGGAGTGGCAGAAAACATTCTAAGCCGCAGATAAGTGGTTAGTTGCACATCATTAATCTTAACGTGAAGTTTCTGATTCAAATTCAAGTGTTCAAAAATGAACTTTTTTTTTTAATATGGTCACCATACATTAAGTAATCTTTAACAAATCATATTCAAAAAATACTGTGCCTATTGTTTGCTAAGAGGCTGGTTAGTTTGGGGCGATAAAAAACAGTAGTAAAATAAATACAATATAAAGTATTTTCTAGTAAAATAAATGCAATGTAAATACATTTTGGGTGTTTGGTAGTTTACATTGCATTTTAAGAAGATTTGCAGATGTCCATTGGAGGCAAGAAAGGGCAATAGCTAAAGGCGGGCAATAGCGACCAGGAATGGGTGGAGGAGAGAAAGGGCAGGCAGAGATCCATTGGAGGCTGCAGGACTCTTAACTGCATACCTTGCATAATGGGTCGACGAAAAGGATGGTGGATAACTGAGGTAACCGGTGCCGAATGAGGTGGATAAAACTGACAAACAAGAGCAGAGGGCTGGGATGGCCGGATGCCCAGCGTGTGTAGCAAATTTTCCTTAAAGCTTTACCTGTGATAAGCAAAACTTTTCCACCAGAATTGGGTGTAAAGGCTTTATGCAAAAATGGGTAGAAAAAAAAGTTTTAAGGCAGAATATATCCCACTCAACTTTTACTCATCATATTTACTATAACCAAACCCATATTTAAATTTATATTCTTTTATTTTACTCCAAACAACATAAAACCAAAAAGCCCCAAGTCTAACCTACTAATCAAATTAATTACAAAAATTTTCCTACCATACAGCCTTTGCAACAAAGAACTCAGTTATTTCAAAATCCTAAACCTTCTCATTTCTATAGCCTCTAAAAATTCTAAAACACGATTTGCAAGAGAGAACCATAGTAAGAAAGTTCTTGAAGGAAAATCAAATGTCTTAAAATCCAATTGAGTGAAGAAACACTCAACAACAAATTCATACTCAGTATTTTCCATCTTACAAGACAGTACGTCTTATTTTTTTCCTGTTCTACTACTAGCATGCCAAATCTCTAGAAAAAATAGAGATACCGCGCTCTGCTTACTAAAAAAAGTGAAATAGTTATTGAGACTGAAGGCTCATCCAGTTTACTTTGTAATTTGCAAGATCCCAAGTGCTCCAGGAGGAGACAAAAAAAAAACACAAGCATGGCGCTAAAACACTTCAAAATTGTCATGTAGTATTTTATAATTCTAAAAAAATTAAAAAATACATGTTCCCCTCCCTCTGTTATAGTGCCCGTCACCTACCACGAATATCCTTAAAAAATCATTTTACACAATTGAAATTAAATAAAACAATTGCTAACATGTACTCAAAGATATCTTGGCATGTTCCTTTTATTCTAATAATAATCTGAAACCAATTGTTACTTGTTAACATATCTACACTACAAAATAGTATTTGAAAAGGTGTTTTTTCAATTTCTATATCTAAAGATAGCCCTTTGTTTTAAATTCTGTATGTCAATATTTAAAAAAAAAAAAAAAAAACCTAGTTCTGCATAATAGTTGCATCATTTAAAAACAGCGAGTACAAGACAAATTTTTCCTATCAAAAAGAGGCATTATTGCAAGAAAAAAACAAAATGACAGATGCATACATGTTTTACCGCCCTATTAAACAGTTCATTCAATTTGCTTAAAAACTTTTATGTTTTTATTAATAATATGCTAAAATGAGACAAATGAAGAGAGTATTTTGCATTAATGTAACTTTATAGTACATAAATTATTTATACTATATTTTTGGATACTAAGATCAAGCACTTCTCCATTACTTTGAAAGTTACAAAATTTGGTATTTCATACATATTGACCAATATTTAGATAATTCTGATGCAGAACAAAGAGCACATGTGAGGAGGAGACTCATGACTCAGACACTTGCGCTTGTTTTTTCAGATGGTGTTGCTTTGACCAATGTTTGTTGCGTTGTGTGTTGTTACATTTAATGTTTGGTGCTTTGTGTTTTCATGGGAAGTGTTTGGTAGTTATCCATGTAAGTGTCGTCTTAAATTTTTTTATATTTATGGTGACTGCTCTTTTGGCGTCTTGAGTTAGTTGCCTAGAGTTTGGGCTACTTTTATAAAAAGCCCATTTATTGTTTTCTTTTGGATGATGAATGATAGAATTTTATTCCTCCATTGTAAGAATTATGGTCTTGCAACAATGTTATTGGATAATAACTTCAACCTTGGGTGTGTGCATACTAGGTCATTGGGGTGCGAATAATCTTGGTAGCCTATCTATGTTTATTTTTTATTTTATTTTTTCTTCGTTTTAGTTTCTCCATATTTTCTCTATGATTCCTCAAAGTTTTCATCAAGTTATTTCATGTTGGGTCTTCTTCCCCCACCGTTATTATCCTCTTTGTGTTTCTATTGTGTTGTCACTTACACTATAATATTCCCTCCAAAATCCCCCAAAATAAGAATTTAAAACATCACCATGTCATTTTTTATATCAGAGCTCAGGGCTCAATTTCGAGACTCTGACCTTTAAAAAAATAAATTCACATTTTCGAGATTTATATAGCTTAGTTTTTTCGAATTTTTTTATTTTTTATATTTTTATTTTTTATTCTTCTAGTTATAGTGATGTCGTTAGCAACATGAACCATCACATAATTCATCGAAACAACGCATCAACCGTCCAACGATTCATCCTGAACCGTTACAAATCGTAAGCATTGTTTTTGCAGGCCCGTACGACTCACAAAAAGACACCCATACTTGCAGCCCACCATCCGAGGCACCCCAATCACAGCCTGCCATCCGCGACCTACAAATGCTGGCATGAGAACTTGGCCAATCACCTGTTGACACTACCCAGCCCAGTCTATTATCTTCTATCCCAACCCGACCTATCCGTCATTTGTCAGCCCAACACATTCTTGTTCAGAGGCAGCCCACCGACACCCGCCGACCTAAGTTAGCGTAACAATCCTAGTTTGGGTCTAGTGAAGACCATTTTTGTGCGACAAGTTTCCTGAAAGTGTTGGGACCAATCCAGAGCTCTGAATTCATTATCTGGATTTTGAAAGTGGCATCTACGCTCCAATGACAACTTTGAGGAGGGCGGCCGAAAGATTCAAAAAGTGAGTGGTGATCCATTCGCTGAGCACGTGAGGTAGATCGTGTTATTTTTTGCATTTTAAACTTTTTGAAAATTGAAATTTGTTGTCAATTTTGATTTATAAGTGTTTAAATATCATTTGCAAGTTGAGTGCAAGTTTTGTATTTTTTTCCTGATTGAGTGAACCTCCACCTACAAGACTATCCAATTGACCCTAAAACCTACCATAACTTTTGAGTGGCCTCTTTATGAGTTGATGTGCCACCAAAATAACTCTTCTAGAGTGTTTAGGTTACATCAAATCTGAATTTAAATCATAGCTAGCTAATTAGTTTGTGCTAGTAATTTGTTGCATTTTTCATTATCTCTAACTATATTTAATTTAGACTTTGTGTTTCGTGATTTTTAACATTTAGCAAATTTAAAGGCAGCATGGTTAACCAAGAACCAATTGGAATGAGTAAAATCAACGAGTTGAGGGCTTAGAGACTTTTATGGCTAAGATAGAAAATCAACTTAGGCAAGTTCAAGAAGCAATGACTTGAGAAATGAACAACATCTTCAACCTGCACCTGAGCATCGACACCTTAAAAATAGGCTCAGGGCATGACGCAACACTTCACCTCAAGCTATAAATGACAACCGTTATGATATTAGCATAACTCGCATTAAAAGAAAGGTAAATTTCTAGGGAATATCACTTTGATGATGTGTATACCAAGGAGGGAACACCAAGGTTACAATAGAGGATGAGAAGTAATCCACTTATGAGAATGGGCAGATTTTAGAAGAAACAAGGTGAGAGAAATATGTTGAGCAAGATCAAAGTAAATGTTCCTAAATATAATGGTGCTCACAATCCAAACAAGTTTATCGATTGGATAGCTCAATTTGTGGAATTTTCTGAGTGGGGTGATTTGGATGACAGGGGTAGTAAAGGCATTTTCTGAGTGGCAAGATTTTTTGAGTGGCATCATTTGCTCACTGAAATTGACTAGCAATGAAAAATATTTTGGAAAAACTTCCTCCAAAAAAATTGAGTGGTTGTAAGAGAATAACATGGGTAGAGATGCTAGAAATTTGTGAGACTAGTACATGTAATCATCACAACAATTGAACACAAAATTTCTCACTATGAAATAATGTCTAATATTTTTTATGGATAATCTGAATACATTTGAGGATTTTGTTGCACCCACAAATTGTTGACTTATACTGATCTAGCAAATAAATTCATGTTAAGCTTTAGAGTGGGCATTACTCACTAAGTAGAGAGGAAAGAACTGTAGGCTGTAATAAAAATTGTACACGACACCTTGCTTATTGAAGCTCAAACTAAGGCATCATCCTCTAAGACCAAACCCTCTACTAATAATATGAAGAGTGTTCCTAAAACCACTTCTTCTAGTACACCAGTTAAGGCGCATGGTGCGCAGATGAGATTAGCGAGAGAAGCTACATGACTAAGCAGAAGTGGTACCTAAAGCATGAGCATAAAGCTGTCTTTATGAATGAAGAGGAAGAGGAATTTAGAGAGAATTTAGACGAAATTCATAACACTGAGAATGTAATCGTTACACACTAGCTAAGGCTAAGCTCTAAGCTGAGACACACCCAACTTTATTCAATGTAACTTGGGTGAATCATGCCTCTCTTTCGTTTACACAAGCGTTTGTTGTCAACAAAGCAGAGTTGTGAGGAAAGAATCTAGTGTAATGTCTTACCTGTGGATACTGCACACATACTATTAGGTAAATCATGATTTATTGACATGAACGTTATATATTATGGTTAAAAATACACATACACCTTCATGTACAATAATACAACCATAAAACTCTACTATATGAAGCCACATCCTAAGACGCATCCCATACCTTCTAGCACTACTTTAAGATCACTTCCTGCACCTGTGTCGATTCACCAAAGGGTTGTATTGATGCGACACCTAATCCATCAAAGCCAAAAAAGAGGGCTAAACAAATTTATTACAACCACCACTTCACATTGCCTTCTGAAGCCCACCTGCACTTATCCTACCTAAAGAGCCTGAGAGCCTCCTCTCTGCATTTAATGTAAATTTGGTAAGATATAAAACATTATGTCGAGAGTTTGAGAGTTCTAAAAGGATTCAAATCTAACATGTCAAATAAGTTTACCCCTAATAGTGAGGAAGTTGTCAATCGTCCACATATTGTGAATCTCCTTCGCAAATTTTAAAAACAACACTTGAGAATTTTCCAAATGAGTTGCCATTGTTAGGCGAGATTCAACACAATTTATTTAGTATCGAGCTCTCAACTTCTCAGTTTGTCGCATTATCGCCTTAATCCTATGAATCAAACTGAGCTCCAACTGAAAATAGAAGCTTTGGCATGCTAGGCTTAGTATCCAAATACAACATATTTTTTGAGATTATCTTAGGAGTGGTTGCTACCAGATCAAAATATGATCAAAAGATAAGTGAAAAACCGCATTCAAAACATTTGAATAATTGTATGAGTGGTTGATGATGTCATTTGGCTTGTCCAATGCACCAGTATCTTTATACACTTGTTGAATAACTTGTTATATCCATCCTTAGGAAAGCTTCGCGTAGTACAATTAAATGATACTTTGATCTCTAGGCAGAGAAGCTTTTCATTAATAAAAAGAAATGTTTATTCATACAAACCGAGGTGATGTTTCTAAGGTTTATTGTATTTGATTTAGTCCAATTCTTCAAAAATTCAGGCTATCATTGATCGGCCGACATCCAAGAGCCTCATGACATCATAATTTTCCATAGTTCAGCGAATTTTATTAGAGGTTTGTTAGATTCTTTAGTTAAACAATGGCCCCTATTACCAAGTTACAGCATGTTACGCTAGATACTTTTGTTAAAAAGAACACACTATTGCTCAAGTTACATCATGTAACAATATTCATAAAATATTAGGTTGATGTCTTCAACTAGCCAAGGTCATATAGAAAGTGATGATTATAGCTCATGTGCTTAGGTTACCTGAATTCTCCAAGGTGTTCAAGGTAGCATGTGATATTTCTAGCATTAAGATCTGCACAATTTTAGACATCACATTGCATACTTTAGTGAGAAACTGAAAGAAGCATAACAACGTTATTTCAATTACGGCTGTGAGTTTTGTGATTGTCCAATCGCTAAAATATTAGAGACAGTACTTATATCATTATAAATTTATCCTCCACACAAATCACCATGCACTCAAGTTTATTAACATACAAACGAAGTTAATTCATAAACATACTAATTGGTTACAAGAATACATCTCTGTTCTCAAGCATAAGCCTAGTTCCGAGAAGAAACTTGCAAATGTGTTGAGTCTTGAGAGAGCATCTATATCCCACTTCACATATACTATTAATAAATATCTCTTTTAAAGATCACTGCTTTGTATTCCCCGCACTTCTGTTAGTATTTTTTTGTTTATTCAAGAACTGCATTTTGATGGTATATCAGGTCACATAGGAGAGAGAAGGCCATTCATCTTATTGAGATCAAGTTTTACTGGCAGCAAGCGTATCTCCCAGTGTTTAGTGTGCAAGAAGACCAAAGCTCAAAAGAAAAAGTCTGAAATATATATTACTTTTCATGTACCATTATAACTACAAGTGAATGTCCAATTTTAACTTGTGGTTTTATATGAGTGATAATTAACATTGATATTGCTAGTATAATTTTGAATCTTTTCATTGAGTTGAATGAATACAGATATTAGCTTTAAGTTATAAATTATTTTATGAGAATTCATTATCATAAAATTTATCAACAATACAATCAAACTGAATAAATTATCATTTTTATAGATACTCAACATGCAAGTATTTACAAAAACTTTTAATATATAAATATATATATACTGTCATAAATAATCCAAAAAAGCTTAAATGTTGAATACATTTATTTTGATTTTATAAAATATATATTTATGAAGACACCATTATCATCTAGGGACAAAATAATTCACTCTTATTAAAGATAAAAGTGTTACTAAACAACATATTCAAATATTATAATATAAACAATCACAATAAAATTTTAAAAGGTTAAAGTCAATTTAAGTATTATTAAAATAATTATGATCTCAACATAGTTTTTCATTAAATTTTATATAACTAAATTCAATCAATTAAAAAATCATCAAAACCAAATTTCTCATATTAATCGAAAAATATATCTTAAACTAAAATGGCAATCATGCACTTCATTAAAAAAATTAAAGAAAAACCTTGCAAATTAACCCATTCATAAATGGAATAGAGGAATAAAAAGAACAAGTTTTGAAGATTTAAGTGTTTAAACAATAAAAATTAAAAAATGAAACCAAATTAACAACAATAAAAAAATTAAACTAAAAAACCAAATAATTCTAATAGTAATGGTGGTGAAGTAACGAGACAAGGGAAGACGAATGGTAGTGAGGTGTGACGAGAATAAATATACGACAAAGATGTAGATGTTAGCATAGCCTTTGATGAAGAAAATAATGACGTAATGGATGAAGGTGGTGTTGAGAGCAGGTAGATAATGATAGAGAAATTGGTAGAAATGAAAAAGATGATATTGATTAATGTCAGAAATGGTGGTAGTGTAAGTGATGAAATGATAATGATGACAATGATGAAGGTGGTGAAAATGAGGTAGATGTCAAGTGCTACTAAAAAAAGAAACAATAATGATGCTGAAGTGATAATCCTACAATCAATAGAATAATATGTATATTCAATTGCTTAATCCATTATTTATCACAAGAGTTTCCATCAACTGCTTAAGCACAAGACTCACATTAATAAAAACTCTTCCTGGCATAAATCCTAAATTATTCTCCAATTATGGCACATTTAAATGTATGTGTTGCAATATCTGCTCCCACAATTTATCATGTGCACACGTTAAATCTCCAATTAGAATTATAACTATAAATATTTTTTGTTCTTAGATAATGGAATCAATTTGTTTTTCCAATCATTTTTTAATTTCTTTGCATTCAAACTTCAATTGATAAGAATTAACAAAATAATTTCAACATCATCTACAGCTCTATAAATCACAATAGTTATCTTGTACAATGGAAAAAAAAAATCTATGCCTATTCATTAAAATTCTTTCAATCTAACTATAATTAAATTTTGTATAACCAATAAATAACCCTTTAGCATCTGTGCATTTTTCTTTTCAAATAAGCTTTAGCCTATTTAAAACTCAAATGTGATAATTTTAATTTCTTTGTTTTCAAACTTCAATCGCAAAAATTAACAAAATAATTTCAACATCATCTATAGCTCTACAAATAACATTAATTATCTTATCTACAATGGAAATAAAAAATTTATGCATATTCATCAAACTTCTTTCAATCTAACTATACTTAATTTTTATAACCTATAATATAACCCTCTAGCATCTGTACATTTTTCTTTTCAAATAAGCTTATCTTTATTAAAACTCAAATGTGATAATTTTACAAAAAACAAACATTTTAATTTCATCAATTTAATAAAATGTACATGCAAATTGATTAAACATTCCCCTTATTCCTAAGTATGATTTACCGCTCTCCCCTCTCCTTGAACTCGTACATTTTCTTAGGTTTAACAATAAGATGATTATTTTCCTTGAACTTCATCCTTAAGCTCTTATATATCCATGAATTCTTGTAGTTTAGAAAGACAGATGGAAGTAATTCCAACAAGATTCATAGGTGGTGTTCTGATAGCAGTGTAACATTTCGATAGCGCTCTGTACAACGCAATTTTGATTGTGTTTGGTTCTCGGTTCAATAGGAAAATCTGTGATTCCCAACCATTTTTTTGACAAATTCACAAGATTTCTACCTCCTTCGATACTTTTGCACATTTTGTCAATTTGTGGTAAGTTTATAAAAATTTGAGCGGTTTTCAAGTGTTCGTCGCCTAGTGGGAATTTTGGGCTTCTTGGATCGAGTGATCTCTAAACTTTTTCCTCTATTGAGTATCACTTTTATATTATTGTCTTGAGTTTGTTGGTCTTTATGTGGTTTTAATCTCTAAATTTTTATTTTCAACAACGATGTGTGAGTTTTCGTTCCTTTTTGTGTAATGGCTTCGAAAACAAATAATGGGGTTCCCAACATGGAAAATGAACCAAATGCTAGCTTAAGTTCTATTATTGTTTTACTTACAACTATTGGATCTCTACAAACCTCAATTCAGTTCGTCGACCACAGTCGGATAACCATAGGTCATTCATAGAAGCTTTAAACAGATCGACTAGAGGAAACTCAACTTCCACTGTTGGTATTAAACCCATTATGATACATAAAGGGTGGCCGGCTCTCTGGCTTACTGATGAAGAAATAACCACTCTTGATAAAAACCTTTCGATTTCACCCTTGTTGAAAGTTCGCTAACAGAATACCCTGAAGGAAGAAAAAAAAATTCCATGATTTGGGTCTTCTTAGCGATTTTAGTGTATGACCGTTGAATTCTAGGCACATCTTGGTGTAATTGCATTATGAGGATGATTACACTAGGTTGCTTTCTAGAGAAACTATGTCAAGGGATTTCAAATAAAATTTATCAAATAGACTCCTGCTTTTGACCCCCACACTAAGCCCCCTATTGTCCTGTTTTGGATAAATTTTCCTTTGCTAAAAGCTCATCTTATTACACACTCTATATTGTTCTCCATGGGATCATTCTATGGTAAACCGCCTGTGAATTTTTCTAGACCCCTCCATTGCTTGGGTATTAGTAGAATAGATATCTCAAAAAATTTCAAAATAATCTCAAAATTGGTAATGATGAAAATGATTACTTGTAGAAGGAAGAGTTTAAACTTAAGCCTTATTATGCTCACATTGTCGTACTTTTGGACATATGATGAATCAATGATTTAGAATGAACCTTGAACTGAGAAACCTGAATATTTCAAATGCCAATAACACTACCAACAATAATTTGAATGTTGATAATCTTGATGCTGCAACACATTCAGATCCTATTTTACAAGAGCTACTATTAATAATCATGCCCTCCTAATAAGCTTAACTCCTTGTCTATTGATTTGAACTCCCATTTTTTTAATAGTACTAAAACTGCTAATGCCATGGTCAATGCAGATAATGGTTTAGAAATTGGTTGTCTTGTCCAAGCTCATATTGATAATCCATTGACCAACCTGTCACAGCATATTATTTCCTTTGGCAAATATTTTTAATAGCAGCCCAGCTATAGAGGAGGTTCCTATCCCTTCTAGTATTCTGATTACTATTAATAATAATGAAATTACAACAGTTCATGAAATGGGTACTTTCCATACTTTTAATACCAATTGTGAGGATATTGAAGATGATGATCCCATAGACTCTGACAATGATTTATGCTCTCACCCAGATCATTTGGTTAGAAGAAAATCTCATGAAGCCTTAACTAGAATGTTTGAAGATGATTTCACCCTTGTTACTTATGAAAAGAGGGGAGACAACAATTATAATGGTAGGAAGATGAGATTAATGACTAGATCTAACTCTTTTTTTCCGATGATTAAATTTATAATATGGAACATTCGTTGTATTGCTAATACCATAGCATTAAATAGGTTGCATCGCTTGATTTTCAATAAGAAAATCAATTTCCTTGTGATTCTTGAGCCTTTTATTGATAACATTAACATTCACTTTTACAAATGTATTCTTGGATTTAAGGAAGCTTGCTATATAGCCTTGGATTTGAGGAAGCTTGCTATATAATCTCAACAAAAAAATTTGGTGCTTAGAAGGATAGATGGGATTGTATAATTACTAATGATAAGGAGTAACGTATCATTCCTATCATATACTTATTCCATAAACCCACTTGCATTTTTACTTATGCTAGCTATTCTAGGGTTAAACATAGATTGCTTTGGAATAATATTGGAAGCATTCATGCCAATAATACCAAAACTCGGATTAGTGGGGATGACTTCAATTCCATAGTGGGCTCAAAAAAAAAAGGAGATAAGGACCATAATACAAATATGATGGATGAATTTGCGATAATACAAATATGATGGATGAATTTGCGAACTGTATCTTTGATCGTGATCTTATTGATGTTAACTTTATGGGAACTCCTTATATGTGGTCCAATGGGTGGATTTGGGAAATGCTTGATCGTGATTTATTATTTGCAAACTGAATTATTAACTCTTTTATTACCTCCAAGGTTTCTCAATTAAAAAGATTGGGATTAGATCATTCCCCTCTCTATCTTATGATGTCCCTTTCTAATGCTCAATTCCACCCTAAATTCAAATTTCAAAATATGTGGATGGGGCCATCATAGATTTCTTGACGTGATCCGAAATACCTTGAACACCCCTATTTCTAATGGTTCTTATTTCATTATCTGGCAAAAATTAAAAAGTCTTCAAAAAACCCTTAGTCGGTCGCAATAAGAATGAGTTTGGTAATGTTGTTTAAGCTATCCCTAAAGCCAAAGACAATGTTAATCATTTGGAATGTGTGTATTTCTCATGTGCTCACTAAAGTCTGTATAACTTAGAATAAAACTATAACTCATCTTGATGTCTTAATATTGAGAAGGCCTCAAGAAAACAAAAAAGTCTGGACTATGAAATCTGTGGAGGGAGAGAGGAATACCAAATACTTTCAACTATGGTCAGCCAAAAAAGACGAAAAATCAAGATTCATTAAACTAAGATTGGTGAAGAATGAATTAACAATCAAAAACAAATTTAGGATTCTGCTATTGATTGCTTTACCAATATCCTTGGTTTACACACAATGACTGGTAATGACATTTATGACAATACAATTACTAATCTTATTAATGATGATATAAGAATGCGACTCTTACCACTCAACCAACTTTGGATGAGATTAAAGATGGCATCTTTGACCTTGATAAAAATTAATGTGAGAGTCTTGATTGCTATTTTGCTGAGTATTATCAAAAATATTGGAATATTGTTAATGTGAGTATTTGGAATGCTTGTTGTGATTTTTGAAGATGTGCCTTTGCCTATGTATTTTATAGCTACCACCACTGTTCTCATTCCTAAAAGTACTCATGCCAGCTCATGGAACAATTTCAAGCCTATTAGCTTGTATAACACTTACAGCAAAATTATTTCTAACCCTTAAATAAAAGGTTGAATGCCTTGCTTCCCAATATAATTTCTCCTAATCAATCAGGCTTTATCAAAGAGAGGTATAAAGTGACTATCTTATTGACTCAGGAAATGATTAATTACAACAAATAGTGAATTGAGGCAATATTCATATTAAGTTCTAAAACTATGATACTATCAATTGGGACTTCCTCTTTACGATGCTTTACTAATTTGGGTTATCCAGACACTTATTAGCATTATCAAAAATTGATATAATAACTACTGGTACTCGATTCTCATTAATGGTAGTAAGTTTAGAGTTTTACTAGCTAAAAAGAGCTCTATCAAAGTGACCCTCTTTTGCCTTCTCCTTGTATTTTAGGGGCAGATTACTTCTCCAGAGAATTGAACCAATTGTTTGAAAGATGTCCTATGTAATATCATACCAAAGTCTCTCTCTATAAGGATCTCTCACCTTATTTTTGTTGATGATCTATTTTTTTTAATTAATGGGGCCTCTCTTCGAGGAAACTAAGACGTTTGTTTCATCACTTTGAAAGTGTCTCTGGCCTTAATAATAATACCACCCAAAGCCATTTTATTGCATCCTAAAAGCAAAATGATAGCAGTAGCAGCAAAATTTCTAATGCTCTGGTTTCCCTCAATAGAAGTTCCCTATCTCTTACCTGGGCATTCCCCTTTTTTTAAGGTGCTAACAAATATCATTACTATGTGATTTCTTTAATAAGATTAATGCCAAACTCTCGAATGGGAACATAAAATTTTATGCTAGGCAGTTTGACCCTTCTAGAAAGCACTTTGATGTCTACCTCTCCATCTACTTTAAATTCTGAATCCTCCCAGAGATATTATTAAAAAACTGGAACGCATCTTCAATAGAATTATTTGAGGTTCCAAAGATAACTCCATAAAGATTCATTGGTGTAGGTGGACAAATATTTACTATCCTTTAGAGGAATGTGGTATGTGTTTTCATAACTTAAAAAGATATTATTAATACTTTTACTATACAATTATGGTGGAAGTTCCATTTAGATTCAAGCCTTTGGGCTAGTTTTGTTAAAAACGAGTATTGTAAAGGTGCTCATCATATTTGCATCATTACTAATTCCGCTGATTCCCCATCGTGGAAGAGAATCAATGCTTCAAAAACGCGTATTGAAAATCAAATGGCGTGGAGAATTGATTTGAGAGAAGTTCTTTCTATTTAGTTGAATACTATTATGCCTGATGGTCTTATTTAAAAAGGAAAGACCCCATCATATTTTGTGTTCAAACGCACATATAATCAAAATTTAAGGTCACTAGTCCTCATTTTCCTTTAGGCTCAATTATTGGCATAAAGATCTTTGTGCTTCTATTTCCTTTTCTTACGGAGAGCTTTACATTTGTGGCTTTGTACTAATGATATCATGCAAGAAAAGTGTTAATATTGCTTCAAAGTGTCTTGATTGTGGTTTGGCATTGATCATATTTTTATTTGTGGGGATAGAGCCAAAGAGGTTTGGCAGTTTTTGCCAAATTACTTGGTCTCCATCCCAATTTCAATTTAAATTTTAAAAAGCATTTGCTTTGGCTCGGCGACTTTCTGACAACTTTGTGACAGTGATCCATATCAAATGCTCCTTGTTCTTATTACATGGCATATTGGGGATAAACACAACAACTATAAACTTACAAATTTTCAGTTTAATTCTAACCACATTATTTGGAAAGGTGTTAATTACATTGATAATGCTATTTCTTTTGGTCTTATTAATGTAAGAAATTTTAATGGAGACATGCAATAAATGGTTCTTTAGCGTTAAGCAAGGTCTTAGAAATCTCACGAGCAATCGTGCATTGGCTGAAGCCAAATATGGGCTTTTATAAATTGAAAGTGAATGGTTATAAGAAGGATGGTTCTGAGGCTGCAAGGGGTCTTCTCCAAGACCATACTGCAAGAACTATGCTTTCTTTTGCTGTTAAAATTTTTATGGTTTCTTTGCTCGAGGATGAGATTAAAGCCCTCATCGTGCGTCTCCACAGGGCATGAATAGAAGACTTGATAATATTTGGATTGAATGTGATGTGCTTAATCTTCTTCAATCAATCAAATCTAGAAATTGTAGTGAACGGAATATTTGTTAGCTGCTTCAAACTCTGCATATGAAACTTATCAAGTTTAATTACTTAATTAGTCATATTTGGGGGTAGGTAATGCGTTGTTGAATGGTTCGCTAATTTAGGTATCTATTGTGATGGTATAATTACTCATTGTGAGGTAATCTCCCTTGACCCCAAAAAGCTATATGTTTGGGATCATCTTCAACTCCCTTGTATAAGATAATGATGTCCCGAATGGTAGTTCCTTTTGCTGCTCTCTTCCTAGGCCAGGTGTGGGGAAGGGTTTTGTCTCTAGTAAGGGTAGGATATGAAGACTTCTCTATGTTACTGGATCTCAACTTGCGACGTAGATCAGTGGCAGCCCAAGAAGGCTTATCGCATCTCCCAATTACTATTCAAAAACCCCAACACCCCATCTTATTTAATTATACAATAGACTTCTTCTTTAAACTGGTATTTAAAAATTGCAGAACTGCAAATTTATGGGGATTGAAATATCAAAATTGATTGAATGGCTTCAAAGATGAACCAAATTCTAATGACAATATGAAAGGTTTTTAAAGCACACCTGCTCACTTTTCATGGATGTTGTTTGCTTTGTTGTTTATTTGTAGTTTATTTTAATTTTTCTTTTTATTTTGACTAGTTAATTTTTAGGCTATACCCTGAGTTAAGCTTTTTGAATTAGGCTTTTTCTTTAGCTTTTGAGTTTATTTTCCTTTTATCCTTTTTTCAAATTGTATATAGCCAAACCCACTTGCTGTACTTAAATTTCGTATCAAATAAAATTTGCAGGTTTTCCTAAATAAAAGTTCTTATATCATCAATTTAAAAAAGAAAAGTATTTCATGCCCTAAAACCTACGCTCTCTTCCGAAAAAGGAATCAAAAAGATAAGCATAACGCTTCTATAATGACCTACATGTAAAATTTTCAATGGCCGTGAAATGTAATTTTATAGCAATTCATAAATCAATTTTATCCATGAGTAAGGCGAGAAACAGCACATTCCTATACTTCGTGGATCAATTATAAAATATTTATTCAATGAATAATCATATATTAAACAGGTAAAGCACATGAGATATAAAATAGCAATCTAATGACATAATACATCATGTCTTCAAACTTCAATGCCTCGTTAAAAACCACAAACAAACCCAGGGGCAACAACAAAAATATATAATTCAAAAACATAGCAGGGTATTACTTTGGTTACCATAGCACAAAATACATGTTTAAAGTAAAGACTAGAAGCTATCCGCTAAACCGTTGAATCACATAAAAAAAACAATAAACATTGGGCAAAAATTGGCTTGAAATATGATTAAGCAAAACCAAAAGAGATTTGGCAGTGCAACGTTTGGCTTTGCTAAGCTCCAGATTTTTAAACATTTAAGCAGCAGCACAAAGGGAGAAGGCAAATTTAAACATGAACAAGAGCACAAGTAAATCAAATATGAAAAAACAAAGGTTACAAGGGGGAAAAAAAAAAGTTAAAGCATTTTAAGCATTCCCAAAGATCAAATTGTTGAAAGAGATGTGTTAAGTTAGCTTGTTATCAAATACATTACAGGGGCACTCTAACTCACCTTGACATAGCCTGTGCGCCGGTCAAGATTCAGATGCAAATTCTTGACCTGACCAAACTCACGAAAGGCATTATGAAGATCATCTTCCTGCGCTTCTTCATGAACTCCAGTAACAAGTACAATCCAACCCTCTATTGCTGCAATAATATAAAATATAAAAAAAAAAGTGCACACAATAGCATGAAGATTACAGGTATATTCAGGGAATGGTGACCAACAACGGTCAATACTATTTTATTGGTGAAATTATAAAAGGGCATGATCCAATGAAAAGCATTTATAGAAGATTTGTTAATAAACCTTGAAGATTGGTATCTATGAACATAAAATCAGGTGCTTTGATAGCATGCTTCTGGTCATATTCCAATTAGTTCCATTTTGATACAAAATATATGAACATGGACATATTGCTTTTCCATTTATAATAGTCTAATAAATGTATTTACACCAGTTAGGATGTGTACATCTTCTCTAGGTGAAGTAAAGCCATACATGCATACTTACAGAACTTTATCACAAAATAAATATACTATTGGGTATCTTGCTCCAAGAAGGAGAAATGAACATAAGATGGTACTAACTAGAAAAAACTTCATGTCTTAAAAGGCTTTGTAAATAGCCAAACTCTCAGTTATACATTGATTTTTAGAAACAAGAGTATATTCTGCATAGCTCGCACCAAATTTCCTTTTAATGCAAATAACTTTCAAACAATTCAGGAAAAAAATTTTCTTGCACCAATGTGTTCTTAACTCGAACCTAATTAATGAGATAGAACATAATCTAAACACATAATAGATAAATATAAGCTTGCATACAAGCACCAAATGAAAAATTAAAAAGGGCCTAAGAAAACCCATTTGGATGCAACATCTTTCAATTCTTCATCGAGAAGAAGTATTCATGCAATTAAGTGGCCTGCATGATTTTATGTTAGCAACCAAGGGTTCATCTGAATTGTTAGCACCAAAACTTCTTTTAATGTAAAATAACTTCAACTTTGGTTAATAGCAATTAAATATCTCAGAATTGCCTATGGTAAGCATTGCATATGCTGACACTGAATGTAAGATTGCTACAATCTAAAAAAATATGGCTAGAAGAATATCATAAAAAACAATGCAACAATCATGTTTGCAAAATAGTCCAGGATCCAGACTAACTTCTGATAGCTATTCTAATAGCTGGCAAGTAGCTACAGCTTGCTAAGGATAACAAAATAAGAATCACAAAAGCGATCAAAGAAAATATGTGATACATAAGTTTAGGGCAGCTTCTGTGCCATTGGGACATAAGAGCTGTCATATGAAATACACCCGTCAAACACAACAGCAATAAAATCAAACCATAGTGCAGCTGAGTGGAGTAAACCACATGAATCATCTGTCTTCAATATGCTTTATCAAGTAACAATCCCTCCATAACCTTCCAATCGTATGATGAAGTCATTCCAAATGGTTATTGCCATGCATTTTCAAGTCTTCCTCCTCCTCTTCCTCATCAAACATCGGCAAAATCATCTAATGTCTATATTCAATATGTCTGAACCATTTAAGATGACTTTTTTATAAAAAAAATGCTATGTTAATATAAACAGCTTTGAGCTGCACCGTGGGGCAATAGACCCCATTTATTACCCTAAGATAATAATATAAAATGACTAACAACATCGTACATACAAAGGCATAAGTTAGTTATTTTGAATCCAACCAAAAGGTTCCCATCAAATATCAAACCAAGCCCTACCCAACGCTAGAACCCTAAATCATACGGACTTCAAAGTCGTTTTCCAGTTCAACTAAGATATTTTTACTTAATACGCTCCCTCGCCCTAAATAAGTGGACGAGCACGAAAATATACAAAACAGACAGCAAATAAGGGTGCAGAAACTGAGCATTGCATAGATCTGTACAACTCGAATAAGATGAAGCCGATGAAAAGACGATGCAAACTCACATCGCTGTGGACCTGGTCCGCCGCCTGAGCCTAGGGATTCAAAATCCTTGGCGGCAAACCTGCGGTTGCGTTCGGCCTCCGCCTCCACCTCTCGAAAACCCCTCCCCTTGGTCTTCCTAGGAACGCCGGACGAGTCTCCAGCGCCGCCGGTGATAGCAGACCTCAGGCGCGGGGCGGTAAGAGCCGCCGGCGAAGCCTCTGCCTCGCCTGCTCCATCCTCGTCCATGAGATCATCCTCGTCGGGTTCGAAATCCACAGTCTCATAGGGTGGATTTGCGGCCATAGCATGCATTCGAGTCCCGCCGCCTTCTACCTCGCACCCTTTTAAGAGTGATCCTCCGATTTAAACACTATTATTTTTTGTTTTATGATACCTTGCTTAGAATTTATTATTTCAGATATTATTACTTATTAAAAAAAAACTAACATGAGATCCAAATTTTGCCTATCAAATTTTATTTTTTCTCAATAGATACAAATACTTTATATTAATAAATGTACATACACATACTTTAATTTTTCTAAATTTTATTTTTTCTCAATAAAATTAAAATTACTTTTAATTATTTATATTTATACAGTATAACAAGCATTAAATTCCTACAGGAAAAAATTTTCAAAAATCACAAACAGCTCTTCTATATAAATATTGCAAGCATCTCTCAAAAATAAATAAGCACAATTTATATGTACATCTATATAATATATATATATATATATATATATATATATATATAGATATACATGAAAGAGAAAGATTGAAAGAATGTGTAGAAACTTAAAAAATATAAATAAAATTTTCTCAAAATTTTGTATAATAATATAAAATAATTTGATAACAATTAAAATTAATTAAAATAGTTTTCATTATTATTAATTCATAAAGTTTTTTAATATTCTATTAAAGATTGAGAGTGTGATAATACATAAAAATTATTAAAATTATTTTAAAAATTTTAAAATAAAGATAAAAAATAATTCATTTAGTAAGAAGTATATTTAGAAATAAATAAATAATTGTTATAGTTTAATTCTTAGAATTATTAATCAATTATTATTATTTATTAAATTTAATTTTAAATTATTTAAAGTAATCTTTATTTAAATTAAATTATTTATTATTATAATAATTTATCAAAATATTTTTGTATTTTAAAACAAATCCAATTAACTAATTAATTATTAAAAGTTGGACTTATGCTCAAAGATAAGAAATATTTAGAGATAAATAAAAAAGTAGTAAGTCCAATTTTTCATCTTAAGAAGTATTATATTGATAAATATTTTAAGAAACAAAATTTAGTGATTAATTATCATTAATGAAATAAATTATTTATTTAAGCACTAAATTTAAATAAAAAAAAAGAAATCTTTTCAAATTTTTTAAATAAAAAAAAACGAATTTTTATAATCACTTTTTGGGAAGGATGACTTTTGCCTTACTCTTTCTTCATTCTCTTTCCTATATCAAAATATATATATATATAGATGAGAGAGAGAAAGAAGGCCAAACAATAATTGGGATGTTGATAACTATCTGTAAGTGATATGATTTTTTTCAATTTTTCTTAATTTTTCAAAATTTCTATTTTCACAAAAAGATTTTTTCCCTTTTTAACACATTTATTACAAAAAATAAAATAAAGTTACGTCATTTCGTCTTATCACGGGAGCAGAAAGAGAGAAAAAATAAAATTTTGTGGTTGTTTTCAAGAAAGAGCCGAGTTTTAGAGCGGAGCAAAAAAGAGCCCTTTGCCGAGTTCATCTTCTTCTGCTTGCTCTTCTTTTTACAAAGAGATGAAACATCATCCCCAATACGCTATACCACCTCTCCTCCGACCTTCTCTCACCCTTTCCAATGGCATTAACTCGAAGATTCGGATGAAAGTGCCACTTTGACGTCAAAGTATATTCCAGGAAGAATTTTTTCTTCCTTTTCAGTCATCGTGTTCGATCTGGATTCTAAACTCATCATCATCATCAACAACTTCCACAGCTCAAGCTCAATAATTCGCCGATAGATGTTGGAAAAAGAGTTCACCTTTTAGACCAGAATTGCCCCTTTCAGCAGTTATCATGCTTTCACCATCGCTGAGGCAAAGCCCTCATTGCTTAATTCATAATATTTCTAACATATCTAACATTTCGGCATTTTTTATTACTCTGCCATTTTTTTCGAGATTTTTTCTTCTACAACAACTTGGAAAATGTATTATTGTTCATTTTTTGCAATTGAGCAGCTTCCTTCTCCTTCGCGTTCGTCATTCGCACTCGACGAGTTCTGTTATACGCTGGAACTTCCTGCTTGCCTTGCCTTAAAAATGTTTTATAAATTTTTTTTGTTTTATAAATTTTTTTTGTTTTATTAACATCATTGTTACAATTTTTTCGATTTTTTCTATTTTTCTAATAATTTTTTATTTAAATAATTTATTTTTTTGGTTGACATATTTTCTTCTCACTTTATTTTTTAGTTAGTTGTTGTTAGCTGTTGTTTTTAAGCAATATTTACTTGAGAATAAAATTGATAAATATGGGTTTAGAGATTATCCTATGAAATCGATAATGATGAATTATTATATGTGATATATCAATTTGTTTAATAGATTTAAATTTTTGTTTAAGTCTTTTAATAAAATTCATAACGATGACATGCAATTTAAGAAAAATAGATGATGTATTATATTATATGCGTTATATTGATTTGTTAACTAGGATTTGTTTTATTTATTGAATAAAACTCTAACTTGATAAGGTGAATCAAATAGCTCTCGTGCAAAGTTTGTCCAATTTTATCTGTGAATTCAAATTTGAATGATATAACCACATTATTTAAACCTCTTACTATTCTTGATCACATGATTCTCAGTAGCTTTTCATTGAGGCGTCGATTATAATTAAATTTGCAATATATATTTTATTTTAGATCTATTTAAAATGAAAACATTTATATTCTAAAATAGTCCACAATTTATAGGAAAACAATAATGCAAATATTGTCCACAACATGCAATTAATGACACTGACTGCATCCACTTTGACCGAGGATTTGCATATGATTTGATTCGAACTTCGCCCATTGAAGAATACCGACCCAAGGGATCTATATATGGGAAATCATCATGGGAAGTGGCGACGAATCATTTGATTTTGGTTGATGTAGATTGGGTGGTCGAGCGCGCTCGATGGGTGCAAAGAGATATTTAACTTTATTCAAAAAGCTGGCACGTGAATTTGATTCGGCGAGACTGCGTAACGCTCTTCTCGAGGTTCTCTTTTTTCTTCCTTCAATTCTATATTCCTTTAAACTATGCTCAGTAATATCTCTGTTCAAACGCTTAGTCTCTACGTCGGATTTGACAATAAATTCTCTGCAACTCTCTAAATTTGATTCGGTGAGAACTGATTTAGGATCAATTTAAGTCATAAATCTCTCAATTTGGATGATTTGTAAAATATCTCAATTTTAGGTTTCAAAATTCTAAGTAAGGTTAATATGCTTTACTTAGTTAAAATCCATCTATAACCTTCCCAATTAAATAAAATCAGCAAGTGTGAAAGAATTCAATCAATTCTTAGAAATTTTCCAAGTCTATCATTAGGAATCCTCACTTCACCTTAGGATCCGTTCTTTAAGAATATGATTAAATATTATGTTAAATTTCATTCATTAAATAATAGGGTTATTCAATGAATGAATTCTTGGTTTTATTAGTTTATAGATTTATAATTTATTTGGATTATGTTATCTTTCAATATTAGATTTAGAATAAAAGATTCATCCTATTAAGTCTGATTTGCTTAATAGGATTTACATCAATCATTAGTTCATATTTAGATCTAACCTAGATCTTAAATCTTACCCTTGGGATTATGTGATTAAGCCCAATCTCGTAGTGTTTAATCCATAATCTTTAGGTTGGTAGATTTTGGACAAGCTTTTAGTTTAGAATGTCTAAACTCATAAACTAGGTCGTGATGATTTCTTATAGTCGACATTGATTTAATCATGTTATGACCTATCTAATCCTAATATTTTGTAACTTATAAGGATGTACTTCTAAGTTACACTCGATAGTAGGAATTGAAGATCCTAAACTTGTGTAACTTAGAATAATTAGAATGTTTAAATTAGACAATAAATGATATCATCATATTTAGTATAGTCACTTGCTTACTACTTGATTTTGTGTTACGCATTTCTTGAACTTTGTGCTTATTTTTTTTTTAACATGCCATATAAGAAAATTATTGTTGCATGAAAAATAAAAATTTATAATATTAAGAAAATATTTACATTTGAGTTCAGTACATGATGGATTATAGTGCACATTATTCCAATGGATAGGAGTAATGAGAGATCAAGATGCTTATCATCACTCATTAAGAAGAGTGTGTTAAACTTGGGACCCGTTTAGTCTTGCAAACATGCTTGACTCCTTAGCTGTTTCTGAAATTGTTCACGGAAACAAAAGTAAAATAACTAAAAGATATTTGCATAGTATTATCTGTCTCTTCAGTTATATTGTACTATATTATGATATTATGTCCGCCATAGCCCATAAAGGCTATGGGAATATATTGGCTCGGATTGGCCAATTCTTTCTGATAAGGTAATTTGTATATTCTTTACAGTTTTTCAGCTTACTGTTTATTATGTTGTTAATGCATTTTATTTCGATTAGCTGTATTTTTCCTATATTACCCGCTTACTTGAATAGATGCATATATATGATGCTAGACTTTACTGCTTATTATATGTACCATTTTCAGATTTATGTTTTAAATTAGCATATATCATATGATCATCAACATGTTTAGGTTAAACTTTTCTTTTCAGTATTCTCACTTACTGTAATACATATGTATGCCCTATCTTATTTAGTTTACTTAAGGTGTGCTTTTATCTCAATTCTTGTTTAATTATAAATATTATATCTATAACTTATTCTCATCCCATTGTATGCTTACTTGCTCTCATGCTAGATAGATATTTCATTTGGTTTAGAATAAAATGATAATATTAATGAATACTTAATAAATTACCTGCCTAAAATATACTTAAACAATTTGTTTAATAAGATTTTTCTTTTATTGGCTGGGGCCCTAATATTGTGAAATTGATAATGTCAGATCTTGTTTCAGTTTGAGGAGCCAGTGCCTGAGGAGGAGCCTTATTTAGAGGAGGTGCAGCAGCTTGTTGCAGAAAACCTCTAGTTGTCTTTTTCTTCATTATGAGGATAAGTGATATTATTATTTTTAGTCTCAAACTTTAATTAAATGATGTAATAATACAGATACTCATAACTATGTTTACTTTCTTCATATTATTATTTTCTGAGCTATTTCATTTTATTTCATGGTTGATATATGGTGAATGGATGTAATCCTTACTTCTTATTGCTTTCGCACTCTGTATGAATATATATATATATATATATATATTTAGTGACTTATTTTCATAAATATTATGTGCACACCATTCCCCTATTAGTGGATTGTGAACCTTACATAATCCAATGATAAGTGAGGGATTTGCCAAAGTGACACTGCACTCCTTAGCATAATGATTGCGGACTTAGGGAGAGGGGCATCACAGTTGGTATCAGAGAATTCCATAAGGTGTCAGATTAGAAATTGTATTCCACTCTACTGAATGGATGATTCTTCTACCAATCAGTCATTAACTAAATACCAGAGTTACATCCAAAGCACCATAATCATGAGCTCAGAATAATAAGAGTATAGAATGGAAAATGCATTCATAAGTAGTAAAACTTAAGTAGGAACAAATATAAGTATAATATATAGCTAACTAATTTAAATTAAACCTTCATGAGATTTACAAGATCAAAAACTTGAGATGTTAGGACTTAACTTCGGTATTAAGATGTATAAATCCCTACAGGATTACAAATTAATAATTAGGTCTTAAATCACTCTTAAGTAGTTACCTTCCACTTTCTAAATTTTGTCTCCCTAAGGATAATAATAGCACAACTACCTTTAACAATCACTAAAGCTAATGATATTTCCCTTAGGAGTCTAAAATATTCATTGTCCCCAAGGTAAGTGGGAGTGCATCCTGGACATTCATCTTCCACTCCCCTTGCTTTCCATAGTTTCTTTGGAGATATTAACACTCTGGGTAAAGTTGCTAAGAGCCTTAGTAAATAGTGATCTAAAGTAAAATAGATAGCATGTTATAATCTTTTACTTTCTAGATTTCTAAAAATGTATTGTCAATAATTCAGATTATAGCAAATCAAAGTCATGAATCCCGGACAGAGCCCCTCTCCTGCTCCCTCCAGCACTTCATCCAACGAGATAAGTGTCTTGCTAGAAGCGGTCAAAACAATAGTGGAATCCCACCAAAAATAAGCGAAATCTAGCCAGAGATAGGCTAAGAAGGTCGCAGATGCTCAGGCCAAGTACGCCGTGAGAATTGAACGGCTGCTGGTAGCTCAGATAAGCCAGAACCGCACCACGGCAGAAGTTGCCCCAATGTTACAATACTCTCAACAGCATCACATACAGTCCGCAGAAGGACTATTCCACAACTTCCTCCGCCTGAGACCCCCTACCTTCAACGGGAGTCTCTCTGCAGTTGACATCGCCACCTGGATAAAAATTATGAAAAAGAACTTGATAAGCATCAAGTGCCCTGACTTAGAGGTGGTCCGTCTTACTACCCACCTACTACAAGATGAGACCAAATATTGGTGGGACACCACCCGTAACACACAGTTTGTCGAGGTACCACTGGAGGACATTACATTGGATGACTTCATTGTGCCTTCTAGGCTCAATTCATCCCTCTATCCACCAAACACTGCTTGGGAGACATGTTCCTGAAATTATAACAAGGTGATCAATCTGTATCTGCATACAAAGCAGAATTTTGTCACCTTGCAAGATTCTCTACTAGCTTAATCCTTACTAAGCCAGACCTCTGCCACCGATTCAGAGCAGTTTGCGACCCTCCATCAGGAGCCAAGTGATCCCTCTATACATAATAGACTTTGTGGAGCTACTTGAAACTACCAAAATAGTAGAGCAAGACCAGACTAGGGAAGGACCCAAGAAGAGTATCGGGTCTACTTCATTCCAGCCGAATCCTCCCAAATGAACCAAGGTATATCAACTCAAGGCCGAAGCTCCCCCTGCCAATCTGTTCAATGGTTGCACGAAACCACACTCGTATGGTCAGTGTTACCATGGGAACCATGTCTATTTCACTTACGGATGACCAGGCCATGGATTTTGTCACTGTATAGCTACGAAAATGATTGATGGTGATCAAATCGATCGCCAAGTCTTTGACTTGTTTCAGAAGCATGCGACAGCTCATCCAGCACCACCTTCTACTTCAACTATGAGGCATGAGACAGCTAATGTCCCTCGCCCAAATGTACCTCGGCCACCTCCACGGCAGACCCATAATAACAGGGCTATCGGCTTTGCACGAGTATACAACCTCACACCAGTTGAGGCCGTCGAAGACAATCATGTAGTATCAGGTACACGCTCTTGAACCCCTGTTATTTCCACAGCTAATATTTTCTTAACATAGTTTGTAATTACTACATCTATAATTAGGTTCAATATGCATAAATGACAACCCTTGTAACATCCTATTCGACACTGGGGCTAGCCATTCTTTTGCATTTTAAGATTGGGCAAAGTTACTTAACTTACCCTAGTATCGCCTAGCAAATCCTCTTAATGTTGGGTTACCTTCTGGAGCCCAAATGACAGCTCTCCAGTTTTGTAAAGTACCAATCCTTACTGAAAATGAGAAGTATGAAGCCAAGTTAGTAGTTCTCCCAATAGCCAATTTTGATATAACATTAGGCATGAATTGGCTAAGCTAACATAATACCACTATCAACTGTACAAAGAAGAAGATCACCTTGGGTAGTGGTAGTAAAGCCAGATCCTTCATTGGTAACCTTAGTACTTGAGCTTCGCTATTTAATGCTATAAAAGCAAAAAGGTTAGTTCAGAAAGGTTGTGAGCCTTGAATGTGTTTCCTTATCCAAAAATCTTGTCATTTGCGAGTTCACCGATGTCTTTCCAAAAGATCTACCCGGTCCTCCTCCTACATTGGAAGTAGAATTTGCAATTGTCATTGTTCCAGGAACACATCCCATCTCTAAAGCTCTTTATCGAATGGCGCCTAAGGAATTACAAGAACTGAACAAACAACTGCAGGAACTATTGGAGAAAGGTCTTATCAGACCTAGTTCGTCCCCATGGGGAGCGCCAGTTCTGTTTGTCAAGAAGAAAGATGGATCAATGCGAATGTGTATCGACTATAGAGAGCTAAATAAAGTAACAATAAATAATAAGTACCCATTGCCACGTATCGATGATCTGTTTGATCAATTAGCAGGAGCAAAAATATTCTCAAAAATTGATCTATGATTAGGGTACCATCAGCTGTAAGTAAAGGATTCAGATATAGCGAAGACTGCTTTCAGAACTAGATATGGCCACTATGATTTCTAGTGATATCATTTGGATTAACAAATGCGCCATCCATCTTTATGGACCTAATGCAGCGCATCTTGAAACCATACCTTAACAAATTCGTCATCTTGTTCATAGATGATATTTTAATATATTTTAAGACAAAAAAGAAATACAAAGGTCATCTCAGGGCAGTATTGGAAGAACTAAGAAGCCACCAGCTATATGCCAAGTATTCGAAGTGCGAATTTTGGCTTGAATCTGTCACCTTCCTAGGCCACGTAGTAGATGCTCAAGGGATCAAAGTCGATCAGAATAAGGTCAGCGCAATTTAAGAATGGGTACAACCCAAGTCAGTGACAGAAATCTGAAACTTCTTGGGTTTGGCCGGTTATCACGGAAGATTTGGGAAAGACTTTTCTCAAATAGCTTCTCCACTCACCAAACTCACCCAGAAGGCTGTACCTTTTGAATGGTTGCCACCTTGTGAAGCAACATTTCAAGCACTAAGAGATGCGCTTACCTCTGCCCCCGTTCTAACTCTTCCTAAGGAAGAAGTGAACTATCAAGTTTATACTGACACATCTGGTATAGGCTTAGGTGTCATATTAATGCAATTAAAGGAGAAGTAAAACATGTAGAACATAAGAATGCAACTCCAATTCTAATAATTTTGGCATGAACTCTATTGCATTTGCTCAAAAGGAACACATAGTACATTAATATGTAAGTCTTTCATTCATTTGGAAGATTAATTAGAAAGACCAATAATATAAAGCTAACTTTAAGTCAATCCATTACATATGATTGCTTATTCCCAACATGAGATAAGTAATTGATACTACATTTCATAATTAAGCATATAACATTCACAAATGAAATAAAACATGAATGTTTCTACAATTCTTCACTTGCTAGAATGTAGAATGAAAGAATAATTCATTAGAGAATTTTCATTAACTTAATTTAAAGCATAAGATATGAATTATACTTATGTTCCAACCTAAGCAAATTACATGTAACTTTATATTTTAGTTTTATGAAATTTGACAATATATTCAAGTCAAAAAAACTAAATTCCATATAAAACATACATGACATGGAAGAATCAAACTCAGCATATATTATACAATTATTCTATTTAATTCATTTAGATACTAATTCTACATATGATAATAATCAATTATAGAAGTTCTAACAATTCGAATTCATAATTTGCATTAACATAATAGCTAGCAACTAAGATTTGAATAATCAATTTAAAAGTATGCATACATTTTATTCAATTCTAATCGTTACTAAGTAATTCTACAATGGAGGAAATGTAACTTGAATGAGCATTTAACAATTTTGATCATCACATTTATGAAAATGTAAAATTTAAACATACAATTTAAAATTATATGTGAGATAATGAAATGAAATAGTTTGATATCCTAGGATTCACACATACTAAAATAAGTATTTATGAAAAATAAGAAATTAACATTTATTCTAAATTAAGGAGCTAAATACCTAAAATATTCAAATGTTGTTCAAATAATATGTTATATATGTAATTGTGACCCTTATGCCCTAATGAGTAAAAATGACACTAACTAGGTTGAATTTGGATAATATTGATTTTTTAGGATTTGGAGAGGTCCTAATTAGCTTAAATTATCATTAAGATATCTAGGGTTCAAATCCTATATTTGATCTCGTATTAAGCTTTTTCACTCCCAAAACATATGGTTGATCATATCGTCCTCAATAGTCATGTTCCAATATTATAGTCTATATTACAATTGATTTTACACTATGCATATTCATTTCTAGATTTACTAAAACAAAATTATTTGGATTCTAAAGTAGTATTTCATAACTCCAACTTTTTCCTTAACTTCATTCATAACCTTATCAATAAACACATGTATCAACATTATGATATGTATATCTAATAATATCAATATATGAAAACTAATCCCTTACTCTCTACAAAATTCTACAAAAAATTTCTCTTTATATTTTTATAAGATTTTTCAAGATCAATAAAAAATAAATGAATATCTTCTTTTTACTCTATATATATATATATATATATATATATAACTTCAGTGATACCAAAATATTTTTGAGAAATGTAAGTATCATCTCTTATTGTATATTCAATTAATGGCTCCTAAAGTCTTAAAGTATGGGACATTATGGACATCATGGTAAGCCATTAAATTATAATATATTATATGAATGAGCATTATAAATACTATTTAGAATCGCTAATATAGTATCTAAAAAATTCATCTAATGATATTTAAATATTATTTCATTAATATTTATTTATTTATATTAAAATAATATAAATATTAATTTTAAAATTTATATTGAAATGATACATAAATCTTATTGGACACGTGGTCCTATTATAAACAACATCATTTTTCAATTTTTATATTTTTGCGTAGATACTTTATTACATTCAAAATATATGAAAATACAAAATTATGTGATAATAATATTGTTTAATATAAATTAAGTTATTAATAATTAAAAGATAACCTAGCAAAATTATTTAAAACATACAAAATCTATACTTTTTGTAAGATTTTGAAATATATTAAAACATGATTTCAAAGATTAATTACTTTATATGTAAATATTGTATTATTATATATATCCAAAATATATTTATATGCAATATCCTACATTTTTAGTTACAAATATTAATCATTCAAATTTTCAAATCATATTGCTATAAAAGTTTCGAAAAATACACACACACATATATATATATGTTTCTCCTTATGTATACTAGTTTCAAATACACATAAATACATATACATTAACATATATATGTACATATACATGCTAACACTTTTGTATGTATATGTGTATATATATACACATAAATGTATCAAATGAAGTATTAAGGTTTAAAGGTATTTAGTAACAAAGAAATTTGGTATTAATAACCCAAGTTAGATTAAGACCCAAATAATTCTAGATCAACTTTAGGTCAAAATCTCTTTAGGCTTAAGCTATGAGTAGATTCAAAATATACATGTTTAATTTTCTCTTGAATTCTTAATAACTTAGAAGGGAACTTAAGAGTTTGATAAAAAGGCTCATGAGATTTATGGGTAGTGAGTATTAGGTCTTTGTTAGTTTAATATGTAAATAAATTATTGGTTAAATGTAATTTCTTATAGAATAAATACTATTTAGATCCGTTGACATGATGCTCAGAAAAATAATATTTGTATTATATTAATTTAAATAAAAAAATATTAATGAAATAATGTTCAAATTCTATATGATATATTTTTTTAGGTGCCATCAGCCTTTTTTTTATAGACCTATATGTAAAAAAAAAAATCTATTGGCAATAAATAAATAAATAAATAAATATATATATATATGAGAAATGCTATTTAGACCCGTTGATGTGACACTTAAAAAATCTATTCAATATAATTTGGATATTATTTTATTAATATTTATTTATTTATATTAAAATTATACAAATATTATTTTTAAAATTTTTATTGAAATGATATCAAAATCTTATTAGATAAGTTTTTTTGAGTGCCATGTTAGCGAGTCAAAAAAACATTTCTATATCTATACTATATATATATATATATATTGATATAGGAGAGAGAATATGAAGAGTGTGTGAGAGGAGCTATTTGGAAATAATGAGAGGAGAGAGAAATATATGAGAAGAATGCTCTAATATCACGATCGCAGCCCAGAATGCGTAGAAGGAGCGAAAAAAATAAAAAATTATAACAATGTCTTTATTTTAATTTTCAATACTTATTATTTTCTTTTTATGATGTATTTTAGACTCAATTTGAGCACTTTAATAAGACTATGTGTTTTTTAACTTAATCATTTGTGGCTTGAGTTTATGGCTTGGGTTTATTTCTTTTATTATAGCTTTGGAAGGACTTTTCCTCGTGTTCAAAGTTATATAAAAAAAGAAAGCATACCTACCCATGATTGAATTATATCTATATACTAGCTTAGGACAAGAGAAAGAGGGTGATGATTTTGAATAAATAATTTATTTCATTAATGATAATTAATTATTAAATTTTATTTCTTAAAATATTTACCAATATAATATTTTTAAGTCAAAATATTGTCACTACTATTTTTTATTTATTTATTTATTTGTAGATATTTTTTATATTCTAGTCCAAAATTAACTCTTAATAGTTAATTCGTTATTGGATTTCTTTTAAAAAATATTATCACAAATTAGTTTAATAATAATAATTTAATTTTAAAAATTTTACTTTAAATAATTTAAAATATTTAAATTTTAAAATTAAATTTAATAAATAATCATAATTGATTAATAATTCTAAGAATTTTAATATAACACTTATTTAATTATTTAGATATATATATATATATTTCTTACTAAATTATATTATTTTTATCTTTAATTTCGATTAATCTTAATTATTATCAAATTATTTTATAATATTTCAAAAAAAATTGAAAATTATGACATATCGAATAATATGTATGAAAAAATTAATTAACATACGTATATATACGTATATATACGTAGATACGTGTGGCGGCGAGAGAAGACTTTTGAGGAAAGGTTTTGCTTTTATTTAATCAGAAACACAAAAAGTTAAAAAAGAATTTTATTTATCCATAAAAAAATAAATAGAAATTAGAGAAAAAATAGGATAAATTTTAACATGTATTTTTAAAGTTCAGCAATAAAATTATACTTTTTATAAATAAAAAAAATACAAAATTTTAAGAAATTTTATTTATATTTTTTAAAGTTTAGACAAATTTTTTTAATTTTTCTCTATAGATAAATATAGTTATATAAATTTTTTCCCGTACATATATATATATATATATATATAACTCTTAACGTTTACAAATGGCATCCCTTTATTTCGCAAAGAAAAAAAACAATTTTCAGCAATTAATTTTTGTCTTCTCTCTAAACGTCCTCTGTGAATGATGTTTACCCATTCAAACGACAGCAATTCTCATTCAATATAAATACATCCTCATTCCTTGAAGCTCAAATCCAAACCCCCGTCAACAGAAGCAAAAAATGGCAGCTTGCATCCTCCTCTTCATCTCCATCCTCCTCTCCTCCTCCTCCCCTTCCTCAGCTATCAACCCTAGAGCCCTCGTAGCCCCCATCTCGAAAGACCCCCTCACCGGCCAATACCTCGTCAGCATCAACCAGCGCATCCCGTCCGTCGCCGTCACCCTCTCCGTCGATCTCGGAGGCCGCCACCTTTGGGTCGACTGCGAAAGTGGCTACATCTCCTCCACCTACCGCCCCGCCCGCTGCGGCACCGCCCTCTGCAGCCTCGGCGCCTCCGTCGGCTGCGGCGACTGCGTCGACCCTCCTCGCGCTGGCTGCAACAACGACACCTGCGGCGTCAATCCCGGGAACCCCTTTACCCGCAGTAACACCGGCGGCGAGCTCGCCATCGACGCCCTCTCCCTCCGCTCCACCGACGGCCTCTCCGACGGCCCCGCCGTCTCCGACCCCTCCTTCCTCTTCGCCTGCGCACCTCAATTCCTCACCCGCGGCCTCGCCGCCGGCTCGTCCGGCGTCGCCGGCCTCGGACGCACCAACGCCGCCCCGCCCAGTCAGCTCGCCGGCTTGTTCGGCTTCCGCCGCCGGTTTGCTCTCTGCCTCCCCTCCACCACCCGCTCCAGCGGCGTGGTTTTCTTCGGCTATGTACCCTACACCTTCCTCCCCGACGTCGACGCCTCCCAGTCCCTCATCTACACTTCCCTCCTCACCAATCCATTCAGTACTGCGGGAATTTTCTCCGAAGGTCGATTGTCCGGAGCTTTCTTTAAGAAAACTTGAAGTTGTTTTTACATACATACAACAAATTTCATACTTGAAAATGTTTACGATATGTTATTTTTTAAAACAGGGGAAGCGTCTTACGAGTACTTCATCGGCGTCACGGACGTTCGAGTCCAAGGGGCTGATTTGGGTCTGAACAAGACTCTGCTGGTCATCGACAAGGAGACGGGGATCGGGGGGACGAAGATAAGCACGGTGGAGCCGTACACGGTGCTGGAGACGACGATATACAGGGCGCTGACGTCAGCCTTCACGGCGGCTCTGGCGAAGACCGTGATGAGAGCGCCGGCGGTGGCGCCATTCGAGCACTGCTACGAAGCGGGCGGGTTCCGGAGCACGAGGGTGGGCCCGGCGGTCCCCCAGGTGGACTTGGTCCTGCAGTCCGATCAGGTCGTCTGGAGTATTTTCGGCGCCAATTCGATGGTGGAAGCGGAAGAAGGGACGCTCTGTTTAGGGATCTTGAACGGCGGCGTTGCGCCGCGGACCTCGATTGTCATCGGAGGGTATCAGCTGCAGGACAACCTGCTGGAGTTTGACTTGCCGTATTCCAGGCTCGGCTTCAGCTCTTCTCTGCTATTCCGCCAAACCACTTGCTCCAATTTCAACTTCACCCATGCCTCCTAGATACTGCTCTCGTCTCCATCAGACTGTGATTTATAAGAAACTTATGAGCCGTGGATATGATACTTACTTTTTCTTAACTTATTTAATAATATATTAGGTCTTATATATAAAATTACATTTAATGAGACAAAAATCAGTCTTACTTTTTGGAGTTGGTTGACTATAATAAGAAAAATGGTACTTGCTGATATGGAAATAAAAAAAAAATTCAAATTAATAGAATAGAATTTGAGTATATTTTATTAGTTTTTTTTATTTATATTAAAATAAAATAAATATTATTTTTAATATTTATATTGAAATCATGTTCAAATAATATTAGGTGAACTTTTTTAAGTGTCATATCAATAAGTTCAAATATTATTTCTCCTATAATAACTAATGAATTGATAGGAAACAGCTATACTTAAAAAAAATTAATTATATTATTTTAATATAAATTTTAAAAATAATATTTATATTATTTTAATATAAATAAATAAACATCAATAAAATAATACTCAAATTCTATTAAATATAAACTTTTAGATATCTCATTAATAAATTAAATAGTATTTCTCAATTCAAAATTAAGACCCTTTTAAAATACTTTCAAATAATTCAAATAAAATGATTAAAAAACAAAAAATTCTCAAAAAATAAAAATCCGTATAAAATAAATATTTAAATCTAATTCGTACTAATATTAAATGCAATAAAGTAAAAAAGCCACCTCAATTAATTTTGAATGTTATGATATTAATTAGGGCAGATTCAATTAAGTCCACATAAAGCTAATTTTTAAACGATGAAATTCACAGTATTGCTATATAATTTTTATATATTTTTAAAAAATAATTAGGATTTAAGAAGAGAATCATAAAAATACATATTTTAAATCTTAAATTCTAATTATCCATATTTTTTAAAAAATATTTAAAAGTCAAATAATATTTTTCTCATTGTTGAAGTATTAAGCAAATTAAATGGATAACAACTAATTACTCAAATAAAAATATTATGCTTAAACAATAATAAATATAAGAACATATTTAAGATTAATATGAAATTTTTCATTTTTTTATTTTTGTATAAAATAATATATTTAATCAATAATTTTCTATTTCGAACAGAAGCATATCTTAAAAAAAAAAATAGATATTTATTCAAAAGTAAAATATAAATATACTTATAGTGTACAAATCCTATTTAAAAAAGAAGAGATTTCACAAGTCATTACATTAATATCGAATTTTTATCCTTTTAGTGACTTTTTTTTTTATTTTATTTTATTAAAATCTGACTTCAATATATATATCTATATAAATGATGTTGCAATCTTGTGAGCAATCTAATAGTCTCAGACTTAGTAAAAAAATAATAATTGGGAAATTGTGTTGCAATCAATTAGTTGAGACTCAGTATTTATTATCCCAGATTTGATCACACAAATATAATTTTTATCAATCTGCATCATGCACATACATACTCAGTTTAGCTAAATGAGATAATGCTTTTGACTCATTAGTCTATGTCACATCATCCAATGGGTGTCCAATATTTTCTTATTCCTTCTACTTTGTTGAGCCACAGAGCATGATTGATGAGAACTTAGCTCACATGCATCAATCTCTTGGATGAGTCTTAAGAAATTTTGCTAACGAGCTTGAGAACTCGTGTAACAACCCAAGTTATTATCTTGATCAATTAGGACTAATCTTAGTCTTAATCTTGATCCTAAGTGCTAATGAAGTCATAAGGAGTCTTCCACCAAGATTCAGTCCAGATCAGGAGTCTAATGGATTAAATCATGATTTTGGAAAATTCAGAAATCCTGGAAATTGACCTATCTAAATTGACCTATCTAAATTGACCTCATATCAAAAATTGGACTTCGCCATTTCGATCATTGCCCCCAAATTAGCTAGGGGTGATGTTTTGGAGGCAATCAGAAGTCGTCAAAATTTCGTCGAATATTTTAATAATATTTAATACCCAAAAAATGAGAAAATTAAATACTCGTCGGAATCAAAATCCGACTTCGTCGTTGCGTTCCTCACCCCTCAATTAGCTAGGGGTGAATATTTGATGATTTTTAGAAACCATTTAATAAATTAAATAAAATTAGGGAATTTTAAATTAATTTAATTTTCAAATATAAATAAATATATTTTTTCTTTTTTCATTTCTTCTTTATTTTTTCCCGATACTTCACTCCTTCCTCTGCCCTAATTCACGAATCGCACCCCCTTCCATTCGCTAGATCGGCCGACCCCATTCGCACGCCTCCTCTCAAGCCGCTCGCAACTCCTCCCCCTCGCGCGACACGTGTGCTCCGCTGCCTTGGAGCCTCCTCCGCTCGACGCGTGTCTTCCCCTCTTCCTGCGATCCGCCGGCTACTTTTGTTATCTCCATCTTCCTCTTAGCCGAGAGCCCCCTCGATCCCTCTTGGTCGCCCCACCTCTCCTCTCCACTCGGTCTGCACCATCTCCACCTCCTAGGCCGAACTCCATCCAGCCAAGGAGCAGCCGTCCCCTTCCCTCTCGGCTTGGTCGAGAGCTGCTCCTAGCGCGCCAAGCTGGCTTCGCCTGTCAACTCCAGGTACACTCGTATCCTTGTATGTGTGGCATTATGCTATTTTGTTCTGTGATAGAGATTTACAGCAAACAATATCCTATCATTTCTTTCTATAAGAACTATTAGCACCCCTTCCATCACTCGAAAACTTAAATGAAATCTTGCCTATCATATTGGTACACCATGCTGCAATAAAATGTCCTCTTACTATGCCTCAAGCTGTTGCATTAAGAAGCCCAAAAAAAGGGGGATTAGATGAAAACATTTATCATTTATAATCCTTAAGATGATAGAACCGTAATTAGCACTATTGTTTTTGTGACAGCATTAATACCTTTCTTGTTGAGATCTCTGCCTCGATGGCATAAATATTTTTCCAAAAAGTTCTTAAAGATTTGTTGATATGTATGAAAAAACCTTATGATGATAAGTTGTAAAGACTTAAGTGATATGCAAGAAGAATGAGTACCTTACCTTTTTAAGAAATCATCTCTTAAGACCTATGTTCTTATCTCCTAATGGCTTGAATGTATTTTAGTTTTCTGTTAAGTATACCAAGTATAAAATTGGAAGCTCACCACAAAAGCGTTAAGTATGGTAATTTTGATGCATATAAAAAAAAGAGAGAGAGAGAGAATTAAACATCATTTTCTTTTTTTTTTCTTTTGCTAATCGAGTTACTTGCCATCATTTTTCCCAACTCTCTCTATGCCCACAAGTATTTTTCTGCATTAAAAACCAAGAAGAACCTAGCTTCAGTTTGCCGACATTCAGCCCCAGTCGTACAGCTGCCCAATAATATACATCTAATATAATTTCTAAGAAACCATGCAAAACAAAAAGCTTAAGAAGTGATTTATATATACACACCAATATTTCTAATGATATGTTATTGATGTTTAGGTGTAGAAAGAGAACTCAAGAAAGAGGCTATCTTCATATCTCAATTTTAAGTATAGGTCTTGCAATTTTAATTAACACATCAATACTTTCTGTGATTTATCTCTTTAGTTGTTTATCTAAATTATTTTATCTTTATATTGCAATAGAAGCATTTAAGGGCATCCTATAGTTTTCAAATCACCTCTCCGTCACCTTTAAATACTTATATGAAAAGCAATAAGGATTAGTTATGACTTTCTTTTAAATGTAGTTTTTATTATTGAGTTATTTTAACATGCAAGTTTTTATGAGATAATTTGAGGCATAATAACAATTCTTTTGATCTCTAGAATTGCTTATGAATTTATAATTTTGTCTCTAAATTTATGCAAGGAAATTACCACGGTTATATTTGGGAAATCTCTGGCTAATCTAAATTTTCACTAATCTAATCTATTAAGAGTTGAATTAAGTCTGTTTCATTCAATTGGGTTGCCAAAGCCTAATATTTTTTCTTATAAGAATATTGATCGACGTACCTTAAGAACATTTAAATGGTTTCTTATTAAGTCATGTTCACTCATCTTCTCAACTTCTCACACATAAATGAATCTAAATTTATATTCAATTTTTTATTTGGTGGATGATGTATTTGCTATGTAATGGAATTATATTCTTTTCACTGTATGATGAATGTTATAAGGGAAAATTTCTTATAAAGAGCGACCAATAGTCCTTTTGAGTCTTTCATGCTACTATATCTAATGCAATTATTTTATGCATAGATTTAAACCATCTTTTCATATTTTATAAAGTTATTTATTTTCTAATTGCCTTGTGAAATTTAAATGATGAGCTATTTGGTCCGTGTTTCTGATTACATATAGTGACTAGGATGGTTTATTTCATTATCTGACTATACAAATAAAATAGGAACTTATATTGTTATGAAGTAATGGCCAAGATAAAAGTTACTAGCTTAGTTCAAATGAGAATCTATGCACACAGATCTTGTTAATAGTTAATGGCGAAATTCAGACCTTTACTTCAGGGATGCCACTAGGGGTGTAAATAAGATATTGATCATATTAAGGGTGCATCATTCATTCTAAATAAAGAGTTCACATATTGCTGAATTTAAATTGCCTCAAGCTCATGAAAAGTAGTAAAAACAACGAAATGAAAATACCGAAATGAATAGTAAAAATAGCAGATTGAATAGTATAAACAGCGAATTGAATAGTAAACAACGTCCTGAATAGTAAAAACAGCGGATTAAATAGTAAAAACAACAGATTGAATAGTAAAAACAGTGGATTGAATAGTAAAAACAGCAGATTGAATAGTAAACATCGGATTGAATAGTAAAAACAACAGATTGAATAGTAAAAACAACGAATTAAATAGTAAATAGCGGATTGAATAGTAAAAATAGTGAATTGAATAGTAAAAATAGCGGATTGAATAGTAAAAACAGCGGATTGAATAGTAAACATCGGATTAAATAATAAAAACTATATATTGAATAATAAACAGCGGATTGAATAGTAAATAACAGATTGAATAGTAAAAATAACGGATTGAATAGTAAAAATAGTGGATTGAATACTAAAAATATTTGCAAGTTGATTAGTAGCTTTTCTTTTATGCAATAATAATTAAGTATTAAGCTTCATGATATGAAATTCATCTCACATCATGCTTTTATTAAATCTTCTAATCTTTCAATTAAGCTTTCAATCAGATTAGGTTAAATTTCCTAAAATATTCTCTAAGTCTTTTTTTTTAGGATTGTGTACATCAGGACCATTCCTAAGACTAGGACTAGATTATATGTTAGATTTCATTCATTGAATAGCAGGGTTATTCAATGAATGAATTCTTACTTTTATTAGTTTCTAGATTTTACAACTTATTTTGATTATTTTGTCTTTCAATCTTAGATTCAAGATAGAAGAATCATCCTATTAAATTTGACTTTGTTTAATAAGATTTATCTTAATCATTAGTTCATATTTAGATTGAAATATAAATCTTAAGTTTTATTCTTAGGATTATGTGGTTAAGCCCAAGCTTGTGGTGTTTAATCCATAATCTCTAGCTTAGTAGATACTCATAAATTATGTCGTTATGATATCTTATTTAACTTATATAGTCGATATTGATTAATCATATTAGGACCTAGCTAGTCTAATATTTTATAACCTATAAGGACGTACTTCTAAGTTACATTCGATAGTAGGAATTGGAGATCCTGAACTTGTGTAACTTAGAATAGTTAAAATGGTTTAATTATACAACATAGTGTCACCATATATAGAAGAGTCCCTTGCTTACTTGATTTATTTGTGCTATGCATACCTTGTATTTTGTGCTTAATTCCTTGGACATATCATATAAGAAAATATTATTATATGAAAATGAAAATTTAGAATATTAGAAAGACATTGCCTTTGGGTTCAGTTCTTAGTGGATATGGTGCACATTTACTCCAATGGATATGGGTGAGGAGGGATCAGGATGCTTAATATCACTCATTAAGGAGAGTGTGTTAAGCTTGGGACCTGTTCAATCTTGCAGATGTGCTTGACTCTTCAACGATTTCTAAAATTATCTATAAAAATAAAAATTATTTTTATTGGGTTCAGCTCATGATGGATTATGGTGCACAATACTCTATGGACAGGGGTAAGGAGAGATCAGGATGCTTAACATAACTTATTGAGGAGACTGTGTTAATCTTGGGACCTGTTCAATCTTGCTGATGTGCTTGACTCATCAATTATTTCTAAAATTATCCACATAAACAAAAGTAAATAATTAAAAGATATTTGCATTATATTATCTGCCTCTTCAATCATAGGATATTATATTGTTATATTATATCTGCCCTAGCTTATAAAGGATATGGGAATATTATTGGGGTCAGATTGGCTAATTCTTTATAATATGACAGTTATACGTTCTTTTCAGTTTTCAGCTTACTGTTTATTATGTTAATGATACATGTTATTTCAGTCGGCTGTGTCTCTTGCTTTACCTGTACACTTGAGTAAATGCATATATAGGATGCCAGACTTTATTGCTTATTATATATACCACTTTCAGATTACTATTTTAAATTAACATATATCATATGATCATCCGCATGTTTAGGATTAGACTTTTCTTTCAGTACTTTTACTTACCGCACTATATATGTATATGCCCATTCATTATTTAGTTGCTTGAGGTGTGCTTTGCCTCAATTTCCTGCTTAATTATAAATGCTGTATTTATAACTTATCATGTTCCTTGTATGCTTACTACTCTTACACTTTTTAGTTCACTTTGGTTGTGTTTAAGTATAAATGGTGACATTAATAATTCATGTAAAATATTCAGCCTAAAATATACTTAGACAATTATCTAATAAGATTTTTTTCTTTTGTTGGCTCGGGCCATGGCATTGTGAAACCGATAATGTCAAAATCTGAGTAGTTTGGACATCCAATACCTGCAGTAGAGCCACTTCAGAAGGAGCTTCAATCCAGAGTTAAAGAGCCTTAGTTTTGTCTTTTCTTTAAGTAAGGATGAACGATAGTATTCTTTCATTTAAGTTTATTTAAAATTGATGTAATAATTTATATATTGTATTTTCTTTTACTGCATTATTTTATTATGAGCTGTATGTCATATCTATATTATGATGGAACTTGATGTATTGTATTACCTTTCTTATTTCCACACTCTGAGATATTATTTACTTGGTGATTGATTATATCCGGAGCATATCCTTCCCTTATTAGTGGATTGGGGATTATACATAATCCAATGATAAGTGAGAGATTTTTTAGAGTGACACTCACCCCTTAAGTCTGATTATGCGGGTTAGGGGGTGGGGAGCCACAACTTGTCACATATTTCTCAGCTTTAATTTGCACTCATTGCTTGCTCTAATCCAATTGATGAGCTTTGAAACATAAGTTCTTTTTAATGATAATTTATTTATAGTTTGGTTTAATAAAGATTTTTATAAGATACATCCATGCATTTTTATTAAACAAGGATAAGAAACAATTCAATAAATAGTTTTTATTCATTTCAAGATAGCATACAATACCATAGACCCTTACAATATCCCATAACTACATTCCAACCCTCTCCAAGGAGTGTTTAGCCTTCCATTTCAAAATTAATACAAAAGACAAGCATAATAAAATAAACCTTGACATCAATTCATGACAAGAAAAATAAGACTGAGTTTAGAAGGGGGTACTAGGAAACAGCCCAGAGGTTTTCTCAAATTTTCTTAATATTCCTCCTTTTTTTTCCTTTTTATTCTCTTATGATCTTCTATTGTCTTTTCTTCTTAATCATTTACGGTTCTCTTCACTTTCTCATTGAAGAGTTCTTTTCTTTTGTTCTCACTGCATCGTCCATTTTAGATGTTATATTCTGGAAATTTTGGAACCCTTGCTTAGTCTGAATTTGGCCTTTAAATAGTGAAACTATTAGCTCCTTAGCATTAATCAAGTTGACCTGTCATCTCCCTTTGATTAAATGCAAGCAATTTAAATTTTAATCTTCACTTGGGACTCATCAAAATTAATGTTACTTCAAGTTTCAAGAGGCAGGAGAAGGCCAAAGATCTGAAATTATGGCATTCCCTATAACAACCCAAGGTTGTTACCCAGCTTGAATTTAGCTTAATCGTATCATAATTATTATTCCATCAAGTTCATCTAGTCATTAGAACCAAACTCTGAAAGTTTGGGACAATTCGGAGACCAATCGATTATTTCAGAATATTTTAATATTTAGTTAATTAGAAAATTGAGATATTTATTTTAACATCGAAATCGAATTCCAACTTCATTGTTGCGATCGTCACCCCCAAATTAGTTAGAGGCGATCGTCACCCCCAAATTTGGACGCGTTTGGAAGTCGTCAAATTTTTGCGAATATTTTAATGAAATTAAATGCGTTGAAAAATAGGATAATTAAATAGTCATCGGAATCGAAGTCCGGCTTTGCCGTTGAATTCCTCACCCCCAAATTAGCTCTGGGTGAATTTTTGAGAATTTTTGGAGCACAATTCAAAAATATGAATTTTAAATAATTAATGAAAATAAATAAGTAAATAAACAAACATTGAGGCCCTAACTTGCAATTTCCCCATTTATTTCAAAAAATTCTATTTTGGCTGGCTATCCCCTCCTTCTCTCTTAAGCCATGCCCCATTAATGCCCATCCATGATGGCCCCTACTCCTAGCCTCCCTAGCTAATAATGAAGCCCTATACTTTCCTTTCTCCTTTAAAAAGGAGAGCTCAGCCTCCTCTTGAGCTTGCTGAAACTTTATCCACTCTTTCCTCTTTCTCCATTGCTGCACCCTAAGAAGAAGAAGAAGAAGAAGAAGAAGAAGAAGGAGAAGAAAACAAAGCTTCATTCTTCCCCTCTTTCTAAGGAATTAAGGTACCCTCTTGCTCCTCTCCTTATCTTTCTTATGATTTTATGATGTTAGAATGCAGCCTTGGAAGTCCATATGCATGTATGAAAGCCATTAAGGCTCTTAAGAACTCACAAAAATATGCTCTATTTTTCATCTATTCTGCATACCCTTGTATTCAACGTCATTTTTAGTATTGCTAGGATGCTCCGTTCATACTGATTTTAGTGTTGATGGAAAGGTATCGGAAATACTTTTCCATTGATAAATGGCACCACTCATGGAACTCCCTGGATTGAGAGTAATTAAGCTCGAAAAATGGCCATCATGGGTTTCGCACCTGGCGAATCACCGTCTGCCGCTGCAGCGCGCTGCAGCGGGTTGCAGTGGACAAGAAAGCTTAAGGAAAACATACAAAAAAGCACGTTGAACTAATTGAATAGTAATTTGTGAAATGGACCGCTACAGCGCGCATTTCACGGAACTTAGGAAAACGGCCAATAAAACTAATTGAACTGTGATTTTGCAAATCGAACCACTACAGCACGCCATAGCTCGCTGCAGTGGATTTCAGCAGTCTGCAGCGGTAATTTCGCAAAAATTATAAAATCATTTAATGAAAGTAATTGAACAGTGGTTTTTGCAAAATGAACCGCATAGCGCGCTGCCGCGGGTCACAGCGGATTGTAGAGGCTTGCAGCGAGCCGCAGCGCAATGGCGTTACCGCACGAAAAGCGCTACAACGCCCAGATTTGTAAAATTTCTAGAATTTTCTAGAAACTGCCCAAATTTTGTAAAATTGCCCAGTTTTGGCTGAAATGGCCAAAACTTCATTGTTTTGATATTTTAAGACCCCTAGGACCCTAGTGGGGCTAAGTTCTATTAAAACTAAATTTGAAACTTTACAATTCTAATGTGTTCAATAATCTACTATATACTTTAGATATATATCATGCCAAATGCTAAGTAATAGGACCCTTGAAAGCACGTATCAAAGGTAAACCTTAATAACCTAAATGGCATGAAATTTAAATCTCTTAGAATTATGATTTAAGTGCTAATCCCTTTATTTATTTTATAATTTGATTAGCATTAATCACTATTTTATCTTATGTCATCTTTCCATTTATATGTCTTTATGATATTATGATGTATGTTAGAAAACCTTATCATTCAATTGGACATCTTGATATGTTTGAATTGATATTAAACTACAATTAAATAAAGAATCATAATAACTTGATTAAGTAGATGATACTTAATCCAAACCTAAGCTTGACATCAATAATATGCTAATAATGCATTGATTTGTCATTGACCATTAAATTAACCTTTGGTCTTAATGATAGAAAGGTTAGGGGTTAAACCATAACTTATCTTGATTAAGATCTAAACCTTAATCACTTAATTAATTGACTTGATTATAAGATAATTCAATTGACATTATTCCAATAATGCATATGATTTGGTATTGATCTTAAATTATCAAATTAGAAGTGCTAAGGACAATATTAAATATGGGTGATTGAACCATCTGAATCCAAACTTTAGATCTTTGATTTTCTCTTATAAAATATAATTAGCATAAGATGGAAATAAAATTATAATAATTTATGCATTGATCTAAATCTAATAAGATCTTTGATTTTATCCCATGATTATAGAATAGGAAGAGATCAAATGAATTTTAATCATTTGATCTAATCATCTTAACTTAAGTATAACAAGTAAACCTTAAAAAGTAGAAAAGTGAGATCTTAAGGGTCTTGCTATAGGATTCATCATTGAAATGATTAAGGACCTTAACTAATGAAATATTGAGGTAGGAAGGACTTTTGTAACTTATTGAGATAGAAACCTAGTTGATCCTTCAAAACTTTAGAAGTTGAACTTGATACCTTGTGGTAGGAATTACCTAAAGTACTTAGAATGTAGCTCATTCCTTGTGGTAGCAACCTATGTTGAGTGATCCTTTAATCACATCCTTGGAGCCTTATGTAGGATACACATACTTAGAGTAAGAATTAATAGATTTGATAAATCCTTGTTGATTAAATAGAACCTTCTGAACTTAGATTGTTGGTTGGGTATAATAGGGTATACCCATATTACTGGATTAATTCAGTAATATTCAGGATTGATTGATTCACTCCAATGTGAACTTATGACTAGGTGCTATCCTACGAGATTAGCCGAATACAATCCCATTAAAGTAAATCTTCCAGGACTAAGAGTATTATAATTAGTGAACAGGATCCTTAGTTTGAGATATAAACTGCGACCGGGTTCTGCTTCATATCGTAGTGCGCTTTGATAAGTGCAGTTTAAGCAAACTAAGTATCTAAAGTTACTTTGTGTAGACCACTAAGTATGCTTGTAAATAGGGCATTTAATGGCTTTGCTTGAGATGTAAACTGTGACCGAGTTCTGCCTCCTATTGTAGTGCGCTTCGATAAGTGCAGTTTAAAGAAGCTAAGGGTTAAATTTACCTTTCTTGCATATATGCTAAATATGTGTATACAATCATCCCAGCTAATGATTTTTAAGTAAACTCTCAACTTAAACCAATGATCGAGATTAGAATTTAGGAGTTAGAATTCTTTTAGCAGGATTCTGCACAATGGAGACTTTGGATTTATTATCAGATTTTAAAGCATTTTCTAGATCTATCTCATGTAGTTTAGAAGCATGAGCATGGGCATAAGCATAATGTGAGAATATCAGAATGATGTATGAGAATCAGAATAATATATAAGTATCAGTGATGATCTATGAGTTACGAAATGTTGCATACATTAACGGGGGAATTTCTGGATGCATCAGTGTCATCAATAAACAGTATTCCCAATAGGGTGTATGTAGATATTGGACCGTACTGCTCATAATAGTTCAGTGATATTTTGGTAGCATATCAGTAGCATACTGTGTTAAGGCATATTTAGATGCACAGTTTCAGTGACATATAACATAGTTTACAGATGATTACTCAATTTTAGATTCAGTACTATTTTTGGTTTACTTTCAGTATTTAATTATAGTTCAGTTTTACTTTAGTTTTGTACAGTTTTATATTTTCAGATATGTTACAGTTTTCCTACAGTTTTATAATGTTATGTAAATGTTAAGTAAATAATTAGAACTGTTTAGAATAGTTTCGATGTGTTAGACTTATTGTCTAACACGATGTACTTTTGGTATCCGGTTATTTGCTAGATCTTGAGCAGTATATTGAGATAGGTCAGAAGGACACCTAGGAGTTTTAGGAGGAGCCCGCATAGTACTAGTGGACTCTCCTCCAACTTTACTTTCTGCTTAGTATTTTCAGTTCAGTACCTAGTTTTACTTCAGTATTTCAATAAACTATTTGTAATAATTCTGGATGTATTTTCTTTTCTTTTCTGAGACGAATATTTTCTACAGCTTCTATGATGAATGATTCTGGATGTTTGCTTTAAGCTTCTACACTATGTTTTTATACTATTTATACTTAGTATTGTGATGTGATCAGCATGCTGGAAATACTGATATTTTATACATATATTGGATTCATATCGTATTCTAAATCCAATGTATGTATTTGTCTAATACTTAGGATAAGGATATACTCTTATCTTAAGTATTAGCTCTCAACCCCACTTGAGGTTGAGTCAACAGCCCCTTTTGATGGGTTATTTTTTTAGCTATTGCGGGGAGACGGGTTATTCATCCCCGAGTAGCGCACCGCTCCGCCGCCGATATGATTATACCCATCTTTTGCACGCGGCGACGGGCGGGGCATTACATTCCCTATGCTGTATTAAATGCAAATTCTAAAACTTTTTAGTATCAGGCACTATGGCACACAGCGGCGCGCAACAGTGATTGCATTTGATTATACTCCAGGTGAGCTATTTTGCTAAGGATCCGATGTGGCTCGCTGTGGCTGCTTCGATTCAAACACTATTCTGTTGTAAAGCGCTGTGGCAGCTAACATCCAAATATTAGTTCACTGTATTAATTTATATAGTTTACCTTAGTGCCACTGCTACCCGCTGTGGCGTGCTGAAGGCGTGCTGCGGTGGTTAGACTATCGTGAACGCGGAATAGTTATTATTCAATTAATTCATATAAGGTTTTCCTAAATAATCTGAAATGCCGTCGTGGCACGCTGTGATGTGCTGCGACGGGCTACAACAAAATTTATCCCAGATCTGCATTAATCTTCATAGGGCATAGCGCATTGTGGCATGCTAGGAACTCGCTGTAGCAGTTAATCTTTCGTGGAAGCGAAGAGTCACTGTTCAATTAGCTGTTCCAAAGTTTTAATATTATTCCCGAGAAATGATGCTGGGGGGCGCTACAATGGTCTTCCTTCCAGGCTTGCAGGTATGCTCCAGGTGAAGTAATTCAATAGACCGCCATAGCCCGCTGTGGCGCTCCACAGCAATTTTCTTCTAGAATTCACCAATTTAGCTCTGGCTTGTCATTTTCTCCATTTTTCCTGAAAATGCATAAATTTCACTCAAAGTATACTTGTTTGTATGATGTTTAAATATTTTTAATACTTTATTTTGCTATAAAATTTGGATATATCAGACACTAATTGGTGAAGTTCAGTTTTTGAACCCACTCCTAATTTTCCTTAATTACCCTTTTAGGTCAAATCTTATTTTGCTCATATCTTGATCATTTGACCTTATAATTTAGTAAACTTAGTTTTTATAGAATCCTTAAACAGAGTAGAACCTAAGTACAACAAAAATATTAAACTTTCTGTAGTAATTTTGCTAATCAGCCCGTAATCCCTTAATGAGCTTAAATCCTAATTTTAGCTCATTAACCTTAATCATTGGACAAATTAGGCGTTCTTAGTGTCTATCTTTATATTATACAATAAGAAATTATGTGGCATTAATAGAATTCAATTTGAAGTCTTAAATCTTAAAATCTCATTTTTGATGTAGCGCCCCGCCCCGTCGCCGCGCGCAAAGGGGTAAAAATCATAATTCGGCGGCGGAGTGGTGCGCCACTCGGGGAGGAATATCCCATCTCCCCGAAATAGTTGAAGACACAAAACCCATATAAAAACTGCTGACTCAACCTCAATGAGGGTTGAGAGCTAATACTTAAGATAATGATAGCATCATTATCCTAAGTATTAGACAAATACATATATTGGATTTAGAATACAATGTGAATCTAATATATGTATAAGATATCAACATTTCCAGTATACTGATCACATCACAATACTCAGTATAAGTAGAATATAACAGAGTGTGAATGCTTAAAGCAAACATCCAGAAACATTCAATATAGAAGCTGTATGAAAATATTCGTCTAAAAAAAAAAAGAAAATACATCCAGAATTATTATAAATATTCACTGAATAACAGACATAAAGCTAAGTACCGAACTAAAAATAAACTAAGCAATAAAGTAGTAGAACTGGAGGAGAGTCCACTAGTGCTCCACTGGTTCCTCCTAAATCTCCTGAGTATCCTCCTAACCTAGCTCAATATACTGCTCAGGATCTAGTAAATTGCCGGATCCCAAAAGTACCCCGTGTTAGACTTAGACAATAAGTCTAACACATCGAAACTAGTCTAAACAGTTCTAGTTATTCATTTAACATTTATATAACATAATTAAATCTGCAAAAATACTGTAAAGGTAACTAAAAGCATAAAACTGTATAAAACTGTATAAAGTAAAGTAACGTTGAACTATAAACTGAATACTGAAAATAAACTGTAGCGGTACTGAATCTGAAACTAAGTAATCATATGTGAAGCTATGCTGTATGTCACTGAAACTGTGCATCTAAATATGCCATGATACTGTATGCTACTGATATGCAACCAAAATATCATTGAACTGCTATGAGTAGTACGGTCCAATGTATACATACATCTAGTTGGGAATACCATATACTGTAATGCCGATACATCCTGAAATTCCCCAATCAATGTATGTAATATTCCGTAACTCATAAATCATTACTGATACTCATACATTATTCTAATACTCACACATCATGCTTATGCTCATGCTCATGCTTCTAACTGCATGAGATAAATCCAAAAATTCAGAAAATACTTTGAAATCCGATAATGAATTCGATGTCTCCATTGTGCAAAATCCTACTAAAATGATTATGACTTCTAAATTCTAGCCCGATAATTGGTTAAAGTTGAGAGTTTACTTAAAATCATTAGCTGGGATGAATGTATACACATATTTAGCATGTTTGTAAGAAAGGTAGATTTAACCATTAGCTTGTTTAAACTGCACTTATCGAAGCGCACTACGATAAGAGGCAGACCTCGGTCACAGTTTACATCTCAAGCTAAGCCATTAAATGACCCAATTACAAGCATACTTAGTGGTCTACACTAAGTGAATTAAGATACTTAGTTTGCTTAAACTGTACTTATCGAAGCGCACTATGATAGGAGGCAGAACCCGATCGCAGTTTATATCTCAAACTAAGGATCTTGTTCACTAATTGTAACATTTTTAGTCTTGGAAGATTTATTTTAACAGGATTGTATTTGTCTAATCCCTCTGGATAGCACCTGGTCATAAGTCCATATTAGAGTGAATCGACTAATTTTGAATATTACTGAAATAATATAGTATTATAGGTATACCCTATTATACCCAACCAATAATCTAGGTTCAGAAGATTCTATTTAATCGATAAGGGTTTATCAAAACTATTAATCTTCACTCTAAATGGGTGAGTCTTACACAAGGCTCCAAGGGTATAATCAAAAGATCATTCAATGTAGGTTGCTACTACAAGGAATAAGTTCTATCCTAATTGCTTTAGGTGATTCCTACCACAAGGTATCAAGTTCAACTTTTAAAGTCATAAATGATCATCTAAGTTTCTACCTCAATAAATGTGGTGCCCCACCCCTTAATCCACAAGATTAAGCTAATGGGTGGTGTCACTCTAGCTAACCCTTCACTTATTATTAGATTAGGAGGAAATCCATAATCCACCTAATAAGGGAAGAAGTAAGCATATGATCAAACATTCAGTCACTTAATAAGAATTTATACAGAGTGCGGAAGTGATTTATACTAAGAAACATCCAAGCATCATAGTATAAATATAAGAAGTACAGCTCAGAATAAAAGATATAGTAATCCAAACACATAATCAAGAGTACTTGTATTATTACATCAATTTAAAGTTTAAGTAATGAAAGTAAAAATACGCTCATCTTCACTTATAAAAGAAAGCTAAACAACTGCTTCTTCCAAAGGCTCTACCTTTAGATATGGTCCACACCTAGCTCCTGATCGTCTAACTGATGAGGATCTGCCATTGTCGATTTCACAATGTAGGACCCCAACCAAAAAAAGAAAAATCTTGTGTTAGACAAATGTCTAAGTTTATTTTAGGCTGGTAAGTTTTTATTTGTTTTGTAATATCACCATTTTACAAATTCTAAGCAATAGCTAAAATAAATATAGGAGCAATTAGCTATACAAAAAGGAAGGAAAAAGCTATAAACAATTATTTATAACTTAAGCAAAAAAAGAGGCTAAGACATGCCTCAAATGCAAGCTAAATAATATGAGGCATATGAATATAAAGAACTAAATAAGTACTGAAAAAAAATACTACATCCTAAATATGCTGGTGATCAAAAGAAATATGCTAATTAAAATAACTGAACTCAGTAATGATACATATAGATAGCAGCAAAATTCTAACATCCGAAAATATATATAAGCAGTACAAAGAAAATAGCTGATTGAATAAAAATATTGAAAAGTAAACAACATATCAAAACTAAACATATATGTAAACATCTGAGTACTAACTGCCATACAGAAAAGAGCTAATATAGCCCACTGAATATAAAAATAATCCTAGTGTCATCAAGGAGACTAAGCAAGAAACTATATAACCCTATTGTCATCAAGGAGTCTAGGCAAGATATATAGAGTTTTTTCCTAGTGTCATTAAGGAGATTAGGCAAGAAAAACACAATAAATCTTCTCTTAGTGTCAACAAAAAAGAGACTAAGCAAAGAAGATATAAATAATGTCTTCTCCTAATGTCAACAAGGAGACTAGGCAAAGAAGACATGATTGAGCGGCAGCTCCAACACATACAATTATTATCTTTAATCAATCACTTTAATATTTTCACAAGGAATCTAAGGAGTCTCCATATTTTCATAATATTTTATTTATACATCAAATGTCTTATATGATATGCTCAAGGAATATGGCACAAAAATACAAGGAATGCATAGCAACAATCATCAAATAGAAGCAAGGGACTCTACTAAACATGGTGATATCATTTGTTTTCTAATTTATTCATTATAACTATTCCAAGTTACACAAGTTTAGGATCACCATTTTCTTACTATCGAGTGTAACTTAGAAACTTATCCTTATAAGTTAAGAAAATTATAACTAATCAAGTTCTAATCTAGTTTAACTAGATAGACGACTATGAGTTGAATCAATAAATCATACATCCTAATTTTGGTGAATTTAGACGTTCTATCTAAGATCTGATCAAGATTTTTTAAGCTATAGATTATGAATTTATACCATGAGAATTGGGCTTAATCACATAATCCCAAAGGATAAGACCTAAGATCTAGGTTTTATTCTGATAGTGATATACTAATTAAGGTAAATCATATTAAGTAATCAATCTTAATAGGATGAATCTCCTATCTTAAAACTAAAGTTAAAAGATAAAATAATCAAAATGGGTTGTAAAAGAAAAGAAAAGTTTAAAAACTAATAAAACCAAGGCTTCACCTATTGAGTAACCCATTTACCCAATGAATGAACTCTAACATATGATCTAGTCCTAATCTCAGGAAGGGTCCTTTAGGTGTAGTGTTAAAGACTTAAGGAAATTCTAGAATCTGACCTAATGGTTGATTTCACTCACTTAAATGTCATTAATATAATTATAACATTGATTTTAGAGTATTGAAAAGTTAATTAAAGGTTAAGGGTACTTAATCCAATCTTAGGGCAAGGTGACTATTTTGCCCCTGCTCAAGGGTCTAAAAAGTCAACTTTTGACTTAAGGGTCGGAATTGAATTTTTTTAGTTCCAAGAGATTCCCTACTATCTAACTTGAAGATAGACAGTAAGTACATCCAAATTGGACGATAAGCGGATCCTATAGGTCCAAATTAAGGTTTTGGCCTAAGAGCAATTCAGAAATTTTCACTCTACTGAACCCTAAATTTTTATGCAGTTCATTGTTGATGACTATTCAAGGATTCCATAGAGTCCAAGAATACTGTATTCTGAGGCCAATTGATAAAGTTACGGATGTTTTGCTTCATAAGGGTAATTTTGTAATTTCGGGTCGGTCAACGGGTGACAAAAATTGAACTTTTCCGTTTAAAGTCCAATTTTAACAAACTCAATTTCTATAGCTTCCCTATAGTATACTGAGTATGTTGATAGGGAGTAAACCCAATTTGGACCTCAAATGGTCAAGTTATGACATAACTAAGGTTGGGGGTATTTTGGTCATTTTCTAAATTTCTAAGGTTCAGATACTAAATATTATTTCAATTATTGATGACATTGGAATTCTAGACTAGTTAAAATCTTAAATTTTTGAATTTGGAGCTGATTTGACCAAATTATAGTCATTTGAATTCTAAAGATATTTTGGTCAATTTTCTCTAAAGTCAACTGTGAGATATATGGTTGACTTTTGCCCCGATGTCCAAATGGTAAAACTAATACTACTACATTGATCGGGCCACTCTCCTGAGTATTTTAAGACCCATATTGACTATGTTTGGATGACTGGGTCAAAAGTTATGGGGTCTTAAATATGTCATAAAATGCTACTTTATTATGCGTACCCCGAAATTGATTCTTACATCATACCATTTGATTCTTTTTATTTTTCTGAGTATTTTGAGACCTATATTGGCTATGTTTGGATCATCCTACAAAAAGTTATTAAACTTTTAAGTTTTATTATTTAAAAATATAATTTGTATTATTTTACTATTCATTTATTCAATTTTGCATTAATTTACTATTCATTCCTAAGGTTTAATTATTTTCTTATATTAATTAATTAATTAATTATTTTGTAATTATTTAATATTAATTATTAATTAATCTATTATTTAATTATTTTAAATATAATATTATATTATTTGCTCTGTAATTAGGATTAGGATTAAATATTATTTGATTAAGATTAAGATTTATCTTACATTTAGTGATCACTTAGTTAGTCCTAATCATATTTAATTAATTATTAATTTTAGTATTACTATATGGTAATTAAAAGAATTCTAATTAGGTTAAACTATTAATTACAGTTACTATAATATTAATATATTATTATTTGCTGTTTAGTTGCAATTATGATAATCTTAATTAAACTCTACTTATTTTAGCTTTTAATAATATAATACTAATTAATTAATCAGTTACCTAATAATTAATAATTAATTAGTTAATTAATTTATATTTACTATTTCTCATCAATTAATTAATACTAATCTATCTGTTAATCTAAATTAATTACTAATTAATCATAGTTATTGTTAATTAATTATAATTAATATTGTTAATTATATTTTGCAGCAATTGTGGCGATGGGGCCCACTGCCATGAGGCAAGCCATTACTGGCTGCGGCAGAGGGCGCGGGACCCTCCACTGCCACGAGGCAGCACGGGACACGCGGCAGGCCGCGGGGTGGGCCCCACAGCTGCGGTCGAAACGACCGCAGCGGGCCCCACACCTGACGCCGATTGCGTCGGGGAGGGCCACACCACAGAACGCGCGGCTGACGTGTGGTGGTCCGAGCGTGAAACGAGCGGGTCGGGCTGACCCGCTCTGGGCGGTGACCCCTCGGCTTACTCTTCAAGCACCCGAGGCCAGACGGCTAAGGTTTGGTCTCGCCGACGCCACCGACGACAGGCGACGCCGGCCCGCATGGCCGCAATAAGGTCGCGTCTAGGTACCTAGCAGTACCTGGTCCTACCCTAAAGGACATTGGTGGTGCCCGAAAAACCTAGCCCTATGTGCCTACGTGCGGTGTGTGCGCGTACGTGGACGACCCGAGAGGATCGAGTGTCGATTCGGGTCGATCAAACCCGATCGAGATCGGTCAGATTGATCGATTGTCGATTTAATCCCGGTTCTAAGATTTGCAATATTTGGATGCGATTGAATGAAAAGGAGGATCAGGGAGGGTACCCGAAAATGGACTGTGGGCTGCGGTCTTCTTTAGGGTTCTCGATTGACAGAGATGACTCGAACCAGGATGCTTCGTGTGAACTCCTTGTCTGAGTGCACGGGAGGGTCCTTATGAACCCTCGGGCAGAGTCAACGAGGCTCCGGAGGTGTCGGCAGCAGCCGGTTGGGGAGAACGAGCGACGATTGAGTCGCGGGGCGGGCTCTGGATCGTGGACGATCCCAACGAGGGAGACGGGTCAAGGGCCGTCTGATCTTTGATCAGATGGCTCGGATCGGGCCTCTGATCCAATGACCGACCTATCAGCGCTGAACTATTAGGGAGACGACGTTGGGCGGGGTTAACGATGCGCAGAATAAAAAAAAATAATTTATTAATTAATTTTGATTTAAAATATTATTTTAAATTCTTAATTAGATTAAATTAATCCCAAATAACTAAATGGCTTTAGGAAAATTCCAAATATTCACCCCTAGCTAATTGAGGGGTGAGGAATGCAATGGCGAGATCAGATTTTTGATTCGACGAGTATTTGATTCCTTGATTTGCGGGATATTTAAATATTATTTAAATATTCATCAAAATTTCGACGACTTCCGATTTACACGAAATCATCACCCATAGCTAATTTGGGGGCAATGAGCGCAATGGCGAAGTCCATTTTTTAATCGAAGATTGTTTTAAATAGGTTAAATTTTAGGGTTTTCTGGATTTTTCCAGCAATCAGGATTCGATCCATTTGACTCCTAATTTGGACTAGGTCTTAGAGGTTGACTCCAATTGACCTAATTAGCACTTATGATTATATTTAAGACTAAGATTAATTCTAATTAACTAAGGTAACAACTTGGGTTATTACAATAAATTACAAAAGTTCTTTCTACCTCAAGGCATCAATATTTAAGGTCTTTAAACATTTCAAGAATGATCTTAAAGTAAGACCCTTAAGATCTCACTTTTCTAGTTCTTAAGGTTTACTTGTTAGACTTAGGTTAAAGTGATCAGATCAGATGATAAAAATTTATTTGATCCTTTTCTACTCTATAATCATGGGATGAAATTAAAGATCTTATTAGAGTTAGATCATTTCATAAATCATTATAATTTTATTATCTATTTTATGCTAATGGTCTTATATAAGAGAAAATCAAAGATTTAAAGTTTAGATTCAGATGATTCAATCACACATATTCAATATTAACCTTAGCACTTCTAATTCAATAATTTAAGATCAATATTAAATCATATGCATTATTGGAATAATGTCAATTAAATTATCTTTCAATTAAGTTAATTGATTAAGTGATTAAGGTTTAGATCCTAATCAAGATAAGTTAGTGTTTAACCCCTAACCCTTCAACCATTAAGACCAAATGTTAATTTATAGGTCAATGACAAATCAATGTGTTATTAGTATATTATTGATATCAAACTTTAGTTTTAGATTAAGTATCATCTACTTAATCAAGTTAGCAAGATTCTTATATTTAATTATAGTTTAATATCATTTACACATGATTAGGTGTCCAGATAAATATTTAAAGTTTTCTAATATACATCATAATATCATGAAAGTATCTTAATATAAAGATGACATAGAATAAAAAGGTAATTAAGGCTAACTTAATTCTAAATCAAAGCAAAGGGATTAGCACTTGATTACAATTCTAAAAGACTTAAGTTTTATGCCATTAAGTTGTTAAGATATACCTATTCGATACAAGCACTTAAAATTCTATCACTTAGCATTTGGCATAACATACATTTCAAGTACATAGTAGGTTTTGAGCACTTGATAAAAATAACAAAATTTCAAACTTAATTTCCATATAGAATTTTATGCAATATTCCATTTTAGTTAAAATAGGTTTAAATTTAATATTATTTAGTCCCACTATGGTCTTAGGGATCTTAAAATGCAAAAATAGTAAAGTTTTGACCATTTCAACCAAAACTTGACAGTTTTTAGGAAATTCTGGGCATTTTGCAAGTTTGGCACTACGGCGCGCTGTGGCGCGCTCTAGCGCGCAGCACGCGGTAGCGCTCTCAGCGCTGCAGCCAACGTACGAAATAACTATTTAATGAATTTATTTTTGACATTTCCTAAAATTTTCCCGAAATTCCGCTACAGCTCGCTATGGCGCTCTGCGGCGGTCCAACTTACGATTTACTGTTTAATAAATAATTTTATGTGGTTTCTGCCAAAATACTGCTGCAGCGGTCCATTTGCAATCTTGGGCGCTGCAGCGCCAGACGTTATTTTTCGCCTGGATGAAACATGTAAGTCCTACTTTCGAGCTCAAATACTCTCAATCCAGAGTATTCCATGAGCGATGCCATATATCAATGGAAAGGTCTTCTCGATACCTTTCCATCGACATCAAAATAGGCACAAACAGATCATCCTAGCTATACAAAAAAAAGGATAAAGGACAAGGTATACAAAATGAACAAAAATAGAGCATGCATTTTTCACAGAAATGAGGAGCTTCAATGAGCCTTAATGGCTTCCTTACTCTATCATGAGTTTTTAGAGCTATAAATAAGTATAGTAGCAATATGAAGAAGACAAATGAGAGGAGCAAACGGGTACCTTTTGCCTTGCGAGAGAAGGAGGAAGGAGAGTTGGAAGACTCGGAGGAGGTGCTTCTCCTTCTTCTTCTTTGGCCCAAGACCTAGCAAAGGAGGAGAAGGCAGAGCTGCAGCTTTGCCAAATTGACTTGAAGAAAGAGCTTGAGCTTCTTCTTAAAGGAGAAGTAATGAAGAGCCTAGGGAGAGGGAGGAGTAGAGAGCCATTATGAGCCTAGGGAGAGCATGACTAAGGGGAGAGGGGGAGAGATGGCCAACCGAATTTGCATGGGGGCTGTCAGCAATGGAAAATTAGAAGGATAAGGTAAATTGTAAATTAGAACTTCAATGATTACTTATTTATTTCCCTTAATTTTTCAAAAATTCAGATTTTTGAAACACACTCCGAAAATTCCCAAAAATTCACCCCTAGCTAATTTGGGGGTGAGGAATTCAACGGCGAAGTCAAATTTTGATTATGACAACTATTTAGTTATCTTATTTTTCGGTGCATTTAATTATATTAAAATATTCGTAAAAATTCGACGACTTCCAAATGCGTCCAAAACATCACCTCTAGCTAATTTGGGGGTGACGATCGTAATGGTGAAGTCGAATTTCAATTTTGATGTCAAACTAAATACCTTAGTTTTCTAATTAATTAAATATTAAAATATTCCAAAATAATTGATTGTGCTCCAAATTGCTCCAAACCTTCAAAGTTTGGTTCTAATAACTAGATGAACTTAATGAAATAATAATTACGATACGATTAGGCTAAATTCAAGCATGATAATAACCTTGGGTTGTTACATTTGACCCTTATGGAGAAGTATTTTGATAGTTTTGCCCAACTTTTGATTTAAGTGCCCCAAAGTCCTAGAAATATTTCATTTCCCTTAAAATCAATAAAGTAAAATGTAAGGAAATAAATTTAGATCATATGGTGAATAATAATATGATTATTATCTTGATTAAAATTGTGCATATTATATTATTAAGCACAATAAATAATTATGGTGATTTGATTTTATTTTGAACTTAAGCTTACACTTTCTTGATTTTCTCTTAAATAAGAGAACTAGCATGTAATGATCCTTAATTAATTAATAAGAGATATTTGATTTATCAAACAGCCTAATCCTAAGATTGTAATATCATATTTCATGATTTAAATGTTAACTTTAAGAGATTTAATATTAAGTAAATTGCATTCTTGATTTGAATCTTTAACCAATGAGTTATCATGTGATCTTTCATATAATCATACTTAGCATAAATTTGATTTAATCATTATAACTTGTAAATGATAAATGGCATGATTAAGTACCTTTTATCTCTAAGAGTCAGGTTAAGTATTATAATTAAGATGATTAATATAACTATGGCTATAACTAAGATGACCTTGAGGTAGGAAATGCATTTTAGAACACACATTGTGGTAGGCCCTTAGATAAACCTCATGAACTTTAGATAATTTGTAACAACCCAAGTTGTTTCCTTGGTCAATTAGGACAAATCTTAGTCTTAAATCTAATCATAAGTGCTAATTAGGTCAATTGGAGTCAATCTCTATGACCTAGACCAAATCAGGAGTCAAATAGACCGAATCCTGATTTCTGGAAAATCCAAAAACCCTAAAATTTGACATATTTAAAACAACCTCAAATCAAAAAATGGACTTCGCCATTGCGCTCATTGCCCCCAAATTAGTTAGTGGTGATATTTTCGTGTCAATCGGAGGTCATCAACATTTTGACAAATATTTTAATAATGTTTAAATACCATAAATATTGGGAAATTAAAATACTCATCGGATCAAAAATCCGACCTCACCATTGCGTTCCTCACCCCTCAATTAGCTAGGGGTTTTTGAAATTATTTTTTCTGGAATCGATATAATTATTTAAATTAAATTAGGATTTAATTAATTAAATATTAAATAATAATAATTAATTTAAAACTGATGGTGCCATCCATTTAAAATGTGCACCGTCAGTTTTGTGCCAACGTCGTTGACCTCCCGTTTGATTAGATCAAACAGATTTGAGCCGTTCGATCGAGGTCGATCGAACGGCTCGGACTCTCCTTCCTCTTCGACCCCTCCGTCGTCTCCACGCGCCCGCCCGCAGTGCGACAGGCCTCTCCCCGCGCCCCGCAGGCTCTGCCTCGAGACGCTTAAGGTCCAAAGCACGCATGTCTCATCGTTTTGGACTTGAGCTGGAGTTTCAGAGCTGCCGATCGAGCATTCCTTCCCCGAGCCCTAAATACTCGACTCGTCACAGCAGTAGGTTCAGGTACTGTGGCGGCCCTGCCCCGCCGTGGTCCTGTTAACCCTTAAGTTAACATGATTACGGTGGAGGGGTCACCAGATGACAAGGTCCCCACTTAAGATTGGATTAGACACACATTCTAATCCAATTTAAATAAGGACTTTGCCATTCAATCCAGAAATATTATCACTAAATGATCATACAAGAATCTCAGAGTGCGGAAGCATAAAACATAACATCCATCCAAAACAGTATAAATATAACAATACAGAATAAGTAAAGTACTGGAAGAGAAAAATAACCCTGTATTATTACAACATTTAATAAACTTAAAAGAACTGAAAGGAACTCTCAATCTCACTGAAAGAAAAACTAAGACTATAGATCTTCAGGAACGGGATCCTCCTCCAATGGCAAACTCTCTACTGGATCTGCTAATCCAACAAACTCGGAACCTACTATTATCAGTTTCATAATGGTAGGGCCCCAGCCAACAAAAGAAAAACTGGTTAGATAATAGCCTAAGTACATTTTAGGGCAAACAATTTTATTAAATTAAGAAGATATCACCATAGAAATAGAACTAAGCGTAATAGGTGCAGAAAGCGTACAAAAGAACAGTAATAAGTTATAAACCACAATTTATAACTAAATAGAATAGGAAGTAACACATACCTCCTTCAAGCAACTGCAACAAGGACAGGTTAGTAAAAGAAAGTAAAAGAAAGGTAAGAAAAGTACAACCTAAACATGCTCATGATCAAACAGATTATGCTAAGTGAAGAACAAAATTTAAACAGTATAAAACTGAAAACACTAACATCCTATATGAAAACAGTAAGTAAAACTAGCATCCTATATATAAAAACACGTGCAGGAAAGCTGTAAGTAAAACAGTGCTGAAATGCAGAATATACTAGTAGAACAGTAACTGCAAACTGAAACTACAGTAATTGTATAAGTCATCTAAACTAAATACGAACTCAGCAATTCTTAGCCTGATGAGCTAAGAAACTATGAACTGAACATCACTGAAACTCTTAGCCTGATGAGCTAAGACAGAACTAAATGTAAGTGTACTTGAATTAGTATAACCATATCAAAATCCTGACTATATAGTCAGTAGGGCAAGAGTCTATCCATCCTATCCCATGGACTAGGCATGTCATAGACTATCGGACTGAAACCCCCTACAAGAAGCCGACCCCGAACGAGTTGATCGAAGAGGTATACTAATCAAGCTACACCTTACAAACCACTTGTGAAACGAACATAATGCTATTTATAAATAATGTTCCAAATTAACATAAGATATTTATCAAAATATCTTATGTACATAATACATGTTCAAGGTATAAGGCTCAAAATCAAGGAATGCGAAGCATCAAAATCAAAGTGCAAGAAACTCTATCTAAAACATAGGTGATATCTGTCGTTATCTACTTTATTCGTTCTATCTACTCTAAGTTACATAAGTTTCGGAATTATCAATTCTTACACATTCTGTAACTTAGAATCACAAATCCTACTTATTGAAGATAATTAGGACTGGTCATGTCCTAATTATAACTTAATCAAAAGACGGCTATTTGATTAAAATGAATAAATCATCGACCTAGTTTTGTAATTTAAATCATCCCAACCACATCTTGATTAGCCAAATCAAGATGAAAAGATTAAGAATTAGACTCCAAATGATGGGGTCTAATCACTTAATCTAAAGGTATAATCTAATGGTCTAAGTTTAGAACCCAAAACTCACAGATTAGGTTAAGGCAAATCCTAATGATAAATCAATTTCATTAGGATAGATCTCTATTCTTAGTTCTAAAGTTTAAAGATTAAATAATTATTTAATAAATTAAGAAAAACTATGAACTAGAAAACTCAAGGTTTCATCTAATTGAGTAACCCAATTTACTCAATAAATGAATTCTAACTTAAGATCTATTCCTAATCCTAAGAATTAAGGCTCTTAGTTACTAAGAGTATCTCTCAAGACACACATCTTAACTAATGTTATAAGACCTAAGGATGGGTCTAAGAATGATAAAGAATGAGAAAAACTCACTTAGGACTTAGGAATTTTCTTTACTAAGCAAAAATCTGAGATTTTAATCAAAACCTAATTTAAACTTAAATTTGATTAATTTCAGTTCTAAATCATTCTATTTACTGATTTTAATGATTGGAAAATTGAATTTAGGGCTTTAAAAGGCTAAACCCTAAATTTGGGCAAAATGACCATTTTGCCCCTACTTAAGAGTTCAAAAGATCAAATTTTGATCTAGGGCTTAATTTCTGAAATTTTCTTTTGGAAAGTGTTTCTTACTGTCTAATATAAGATTAGACAGCAACTAAGCTAATTTTGGGTGATTATTAAACCATATGAGATCAAATTAGTGAATTTGACTCATAAGGGCAATTTAGTAATTTTACTAAGTGAAAGTTAAATTTTCCTTTAGATTATTGTTCTTTACTGTCTAAGCTTTCCATAGAATCTAAATTTGCTAAATTCTGATAAGTATTGGCCAAGTTATGGCTAATACAAAATCTAGGGTTTAAAGGGTGATTAAGGAACTCTTAGCTATAGATCAAAAATCCTTACTTTGCCAATTAGTGTCCAAATTAAGCATAATCAGTGACTATGAATTACAATTAGTACACTGATCATAATGACATGTGGTAGACTCAATTTGGACCTAATTTGACTAAGTTAAGACCTAATTAGGGTTTAGGGTGATTAGTGAGTGATTAGCAAAATTAAGCACTCAAACACTAATCAAACCTCAGAGATAGATTCTAAGTGGTTTTAGGAGTCCTCTGAAATTTGAATCACTCAATTTGGATTATTAGGTTTGCTAAAATTCACTAATCAAGATTTAGGGTAATTAAGGGTGATTAGCAAATCTAACCATTGGATCTAAAATATTTTTACAGATTACTATTAATTAGGTTCTTCTGACCTAAATTGATATTTGAATTATCAAATTTGGAGCTCAATTGACCAAGTTATGGTTAATTGAAGTTATAGGGTTAATTAATCTAATTAGGGTTAGGATCTAAATATGATTAGGAAATTACTAGTCTAAATAGCAAAACAAATACTATCAAATTAATCCTTAGGGTTTTCTGATCACTTTAAGACCCATTTTCAATATGTTTGGATCATTGGGTACTTAGTTATGAGTTAAATAAGATTTGTGACATTTAATTTATATTAAATTAATTATTGAAAAATCACTTTGTAAAATATTCATCCTACAGCAAAACTTTTGGTATCAATAAATTTCTCATATTTTTCTGATTAATTTAATATATTTAATTGTATAATTTGGATGCATATTTTGGGAGTTATTTAGGTTTAAAGTTTTGATTTAATTGATAAATTATTACTGTTTTAATATAAATAATAAATCTGTTATTAATAATATTTATATATAATTATATTTTCGTTTATTAATTAACTGTCATTCATAAATATATATATAAATTTATTACTAAATATGCAGGACACGTGGCGGCCTCGTATTGGCGTGGCAGACGACGGCGGGTCCCACTGCCAGACCTGCTGTCACGCAGGCCACGGGTCGCCCCGTGATTGGTTCTGCGCCACGCGGTGGTTCCCGTTGCGGTAGCTGAAGCGCCGCGGACTCGGGCCACGGGCCGGGCCCGGGCCGACCCGGCCAACCCGAAAAGCCTTCTTCCTCGCGCGATCGCCCCGGCGACTGGAACCTAGGGCTTGAAAATTGACGGCGAAGACCGCCGGAGAAGGCGCATGACGCCGGTAAAATCAAACCCTAAGCCACTACGCTCGGCGAGAAAATTAGGTAACGGTTTCCACTGTTGCGCCTTAGCCAAATCCTGGTTAACCAGACCTGATCGACCCGATCGGGTCCGCTCAAAACTCAATCAAGACTATGAAATTAACATGCGAACAAGCAATTTAGCATTTGGATGCATAGATTTAGGGATAGAGGTACCTAAATTTCGACGGTTGCAGATCAATCAGGATCGACTCGAACGCTTTCGATTTCTGAGAGGGTTGGATTTGAGTAACACGAGCAGAGGAGTCGATCGTGAGTTTTAATTCATCGAGAAAGCGGTGGGATCGACGGGTGGCGAGGGAGACGAGGAGGAACGACGCGCGTCTCAGGCCTCCTCTGCCGCGTGTTCTTCGCGGAGAAGACGATGCAGCTGCCGTCTGATTAAACGATCAGACGGCCACGATTCGATTGCCCGACTGACGGGCGAAGCTGACGGCGTCCAAAAAGGTAACGGCGCTTTAATTAAATTGACGGAACCCGTTAAGCATTAATAATTAAATAATTATTTAAATTAAAGTATACAGATTTAATTAATTAATTTTAACCTATTAAATGCATCCCAAAAATTTCCAATAAATCACCCTTAGCTAAATGAAGGGTGAGGAACGCAATGGCGCACTCGGATTTTCGATCCGAAGAATATTTATTTATTTGATTATTTAGGATATTTAAATAATATTAAAATATTCGACGAAAATCCAATGACTTCCAAATGCCTCCAAAATTTCACCCGTAGCTAATTTGGGTGTTCTGAACGCAATGGTAAAGTCAGATTTTCAATCTGAGGTCTAGATAAAAAGTCAAATTTCCAGATTTTGGGATTTTCCAGAATTCTTGATTTGACTTTGTTGACTTCTTGGTTTGACCTAGGTTTCAGAGATGAGTTTCAAATCACTTGATTAGTGACTTAGAACCTTAATTAAGACTTAGGTTAGTCTTAATTGAGCAAAGTAACAACCTGGGTTGTTACAGGTACCTTCTCAACCGTGTCTCTTCTTTATGCAAACGTCCAACTATTGTATTGCATGTCTATTCCGCGAAGTAGATTGCACTATGAATGACTCGGATCGATCGATCGAATTTAGGTGAGTCACCACAGTGGAAGCCGTTACGGCTCACGACCAAACCCTAGCTTTTTAGGGTTCGCATTTTGCGTTCACTTCCGGCCACCTCCGGGGCTGGTCACGATCCTTATGGATAGGCCTCGCCGGGGTCTGCTCTCGGCCATGCGGGCCGGCGCCTCAAGCCGCCGGCATCGCCGGTATTTTGGAACCCTAGGTTCCTCGGCTTGGGGTGAAGGCGAAAGCCCTTAGGTCGGGCCGAGTCGACCCAGGCCCGACGTAGACGCGTCCAGAGCGCATTTGCCGAGGGTGGGGTCGCCTCGTGCGCGTCGTGCGCCAAGTGCGTTGCGCGGAGTGCGCGAGGCCCGCTGGCTCGTAATTTTACGTGCAACAGTCAGTGGGCCCCGCAGTCACAGCGACTGCCGACAGTGGGACCCACATGCAGAGCAGCGGCCAATCTGGCGCTACTGCGTGTTCGTGTGGGTCCCAGTCGTCTCCTCAGCCGACGCCCGTGGGTCCCGCTCCAGAGGCCCGTGCCAATCGTTGGCCTCCACGTGTTCTCTGTGGGTCTAAAACCTACAGAAAATAAATAATTAAACAATAAAAAATACATATAATTATGATATAAACTTATATAACAGTTATACTTAACTTATATGTTTATATATGTGTATATATTTATATATATATATGTATACTTATATATATATATATATATATATATATATATATATATAAGTTCATAAACAGAAAAATAAATATTATAAACTAATAAATCAATATATTAATTAGACAACTATAATTAGTATAAGATTAAATTTAAAAAAATAGAAACATTTAAATATATTTATATTTAGATAATTAATTCAATTAATTATCAAATTTTAGACGTTCACAACTCACAAAATACTTATCCAAATTATGCAATCAAATATATCAAATTGATCAGAAAATATGAGAAATATTTGGACACTATCAAATTTCTAATTGGAGTTGTATATCAATTAGTGACATTTATGAGCCTTACATTAAACTATAAGTGATACAAAATATTCAATTAGTCATAACTTTGTATCTCTTAATCCAAATATATCTAATATGGGTCTCAAAGTGATCAAAAAAGTCTAAAGATTTATCTATTAGTATTCATTTGGCTATTTGGATTAAGTTTGGCTTAATCACTTTTAGGACCTATTTAAGACCACATAAGTTTTGACCTAATTATCCAAATATAGTCAATATGAGTCTTAAAATACTCAAGAGAATAGTCCCATCATTGTAGTAGTATTAGTTTTTCCATTTTGATATCAGGATAAAAAGTCAACCCTATATCTCATAAGTTGACTTTAGGGGAAAATTGACCAAAATGCCCTTATGATTCAAATGGTCATAACTTGGTCAATTCAACTCCAAATTTGAAAATTTAAAATGCTAACTAGTTTAGAATTTTAATATCATCAATAAATAATATTTAAGTTTTGAAACCTAGAAATTTAGAAAATGACCAAAATACATCTAACCTTAATTAGGTCATAACTTGATCGTTTGAGGTCCAAATTAAGTCTACACCTATCAACAAACTCAGTACATTATAGGGAAGCTATTGAAACTGAGTTTGCTTAAATTGGACTTCAAATGGAAAAGTTTAATTTTTGTCACCCGTTAACCGATAAAATTACCAAATTGCCCCTCAAAAATTGAAACATCCACAACGTAACTATTTGAACTTGGAATTCATCATTCTTGGATTCTATGGAATCCTTGAACAGTCACCAACAATAAACATTATAAAAATTTAGGTTTCAATAGAGTGAAAATTACTAAAATGCCCTTAGGTCAAAAATCTTAATTTGAACCTATAGGATCTGTTTTTCATCCAAATTAAGGATACTTACTATCTATCTTTAAGTTAGACAGAAGGAATCATTTAGAATCAAGAAACTTTAATTTTGACTCTTAAATTAAAAGTTAACTTTTTAGATCCTTAAGTTGGGGCAAAATAGTCATTTTGCCCAAAATTTAGGCAAGTACCCTTAACCTCTAATTTGTCTTTTAAAACACTAAAACCAACATTTGAACTATATTAGAATCACTTAAATGAGTGAAATCAGTCTTTAAAGTCGAAACTATAAAATCCTTGAAAATCCTTTTAAGTCGTTTCCTTAAGATTGTACAAATCACATAAGGGTCATTCTTTAGACTAGGATTAGATCATAGGTTAGAATTCATTCATTAGGTAAATGGGTTACTTAATAGATAAAATCTTGGTTTTATTAGTTTCTAGAATTTTATAACTTATTCTAATTATTTTGTCTTTTAATCTTAGAATTAAGATATGAGATTCATCCTATTAAGTTTGATTACTTAATAGGATTTACCTTAATTAGTAGATCATTATTAGAATAAAATCTACAACTTAGGTCATATCCTTTTGGATTATGTGATTAAGCCCAATCCTCATGGTATTTAATCCATAATCTATAGTTTAAAAGATCTTGATCCGATCTTAGATAAAACGTCTAAATTCACAAAATTAGGACGTATGATTTATTAATTAAACCCATAGTCGTCAATTGATTGAATTAGATTAGAACCTAATTAGTTCTAATCCTTTTTAACTTATAAGGATGAGTTTTTAAATTATACTAGATAGTAGGAAAATAGTGATTCTGAACTTGTGTAACTTGGAATAGTTATAATAGTTTAATTAGAAAATAAATGATATCACCATATTAGTAGAGTCCCTTGCTTACTTTTGATATTTTGTTGCTACGCATTTGAGCCATTTTTCTAGGACATGTCATATAAGAAAATATTGTTGCATGAAAATGAAAACTTAGAAAAATAGGAAAACATTTGCATTTGGGTCCAATTTATAGTGGATTATGGTGCATATTTACTCCAATGGACATGGGTAAGGTGAGATCAGGATGCTTAACACTACTAATTGAGGAGAGTGTGTTAAGCTTGGGACCCATTTAGTCTTGTAGACGTGCTTGACTCCTCAGTTATTTCTGAAATTGTCCATAGAAACAAAAGTAAAATAACTAAAAGATGTTGCATAGTATTATCTGCCTCTTCAGTCACACAGTATGATTGAGATATATTGCCCTAGCCCAGAAAGGTTATGGGGATGGATAGATGTATATATATATATATATATATATATGGGCCAGATTGGCCAATTTTTTTGTTATGACAGTTAGTACACAGATATTCAGATTCATGTGCAGTTTTGATACTTGGCTTACTTCTTAATATTTTTATTCAGTCAACGATTCCTTTGTTCAGCTTATACATATTAGGATATTAGAATTTTGCTGCTATTATATGTATCATTGCTGTGTTAAGTTCTTTAATTTGCATATTTCTTTTGATTACCAGCATATTTAGGATGTAGTATTTTCTTTCAGCACTTGTGTAGTTGTTTATATATGCTTGCCCTGTTTAGCTTATATATGAGGCATGTCTTAGCCTTATTTTTGCTTAAAGTTATAAATGTTGGTTATAGCTTTTCCCTTTCTTATTGTATTGCTAGTTGCTCTAATTTTTGGATGTAGTTGTTGCTTAGAAAATGTAAAATGGTGATATTATAAAATACATAAAATTCATCAGCTTATAATATACTTAGACAATTATGTAACACAAGATTTTTCTCTTTTTGTCTGGGGCTCTACATTGTGAAACCGATAATGGCAGATCCGCTTCAGTTAGACGATCAGGAGCTAGGTGTGGAGCCTTATCCAGAGGAGGAGCCTTTGGAAGAAGTGGTTGTTTAGCTTTATTTTATGTGAGGATGAGAGCATTTTACTTTCATTACTTAAACTTTAAATTGATGTAATAATACAGGTACTCTTGACTATATATTTGAATTTATATGCTTATATTATGAGTTATATTTCCTTCAATTTATACTATGATGCTTAAATATTTATTATTTTAAATCGCTTCTGCACTTTATATGTTATCTTAGATAGTGACTGCTATTTGATTCTGCGCTTGCGCCTTCCCTTATTATGTGTATTGTAGATTTCATCCTAATCTAATGATAAGTGAGGGGTTAGCCAGAGTGACACACCACCCCTTAAGCTTAATCATATGGATTAAGGGGTGGGGCACCACATAATTGATTTTTTGTCTTGTGGTAGCAATAACTTAATAAATTATAGATTGAGCTTATTTGTCGTAGTTCACCAAATTTGAGTGACTTTTATATCATAACCTTTGCACCCCATTGCTTAGTACCTCCAATAGAGAATAGATTCATTAGTCTGAATTTTCTTGTGCATAGAAATAATGACAATATTGAATTGATGATAATAATATTATCATATGGAGTTTGTAGTGCATATCCATAAAGCTGATTTGATTCAGTAAGAATATGGACTTGGGTGATTCATCTTGAATGAAATTGCATAATTATAATTTTGTTTTGGATGAATCTACATGTACATCAAGGTAAATTTCTCATTTTTAGCAAGTGTATTTATAGGTATGGGATTGAACATCCTAATTTGAGAGAATAAACTATAAAAGAGGTTCATTCCCTTATCTTTATTCACATTGATAAGTGTAGTTAAACAAACTAAGTGTTTTTAATTATATTTCTTAGAATATTTTAAGTTATGCTATAAGTAGGGGGTTGAACAGCTTAGTTTGAGAGAATAAATTATAAAAGGGTTTCGTCCCCTTATCTTTGTATGCATTAATAAGTGTAGTTAAACAAATTAAGTGTTCAAGTTACCTATTCTATAAACATACTGATTATGTATATATACTCTCAACATGCCATAACCTAAAAACTTATAAGAATATGGTTGATTTTAACATCAAATTTCAGTTGAATAAATCTGATTTATAATAACTCTTTTGATTAAATAAACATGTTGTTAAGATAATCAAGGTTAATATTTAGATAACAAAAAGGGATGTTTTCTCTGGTTTATTTCTAAATTTTTGATGATTTAATAATCATATTGAATTGAATGCATTTAGTATGAATTGCATAAGCATAAGCATCAAGAAGCATTTGTGAATTATGAGATGTAGCATGCATCAAGATTGAGTAAGACCTACGGGATGTAGCAAACATTATGGATATTAGAATTCTATTGGGGTGCATGAGGCACTAAATGCATAATTGCAGCATAAATTAGTTACATATTCAGATGCATATATATTAACATTCAGCACAGTTTCATTTCAGCATTTTATTCAATTTTTATCTTTTACATATTATTTATTTTAGCACTTTGTTCTTTCGTTACTACTTTACCTTAATTTCAGTTTTAAACTATTTTTCATCTTTCAGTCATTTTAGCACTTTTCTGTAGTAGTTGCCTATTTTATTTAATATTAATTTCTTTAAATTGTAATAAGGCATGCCGTAGTATTTTGTTATGTTAGATTTATTTCTAACATGATGTACTTTTCTTTTCTTTTCTTTCATCCGAAAAATTAAAATTTTGGTATCCGATAATGTGCCCGATCTTGAGCAATTTGAAGAGCCAGCAGTGGAGACTATCCAGAAGATCTAAGAGGACCCAGTCGAGTAGTAGAATTCTCTACTTTTCTCCCTTGTTTAGTTTACTTCTAGTAGTGAGATTGAGAGACCTTTTTATTTCTGCTCATTTCATTTTTAAACAATGGTATATAATAATTAATTTGGATGTATGCTCTTTTATTTTCTTTCTGAGATGAATTCTTTTAGCTAATTCTGTGATGAATGCTTATATCTTTCGTAGTTGAAATATTTTCTCCTACTTATACTTAGTAATATGATGTGATCAGTTATAAATACCTATATAATGTACTTATATACATTGGAAATATTCTTATTAACTTGTCAAGTTTAATGTGTATAAGTATTCCAGTTAATACTTAATATAAGAATACTACTTATCTTAAGGATTAGTCTTTAGTCTACCTTATGTAGGATTTCAATAGCTATATGTGGGGAGGTTTCAAAATTCTTCTTAAGTAGCGCACAGTTTTGCCACGAACTGTTACGGTATGTATTCCTTAAATCTCTCGGTTATGCACGACGACGGGATGGGCGCTGCATGATCAATTTTCTGGAGAATTTTTCATTAATTTATGGGTTATTATTAAAGTTGACATTTGTAATAGCATCAAATAATTCTCTTGCAATGTTCCACTTTCTAAATTCTTCTCCAATACTTCTATCACATTGATTCCCAAAGAGAACTCCAACAATTGGTGGTCTAAATTTAGACTAATAAGTCTTTACACAACCATGAATAAAATTAATTCCTAGATTATTACTAATAGACTCCAATCCCATATCTATTACAAATGGTAATTTCCTTAATTATAATGGATTAGGATGCGTGCCTAATCTATTCATAAGTAAAGAGCTTATCATTTGGTGACCCCTCCACCGTAATCATGTTAACTTAAGAGTTAACAGGACCATGGTGGGAGCGGGTCGCCATAACCTTGGTGCTTAAGAGTTTAGGCTGTTATAAATCATTCCCCATTAGCTTCTTAAGCCTTGAATCTAGTACTTAATAAAGATTATGTGTCTTAGTATTAGTGTAGGATTAGCCTCATGTTGCATCATTATACATATAAATGACTTTATCATTTATATAAACCTAAATCAAACTACTATTTTTCAAAACACATGTACTTATAGTATTACTTTCAAATGTCTTAGAGATCATTATGTCTAAGTTAATTGAGAGCTTATTTAGCTCCAATCATTAACTTAGATAATTTAAATCTTAGATAATAATGGATATCACATAATTTATAATTACTTGAATTTCTTGAAATGCTACTTTGTTTTGATAATACAATATTGAATATTTATAAAGACATTGTGCATAAATAAAATATTGATTACATAAAACTTTCTGAAGATTCTGCTTCCGCACTCTTTAACTACTTTAGTGAGGATGAGCGAATTTTATTTTATTTTCATTTAATTCAGTTTGTAATAACTCAATTTTTGCAATATTTTTACTTTATTTTTACGATGGATTTACTTTTATTTACCCGTTTGGATTGGATAGTGGATTTGTATGCTGTTACAAATCATTCTCATTAGCTTCTTAAGCCTTGAATCTAGTAATCAATAAAGATTATGTGTCTTAGTATTAATGTAGGATTAGCCTCATGTACACATTAAACATATAAATAACTTTATCATTTATATAAACCTAAATCAAATTACTATTTTTCAAAACACACGTACTTATAATAACACTTTCAAATGTCTTAGAGATCATTATGTCTAAGTTAATTGAGAGCTTAATTAGCTCCAATCATTAACTTAGATAATTTAAATTTTAGATAATAATGGATATCACATTATTTACAATTACTTGAATTTCTTAAAACGCTACTTTGTTTTGAGAATACAACATTGAACATTTATAAAGACATTGTGCGTAAATAAAATATTCATTACATAAAACTTTCTGAAGATTCTGCTTCCGCACTCTTTTACTACTTTAGTGAGGATGAATGAAATTTATTTTATTTCATTTAATTCAGTTTGTAATAATTTACTTTCTGCAACATTTTTACTTTATTTTTGTAATGGATTTACTTTTATTTCCTCGTTTGGATTGGATAGTGGATTGTATGCATTTTCTTGCTGCATATTTCCTACTTGTTTATTTTACTACTTAAATTATCCACATTACAAAAATTCTTGGCCACATAGCACTTGATATTGGATTGGTTTCCCTCTAATTCGATGTTAAGTGCTATGGTAACACCTTAATATTGGATTGAGTTCTTGATCCGATATTAAAGGCGTTACAAGGGCTCTATTCCATCCTGCTGCTTTTTTATTTCCAGATGTTGGGAGGGCTTTATTCTGTCCTATTGTTGGTTTGAGGCTGTTGCGTGCTCTTCGTAATGTGAATTTGGATTTCGTCCCTTCTCCGGATGTTTGCCTTTGCTCTAGATCTAGGTTGACCTCTCCTGGGAGCAGGTCAGGGTTCTATGCTGGAGCTCTATGCTGTTGCAGTTGTTGCCTGTTGGCAACGTTCCAATTAGCTATTGTCTGTTGCGAGATTTCTTCTGCAGTTTTTGCCCGAACGTGATCCCATTCAACAGTCTTCTCTCCTTCTGTCTTTGTCCTTTCAGTTTGAAAGCTTCTTGCTGTTCTATTTGCTCTTGCTGTCTTTTTGGTATTTGGCCTTTTATTGTTTTTTACTTAGTTTTACCACGAATCTTTATTTTTATGGTTGGTTTCAGGATTTTAGCTTTATTAGGATTTTGTAACATACTAGCTCTAGTTTGCATGTTTTTTCTTTGATATGAAATTAAATCTCACCGAGATGACATTTCGCTATATATATATATATATATATATGATCTAAAAAAAAGATACACTAAATTTAGGTTTAATTTAACAATTAATATATGAACAATTTTAATAATTAACTTATTTCATCAAGTTCAAATTGCAATAAAATTATTGTATATCAATAATTGGAGCTCAAATTTTGTTAGCTAATATTATAAGTTGAAATTTTATAAAAAATATATTTATGTAAGTTTATTTAAAATAAAAAAATAAAATCGAAAAGATATAAATATATCTCGCTCCATCATATTTTGCAGCGGTCTATATAAATCACTCACGCTCACATTGATGGTTGTGATGGCCAGGTCAGAGAACAAAGCGCCGCTCTCTTCCCAGCCGCCGCCGCCGCTTCACCTCAGTGAAGCTAACGAAGAGGACGAGAATGTTAAGCAGCTCAACAAATGCTCCAATATATATTTGGATCTGCAGGTTATTTATTCCTCAGATCGTCGCTTCTCATTCTCTTCCAAAGCCTCTTTCATATAACGTCCTCATACACAACATGCCCATCGTGTGTTTGCAGGAATGCCTCAACCGGACTGACCGCAACTGGAAAACCTGCCAGCCCGGTAAGACATCGAATTTACCTCTGTGCCCTCAATTTTATTTTATTTTTTTCTGGAATACATTAAACTTGTCTCCCTTTTGCGCATCTTACTACTACTACTTTGTAACGTTAGACTATTTAATGAAAATTGAGTAAGGGATTGGTCGATATTTATGAATTTGCTTAACATATGTTTCCGTCATGCAGTTCAGTGATAGGCAACGAATGGACTGCAATACTCATAACTCCTACTAAACTCCTATAAATAGGATTTATGAAGAGTTAATATGAGATCTCTATCTCATCTCTTGGAGTTGTTGCCTGCAGTGAAAATTAATAATGTGTTTATCGTTGAGAGTCAACCAAGTAAAATGCAAATACAAATAAAAAACAAAATCACAAAATCACATGCACAAACACACAAAATTTTTGTGAAAAACTCAAATATGAGAAAAATTACGGAGCTATGCTACTAAAAAAAATCCACTATACGAAGAATAAATTTACAGAGTTACATAGAATAAAACCCTTGGTTGAGGAAGAAAGTGGCGCCGCCTTTCCTCCAAAACTGAACTTTGCACGAGCTTTTTAATCTTATTCTTTCAATCCTCCCTTTTGTTATCACTCATTTTCCTTGATATTTTCAGCACCAGCACATGCAACACAACCCATAAGATGGGATTTTATATGTTGCTTAAAATAAGTCATTTGCCATAAACATCCCATACAAGCCTAAGGGTTACATCCCTTTGAATTTTCAAAGGGATTCTGAAGCTTCAGGTTGGGCTTGCTGTGCTAGGCGCTTAGGTCTCAGGTTGAGACCTCCCGTGTCAGGCTTCTGGGTGCCCATGCCTTGGGCTGAAGCCTCCTGGTTATTGAGACGCACCTGGGCGTCTGGGCTCTGCCGCGCCTAACGACGCCCAACAACGCCTATTGCCGAAATCCGCCTAAACTCATTCGACACCTCTTGTGCTGACTCAATCGTGCCCAACATCATAATAATCTCTCAAGATTGATTACGATTGACCCATTTTCAACTCTGGAATTTCTTCACTTTTGGATTTAATTAGTGCAAAGGTCGTGGTGTGACTCACTCCGTCATTTGATCATGCTCTAGGACCAATTGGGGCTGCACACAGGTTTAGTTTCTCTATTGTCACCGCCTTTATCAATATGTCTGCTGAATTCTTCGTCGTGTGAATCTTTTCTAACTGTAGCTGATCATCCTCTAATACTGAAATTGTACCGCAACTGAATGTGCTTCATTCTTGCATGAAAGACAACATTCTTGGCTAGATGAATGACACTTATACTGTCACTATGTAGTCTTCCATCCTCTTGTTCATTGCCCAACTTAGCCAGAAAGTTATTTAAATAAATCCTCTTGTTGCTCGCTTCAGTGATGGCACATACTTTGCCTCTGTGATAGACAAGACAACTATCTTTTGTAGCATAAAGATCTAACTTACTGCAGCATTACCCAAAATTAACAAATCTAGTTGTTCTCCTCCTTCTATCAACATCTCAAGTTAAATCAGAATCTACATAACCATGTAGTTCAGTCTTGGATTTCCCATAGTAGAGTGCTTTGTCAACAATACCTCTCAGGTATCCATTTAACCGCCTCCTAATGATGCTTTTCGGGATTGCTCATGAACTTGTTGACCACTCTCATTGAATGTGCTATGTCCAATCTAATGCATCATGGCATACATCAAACTACCAATGTTGAAGCATAGGGAATTGATGCTAGATGGCTGTCTTTTCTCAGTAAATTGGATATATAAATATTGAATGGATTGGTAGGATAATATATAATGATGATTTCTGGAATTTGTGGTAGGTTGGTTATGAGTTTAGAGTGGACTATCTAAAAGAAAGCTAAGACTAGTCTAAATTGAGCCTAATTTAGGCTGATTCAAAATATCTCTTTTGTAGGTGGAGTTTTGGTGGGTTAAAGGGGTGAAAATAAATTAATATAGGTAGTCTAAGATGTGTAGTTTGGATCTGGAGTAGATGGCTAGGTTTGATAGTGTTTAGATAGGTGTCGAGAGGTAGGGAAGAAGACTAGGTCGAGCTATTTTTAGATTTGGCTGCGAAGATTGTGGTGGAGTTTGGAGAGTGTTTGGGAGATTAGATAATGATTTAATATTTTTAAATGATACTTAAGATACTGGAGAAAATGTGTAATTAGTTTGAGATTATGAGAATAAAAGTATGGTTAGAAAAATAGAATATAAATAAGATAAGAATCTAACTCACCAAAAATAGGCAATAAACTTGACACCACCAAGCACCAAGCAATATGAGAGCTATTCACCACAAATTTCTTTCATTCAAGTTACTCTATTATATTATATTTCAGCTCATATTTATAGGCACTACAAGTCTCTTGCCCAATGAGCTTTGGAGGGAAAATATGAAAGAAAATTTTGAAGGAAAAGATGGGTAGTTGGCAATTAGTGAAGAAGTAACTCCAACAACTTACATTAAATATTTTCCTTATGATATGGTTGGCCAAACATGTGCCATAATAAATAAAAAAAAGTACAATATTAATAAAAATAAAATACAAATAGTAAACCCAATATTTGGGCTCTTTATTGGGCTTTTGATTGAGCTTTTGTAATTATGTCCATCTTCAAATTCTTCCCTTGAACTTTAGCCATGGCTCTTGTTATTAGACCTTTGATAATATTTTTAGGATGTGCTACATCAGGAACTCTCTCCATATGTTCTCGTTCTGCTTCAGACTTAGGCATCTATTCCTTTGACAGTCTAAAGTAACTTGTTAGGGGATGCAAATGGGCTTTGCCTCATTCATGTTGAATATTTTTAGCACATTTTCAATATATTTTGCATGAGACAGCTTCAATGTACTTGTACTCCTCTCCATACTAATCCTCATCCTTTCATGTTAAACTCTTTTGATAACTATTTATTTAATCTCTTGATCTCCATTGTATCTGATCTCACAATCAATATATTATCAACATACAACAATAAAATGATATAGGAGGTGTCAAATTATTTTATAAAATAAGAATGATCCGTTTGGCACTTTTTATACTCAATGTCTGACATAAATCTATCAAATCTCCTATACTATTGCCATGATGCTTGCTTTAAGCTATATAGCTTTATATTAACCTTGCAAACTAGATAGTATTTTCATGAGATTGCATATTCTTGTTGTTGCATCATATGTAATTCTTCCCCTAGATCATTATGCAGAAAAATAGTCTTCACATCCATTTGTTCTAGATGTAGAACTTCAACTGCTACTATATTCAACACTAATTTGATAGCAGTCATTTTCACTACTGGTGCAAAGATCTCACTGTAGTCCACTCCTTGCTTCTGCTGAAAACCTTTCACCATAAGTATTGCCTTGTAGCGCTTGCTACCGTCCGGTTCTTCCTTCAGCATGCAGAACCATTTGTTATGAAGAGCTTTCTTTCCATTTGGCAGTTTAGCCAACTCCAATGTCTGATTGTCATGAGTGATTTCATTGTATCATCCACGGCTAACTCCCACTTGCTCGAATTTTCAACATGCAGTGCCTCCTCATAACATTCTGGTTTACCACTATCTGTCAGCAACATATAGTACAAGGAAGGAGAAGATCTCTGCATGGGTCTTGAGATTTTGGTAGATCTTTTAAATTTTGTAGTAAGTGTTTGAGGAACTGTCTGCAGTCCACCTTCATGAGCACCTTGCCGAACCTCCTCATCCTTCTCATTGTTGTCCTCATCTCAACATACTTGGCTACATCATTTGAAGTTTTTGTAGCATCACTTTGGACTCCATTATTATCCTTATGCATTTCATTCTCATTGAATGTGACCTCTCTGCTTTTATTGATCTTTTGATTTGAATAATCCTAAAATTTGTAGCCAAACTCACATGTACCATATTTTATGAAGGTACCCTTGATTGCTTTGAATCAAATTTACTCATGTAGCCTACATCAGCACGCACAAGGAACAATCAAATACTTTCAGTGAGATTCACCTCTTTTAACGCTCCAAGCATTCACAGGTATTCCTTCTCCCAAAGGAATTGAAGGTCCCTGATTGATCAAATATATTGCTGTATTTATTGCCTTTGCTCAGAGCTACTTTGGTAATCCAACATGTAGCCTCATGCTCCTAACACATTCTGTGATGGTTCTGTTCATACGCTCTGCAACACCATTCTGCTATGGTGCTCCTGGGATAGTAAACTCTCATCTGATTTCATCAAAGCACAAAATTCATTGAACTTTTTTCATAGTACTTGTCGCCATTGTTAGATCTTAGGCGCTTGAGCTTCAAACATATCTCATTCTCAACCATAACTATTCACTTCTTGAATACACTAAATATATAAGATTTGTGTTTCAAGAAGTACACTCATACCTTTTATGGTCATCTATAAAATTGATAAAGTAGGTGGCCCTTCTAAGAGAAGAGATGAGAGCTGGATCTCATATATCTGTATGTACTAATTCTAATTTCTTCAACTTCAAAGTCTCTCCTACTTTTTTGAGAAATTTACTTTCTTTTGCTTCCATATAACACAATCTTGGCAAAACTCTAAGTCCACATATTTCAATACCGGAATCTTCCCTCTAGTAATAGTGGCTTCAATATTTTCTTGCATGACATAACCTCTAGTGCCATAGACATGTATTAGTCTCAATTTTTGCTACTGCAATACAATATGATACTTTATTGATCTGGTAAAGTATCCCTTCCATATTGCCCCTTCCAAGTGTCTACAACGAAGGTTGTAACATAGCCTTTGCGGGTTAATTGGCTAATAGAAATTAGATTTCTTTTTAGACATAGAACTTGTCTACCATCCTTTAGCTTCCACACCAATCCATTCAGTAACTAGATATTCACATCATCTTTTTTAATTATGCGCATGACTTGTCATCTCTTAGGTAATGTAATGACTCGATGTTGTTATTAGGCTAATTAGGATTAAACCCGATAAAATTCGGTATTCTGAGCTACATCAAAATTACGGCAAACAAAATATTTCATTAGATAAACTATATTTTGTGATCGTATTGCTTAGGTTTGGGAGCATTCCGGATCACGGATATCTGAATTAATTTTTTAATTTTCAAAAAATAGAAATTTGAAAAAATTAAATATAAGTCCAAATTTAGTAATTTTGGTGCCGTTAGGTTAAAGAATATTATGAAAAGACTGTAAAAAGTTTCGTCAAATTTGGAGCTCCGGATTAATCATAATGACCTTTTGAAGTTTTAATATTCAAAAATTAATATAAAATAAAATATAACTCCAAATTAAGAAATATTTGTATATGTGTATTCGTCTCATTGAAATACACATCATGATCAAGTTTCGTTAATTTTAAAGTTTAAACGACAAAAATTGCGCAAAATTTAATTTAAATAAATTATTTAATTTTCCTCTCTCCTAGCTACATTACCCCACCCCTCTCCCCCGTACGCAGCCCCCTCGTGCCCTAACCCTAGCCATAGCACCTCTGTACGTGCGAGGGCTGTCGTGCGCCGCACTGCAGCCCTCGGGCCCCACGCCGACAAGCCAATCGGCCTGGCCCGCCGCCCCTCTTTCCTTTCCCCTCTCTATAAATAAACCTAAACTTCCCCCATTTCTCACACCTTCTCCTTCCACTCCGACAATCACCACCTCCAACCTAGCCCGTTGCCTCTTCTCCCCTCTAGCCCCCAACTAGCAGCTGCCGGTGACGGGAAGGTCCCACTTTGCGTGTGATTAGGAGAGAGAGGGTGAGGAAAAATATTTTTATTTTTATTTTGTTACTAATTCAGGTTTATTTTTATTTTTTTATTTAAATAATAATAATAATAATAAGAGTTATTATTATTATTATTATTATTATTTAATTCCTTACTATTATTTTCTTTCAAATTATTTTTATTTATGTCAATTATTATTATTATTATTGTCATTTTCTTTTAAGTCATTTTTTTGTCAATTATTATATTATTATTATTATTTTAATTTCTTTGTTGCCCATTTTTCATCATTTTCATTAAAGTCAATTATTATTATTATTATTATTATTAGTATTGCAATTCTTTTTTTGTTATCATATCTTTTTAATTATATCATTTCAATTATGTCAATTATTATTAGTACTATTATTATTATTATATGAATAAAAGAGAGAAATAAAGAAGAAAGATAAGAGAGAGAAAAATAAAAGAATAAAAGAGAAAGAAGAGAAAAAGAAAGAGAGAGAATAAAAGAAAAAAGAATAATAAGAGAGAAAGAGATAAAAAAATAAAGGAAAAGAAAAAAGAGAGAAAAAAAGAAGATTATTTCTCTTATATATTATTATATTTTATATATCATCTTGTTTTTATTTTTTTTATTATCACATTATTATTGTTTTATTATTATTTATTATAATGAATATTTATTATTTTATATTTTATTATTAAATTTTATAATGATAATTTATCATTATTAATAAAAAGATAAATAATTAATTCACATTTAAAAGCTAATTAAATATCAACATTATGCAGATACAATTGACTGTTGACTATTGAACCCGTTCTGCAATAATAAATAGGAAAAATGGTACTCAATATATATATATATATATTACTTTTTTCACTTATTCACTTTTTATTGATGCTTAACATCGCTTCAAGCCTAATTCATATTGATGCTTGGTTGGTTAAATGAAACCAACATCCTCTTGTGCTTGGTTGGTTTGACAAAACCAACGATACTTTATGCTCGGCTGATTGTACGAAACCAACATCCTTTTGTGTTTGGTTGGTTACTGTGAACAGACACTAGTAATATACGCATGGTTGGTTACTGAAAAATTATATTAGTAATATACGTTTGGTTGGTTACTGAAAAATAACATCAGTGATATACGTTTGGTTGATTATTAAAAAATTACATCTGTAATATACATTTGACTTATTGTGCAAGAACAACTCTTATGCATGAATTGAGAATAATAATTCTTTTGTGCTAACAACTATATTTTCTTGCATATTATTTATGTCCTTATTTCTGCTTATCACTTTGCTAATTGAAAAGTGTAACGCTTAATATTTATTGAGGTACATTAGAGTATTTTCTAAATCTGGGAATTTCAATCTCGGTGTTGTTTACAATGTCAGGCCAAGCACTTCTAAAAGAACTCGAATGTGAACTATAAGTGACTACTGAGAATTTTGAGCTACTGTTAAAACTGATGGCAACACTTTTCTTTTATTATTTTTTTATATTTTTGTTAATTTGCTAAATATATAAACATAATGGAAGGTACAACTGGTTGATATATTATGTAATGTTGAATTTATGATGAATGAAAATATTTCTTTGGTTTTTTTTCCTGCACTATTCCTTCTCCTTAGAATTGCTCAATAGGGTTCTGCAGTTAATGAGTGCGTAATGTCGGGTCAGTTCTTGCTAAATCGGCATCGAGTCACAGCAGGTAAACTTTTTCCAAATCACCATGAGTGTAGTTTCTGAGAGCCTCTTTGCTAGGAGTTGCATGAAAGAATGCTCATGAATTCACAACCCATGATTCAATGCTAATTAATGATATTGCATTTTGATCTTCTTCTATTGAGACATTCATTGAGTAGTTCTTTTTCTTACTTTCACTTCTTGACTTCTTCAATGCTAAACAATCCTTCTTGATGTGTCTCATCTTTCCACAGTTCTAGCATTCAACTTTTCATTTTCCAGGTTTTGATTTTCCTCGCCTTGCTTTAGACCTGTTTTTATTAAACTTTTTGTCTAAGCTCTTTTTGTCCGATTCTTACATTTAGAGCTGAAGTTTATGTTTCACCATCAACCCTCTTTCAAATTTCTTCGTTCAACATGAGCCCAACAATGCCATCGAATTTCAGCTTCACACATATTGCAATAACTAATCAATCTCGGCTACCCAGCAATGAAGATAGTAGCAAGAAAGCCCTCAACTCGTCATCGTACTCGATGCATACGGAGCTTAACTGGTTTGCCATAGTATTAAACTCATTCAGATGTTCTGCCACCGAACTACTGTCTACCATTTTCATGTTGAATAGCCTCTTTATCTGAAAAACATTGTTGGAAGCCGAAGGCTTTTCATACATCCTTATTAGGGTTGCCATAAGATCCACACTCATCTTTTCATTAACTATGTTGAAAGATATTGAAGAGGATAATGAAAGATGAATCAAGCCAATAGCTGTTCTGTCAAAGACTTCCCAATCTTCATTAGACATAGTTTTTGGTTTTATGTTAACTCATCCCAATGGCAAGTACAACCTTTTTTGATACATCAAATCCTAGATTTGCATATTCCAAAATGCAAAGTTTGTGCGACTGATTAATCTCGTGTCTTATTTCTTCTACCATTGCTCCCTCTTAAACTAATAAACCCTGAACCAATCTCTGATACCACTTGTAGTGAAAATTAATATTGTTTTTGTTGTTGAGAGTCATCGAAGCAAAATACGAATACAAAAGAAAACAAAACCACAAAATCACAAGCACAAATACAAAATTTATATGAAAACTCAAGATTGGGAAAAACTGCAGAGCCAAACCACCAAAAACTCATTATATGAAAAATAAATTTACAGAGTTATAGAGAACAAAACACTTGGCTGAGGAAGAAACTAACACCACCTTTTTAGCCTCCAAAACCATACTTGCATGAGCCATATTCTTCTTCCTTCAACCATCTCTTTTGCTCTCTCTTTTCCTTTGATATTTTTAGTCACCATCACATGCAACACACAACCCATAAGATAGCTTTTATATGGTGCTTAAAACAAGCCCTAATTTGCCATAAACATTCCATAGAAGCTTCGAGTTGGGTCTGCTGTGCCAGGCGCATGGGCGCCCAAGTCTTGGGCTGAGACCTCTTGTGTCAGGTGCCTGGGTGCGCCAGGTGCCCAGGTCTTGGACTGAGACCTGTGCCAGGCTCCTGAGTGCCCATGCCTCGGGTTAAGGACTCCTGGGCGCTGATGCATGCTTGGGCTCTGCCCCGCCTAGCTGCCCTTCGTGCCCAAACCCACTGAAACTCCTTCGGCACCCCTTGTGTTGATTCAATCAGGCTCCACATCATAACAACGATCATGTTTGCATTTGCACAACCGTGTTAATCTTTACTCTTAAAACCCACTTGCAACTTAAATCTTGAACAACTAAGTTGGATTGGAATATGTGAGCAATACCATGTGCAACATTTTGAATGCAGTGAAAATACTTAGTTATGGAAGTTTTATTTTACGTCCTTATCATAATTATATTTACTTAAATAACCTTTTTCAAAATAGCACAACATTTTATTGTAAGTAGGGCTTATAAGTATGGATGCATGTGTACACACAAGTCATTGGATAAATTGAACGATATAAACATGATTTCCAATAAGAGTTCCTAGACACAACAACTTATGTTCTCTGACATTTGAAGACTTGATTGTAAGTTGTTCCAGGATTATAAAATCATGGGTCTTATTTAGATCTAATTCTATTTACCCAAACATTACACTATATTATGTAGATAATCTTAGCATATCTAATGCCAAATCTAGCTTTGAGCACTCTAGAAAGTTGATAAAAAACATTGCTCTCGTGCACATGGGAGGGGAGTTAATTATTGGTGTTCGCACTCTTAAAAAGCCTTATGTTCGATATCTAAATAAATCTCGATCTTGGATAGTCTTTTTTTATATCTTAATCTACCATAAGGAAAGAACACTCCTAATTTACATCCAAGAATGAAGGTGGTTTGTGCACTTTTCTAAGTGATTATTGGTCTTTAAAGGCGAGAGTGGCAACGTGTCTTATGTGGAGTCGGGTTAGGGACATGAATTGATATTGGGGTTGGAGTTAGTGATGCAGCACAGAGGCCAACACAAGAGCGTTTGATGACATGAGCATACTCAAGAAGCTTGAAGGAGGTTATCAAGTCATAACAGGATGTGTTGTGGAGTCATATTATTTATATTTTTTATTTGGCTATATTTGCATTTATGCTATTTTAATGTGTGTTTTTTTTATTGTGTGCGTCGGGAATGTAAAGGTCACCAGGAGAAATGTAATGGAACTTATTTCCATTATTAGCGCCATCATATTAGAATTAGGGGATGGTGACTATATATATCTCATTGAAACCCTAATTTTTGGATAGTTGAATGATATTACATAATTTTGACTTGAGAGTTTGCTTAGTGTGGATAACCAAGAGAAATCCTCTTCGGTGTGCATAATCGAAGGCCTTGAAGGTGTGCATAGCCTTCAAGAATCCAAAGTGTGGATAATCTTGAGGTTATATTTTTTTTTCTTTAGATTCGTACTCTCTATTAACTTCTACCTCCACTTTGTTTCGCTTAAATTTACTTTTGTTTCGACGTTTGCCTTTCTTCCGCATGAAAACATGAAAATTACCGACCTGACATAATTAAAGAGGCTATAAAAGGGCGAAGTTGACTAAAGACTCAAATCCAATTCTCTCTCCGCAGTTCTTAGATTAAATGGGTGAATAGTGAAGCGGCGAATGGCAGTTTACTGGGTGAGCCGAAGGCGAATGTTGTCTGAATTCTTCAATAAAAATAAAAAAATTGATGTCAAGAAAACCGTTATTAGCAAGAGCTTTATGTAAAATGGTGAGCTATGCCAAAAAGAAGACATTGAGCTTAATGCTGAAAACTTGACGTCTGCACATGGAGCCTGAGCGGCCGGTGAGCGAGTGGTTCAATATTCCTCCTACAAAACTTACGCGCAACCCAACATCATCTCATTTCGTTGTTAATAATTTTTCCAAACAGACACCAAATCATACAAAACAACATCCTACATATTTCTAACGTCGCCGCCGCCATCCACTGAATCAACGTGACCCATGTCGTGGTCGTTTGTGACCCGTTGGCTTGTTGTTCCCAGCTCTGAACTCGAACCGACCCAACCCACTAGAATCGACCCGATCCAGCTGAACCAGCCGGCCCGTGTCTAGCCAGTCACACGCGTGCACGAGTGCCCTCCAATGCGCGCATGCCCCTGCTAGCATGAGCATGCGCACACGCCAACTTGCATGTGTAGCCTTCCTTTGACACATTGACTTTTGACTCCTCGTTCTTCATTGTCCGACTTCTGATTTCAGTGCAGTTGGAGTCATTGGAAAGTTGAGATTCTTAACTACACTATAGTGGAACTTCTAAAGAAATATAGCACTTCAGCAAGGAGAGAGGATACTGGGAATATTCGACACGTGAAGGAGATCTGTCCGCCTTCACAGAAGGTACACCTTTCATTTTTTTGCAATATTTTGAGTATTTAGTCTCTGGAATTTGTATTAATATTAATAGATTGGATACTTTCTATATCTTTGGCAAGTTGTGCATAAATTATGTATTTCCTGCTAAATTTAGTATACTCCACCTTTAATTAGCCAACCAATTATCCCTAAATCCTATCTGAACTTTGAGTAACCACTTGTGAGGCTGTGCTCCACTCAATTAGCCCATTTTGCTGTGATTGAGCTACATTCAAGCCGCGTTTACTATTTTTACTTTACGTGTGCTTTAGTCTAGCTTATTTATTATTTATTCATTCATCCATTTTACTGCTTAGAGTACTTGTTGCATTTAAAGGGCAACATGGCTAACAACCAAGAACATAATGGGGAATGGCTTAGATTAGAGAGTTGAGGGCTTAGAAACTTCTATGGCTAGAATAGAAGTCAAATTTAGGAAAGTATTAGAAGCACTAAATATAAGGAATGATCAACACTCTCCACAACCACTTGAATACCCTAGACATCAAACAAGAACTAGGGATGATCCTACTTATGAGATCATGCATAATCTAAACTATAGGAGAGGTAGAGTCCCTAGGGAAAATGATTTTGAGAATGACTTTGATGACATGTTTCTTAGAGGACTTGATTGTTGGAGAGATGATATTTGTGGGAGACCTAGGACTGATCATTCACTAAGACTTGGTACGCGTGAAAGAGATTCCCATGAAAAAGATATTTTAAGCAAGATTAAAATAGAAGCCCCTACTTATGATGGCACTCATGACCCTGATCATTTTATAGATTGGATGACTCAAATCGAGGAGTTCTTTGAGTGGTATGACTTAGATGATTACCAATGAGTCACATTTGTTAGGATGAAATTGATTAGTCATGCCGAAATATTTTGGAATAATTATATCCAAAAAGAAATGAGATGCGGTTATAAAAGAATATATTGGGTTAAGATGAGGGAGATTCTAAAGGACTTAGATTGGCAATTGGCCAATAAGTTTGTTATGGGCTTGAGGGTAGATATTAGATATCAGGTTGAAATGAATGATCTCCGATATGTAGAGAATGCACTGCATGATGCCCTTTTCATCGAGTTCCAATCAAGGGCATCAACCTCTATTGTGAAACCCTCAACCACTACTTTCAAGTCTATTCAAAAGCCTGCTCCTTCATCTAGTGTACCGCTAAGGCACCTACTCAAATGGGTAGATTTGTGCGTGATGTTGTTTGTTATAGGTGCAAGCAAAAGGGGTGCCTTAAACATGAGTGCAAAGCAATCCAATCCATTGTAATTGTTGAAGAGGAAGAAACGGGAGATGATGAATTAGAATCTGTTCACAGGATGACATTGTTGAGATTATTGAGGAAGAAGATGAGACATATCTTGGAGTAGTGAGATGCCTTAGTACCTCATTAGGAGAGGAAGATTGGAGACGAAGGAATATTTTCAATATGTCAATGACATGCAATGACATTGCATGTAAGATGGTGATTGATGGTGGTAGTGTTATGAATGTGGTATCCACATATACTTTGGTGAGGGCAAACTTCAAGCTGAACCACATTCGATCCCGTTGAATGTTAGTTGGGTGAACCATACCTCACACCCTATTACCCAACGATGATTAGTTCTAATTAAGCTTGAAAGTTTTGAGGATAAGATATGGTGTGATGTATATTGCCCAAGGATATATCACACATCCTTTTGGGCTGAAATTGGCTTTTTGATATGGATGTCATACACTATGATCGTGAAAATTCATATGTATTCAAATTTAACAAGACCATAAAGCTTTATCTTTCCAAGCCAAATCCAAAGCCATCATACCTGCTTCTGGGTCCCTTCCTTCGGCATTCGCTTCATCCACTAGCTCTACTTCCTCTACATCTTCTATATCCAAGGTTCGTGAAAATGCAGAATCTGCACCTTTACTACCCAAAAGAGTGGTCAAACTTCAACTTATCACCATTTTTATTCCTTCGATTATGCTCGACGCACATTCTGAGATTTTACCTAAAGGGTTTGAGTTTTACATTCCTGAGCCAAGTGTGGATATGATAGGATATCACACTACGAGGAAAGAGTTTAGTAGTTTAGAAGGGGTTCAATTGCTGCATGTGAACGAAGTGACCCCTACCCCTGATGTGTTATCATTCATTCTCTTGTAGTCGATCTCTTGAAAGATTTTCCAGAGATCTCACTTGAGGATCTTCTTGATTCCTTACCTCCTCTTAGGAACATTCAACTTGCTATTGATTTAGTTCCTGGATCATAATTACCCAACTTACCCTATTATCGATTAAATCCAGTGGAGCAAGTTGAGCTTTAAAGGCAAGTTGAGGAATTATTAAGGAAAGGATTTTTGAAGGAGAGTTTAATTCATTGTGCTATTCTAGCCTTGGCATCTGGAGAATGTGTGTTGATATTTGTTCTATCAATAAAATCACCATAAAGTATAGGTTTCCCATCCCATGGTTAGACGATATGCTAGACTTGGTAGCTAACTCTTGACTATTTTCAAAGATCTTAAGAGTGGTTATCATTAGATTTGTATGCGCCCTGCGATGAGTGGAAGACCGCATTCAAAACATCTGAAGTGCTTTATGAATGGATGGTGATGCATTTTGGTTTTTTTGATGCACCCAGCAATCCTGCAAGCAACACTAAGTTTGCTTCTCTGTTTTGGAGAAAACTTGCTAAAGTATCTTTTCTTATGGCTCATCACATTAGTTTTGTCAACAACAAAAATATCCCCGCTTTTCAAAAATGCTCATTTGTTTTCATTTAAAATTACATACGACTTGTTTTTTGTAAATATGCCGGACGCTTGGTGGGCCGAATTGATTTGGGGCAAAGATCCTAAGCTGAAATATAGGGTTTAGGGACCTTTTTTAGGAAAATTCATTGTAGCCTACTTTGATGATATATTGATCTTTAGCATTGACGTCAAGCACCACTTGGAACATCTTAGGCTTATTCTTGAAAAATTTTGTGAGTAAAAACTTTGTATCAACAAGAAGAAATGTTTGTTCATGTAGCCAGAGGTAACTTTACTATGATTCATTGTCTCATCGTTAGGGATAGAGCCAAACCCTTCCAAAATCCAATCAATTTTGAACTGGCTGACCCCTAAGAGTTTTCATGTTGTGAGGAGTTTTCATGGTTTAGCGACCTTCTATAAAAGATTTGTGAGAAATGTTAGCACAATTATGCGCTATATCATTGATATTTTGAAGCAAGATAAGTTTTGTTGGACTTCAAGTGCTTAGAAAACTTTCAAAACATTAAGGAAGTCATGGCTACTTCTGTATTTAGGTTACCCGACTATAATAAAGTATTTAAAGTAGCTTGTGATGCCTTTGGGATTGGCATTGGAGGAGTCCTTTCACAGGATAATCACATTGTTGCATTCTTTAGTGAAAAACTTAATGAGGTTAAGTAACAATATTCAACATATGATCGTGAATTTATGCAATCATTTAGTCACTAAAATATTGGAGGCATCATCTTTTGCATTGATAGTTTACCCTCCACACAGACTACCAAGCATTGAAATTTATGAATCATAGAAAAAATTGAATCTAGGCATGCCAAGTGGGTAAAATATTTACAAGATTTTACTTGGTGCTGAGAATAAACTCACAGCTGCATTATCTAGAGTAGCTCTGGTGATGTCATCATTGATTAGTAAGATACTGGGCTTTGATTGCCTAAGGGATGATTATGCTATTTTCCATGACTTCCATTTGATATATTATGAGTCTCATGAGTATGTGTTAACTCACCACTCATCATATCACATTGTAGAAGATTACCTTTTTGTGGCCCTCTATTGTGCATTCCACGTGCCTCCCTGCAGATCTTTCTAATTAATGAGTTGCATTCTGGTGGCATAGCAAGACATTTGGGGAGGGACAAATCATACATTTGGTAGAGACTAAATTTTTCTGGCCATACTAAAAAGAGTGAAGTATGTTTCTCAATGCTTAACCTGCTAAAAGGCCAAGTCTCAAATGCAGAGGTCAGGAAAATACATTGCTTTACCTGTGCCATGTTGATCTTGGGAAGACTTATCCATGAATTTGGTGTTAGGATTTCTTATGATTACACGTCACCATGATAGCATTTATGTAATGGTCGACATGTTTTCTAAAATGGCTTACTTTATTCCATGTTCAAAGACAAATGATGTCTCCTACATAGCTAGATTATTATTCAAGGAAATAGTTTAGCACCATAGGTTACCTAACACTATTGTTTCTGATAGGGATGTAAAATTTGTTTCATATTTTTGGAAGACCTTATGACACATTTTAGATACTTGTCTAAAATTCTCTTCTACATTCCACCACCAGATTGATGGGCAAATTGGAGTGGTTTATAGGACTTTAGGAAATTAATTAAGAAGTTTTTTGAGTGATAACTTGAGTACTTGGGATCTTCACTTGCCAATTGTTGAATTTGCCTATAATAGCACTGTCTCTATAACAACCAACAGACATCATTTGAGATTGTTTATGGGTTTAATCCTAGACAGCTAGTAGATCTTGTTAGCTTATCTAGCCATGCTTATTCATATGCAGCCTTTACATTTGCAAAAGATTTTCATAAAATGCATAATGAAATAAGAAATCAAATAAAGGAATCAAATGAAAAATATGCAGTTAAGGCTCATACCATTAAATCAAGTAGAATATTTAATGTATGTGATTTTGTGCTTATTCACATTCACTCGGAGCATTATTCCACCACAAAACATAAGAAACTGCATGCCAGAGCGATGAGATCATTTAAGGTCCTTAGGAAGTTCGGGCCGAATACATATATGATTGATTTGCTATCAGATATACTAGTTAGTCTCGTATTTAATATTGATGATTTCATATAATGATGAACTCATGCAAAAAAATACAGGTGCTACTTCTGATGAGATGAAAACATTTACATGAATATTCTAAATTTCTTTGAGTTCTTGGGGAGGGGGAGAATTTGATGCAGCATGGAGGCCTACACGAGAGCGTGTGAACAAGCATACTCAAGGAGCTTAAAGGAGGCTATTAGGTCAAGACTGGATGTGTTGTGGATCCATATTATTTTTGTATTTTATTTGGCTATATTTGCATTTATGTTATTTTAGTATATGTGCTTTTATAATTTTTTATTATGTATGTGTTGGGAATGTAAAAGGTCACCCGAAAAAGTATAACGGGGTCTTATTGCCATTATTAGCGCCATTACATTGGATTTAGGGGATGGTGACTATATATATCTCATGTAAACTTTAATTTCGGAATAGTTGAATGATATTACAGAATTGTGGCTTAAGAATTTGCTTGGTGCGGATAACCAAGAGAACCCTTTTCGGTGTGCATAACCAAAGGTCTTGAAAGTGTGCATAGCTTTCAAGAATCCAATGTGTGGATAATCTCGGGGTTATCTTTTTTTTCTTCTTTTGTTATTTTCTATTTGGATTCATAGTACTCTCTGTTAGCTTTCATCTCCACTTTATTTCGCTTATATCTTCTTCTGTTTCGACCTTCAAATGTTTCTCTTATGAAACATATGTGCAACCCGGCGCCATCTCACTTCGCTATCCATAACTTTCTCAAATAGCTACCAAATACAAAACATCCTACAAATTTCTAACACCCACCACAACATTCTCTTAAAGTTTTGTGTCAATCCAACATCTTCACCAAAAGCTTTTCTAAAATCATCAAAATCATATCTGCAATATTACCACATTATCCCCATCAGTTAGTATTGTTGGGATATGATTGGATAGGCTTAAGTTTGGGGTTGGGGATTTACAAGAGTTAAATAAAAATTTGTTTTGTTCATTTATGGTAGGGTAGGTCTTGACAGTTTTGTTGAGCATGGCAAAACAACGGTATTATAAAACTTTGTATGTGATTGTAATTATTTGGTAGGAATGGAATATATATTTACATGACAATTAAATTTTTGGAGGTTGTACATTGTGAAATCTTTTAGTACAATTATGCTGAATTCTTTAATATAAAGCCGTCTTTTGGGATAACGATGAAATTTCTTATAAGAACTTCAAAGTTAAGCGTGCTTTTGTGGAAGCACGCTTAACTTTGAAATCTTCCAGAATTAGTGATCTCTTATGAGAACAAAATTATGAGAGATCAAAACAAACAATACCTTGATTATTAGGAGTTTTGGTTGTTACAAGTGGGCATCAAAACATGACATTGGTGTCAGATTAGAACAAAGTGTCATGCCATGGGTGCTGCTTTTTGAACCTTATAGATACAAAGTGCTACATGGTTGGAAGCATCTCTTGATCCAATAGGGGTCAACATTAGTATTATTTAACCGATGGATGACTCTTGGTTCTATGTGTGGATGATGATGAGGATGCAGTTGTTTAAGTTGAAGAGATTATAAAATTCTCTTAAATATAGTTAAACTGAATTTTTAAATATCAAGATGCCTTTTAAGATAATGATGAAGATTTTAATAAGAACTCCAAAGTTATGTGTGCTCATGTAGAGCACTCCCAAGATGGGAAACTTCTTAGAAAGTTATTTTTTGATGATATAACCTTGAGGCATTATGGTCAAAACGAACAATACCTTGATACTTAAAAATTTGAGTTGTTATATTTATCAAAGGTAAATATTATGATAACATTTGGTTGAAGGTAAGAAGAGTTGCTTTATTGATATATACAAAACCAATTTGTGAAAATTGATAATCGTCATGATTTCTTCAAATCGTTGAAATATTTATTTAGTTTATCATGGCAGTTCTCGATTTCATTTTCAATTTGGGAATTCTACTCAAAACCTAGTTTTCACTCTAATTCTTTTACTTTATCATTCATCTCATGCTCTAATTATCATCACACATACATAGCATTACAGTTTTTTGTGTTATCAAACTATCATCATATCTTGTCCGAATTTTCCAACCTTTTCAAATTTCAGTAGAATTTCACTAAAAAACTTTCAAATTTAAATTTGCTGATTTTTTGACTTACGCAATGATATTTTGATTTGCCCCATAAGTTGCAAAGGCTGCTAAATTTACTCAGTATTTTGATTTTCGAGTTGTTCATGGTTTGCTTTGTTGAATAGATTTGGATCGAACCTATATTTTAACCAAATCATACTGGCATGATAATGACAGTGTTAGCATGTTGCATCTATAATGTTAACTGAGCTCTGGGGTGGTGAAGGTAGGAAGCAATTAGTTGAATGGGGTTTTTGGTTGCTGGCAAATTGGGCTAGACCAGTTTAATAATGGATTGTGGTGATCCAATACCTGATTAAACTGGTCTAATACCTGGCTAAGCAGGTCTAGTACTCATTGTACTGGTGCTTGGAAATAAACCATGTTGGGCTGCATGGAAGGGGTTTGCGGGCTTTGGTGGTGTTGTGTGAACATAAATGTTGGGGGGATAAGTGTTATGATTCTAAATCCCCTTTAGGATTTGTAATTTGAGCAACGTCGAGTATGAAACAATATAAAAGGCAAAAAGAAAATAAGAAAATCTCAAACAAATGAACACAAAAAAATTATATGAAAAACTCGATAACGGGAAAAATGACGGCCACACAATCAAGAAAGATTCCACTATGAAGATTACAAGTTTTACAGAGTACCCGAGAAGCCCTATCCCTTGGAAGAAGAAGAAGTGCTGATATGCAAGGAAAACACAAACCTTAGCAACTCACTTATTCTATGCCCTTCTCTTGGCTCTTCAACTCAAACCCTAACCACCACAAGATTTCTCCCACTTAGAAATCTTTCCCTGACACTCTCAACAGTTAGGGCTTTCAACAAGCTTTAAAACAAGCCCAAAAACACCGAAACCGCCCACAATTGATCACGAGACACCTATTTTCGTACATGAACCGTCATGGTTGCTTGAGCATGCGTGAGCGTCCGTGCCTCTGTTCCACGGGAGCTTGAGCACGCCTGAGCGCCCGTGCCTCTGTTCCTCGGGAGCCTGAGTAAGCATGCGTGAGCTCCCGTGCCTCTGTTCCTCGGGAGCCTGGTTGAGCACGCGTGAGCGCCCGTGCCTCTGTTCCTCGGGAGCTGGGTGCCCCCTCCTTGGGCTATAGGCTCTGTAGCGGGGTGCGCCTGAGCGCTCGGTTTGCTGCCGTCTAGTGTTGCCTTGCCCCAGAACACCCCGGAACCTATCGGAACTTTGTTGGCACCTCCTTCTGTGATCAAATTGGTCTCTACATCTTAACAATAAGAATAACAAAGGTGCGGTTTTTTTATCATATTTTGTATTGGTGCTTCCAATGATTGAAGGAAGCCTTATAGTGGCTGATGATATTATGTGTTGTTCGTGGTACTCGTGGGGGTTGCAGAGAGTTGGCTTAATTTTTAAATTGGAGTTCTAAAAACTAGATGCAAAAACTACTGAATAGATAATGAAGAGAAGCAACGGTTCTTACCGACGAGAGATTTTGAATTAAACTTTTTATAGGCTCGAATACCAAATTGAAGGTGGCAGCGAGAAGAGGGTGAGTGTTATGAAGATGAATTTTGGGAGATGATAAACCGAAATTGAAGATAAAGATCACTGAGGAAGATGAGATGGACAAGTTGTCAAAACCTTACAATGGAAGACTGCTAGAGCGGCTCTCCCTGCAAGGGAGAAGAGATAAATGCTCTCAATTTTTTTTCACATGAATATTAAAATATAGCTAAAGTCTCTTCAAGTAAAGCCTCATTTGCAAGTATGAAAAGTATGAGAAAAATAAGAGGAATATTTAAATACAAATTCGAACTCCACACAATTTGCAAGTAAAGAAATACACAAATAAACTTAAAAATACACGTGGAATAGTATGGATATAGAACGACACTAAGTTAGTAGCATAGAATGAAGACAATCTTGATGCTGCGCTGCATCAACCTGACAGTAACAAAGATCTTTCTTAGTATCCCAGTGAAATTCTTAGTGAGTAGAGCTGCTCTTCTTCAAGATATGGTTGAAAAATCTTTCGTTCTTTTCAGTAATTGTTCAAAGCACTCTTTTGTTTTAATGATATTAAGTTTCAGTGTTTGATTCTTTAACTTACATTTTTTGTTCCTTTTTATAAATAGCAGAAGTGCAGACACTGAAAGCATGTTATTTAAGAGAGAACAGAGGCAGAGAGAAGTAAAAGAAGGGTGCAACTTTGCTTACTGGAGAGCTCTACCAATCTCAACGGCATCAGTCAACTAAGCTAACTTGCATTTTTCCATCCATTCCCTGTAGCTTTACCTTATATTTCTATCTTTTTTTTCTTTTTGTTTCATTTTATGTAATTTTTATTTATCTTTGACCTCCGTTTGTACAAAAAAGAAGAAGCAATAATGGTACAACTTATATATGGAGCAGTATAATAATTATTATTTCTGGATTCCAAAGTTTAAAAAATTGATATTTAAAATATAGTATAAAGCTTTCACGTATAATGTATTGCATTAGTAAACTTTGGGCATATTTAATTCTGAAAAATTCTTCCATGAAAAACCTGCTAGATTCTATTAACGTCAGAATTCTGTTTGATGATTTAGAGATTTACCTTCAATCCTTAACAAGCACATGATACTAAATGCTATTGTCATCTAGATTTAACAAATCAAAAATCTCAATTTTTGATTCAAGGAGGACTCCGCCTTCTTCGCCTTTGCCAATTCGTCGCGATTCGCCTCCGTCCTCTCCCTCGATTTGCTGATTCGGGAAGCGAAGTGCCCGAATAGATCACACAATGTTATCTGAATGTCGACCAACATTCAGATAACATTTGCAAGTGGCACTTTTGAAAATTCGAAATATTATATATAAGATAATATTGAACAAACAAAACTGCCCTTATCATCCTAAGATCCCGCCGCTCTAAATAATGAGCTACGCTCCCCAGCATATATTTACATACATACAGAGGGGCATAAATAACTCAAGTAAAGGGTAAGGGAAAAAATTCTAAAGATTACAGAAGGCGTTGAGGAGGACATGGAGGAGCATGGTGAGGTCAACGAAGTAGTGATGGCCGATCTGTCCGTCTCTCCACCTCTATTTGGCGGGCTTCCGGCTGTAGTGAACCCCGTCGTTGCAGCGGCTATCGTAATGCAAGGAAAGGACATGCCGAACTCGCAGAAGGAGCTCCTGGCGAAGGGAGAAGCGGTCTGGGAAGAGCCTGAGGCCGTCTAAGGAGCGGAAGAGGAGGACGATGGAGAGGTGAAGGTGGCGCTCGGAAATCCCGGCAGGGAACGCCGCCGGGAGCCAGCCATCGGGAGAGGATGCTCGAGGTGTAGTTAAGGGTGACGAAGGGCGAGATCCAACGGACGGACGGCGGAGACCAAAAGGTGGACTTGCCGAGAGAATAGCTTCGGAGGAAGAAGGCGAAGGCGTCGGAGGCCGCCGGAATCGCGCCGGAGAGAAGACGACGGGAACGGAAGGGGATGATTCCTTTATATTTTAGAATTTTTTTTAATAATTTTTAGAAGTTATTTTAGAGGGTTTTTAGGAATTATTTATCATGAGAAAATTTAATGGTAAATTAATTTGATTTCAATGTAAATAAATTAATTTAGTGTTGTTTTATAGTTTTTCAGGAATTTTTTTTTTTGTTTTAAATGAAATAATCTAAGAATGTTGTGTTTTTGAATAAATTACGGGATATGCTTGCTCCCAAAATTTTTGAAATTTAAGTTTCTTTTGAACGGAGTGAAAAAAATTAACGAACAATCGTTTGTTGGATCGATTTGTTAGAATGAACCCTATGTTAGAAGTGCAACTTAAAACCGGGTGATCTTCTGCACCGAAAAAATTTTACGATTGGGATTTGATTGCTGGGAGTCACTTAAGCAATTACGAAATATATCACAAAAACTTAAAGAACAATCATAGCATAATACATAAATATACGAGTATACGAATGCTAAAGTATACATGAAAATTTAAGAATGAGAAAAATTACAGAACCACATCACAAGAAAAATCTACTATAAAAGAAAGATTACAGAGTGACAGAGAACATATTAATCTTCCTGAGAAAGAAGAGATTATCGCCTTATGTTTTTCTTCTTCTTATTCTTTCCCAAATTTCTTCTTGCTCTTAGTATAGGGTTTAAGCCTCAAAGACTCCAAAGCTCTCATAGAATATTTGGCACACACATAAACCATGACCATCATGTTAGAATATAGGAGGCCCCAAATCAATCTCTAAAAATGCATAAACACCCATGGACACATCACGCCTGGGCTGATATTTCCCCGTGCTCCCAAGCACGTCTAAGCGCTGCATTCTTGCTTTTGGGGCGCTGAGGCACGTCTGAGCATCAGTGTTTTTGCTTCTAAGGCGTGCATGAGCGTCAAAATTTTTGTCTGCTGGGCGCTTGAGCGTGCATGAGCACTAGACTTTCTATATGCTGGGTGCCTGGGAGCGCTCGAGCGCCTAGACCTTCCGTCGTTGGCTCCTTTGGTGATCCAATTGGTCTCCACACCATAACAATCTCATACTTGGAAATCAATTGTGATCAATCTATATTTAACCTTGGATTTTCTTTAATTTGTCTGCCTCCTTGCAAAGGACATGGTGTGGCTCATCCCACCCTTTCTTTATCCTTCGAAATCAGCTAAAGTTGAACATAGCTTCAGTTTCTCCATTGTTACTGATTTCGTGAGTATGTCGGTTGGGTTCTTTGATGTGTGAATTTTCTCTAACCAGTTGATCATCTTCTAATAAAGATTAGTTAAAGTGGTACCGTAATTGAATATGCTTTGTCATGGCATGAAATGCAGCGTTCTTAGCTAGGTGGATGGAACTCATGCTGTCATTATGCAATCTTCCATCCCTTTGCACCTTGCCCAACTTAGCTATGAAGTTCTTCAACCAGATTACTCCTTGCTTGCCTCAGTGATGACCACATATTCTGTCTCAGTTGTGGATTTGGTAACTATCTTTTGTAGCATGCAGATCCAACTCACTACAGCGCTTCCCAAGGTAAACACATATATAGTTGTGCTCATTTTGCTGTCAATGTCTCCAGTTACATCTGAGTCTACATATCCTTGTAGCTCTATCTTGAACTTACTAAATCAAAGTACTTTATCCGCTATTCCTCTTAAGTATCTGAGAATCCATTTAACCGCCTCTCAATTAAGTGTCCTGGGGTTGCTCAAGTACTTGCTAATCACTCCCACTGAATGGGAAATACCCAATCTTGTGCAAATCATCACATACATTAAACTCCCGACTGCTGAAGCGTATGGGACCTTTTCCATGCGTTTCATTTCAACTTTAATCTTTGGCATCTGCTCCTTTGTCAAGTTGAAGTGACTTGCTAAGGGAGTGCAAATAGTCTTTGCCTCTTTTATGTTGAATCTCCTTAGTATTCTTTCAACATAGTTAGCCTAAGACAGCTTCAGTATCCATGCAGTTCTTCTCTACTAATCATCATCCCGAGTATCTGCTTTGCTAACCCCAAGTCCTTCATATATAATTCCATTACAGTTGCAGTTGCCTTTTAAGTCTTTTAATTTCCTCCATGTTTGATCATGTTTATCAAGTAGAATGATATAGAAGGTCTCAGACTATTTCATATAACAACAATGATTTGCCTGGCATCTTTTGTATGATGTGTCTAACATGAACATGTCAATCTCTTATACCACTGCATCGACGTTTGTTTTAAGCCATACATACTTTTCTTGAGCGTGCAGACTAGCTCACTATTTTCTCGGGTTTCATAGCCCTGTGGTTGCATCATGTACAACTCTTCCTCCAGATCACCTTGAAGAAATGCAGTCTTCATATCCATCTGCTATAGATGCATATTTTCGATTGCAACAATGTTCAACACTACTCTGATTGTAATTATCTTCACTATTAGAACTAAGATCCCACTATAGTCTACGTCGTGCTTTTGTTGGAATCCTTTGACCATGAGCCTTGTTTTGTAGTGTTTGCTACCAACTAATTCTTTCTTCAACATGTAAACTCATTTGTTCTGAAGATCCTTCTTTTCTTCTGGAAGTTTAGCTAATTCACGTGTCTCATTTGACATGAGTGACTTGATCTTGTCATCCATGACTGACTCCTGCTTGATTGAGCCATCAACTTGAAGCATTTTGATCCACCACAATCTGTTAGCAACATATAATATAGTGAAGGAGAGTACCTCTATGTAGGACATGATGTTCTGGTGGATCTCCTCTATTTAGTAGTATGAGTCTGAGGGGTTATCTATTCTCCATCATCATGAGTATCTAGTTGTGCATGTTCATCTTTCTCTGCGTTTGAATGTGATATCAGACTAGCTCAATGTAATTTGCGCATTATCTAAAGTTCGAATGTCACATTTGATAGATCGAAAATACATAGTCTGCGCTTATACGTAAGTGTACGTGGTTCGAAATAATATGGGATGATAAGATCCTGAGATTTATAATCCTCTGGGAACAATGTTTAGTTTTTTTACTAGAGTTTACTTAATTTCAATAATGTTTAAGTATCAAATTGGTTTGTAGTTTTGGTATGAAATGATAATTTTAGAGTTTCTTGATTTAAAACTACTTTTGGAAAATTAGGGAGAGTTAGGATTTAACATGCAAATCAATATGGGTTCTTGCAATCACTCTTCTTCTCAACTTCATATTAAGTGAATTGGATTAATTTTTTATTTCATAATATTAAAAGATTCAATTTTGGCACATAGACATCCATGTGATCATTATCTTATGAGTTCATTTCTTATGTCTAAATTATGAAATCTATATTTTATGTTGAGTATCACATAAACTTGATTCCACTAATGGCTCATATGCATCAACTCTTGATTTAGCTAAAGAAATGAGCTACTGGGCTAAATGGGTTTATGTCACATCACCCATATCACTTAGCGCTCTAAAACCTCGCATAAACCTAGGGTGAGCTATGGAGCTCAATTAGTAGTTTTCGGCTCACATTTGTCTAATCTTAATTTAGAAAAGGCAATGTGCTACGAAGCTAAATGAGCTTGTCACATAGCTCATAGCTTAACGTGCGTCAATCACCTCGCATAAATCAAGAGTAAGCTATGGAGCTCAGAGAATGCTAGTAGTCCTCATGGCACCAATGATCGAGCACTTGTCCAAGGTTGTGCATGAGCTGTTTTTGCACGGTGAATGTTGTCACGGACAGTCGTGACGTTAACGCTCAGGCATGCATGGCCTTAAGACAAGGCTATCAATGAGCTCTATGAGATTTTTATGCTGAAAATATTTATGTATAGATTTATATAAGGAATTATAAATTTCTAATTCTTTTATTCACATAACATCCAAGCATTCAAGATTTAAGCAACATTCATTGATATGAAGAGTACATTACATTACATCCAAGTTTTCTTATATGCTCATACCCAACTCCCCCCAAGAGGGGTTTAGGCTGCCATTAGAATAAAAGTACAAAGAATGTGATAAGAGATGCTAAGCCCTTGCATGACTTTTACAAGAAAACAAAAAGGGGTAAAGTAAGAGTTCAATACTAGGGAACAATTATCACGTTCACCTGGATCTCTCTTCCTTGAATTTCCTTATCTCCTTACTCTCTATGCTTCTTCTCTTCCTTTAGCTGTAGGTTTCTCCTCTCTTGGGTATGGGACTCTCCTCAATGATTCTTACAACAGCACTCAGGATCAATAGCTCATAAACTGAAATTGGGAACATTTTTTAAGTCTTCAATGTTCTCTTTTATAACCTTTCCCTCAACCTTCTTTGTAATCAAAGCAGCCAGCCCACCTCCTCCTTAAGAATTGAATTTTCATTTAAGTTTTATTCCTTTATTCCCTTAATAATGAAGGTGTTTTAATGCAAGTCATCAATTTAGGCTGTTGGGAATTGGAAAGAATTAAGTCCATTGGTCTTTCCACTGCTAACTAGGCGCCTATTTTCAAGGCAGTTTGGCGGAGTGCGCTACGATGCGCTGTAGGGTCAAGATTATGTTCGACGGACGCTGTAGCGCCTGACTTTCTATTTGATGGGGTGTGACGGCGCGCTGTAGCGCATTATTGCTCTTTGCTTTTGAATTTTCATCCGCCACAGCGCACTGTAGCGAGCTGTAACACCCGAGCCTCTGGATTTTTTGCTCTACACCACTCTGTAGCATCTTAGTCTTGAGACGTTGGGCGCTGCGGCGCATCATAGCACGCTTTAGCGTGCAGAATTGCTCATTTTCATCTAATTCCATCTTTTTTGAACTCTGATCACTTCCTAGTTAAAATGACATCAAAACACACTAAAATAATGATTGGTTTTAGAAAAAATATGCATATAAAACAAGGCAATGTCTATAAATATGGGGCTCATAAACATTCAATCAGAAGTTGTAGACTAGCTCACTCATTGTATATCTCATTCTCATTTATTGTACCATCCCAACTTCTGATAATTTTTTGATTCCGTAGTCCCAGAATCTATAGTCAAATTCTTGTGCTCCAAAGCGAACGAATGTACGCTTGATTACTTTTGAATCAAGCTTTCTTCTGGAACTTGCATCAATAAGCAAATAGGATGAACAACCAAATATCTTTAGGTTATTCAATTTCACATCTTTGTCACTCCACGCCTCCTCGAGTATCCCTTCTTTCAGTAGACAGACCCTGGTTGATCAGACAAGCTGTAGTGTTAATTGCCTCTACCCAGAATTATTTTGGCAATCCTGCATGTATCATCATGCTTCTAGCTTGTTCTGTGAGTGTTCTATTCATGCACTCTACAACACCATTTTGCTGTGGCATTTTTAGAATAGTAAACTCCCACCTGATCCCATTCAAAGCATAGAATTATTTGAACTCTTTGTCACAATACTCTCTACCATTATCTAGCCTTAGGTATTGAGCTTTAGGTGATTCAATTTCACATCTTTGTCACTTTACGCCTCCTCTAGTATCCCTTCTTTCAGTTGATGGACCCTAGTTAATCAGACAAGCTGTTGTGTTGATTGCATCTGCCCAAAATTGTTTTGGCAATCCTGCATGTATCATCATGCTTATAGCTCGTTCTGTGAGGGTTTCTGTTCAAGCGCTCTACAACACCATTTTGTTGCGGCATTTCTAAAATAGTAAACTCCCACCTGATCCCATTCAAAGCATATAATTATTTGAACTCTTTGTCACAATACTCTCCACCATTGTCCGACCTTAGGCTTTTGAGCTTTATATCAGTTTCATTTTCCACCAAAGTTAACATTTTCTTGAATAAAAAAAATATGTCAAAATTTTAATTCAAGAGAAAAATTCATACATTCCTTGTATGATCATCTATGAATGTGACAAAGTAAGTGGCTCCTCCAAGTGAAGGGACAGGGGCCAACCCCCATACATCTGTATGAACCAGCTCTAACTTTTGAGATTTTAGATCTCTCTCACTTCTTGAGAAATTTACTTTCTTCTATTTTTCATAAATATAGTCTTTATAGACTCTAAGTCAACTGATTTTAGCCTTAGAATATTACTTCTAGATAATAATAACTTCAATCCTTTTTCACTCATATGACCGAGCCCTTGGTGCCATAGAAGTGAATCTGTCTGTCTCGCTACAATAACAGAATGTGACACTTTATTGATCAAATAAAGTGTCCCCTCCTTACTGCCTCAAGCTATAATTAGTGAACCTTTGGTGATATTTCAGAGGTCTCTTGTAAAGCTGGTACTATAGCACTCATGAGCTAACTAACTAACAAAAATCAAGTTTCTTTTTAGACAAAGGAATATGCTGGACATCCTTCAGCTTCCACAAGGTACATAATATATATATGTTACTTCTTGCACTTGTACACAAATTATTGCTGTTTTGCTTCGTTTCAAGCCAAATTCATATTTTGATATTTGTTATCAATTTGAAACTAACATCCTCTTACAAATTGGTTGGTTACTGGAAAAATGACTTAGTAACATACATTTGATTAGTTAGTGGAAAAATGACATTAGTAACATAAGTTTTGTTAGTTACTGAAAAAATGACATCAGTAATATATGTTTGGTTAGTTACTGAAAAAATAATATTATTAACATATTTTGGTTGGTTACTAGAAACATGACATCAGTAACATACATTTAAGTGATTATACCAATAATATATTTTTGCAAGAATTTAGTTTGATTATCCTTTTTGCGATATTTATCATATTTTTCTTGCATTTTTATTACAACCTTATTTCTGTTAGTCACATTTCTGCTAATAGAAAATATAATATTTTATTATTTACTATAGTAGTTAGATTATTCTCTAATTACTAAGAATTCTAATATAAATATTATTTTCTTTATAATACCAAATCAGATACTTTTGGGAGAACTTGAATGAGAACTTCACAGTATTAATCATAAATTTTCAAGTTGCTGATATATCGTTATTTTTTATTTTCCTTTTGTTTCAATTTTATCTTGGTATCAAATGATGAACAATGAAATAAACGTTCATTGGTTATTTTGTAATATGAAATTTAATGAATGAGAAATATTCTTTGGCTTTTATATATGTGTATCCCTTTCCTTTAAACTGCTCAATAAGATCATGTGGTTTGTAAATACCTAATGTCGGGATAATTTCTCGTTGAACCAGCGTCGGGCTATCACAGAAACAAATACAAAATATGCCCACAAAACTTAAAGGACAATCACATCATAAGCATACACAAGCATACAAGCATATGAACGTAAGAATGTACGTGAAAAACTCAAGAATAAAAAAACTAATGGAGCCACTCAACCACAAGGAAAATTTACTATGAATAAAAGATTACAGAGTTATAGAGAACTTATAAATCTCCTTGAGAAAGAAGAGATTCACGACATTAATATTTTATTCTTTTTCTTCTCTCTTAAATTTTTTCTTGCTCTCACTTTAGGGTTCAAGCCTCCAAAGTTATCACAGAATATTTGGCACACACAAATCTTAACCCTCGTTTAGAATATATAAGAGACCCCAAATCAAGCCATCAAGGTGCCCTAAACAGCCTTGGACATGTCATACATGGGCTGATATTTCTGCGGGCATATGAGCTCGACTGAGCGCGCACGTTTCGGCTTTTGGGCCGCTTGAGCGTCAGACATTTTGTTTGCTGGGCGCTTGAGCACACATGAGCGCCAGACTTTCTACCTGCAAGGTGCTTGGGCACTCCTAGGCGCCAAACCTCCTGTCTGCTGGGCGCGCTTGAACACTAAGCCTTTTGTAGTTGGCTCATTTGGTGATCCAAATTGGTCTCCGTAAAATAACACCATAAACACTAAGTCAATTCGTTTCATTCAAACAACTCTAAACCCTAAATTGATCGTTCAAATGAACAAACCAATTGTTTGAACTAACAAACCATTTGTTCAACCGAATGAACAAAGGATTAGCCAAAAGATGGACGAAGAGCTCTCTCGCTCGGCTCGGCTGCTCATTCGTTAGAGAAGATAGATGAAGGTCGCTCTCTCACTCCGCTGCACCGCTCAGTGCCGCATAATCTCGAGTTACTTTCGATTGGAACGTAACTCAATACCAACTTTATATATATATTAACACAAAATGAAATTATTGTGTATAAAATTTTCATCCATTTTACTTCATATCAAGTATCGACAATCTTAATTTACCTGAAAAATTTTTATTTTACACCAACTTTACCTCAATCTAAATAATCCCTGAATCATGCATTGAGCTGTGCCTTGATCATGTGCTGGAGCCAAAATGTAACGCCCCAATTTGCAACTATTTTGCTACATCATCTATAATATAATAATAATATAAATTTTACTATTTATTCTTTTTTTAATTAGCATTTGAAATTGTGTTTTACTATATAACTCTCATATATCTCTTAAAAAAATATGAATAATTAAGATTTAAAGAATTGTGTAATAAAAAATTATAATTAAATCCACTTTTACTTATGAAGCCCATAAAAATATATATTTTAAATTCTAAATCTTAATCATCCATATTTTTTTAAAGATATCTGAGAGCTAAGTAATATTTTTCTTTTTGAAATTTTAGAAATTAGATAATGGCAATCTTTATAAATTTATAATTTTTTTTTGAAACTATAAATTTATAATTTAGAAAATAGTAAGGAATTATTCAAATATTAATATTATAACTTGTTATTTAATAACACTTTCATGTTAAAATAAGCTTCTTCAAAAAATAAATCAAGAAAAGTATTTGTTTGGTAAATATTTTGTTGCAAGGGAACAATTTTCGAGGGCCTTATTTGGGAGGGGGGTTTAGAATTTATTATCATAAATTTTGCCAATTACATATTTTTCTTTATATTTGAAGCTCATCATAATTTAAAAAAAAAATCATATTATATATAATAATGATATTCAATTTCACATAATTGTTTGTACTATTAAATAATGCATAAATAATTAATTAAATGATTTGATAATACATAAACATCAAAATATCATCAATAATTTATAAATAATAGTAACAAACATATAGTTAATTAATGCTAATTAATATATTCTTTTTAATTAACATTAAAAAAAATAATCCTTACCTTTATGCATTCGGTTCGTTTATCATAGCTTAAATTAGGGTTAGATTCACAAATAAGCTAAGTGACATAAGCGATTTAGCTCTTTGTCTAAATAAGCTTGGAGTTAAGCTTGAAGAGGATAGGCACCAATACTTGATTTTTAGGGATGTGAAGTGCATTGTTTAAAGTTGGGACATAAAATTCCCAAAATACACTAAATTGAGAAATTGGGATTTCATTCAAAATTCAAATCAATTATCGCTACACGCAAAAAAAAGAATCACTGATAGAACATCTCACCAGCATTGCACGCACTCGCTCGTGCTAAGTTAGCCCTTGCTCTCTCTGCCCCCCATCAGCCTTTCATCAGCCCTTGACAGGCATATCAACCTTCACTGACCCTAAACAAGCCATTCTCGAGTTGCGCCAATGCAAGGCTGACCCTCACCAAACTTTGGTCAGCTATTGCCTATACCAGCATCACTATGATGTGTCAGGCTAATTGTCTTTGTAATGGACTTTTTGTAAATTGCTTTATTAATTACAATTTACCAAAAAATCTTTAAAAATCAATTACACAAATGTTCCAAACGCTAAAAAAAGAATTGCATTGCATTTATTTTCTTTGAAATTGATAGACAATGTAATTGGTTTTCTCAAATATTTCTTATTCCTCGAACAAAAAGCTTAATGATTTTTGGGTTGTTTAGGTATATTATGATAGATAGAGATTAAATTGAGAGATTGCAAGCAAGTATTAATCACGAGTGTTACACTCCCTTTTTCTATTGTACATATTTGAGTGATCATGGATGTGCTATATGATTTTTATTTATTGAAACTCTCAAATATTTTAAAATATTTTGGTATAGATATTAGCATTAACTATGAATATTATCATATACATACATATATATATATATATATATATATATATATATATATATATATATATATATATATAATGTTGCAGCCCAATAATTGAGGCTCAGAATTTATTATCTCATTCAAATCTCACTGGCCACACAAAAAAAATGATAAGTTGGAGTCACTAAAGATGAGGATAATACATTAACTCTATTATCATTCCTTCCACTATGGAAATCACTGATGGTAATTGTAGTGATTAGTTCATCAAACACATGAAGTTGAAACAATAATAATAGCCAAGGCTTGATTATGAGCGAGGACATTCACATGAGAGAATAAAAAGAAAATGTTTCTATTTTTATTACAAAAGTGGAGAGTAAAAGAATAGTTTGAACAATAGTGTATGAAAAGCTATTGGAGGTCAAAAAAGAAAAGAAAAAAAAAAGATCATGCATTAGAATAACAAACAATAGCATTACATGGAAATATTAGTGCAAGGTTATTGATAATGAAGATTGTTAGGTGGATGATTTGGCCAACATGGAAATATTTTTATGATGCTATTGTTTATCACATTAGAAGTTATAGTCTTAATTATTAAAATCAAGTGCACATTTCCATAATACCCCAAAGTTCAAACCATAATTTGCTTATCTTTGTAATCAACAAATCAAGAAACATTTATCTATTGAATGCAAAATTTAGAGAATAAATGAAAGTAATGGCTTGAATAAGAGCTTCTTATCAAGCACTCAAGGTGTAAGATACATTCAAATCATAAAGTGAATCTTGATCTACTAGAGTTGAACAAACAACTACATATAAAAGACAGTACTTGATGAAAGAAATGAAAGATTTGAGATGTGTTGTGGTATGGCATGAGGCAAGATGAAAGGGATGACGTATGTGACTGATCAATGAGAACAACACTCCAAATGGCAAAACTCTATTGTTGCAAAGAAGGTTGAATAATCTCCAAAATATTGCAACTAGTTGCATGCATGCTTTCACTAATGATCTGAATCATTAGATCAAATTTTAGATAATTTTTTGTGTGTCAATTTGTATCTCTCATTGAGAATAAATGCAACACAAATTTAAGGTTTTGAGGATGATTCATTGTTTGTTTTAAGTATCACAATCTTACCATGTTAAAAACTAGTCTTTAAATTATATTCTAGTTTACATCATCATAATAAACACCTTCATGGTGGGAGCTAGTCTTAGTTTCAAAGTTCTATTAACAATTCAATCAAAATTTGTTTCAGTAATATATTTAGCTTCATTAACACTTAAGGATAGAAATGTTTTTTCTTATACAAGTCTCACCACAAACCACTGTTTAATGGATCACATAAAAATAAGAAAATTTAAAACAAAAAATGATGTGGCATTTTCTCTTATTTTTCAAAACATGATCCATTAAAATTCATATTGACTAATAATGACAGATGTACTAGATAAAGCTTTTTTCTTGCACATACGCGCACTTAAACAAGATAATTTTATTGATCAAAATCAAGAAAGCAAATAAATGCAAGCCAAAATCATTTTATCCTTGAAAAGATAAAATCATCAGTAATAGGAGAAATAGGATAAATCATCAGTAGTTTTTACCTTGAATGAGATCAGCAGAAGTACGGTTAGGGCCAATTGCGACTAAAAAAAATTGGTACATTGAGATTGAAGACACTGAATCGTGAAGGCTAGGGCTCCCGAGCTTCAATGTTGCTCATCATTGGCGCTAGTTGTCGTGGCTCATCGCTGCTTGTCGTTTTCCTTCCTTCATCGCGTGCTTTTCATTATTCTTCCTACATCGAGACAATGATTTTTCATTCCCATGCCAAATTCATGTTTCTCTAGTGAATTCGCACCCTTGCATCGGCACCTCTCACTTGTAACCAAACAAGCTCTTGGCGACACCTTTAGCTCCTTAGTGTGCTCTTAAGCCCTTTACCTGGCTTTTTTCCTCAGGGTTTGACCTCCCATGGTATCAAAAGAGGGCTCGTCGATGTTATAATCACTCTGCCAATTCACCATCTCATTTAATATCATTTTCGCGGCTTGCTCTTCCTCATCTGGATAATCCATGGACATTTCTTTGATGCTAGAGCCTTTGGGTGATGATTCGTCAGCGCTCACCAACAATCTCCCTGACCTTGAGCTGCAACTCCTCCTTGGAGTCATTTACTCCTTAAGGATTGCCACATCCAATATGATCCCATTCGATGCAATACCTTCCTTGGTTTGGAGCTCCTGGTCATTTACTAAAGTTGTCACGAGATTTCCAACTCATTTGGCTCCTTTGCTTGTCATCCACCATTGCACTTGGTAAATTATTTCTTTTATCTTTCGATGAGGAATTTGGGAGATGGAGAAACCTTTTAAATATCCCTCATTAGAAAACTTTTATCAGAAAAATTATCTATGGTCTCCATTCGAAGTCTTTTTGCGACATGGAGTTTGGTTGAAAATTTGTCCATTGATCTAATAGATTGTCGATACGTGTTCCACAGCTCTTTAACATTTGATCAAAACGTGAAATCTCCAATCAAATTTATTTGGTGACTTAGGAAGCTTCACATTAGCCTTTGCACTAAATCCATTAAGTGGTCCTTGTATTAATCATTGGTAAGCCTTTAAAGATTGATGAAGCAATGAACAGCTAGATTCGTCTCTCAATTGCTTGTATTCTTGTGGAGCTGAACATCACCAACGAGTACTTAGATCTGGTTTGAATTGACACTGATGCCTCTGGGTTCTGGCTACCAATTACATTTGAAAATTTGTTAAAATATTGTTACCATTATCAGATTGTGGTAATACTTCAAATACTTATTTTAATTTGCACCCAGAACTTAGGATTTCCTCAATTAACCTACTTTTATTGGATTCTTACTTGAATATATTTCTTACTTGTCATGGTCTTCTAGGTCAAAGCACATTGATGTTGTGCGGGAAGATTATTCTTTCTCCAAGGCAGAAAGAACTTTATTGGGTGGACCATTTCTCCTACATAGCAAACTTTGTAAGGACAATAGAATTGAATGAGATTACTGAATTGCAAATGAATGGAAACCAAATCTCCACCAAGCTTGGTCTATAAATGATGAACAAACACAAGTCAATGTAGAATAAATATTTTGACTAAAATATTGTAAAGTAAAATTTGTTTCATGATTTTAAAATTTTGGACATTTGGTTTGCAAGATTTTCAAAGTAATTGGATTTTATAGGGAATGGATGAAGAATTGTATTCCTCACAAACATCTCATAATCAGATTACCTCATTTCGGGTGTAATCCGATTACCATGCCCCGGCTTCACGCACAAAAAAATCGCCTCATAACGCTTCCTCCCAACTCTACTCCGCCGGTTCCCGCCTCGTCGCCGGCTTCTTCACGATCCGACACTTCAAGAGGAAGCCATTGTAATTCCGGTTTGTCTTCAGCTTCGTCCCAAGTTTTTTTTTCTTGCTTTTCTTTTATTTTTAAAATAAATTATAATTAGCTCAAAATATACTAAACCAAACATCAAAATTTTAGTAAGCAAAGCAGAACAAAACTTATCCTCTACTATCAGATAGTCTATCCTTTAATCTAACAGTATTAAATCAAAGTAAGGCTTCCTGTCCTGGATGAGCTAGTTATACATACGGCTCGATATAGATAGGTTCTTAATATTTACAAAATTACTGCTTAAACTTACTCTTTTCTCCATCTTAATGATCAGACGATGATACAAAAGATAGCAATCTTGATGTAATGATTGAAACTTAGATAGCTTTGCAGTATCAAAGATTTTCACTTTTATTATCGCATAAACTGGTTTTGAGTCGAGTTTGAAAATGCTAGTCTCGAGTTGCGTTTGAGTCTTGACAGATTGATCTCAAATTTTTAAAACTGTAAGGTTTAGCTTAGAAAAAATGATACGAAATCAAAATTGATTCGAACTGGCTTAAAAGAGTAAAGGTTTAAATACTTCTTCAAGGAAAATAACAATGACTAGATTGGAACCAGTTAGTGTAAGTATAATTTGAATAATTTAATAAACCATAATTCAAGGAGAGAATTTATTAAACGATGCTTCAAGTAAACAACAAAGAAGCAAACTCATAGTTCATTACACCCCCACATTCCAAGGCATCACCAACTGCGTTGCAGAAATTTCAAACCTGTAATGCAAAATAATATATTCATCATTCCTTTTGAGTTCACTTCAATCACAAATCAAGCAAATTAACATAAGCGCAAAATGGACTATAAATATATAAATTTGATTTTGAAACCCACGAAAAATTCAGCATAAAGTTTTGATTTGAAGTGAATCAAAACTTTGAGCAAATGACACTGGTTAGGGATTTTGGATGCTTTTGGATTTGCGTTCTAAATCAAGAGTGTAAATCCCTCTGGTTGCTCTATTGCTTTTTAATGAGCCTCAACTTCTTTCAAAAAAATAGCCAACCCTATAACTTATTGTTATATGACATTCAAGTCATTTCCCATTTAAGCCATTTATAGGCAAACTAATAGTTTCCTAAGGAAAATTTGCTTAAGTTTGGTTCCTAATTCAAGTGGATAGAAAGTAAACTTGAAGAGCGGTAACTAAGTGTAAGAATTAACTAGCTAGATGCACTTTATTTGTAAACTATATTTATAATTGTTTATCTTTTTTATAAACTTAAATTTTTATCTAATTTACTTTTATTAAGATATGTAGTATTTCTTGATTTGCAATAGCTTGCCAAAGCTTTTAAAAGTCTTAAAGAGTTCAACTTACAACAACAACATGATATCAAAAGATCATTAAGATTTCATATGCAATCTATATAATAAAAGTATTAGTTCATAGATCATCACATTTAATGCATCCATTAAATGCAAACAATAAGTGGGCAGCAAGAAGTTGACTCAATTCATAGGGTTCAGCTCAACTGATTCCACTATGAATACACTCATTTGGCTCACAAGCTCAGTCTTAAATAGATAGTTTGATCTAGACTCGTTAATCATTAGGTCAGAAGGCTTCCATTTTATTTTAAAAAATAACTACTTTTAATGAAAGGTTTAGTTTTTTTGTTTCTTACAAAAATGTTACAATGAGAACAAGGACAGCAGAAACAAAATTTTAAGTGCAACTATGCAAAAGCACGTAGTTTTTCATCTTGACTATAAAAACAAAAGCTGATTTAGGTTCGGTGCCGCTGTTAGTTGATGAAGCAAAACTTTGGCTTGCTAGTCCGGGAAAACATTGGTAGCCAACATTTTACCACTCGCAATTTAGGGTTTGGATAGGTCAGAGTTTGAATGAGTTAGGGTTTGAAGGAGATAGAATTATGTTGCAATTTTTCATCATCCGCTTTAAAGATATTGAAGTGCCAATACCGCTAGTTGAGCCAACTCGAGGTTAGGTTAAACTTGTATAATATATGGGCTAGAATGAAGGCTAAAGCATGAAATTGAAACTGAATAAGCTCAACCAAGTGAACACCCTCATAACTCATTCACACCCCTAGTTGGCATTGCTTTTTTAATTTATTAAAAGGGAAATTTTAAACCCTAAACCATAATCCCAAGACAATGCTAAATACCAAATCACTAATGGCTCAAGAAAGCCAATCGAGAATTACACGGCTCATTTGCAGAAAGATAAAAACTTGGTCAAGCCATCCAAGGCCGAACCTTGATAAAACTAATGAAAGGATTTGGTGTCCCTATACTTCGGCTCATGTGCTTTTATGACTTCATTCCTTCTCATTCTCCCTTGGAAAAAACAACCATAGATCTTATAATTGTTAATCGACTAGACTTGGTGGACGATTGCATATCATAGTTAGCAAATGTTCTAGACCAATCTGAGAAAGATAAAACTTTGGCGGTATTGTCCCAGGATTTGTATGGAGCCGAAAGACCCAAACCGAAGCCTGAGCGTTCCCAGACGTTAGCAGATTAACCAAGGAATGGACTAGGCTGACGCATTGGCAGATTGTAGAATTGTGAAGATGGACCGAGAGTCTGGCGTTTGGGCGTGCCCAAGCACTAAGTGACGAATGCAAAAGCAAGAGGATTTTGGAGCTCAGATGTTGGTTATTTGAACATGTGGCATGCCCTGGAGGGGCATGTGCAACACCTGGCAAGCATCTAATGATCCTAGGGCCAGATGAGAGCTAATGACTGCTGTTTGCTGTTTGCTGTAGCTATAAATACCTAAGAGATGGGTTCTCAGGGTTTATGCTGGTGTGTGAACGCAGAAAATGTAGCAAAGTTATAGAAGTTGCTGGGGTGGCAGACGTTCAAAGAGCTGCAAAGCTGGGTGGCCAAAATGTCAGCGGGGCAGTTTCACGACTACATAGATGCTGTGAAAGCTTTTGGAAGCTGATTCAAGCAACATAAGACTGTGTACTTTAAATCAAGCAGGGCAGCCGCAGAATGGAGGCTGCGGGGAGACAGCAAGGTGGCATACAATGTTGCAGTGAGTGCGGATGTAAGACTATATGTAAAATCTTGTATCTCTTCTTAATTTTATAATGAATTTCTTTGTTGATGTAGCTCCGTATTTTTTCCTCAATTTATTTTTTCACGTAAATTTGTGTGTTTTGTGCTTCTGGCTTGTTATTTGATTTTTTGCGATCGTATTTTGCTATTATTTCTCTCGGGTGATATGATTCCGCTGTGGTGTCCAAGTCAAAACTTGCATAATTTCACAACATAAACACACCTAAACATGGTGGAAATCTCAAAGAGCGTGAGAAAAATTAAAAATGTGTTGGAAATGATTCAAAAACAAAGTGAAGATGTCTGCTTACTAGAGAAACTTTCCTTAATTGAAGCGCTGAAGGGAAAATAATTACTAAGTGAGGACAAACCAGGAATTCATGAGGCTTTGTTTTCCATATGAATTAAAGTGAAACAAGAAGTTGTAATCGTTACATTTGGCTCAAGTAATCAACAGAGCACTATATTCAAGAGTTGAGCCTCAAAACATATCCCTTGAGCTGGATCAGAAAAATGATGAGTTGACAATTAATTAGCAATGTTTAATCAAAATTGCTCTCTCAAAGAACTATTGATGAGATGTTATATGATGCGACGCCTCTAGATATATGCTAGTTACTTTTTAGAGCTCCTACTTATTGATAGAAAAGTTGTGTCCACTCAAAGACAGAAATAGTATCATGACGTCAAATACAAAAAAAGAGATTCATTCCATATATTGGATACGCCAGATATGTCAGTCAAGCTAAGCACCCAAAGGTGAGGTTAAGCTGATGATTCATGCTTATAAAAATTTTATTTTGCTCAATTGAGAAGTTTAATCATGAACAATAGACAATCACAGCAGACTTAAAGATAGTCGGTCAAAATCAAAAGAACTAGGCATGGGTGCATGGTAATCGACAAATGCAACAACTGCACAATGAAATATAGAGACATATTTGAGGAATCAAGAGAATTCAAGGAAAGTTGTAGATCATGAGATAAGGCTTTACTCTAGTGAGAATACATTCAAGACTTGAAGAGGACCATTTGAGTAGCCAGTAATGCAATGTGATCTTTACTATGAACTAACAACATTTATTAGGTTGATGCTGACATCATGCGATCCTAGTTGGAAGAGTTCATTTAGTATATTCTGCCACATTGATCTGTAGCTCTGATAAGAAGACTTTTACCGAGCATCTTGAAAAAGTCTTTTAGTTGCTTAGAATAGTAATTACTAAATTGACTGCAAGTTTTGAAGGAAATCATAATTATGCTTAGGGTTTGAAGTAGAAGGTAACAAGGTGAAAACTGACTCGTCCAAGATCAAAGCCATTGTAGAATGGCCAACTAACATAAGAATCATTGTATGAGCATACCAATATGCAAGTTCATCATGAACTTCTCAGCATATAATGATATGCAAGTTCAAACTTTTCCTACTCAAGAAAGAGATGGTGGTTCATATGAATCACGCCCTTATAATCCCTCCATATTCAGACTAAGCTCCAACAAGTTCAAAACGTATTGTGGACGACTTATCTTCAAAACGTATTGGCTTGCGACGCAGCGTCGTAGGTCGAACACCGTCCTCGCGATGCAAGAGGAGTCCGACGAGTTCACCTCTGACCCGCAGCGGATCCGGCAGGTATTTTTTGATTTCTTCCAGGGGAAGTGGGGCACCTCTAGTCCCGTAGGGGACTGCCCTGATTTTCTGATTCCAGATCGTACTGTTGGTGAGGCAGATTCTGCCGCTCTCCAATGTGTGGTCACAGACGCAGAAATCTGGGCAGCCTTGAGGGACCTTGGCCCCAACCGTTCCCCTGGGATTGATGGGATCACCCCCTCCTTCTTTACCGGCTATTGGAAGATCACCCACGCTGACACCTTAGCAGCCGTCCACCATTTCTTTGATGGTGGACGGATGCCACAGCGCTGGCGTGATACTCTAGTAGTCCTCCTTCCAAAGGAGGAGGGGGCCTCCACTCCGAGACAGTTTCGTCTTATTAGCCTTTGCAACACTGTCTATAAGGTGGTGGCCAAGATCTTGGTCATGCGCCTTAAGACAGTGTTGCCCTCTCTGATCTCCCGAGAGCAGGGTGCCTTTGTTCCCGGGAGAGACATCAGCGAGAACTGCCTCACGGTCCAGGAGATTCTAGCGCATCTCTCATACTCCACCTCGACGGCTGGTCATATGGCCATCAAGGTGGATATGGAGCATGCTTATGACCGTATGGGGTGGGGGTGCTTACGCCTTGTTTTGCAGCGCTTTGGTTTTCCGCAGAGATGGACGGACTGGGCGATGCAGTGCGTCGAGTCCCCCAGGTTTGCTGTCTTGGTTGGGGAACACCGCCTACCTTGGATAGTATAGCGGAGGGGCTTTCGACAGGGATGTCCCCTCGCCCCCTACCTATTCATCCTGTGCTCCGAGCTCCTCCCTGTTGGTCCGACACGAGGAGCGTATTGGTCGACCGATTGGGATCCGTCTGGACCGTGGTGGGCCGACTTTCTCCCACCTGATGTATGCCGATGACTTGGTCCTATTTGCTCCGGCTTCTGAGGCAGCAGGTCGGGAGGTTCAGCATATTCTGGGAGCGTATGGGAGCTGGACGGGACAATCTGTAAACTCTCGCAAGTCACAGATTATTTTCAGTCGTCAAACACCACTCTACCGGAGGCGCAGGATTTCTCGGCAGTTGGGCTACAGGAGGTGTGATTCTATCAGATACCTTGGTATTACTGTTACTGGACGACCACCGAGACGGGCAGATTTTGCAGCTGTCACTGAGCAGGTCCGCAGTCATCTCCGTTCTTGGAGTAGCCGGCACCTCTCCCTTGCAGGTAGGCTTTGCCTGATCAGGTCTGTGCTTGCAGCGATTCCCTGCTACCAGATGTCTGTGGCTCCGATTCCAGACTCCTGCCTCTCGGACATTGAGGCTATCCTCCGTAAGTTCCTTTGGGAAGAAGCGGGGGGGGGGGGGTAGCAGTCTTCACTATGTGAGCTGGCAGGAGGTCTGTCGACTGCTCGAGGCCGGAGATCTTGGGATTCGGGACTTGCGGATTTGGAGGACTGTTCTGGTGGCACGCCACACTTTCAGTTTTGTCAGCGGGGAGGACCTTCTCTGGGTGAGAGCCATGGAGGCCCGCTACCGCCGTCGTGGGGAGGATTTCTCTGTCAGACGTGCTGATTCAGCAGTCTGGAGAGTGCTCGGTTATGGCTGGACCGTGGTTCAGCACCACTCTAGTTTTGAGGATGGGGCTCGCCAGTGGCAGATTACTGACTTCTCTGAGAGCAGGACCAGCCAGCTATACAGACTGGAGCGTGGGGGGCAGCCTTGGCAGTTTGCTGCACTGTGGGATCTGACCTTGGGACCTCGTGAGGCCTGTTTTCTGTGGAGACTCTTCAAGGATGCTATCCCGACTCAGTGCTGGCTTGTTAGGCGTGGGCTTGCTCAGTTGTCTACCTGTGTCTGGGGCTGTGAGGCAGATGAGGACAGGGAGCACTTCGTTCTCCACTGCCGTTATACTTCAGCGATTATGGAGACCTTCGTCTCTTGGGGCCTGCTTCCTGCTTCCTTGGTTTCCTGGGATCAGTTCACAGCACTTTTTTCGTCCTCCACTGTGTCTCGCAGCCGCCGTTTCAGTTGTCAGATAGTCGCCTACGCTCTGTACCAGTCTTGGCGGAGCAGGACGGAGTTCTCCCATGGCCGTCAGGTTCCCACCTTGGTGGGCTGTGCCAGCTTGATTATGTCAGCCTTGGTTAGTGCCGGTCTTCACGACGGGAGCGATTTCTGGGGTTCCACGGCCCACCAGGGCCCCTCCACCTCCTCGAGATGGTGCCCCCCCGCCCCGTTGGCTGAAGGCCAACATCGACGCGTCGTACCTCTTTGGTGAGCCCAGAGCTTTTGGTGCAGCAGTTGTTCGGGATGCAGAGGGACAGTTTTTGTCGGCTGCTGGAGATGTTATTCAGGCTAGATCCCCGCTTCAGGCAGAGGTCCAGGCAGTGACTATTCTCCGACAGGCTCTGTTGACCACTGGGACCGATTTTGTTGGACTCATTATTGAGGGCGATTGCTTAGGCGCAGTCCGGAGACTCCGGCGTCTTTGGGAGAGGACCCTGCGATCCAGAGGTGCAAACAGATATGCGGACCCCCTCTCCTTTCTGCTCGAGATCCCGCGTGTTATCCTTTCCTACCGGTCGCGTAGTGCGAACCGAGTAGCGGACTTTTGTGTTTTTTTGGCCTGACAGGGTGTTTTTACTTTTGATAGGAGCACTGTGCTCCCCAGGTTTTGGACCTCCTGGCTGATGACACCGTGGAGTTTGATCCCGATTGAGTTTTTGTACTGTGATTGATTAGTGATATATATATATATATATATATATATATATGCATGGGCTACGGCCGTATTTCATGAAGAAGCCAAGCCCAAAATGTTCATCGGAATATTAGTAAAATATGCTCTCGAATGGAAAAGAATTCAAAGATCAATAAAAGTATATAAGCGAGAGTGGATCACTACCAAGTTGTGAAGAAGTTTGAAAATTGTGAACCAATTTGACTTATGCCATTAAGGAGAGATTAAAGTAGAAGCAAGAAACTGTAACCTATTAGCTATTGGCCCATTTCGAGTGGTTAAAAAGATCAAGAACAATGCATATCATATAGAGTTTCCAATCTGCATGTATATCTATTCCAAAGTAATTGTAAAGAATCTCAAGCCAGTCGAACAGCCTATGCTTACTAATGAACAGGAAAAGGTGATACCCCCAAGGAAAACTTATGCCTGATTCGGGAGGAAGATTATCCCAAGACACTTTTTTATAAAATTAAGAAAATTATGCTGCAAGGTACAAAAGTGACCCATAGAATAAACAAGGGAGAGCCACATAGCAAAGTTAAATGGTATACAAAAAAAAAAGCAAAGAAGAAGGTTTGCAAGTTTGAGTTGACTTGCAAAAGTGAATCATTACTTCCCATGATTAGGAGATCAGAGATGATTTGAAGGTTCCGACAGAGTCAAGCCAATACCAAGCTTGCTAGACTATCAACTGAGCGATGCTAATGAAACCAACTTAAATCAAGAATTTCTGAAATGGGTACTCAAGAAGACTTAGTCAAAAAATACCAAGTCACTAAAGGCTCAAAACTGTTTTTTAAAAATTATTGACTCAATTGCAGAAGCCACAGAAGCTAACTATCTTGGCCTGAGGCTGAGGTTTACCCAAGAGATATCTATCTGCCCTAGGACACATGGTAGAACTGCAAAAAAGTCGTTTAGGCATGAGTGAAAGTGGAGAATGAGCAGGACATTGTATTGTTTGCATGAGGTATATTTTACGCTATCTAATAATTGTCCTGATTAATCTAATTAGATGGAACTTTACACGTACCCTCAATGTAATGGTTTTAAATCACCTAATAAAAACTAATGAAATAACTTTTTATCATATACTTTGGCTCCTGTACTTCTAATATTTTATTCCTTTTTTTTTCTTAGGTAAAACAGCTATTGATTTCGTAAATGTCAGTCAACTAAGTCCAAGTGAGAATCGACATGTAATTCTTAATCAGCTTTAAAAGACCTAAAATCAGTGCTAAATTTACTTAGAGCTCTGATTCAATTTTTACACAGCAAAAAGGTGTTGATTCCCAAACATGGTTTTCTTCCTAAACTCCATTTTAAGGCAGCTACTTTTCCTATAGCAACGTCTAACTGCTTTCTAAACAGCTACAGCTGCACCAGTCAAACCCTGGATTAGTATAAATTTACTAGAAAATTTACAAGAAAATATTTACCAGTCAAGACTTTGTCAAAAATTAAGGAACCTAGCCATAAAAAAATAAACATCACAAATAGTTGACAAACTTGTTCTGTAAAGCAAAGGATCATAAAGCTTTGAAGATTATGCACTTACCTCCACAATTTTACAACTAGAATAATCTTCATTGAAGAATAAACTAGATGGAACTGCGCTTCCGAAAGACTAAATCTAAACAATAAACATGCAAGATGAGCCTTATAACCACTTTTAATGACGAAAAGAATTTAAGTAAGATTTCTTTCAGACACATTTTCATCTTACCACATAAAATTCTGCAGCTATGAAACTGAGCTTTTGAAGCTGGCTGACTCAAGTCAAGCAAATTATGAAGACAGTCTTGCACAAAGACGCCAGTCAGCTCCAGGATGAAAGAGGGAACGTTCAAAAACCCAGATATCGTGCACAAGAACCTGGTAAGAGTTGTATTGATTCAATAAATGAATATAAAAATACAAGAACTGAAAAAACTAAGGCATGCAAATAAAGAAGAAGCATCAGCTTGTCAGATGTTCATTGCATGATTTCACATGCCCTACTTTGTTCTACCAAAGTTTAATAATTTTACTGAAAGAAAAAATGCGATAAGCTTTCTAACCCGGCGGTTATGGACCAATAGTTAAAGCTTTCGCTGTTCTAAGTGGCAGGTTCAAAATTCGCTAGCCGCAAAACTGCGGCTGTACAAAGCACAACATTCTTAAAAAAAAAGAAAAAATAAATTTTTTTAAGCTAGGTTTCATACATTGATTCATGTCCAAAAATAAAATTGGGTAAGCTATAAATTCTTATTTTGTATAATGGTAACAAATGGACAAAGTCTTGTTGAAGTAGCATTTTTCAATGTGCCCTTTGTGCAATCCATGTGCAAAATGGAAGAATAAAAAAAATTTAAGTTTCGTTCCTTGGAAAGGAATGCTAAAAATGTCATCTCCACACCTTTGATATTCTTAGAACGCTAAATGCGTAAGCCCATTATATAAAGACAAATCGGTCATCTAATATCGTGAAAGTATAAGAATAAAAGTAAAACTATATCCAAGAGCAGAATATTAGATCTTGATTTGAGGGAAATTGAGAGGGAAGCTGATCTTATATGGTAAGCAATTACTTGTCACATCCATAAAGTAATATAAATTTTTTTTAGTAATCTATATAATGCTATCAAGAAGAGAGGGATTGAAATATCTTGGTTCTATCATATAAAATATTAGCAAAATAGAGAACAAAGAAATTAATAGAATCCAAGTTAAGTTAAATAAAAAGGAGGAGAGCTTGAAAAAAAACCCAAATTTAATTTTTTTATTTTTTATTAAACAGCCATAAGACCATTGTAGAGATTACAATAATATTAAATAAGATCTCTCAGTGCATTCAACTTCCACACCATGCTTCCCATCAATTAAACAGAAAATTCTAGGACTGAGTCTATAATTCATAAAAAGGTTTTTAAATCCAGTAAACATCCAGATTTAATTTTGAGCACCAAATATAACATCTCCTAAAATTCCAAGGGATTCATCTGTGTTCCTATATGACTTGCATGACAGTAGCCACAAACAGCCAAACCCCTTATACACACAAACTAAAAAATAGCAAAATCAAAGAGACAATGTTTCTATTTCTGTCAAAGATTCCAAGTTTTAGTTGAGAATGTAAAAGAAAAAAATTATCCACGTGTGCATATTTAAATGTTTTTAGCTTTGTACGATTTAATGTTTCGATGGTTTCAGAAGAATATGTATTCCAATGAACAAAATCTTATACTGCTAAGAAGCACATTGCAACAGATATTATGTTACACAAATCTTAATCTTTCAACTAACGACAATTTGCCTAAATATCTAACACTGCACTTGTACCTAACAAAGTCACATCAGACATAAAACAAATGAGAAAGAGAGAAAATAAATATAAGATTCAATGTGTACCTCCTTATTTTTGTCACCAGACACAATAGAACCTCGTGAATCATGGGCTTCAAACCTCTAAATTACAAAAAAACAGTAAAATAAAGACCACAAAATGGTTTGATAAAAATAATTAAGTCGTTTTAAATCAGATTTGCTTGGCACAAAATGAAACAAAAAGTTGGAGCACTTTTGAAAATAAAAAAATTAATATTTAGAAAAACCAAAAAATATAAATCACAAATAGCTGCATGCTACCTCACTATGGGTTATTCCAAAAACTAGTGATAGACCAAAGACGAGGCTAATCCAAATATCTAACTGGTTGTCAATTTTAACTTAACCTCAGACGCAACATTGTATTCTTTTTTTATATTAGTTTTTTTGTGGGGTGAAAGATTTTAATAAAATTTGGCCTAAAAATTTCATCTACTGCTGAGATAAATGACACATAAGCACAAAGATGCATATAATCAGAAGATACATACAAGTAATTTGAACTGAAAAAAGTGAAATATCCCATAAATTACATAAATGACACATTAAGAACAAAGAAGTATTTTCAGAAGATAAATACAGAAGAAAAATATCCCAGAAATCCAGTATTGGTAGAAAAGGACTTGGAAAGTTTGGTTCTAGAACTACCCACAAATGTGTGAATAGTTGAAAGAGTATAACTGACCTGCTTGGAAAGAAATTCGACAGTAAGTTGAATGAATGATTTATCAAGGTCATTTTTGTCAAGAGCAATCTGCAAGAAAAATTATAAGATGTGAGATAATAACTAAAAGAAGCCTTTGTAAGAGAACAGAGAATCCACTCAATGTGAATATATAATTGGTGTATGCTGCTTCATAATGATGTTGAAAAACACCAGTGGAGCATCATTCTAGATAAGGCTTTTAGCTTGAGTTGGCCATTAGCACATAAATCCAGTTCTGACCAAACGGGTAAAGGCTTCAATAAGCTGATTCAAATAAGTCAAACTCCAACACATGAACTCGTCTAATTTTTTAAAACAACGCACAACCAGCATTGGCTATTATCAAACTAATCAAAATTGCTACAAAAGTTGTGTAATTTAGAACAAAAATAACTCTTAATATAAAAAGCTCAAGTAGATTAATCATATTTATTATGTTTAAATTATATTATATACATATCTATAAATATCACATATGATGAATCTTAATAATCTTGAATCAAGTTTCAATGACATGACATAATTCAGAAATACTTCAAATAATTTTTGTGCTCAACCTTCACACCAGAAGTCAGATGTAATGCTCAAGTTATGTAATTTCATTCAAAAAATAAAGCATATTTAAAAATTAATAATTATTGGGCTATTATACTACACATTAATGTGGTTATACGGGATTTAATGGTAACCAACCAAAGCATATCATAAATCCAGGTTAGCCCAAGCTCAAAATGAATTTTGCAGGGCCAAAATAAATAAAGTAAAATGAACTTTAACATTCACACCCTTTCGATTAGGATAGCCTTTTATAATTTTGATAAGAGTTATAACGTATTATAACAAGGTTAATTGAGCAAGCAGACAGGAACAAAATGGAAAAGGAAGGCAAACAAGAATTGCTGGACATACCATTCTAGCTCTCAATGTACGGATTCTAACAAGAGGTTCAATCAATTCCCAGTGAACACGACTCCACACAGATTCTCTCCGTTTTAGTTCATTCTTGAGAGTCTATACTCAGAAAACGGGACAAAAAATCAACATAAATCCACTGCATGAATTTCACAGCTAGACTGCACTGTTTCAAAAAAGGACTGAATGCACAAGTAATATAATATGCAAAAACAGTGCTCAACCCAGAAAAAAGTCTTACAGAGTACATCTTTTCTGTGACAGTTTTCCTTAAAGATGTGATATCCCCTTTTGCCAAAATGGTATTTATCTGAAAAAGAAAATTTGATAAAATTGAGATAGAAATCGATTTTTAATATGCACGCAAAACTTCAAAGTGATTATATGATAAATACATTAAAAAGTCATGAAAAAACACTAGATAATGCAACATGAAATTCCACTAGCAAGTAATAAAAGTTTTTTTAATCAACTGCTTATGTTTTTATTTACTTCTATAAGCTCTCAGCCAAAACAGACCTTTTATATACTGTACAAAGATCAATCTAGTCACTTACCTGCTCTATCTGCACATTGCACAACGCAATAAAAAAAAAACACTCCTAAATCAAATATCAAGTTACTCTATCTTTAAAGCATGAGTAGTAGCCAATCAACTAGTGAATAAAGAATTAAACATGCTGATTTTAGGGAAATGATGAACCGCCCTAAGAAGTTTCTAGAATTTTTGGTGATTAAATTTAATATCCAAGCTTTTCAAGGAAAAGTTTTTATCATAACTTTTAAACCGTTGAAAATTCATAAAAAATTTTAAGGCATTACAAATCAATTATTTTTCTCCATTTTATGCATGAGATTTGGATTTTATCGGGATTACTAAACTTTAAAATAATTATAAATAATTTATTATTAAAATCTAAAAAATTCATCATATTTATTTCCTAATTATATCTCTCCAATTTCTAGGCAATTTTGGTGAAAATCTAAATTCAAATTTGACTGATTATACTATTAGAATTTAAGATGTGTTATATTAATTATAAAATATAATTTTATTTTCCTTAATTTCATCTCTCTACCAATTTAAAACCAGTACTCTGCTGTTCTCAGTCCAACCCACCCTTGATAACTTTCTCTGACGCCAACACCTCTTCAACTCAAGAGATAAGTCTCCAATAACCATCGTGCTACCGAGCCTTGCCACTCTTTCTCATCCATCTCATAGTCGATGGTATATTTGAGCGATATGTAGGAAAACTCATGCTTTATTTGGTAGTCTTTAAATTATTTATTTCTTAGGAAGAAAAAAAAGGTCATACAGGTATTTCCTCTTGTGTGTTATTATAACCTGTATTTCAAAATGAAATAACGTAAAAACAGGTGCGTGCTTTACTGCAGATTTAGTTTTGTGATCACTGAACAAATAGAATTCATACACAACGGTCAATTTTTTATGAGCATGTTCAATTCATAAATCAAAAATTTTACACCATTACCACCAATTATTATATCATTATCAATCATTGCAAGTCAATGAGATTTTATATGAGACATGACTGCTATTAGTATAGAAACTAAAAAAAAAATAGATGTTATAGTGTTAGCTCAAACTCTTAAATATCAAGGTATTATCAGCCTTGATTTTAATGGCCTCACGATTAATTATCAAAAAAAAACTTCCCAGCAAGTCACTTATCATGAGAGTGTTCCCACTTGACGTGCTTAACTTTGTAGTTATTATCAGAAACACCACTGTTATCTCAAAAGACATTTCAATGTTTAAAAGTTTTACTTAAATATACTTAAGGAGATTTTACAATCTCCCAAACTTAAGCAACTAATGTCTTTGTCCAAATCCACACAAATCCAAGAACCATCCATTAGGTGAATAGGATTAGAGGTGGCCTTTACATGCTTAGGAGGTACCCCCACCATGTAGCACCGTATCTCATCATGGGTTCAAGAGGTCACTCTCATAGGGTGGTACTTTGTTTTGCATAAGCTCCCAACTAGCATCTAATGCTCTGCTCTGATACCATTTATTATAATACCTTCACAATTTAAAAATTTGTAAAATAAATTTTTATTTGAAGAAATTCAATAATTTTGGAAAATCAAATAATTCAAATACTTAAAAAAATGGTATATTTTATAAAATAAGTATGCCAAAATTATATTTTTGTAACAATTTCATAATTTTTGGATATATTATTATTTTTAATAAAATATTAATTTTGAAATTTTAGAATACTATTTAAAATAAAAAATTAACCCAAATTAAAGAATTTTGATTCAGTTGAAATCTTCATATTTTAATTAACCTATATTTACGATTTCATTAATTTTGATATAAATGATAAACATATTCAATTAAATTTAATAGAATTTTCATTTGAAATTTATTTTTGAAAATCATATCTTGGGATCGATTTAGACCATCAAATCCACCAGTGACATGTGGCGCACATATGACGACCAGACAATCATTACTGCACAGTGAAAACTGCATCAATACAATCAACAAATCTGCCCGTGATACGTGGCCAAATCTAGCAACCCAATGATGATTAAATAACGGGAACTGCATGGATTAAATATGATGATCTGCATTATTTCGAAACTGCAATTGATAGATCATAACCACAAGATTTAAATAGTCGGATCTATCGGTCATAATTTATTATGTTGTTTTAAACCCGACCCGATCAGCAACCCGTCAACTGTAGAATTGTCAAAACTGCTGGATTTAAAATGCGGTAATCCAACGGCCAAGAATTAAATTTCCATTTTAAACCCAACATAATCGAACCAATGGCCCATTACTGTTTATCACTATTGCAACTACAGTAACCGTCGAAACCCTAGATTTTATTAAGCCCATATCTCCTCCAATATTTAGCCAAATTGAAACTTTGTATTAATGAAAACATCAAAAAGAACTTTACAATGGAATAATAAGTAACTCGTTTCATTATGAATTAATGCCATAATTAAGGATAAATTGATTATTCAATATTTTGTAGAAAAGCTTTAAAACCCAATCTTCCCATCTCTATCATGCCCTTCATTTTCCTATACAATAACTTTTTGAGTGATCTAGGAATCAATTAGAAGTCTTGGTGAGGAGAACTAGTTCAAGAGTTTACTTTTGGTTGAGAGAATCAACTATATAGCCACACAATACCTAAGCAAAATTAGATCAGTTTGGCTGGCATAAAAGAATCTCATGATTGTTGTAAAGGCCATGAAGTTAAATTTAATGATCGAATCTCTTGATTTTATAGATTTGCAAGATGGAAGTAAGCAAATATTTCTCTCTCTACACACTATGACAGATACCAAGCACATGGATTTAATAATTTTTCTTGTATTGTTGTTACTATATATTTGACATGTTTAGATAGTTTTGTTGTTTCATTTGCACACTTTATCACTATTATATTATATCTATCATGCATGCTGGTGACTGAATCTAATGATCGTGTTAGTTTATATATTTTGAGATTATTTTCTACTGGAACCTATACAGGTAGTGCAGCTAGTGCACAAATAAGTAGAAAGGTATGTTAACTAGAAAGGGGGTGACAACCTTTGTATTTAGGACTCACAATTGTTGTTATGTGGTCATTACCAATGGAATGCCTTCCTAGTATGCCTATGAGCTGGGTTTCTCTATAAGACAATAGGTCAAAGACAATTCATTGCACAAACATTTTCATTCCTGAATAATGTCATTTTTAAGCACAATTTTTACTCTACAAATCACGAGATCTTATATATAGAAACATTTTGATACCACTTGTTAGCTATAGAAGTCCAAATGACATGACCCAAGAGGGCGTGAATTGTCTTTAACTTAGAGAAATTGAACTTTAAGAAAAAAAATTGTAAGTTTGAAATAGTTAAATTAAAATAGTTAAAATTAAGCACAAGCAAAAAATTAAATAAAACCTAATCTAAAAATAGGTAAAGAAAGTACTTAAAGATTTATAGCAATTTGGGTCCACTTGACCATACATCTACCATTCGAAAGTTATCTTCCAGAATCCACTCAAACACAAGTCACACCTTTGCTGATCACACATCAGGTAGAGAAGCCTGTATAATCCACTCCTTTAGACACTTGCCGCAAGTTGCAAAATCTTCCCTCCTTCTCAAAGCCATCCTAAGGCGAAGTCTACTTGATCCCTCCTTTGTAATATCTGTAGCTACGAAGCCTTCCCTCCTTCTCAAAGCAATGCCGAGATAAAGTTTCCTTGCTAGTCCCTCCTTTACACTCATACTTAGCAAATCCCCCAAAATCTCTAGCAAACCCTGCAAGAGCAGGGTTATAAAATAAATAAAAAAATGAAAAAATCAAAACACTTAAAAACAAACTTGAGATGAAATCCTCAAGCTAAATTTTTTTATAAATTCTGAGAAAGCTAGCAAACTTACTTAGAACCCCTTTAAAATACTTAAAAGAGATTTTCCAATGCTTAGAGATTCTTAAGGATTTTTTGAGGTTGCTCGTATTTTCTATTTATAGTTGGAGGTAAAAAGGTTCAAAATAAGATAAATGTCATTTAAGAAGGCCGACTACAAATAAGGTGATCTATAATTTAAGAGAGTTGGCTACAAATAAGGTAATATAAATAAGATAAAATATAATTTAAGAAAGTTGACTATAAATAAGATAGAATAAATAAGGTAATATATAAATTAAGAAAATATGCTACAAATAAAATTATAAATAAGTTAACATATAATTTAAGAAGATTGGCTACAAGCAATATAAATAAAGTAATATATAATTTAAAAAAGATGGCTAGGTGAAATTGTTTAATGCAATTTAGTTAACCTCTAATTATGATTTCTCTCAAACTTTATTATCTATCATAAACAATGCATAAAAATGCACCTTACAAATCAAAACTATGATTTCAAATATGAAGTTGCTGAAGCACTATCCTGAGATAAAGAGCTAACCTAAAAATACAACATTAGAAAAATGATTAGTCCAATGGCAAAAACAAAATTATACTTTGAGATTATAAAAAAAAAAAACCTACGAAGTTAACTTTGGCTTAAACCAAACCTATTTTTGCCCTTAAGAGGCGTTGGGCCCAAGGGACAAGTGTTGCGGGAGCCTATGCCTCAGTCTGGAGCTGCACCATGGGTGCCTAGGCACGCTTGAGCACGCACGTCTCTGTGCCTCAGGCGCTTAGGCACCCCTAAGCGCCTAGTGCTTGCTCCTCGGGTTGTAGCCTCTGTCGGGCGCATGGGTAGTGCCTGAGCACCCATGTTGCTGCCGGCCCAGTGCACCATTCCCCGGGACCCTCCAGATCCCAATGGAACACCGTGCCTTGCCTCGAAACCCACTAGAACACCACTGAAACTCTGTCAGCACCTTCCATATCAACCCAATTAGGTTCTACACCCAACAGTTACTTACATGAATCCTTTGTGTACATTGTGTACGGTTAGATAAAATCCCTTCCCTAATTTCGAAATAGAGAAGACCCTTTCTAATGATTTCTTCCCATATTTTTTTGGCCTTCATCTTCTTCTTTAACATGTGTAAAATTCTTACACAAATTTGTTGCATCTATGATTAATATGCTTAGGCCATCTAAGATGACATTCTCTAATCTTATTCACTATTGAAGCCACTCCAACCTTACTACAAATGAACTCATTTCTCATTTTATCCTTAAGAGTATACCCACTCATCCACCTTAGCATCCTCATCTCTATAACACTTATTTTATCAACAAGTTTTTTCTTTGTTGGTTAACCCCATATAACATAGTTGATCATAAAAATCTATAAAAAAAATTTTTAATTTTGAGTGGGGCTTTCTGATCACACAACACTCTAGAAACACTCCAATTAATCCAACCATCTTGGATCATATTAATCGAACCACTCTCTATTCAATCATGATTTTGAATAAGTGAACCAAGGTAATTGAACCTCTCGTTTTGCTTGATCACATGGTTCTTAATAAGTATGTATAAAAGATTAACGTTTCTATTACGATTAAAATTACACTCCATATATTTTATTTTACATTTCCTAACACAAATTTTTTAATTCTAGAGCAGTTTATCAATTATTCGAATGCCATCTACAAACATGCACCAAGATATCTCTTCTTAAATGTGTTCATTAAAAACAACCATAATTAAAGCAAAAAAATACGGATAGAGAGCAGAGCATTGCTGTAATCTAATAATATTATAAAAATTATTAAAAAGTCACCTTGCAATCAAACACATCTACAACCCCACTATACATATATATCTATATATATCTATATATATATATATATTATTTGTGGCTGATGGGATTTGAACCCATGACTTGGAATAATAAATCCTGAGCCTCAACCACTGATCTACAACACCATTCACAGTATATATATATATATATATATATTTAATAATATCAATATATGCTACATAAATTATCTCTCCAAAAGACTTCTATTTGTACCATATCATAAACTATTTCAAGATCAATAAAGATTAAACGAATACCTTCTTTTCTTTCTCTAAATTTTTCCACCAAACTTCTTAATAAATGTATGACTTCCACAATAGATCTACCTAGCATAAAGTCATTGATTTTGTGAAAAACAAATATCCCTTCATAATTTATATTCAATCGCTCTTTCCAAAGTTTTCATTAAATTAGTTCTATAATTTGCACAGTTTTGGGCATCATCTTTATTCTTATAAATAAATATAATAATATTCCACTTATTTTACATTTTTTTAGACTTCAAAATAATATTAAATAACTTGATAAGCTAAGAAATCCCTTCTACTCCCAAACTTTTTCCCACATAGATAGGGATATCACTCAATCTTACAGCTTTTTCACTTTTATCCTCTTTAAGGCATTCTAAACTACAACTTTACCAGCACATCCAAATAATAGTGCAAGTGATATTATTTTAATCTATTAAACTCACAAATATTAATTATGTTAGTACAACCTTCATTATAAAACTTAAAAAAATAATTCATCTATTTATATTGAAAATCTTAGTCCCAAGTAAGAATTGTTTTATAACATCAAAATATTTTGCTTGAGTTAAAAAATCAACCCTTCATGCCTTAAATTAGCTAGCTTGTATATATATTTATATATGTATATATACATATATATGACTCTCCTTCATTTGCTTCAAATTTATCATAAAAAGTCTCGAATGTTGGAATTTTAGTACACAAACTACTATTATGAATTCATGATAAGTTAGTTCATTTTTTTCAGGTTGCATCATTTTTACATTTGAATTTTATTATAGCACTTTTTTTTTATTTTTAATCTTTACTTGAGCATCACATTTCCACTACAAGTATCATTACTATATAGTTTGATTCACCAAGTATGTATTTAGCTACATTGTGAATACTAACTAGTAATGAATTTTCACATAAGCTTTGTTTTACCCTCAAAATCTCATTATCCAAGTTTTAAAACCCCACTCTAAAAATATACATATTACCCATCATAAAATTACATCATCTAATTTTAGGATATATTATAGAATAAAATTCATTTTTCTTACTCATTTGAAAATCTAAAATCAATAATCGATGGAGTCATAAAATAGTTATCTGAAATAGTCTTACAATCATTGCTATAAAAGCGATTTTTTTCTTCAAGAGAAAATAATTAATTTATGTTTTAAACATCACATTTTTATAATAATAATATATTACTCTCATTTCTTAAAATAAGTGTTTATAATTATAAAATCAAAAGCTAAATCTAACTCTAAGATCATTCTTTTTTTACATCAATCTTTCCAAATCCAAGACCACAACAAATACTATTAAAACCTTCAATCATTATTCCTCATGTCGATTTAAATCTTCTCAAATAAAAATACCTTTTCTTGGGTATACACTGAACCAATTTTTCAAATCATAAGAAACAACTTTTATACTCATATCCAATCTTATATAATAGACATAGACACTTATATTATTAAAAATTATTCTATTAAATATAATCTTTAAGGACAATTCTATCTCCTAACCTTTTAATGTTCGCTACAATTTCCAGAATGATACCCATACAATTACTATGATGTTCTTACCCTAGTACAAGAGTTTAAAGCATAAACTTTTAACTTATTTTGCTTTCTCTCTTACCCATTTTGCTGCTTAAAGGCATAAAATATTTACAAACTTTAAAGACTAATAATAATCATAATATCTACAAACTTAAAAAATTTGTCAATGAAAGTGTCAATATTTCAACTACTTAATCTTAATTTAATATCATTGACTAGCTTCGGTATTGCATTCATCCATAATGCAAGAACATACTTGCTCATTTGACAATACACCATAGTGTCGATGTAGCGACCTTTGCCTATTTTTCACTATATACATGTAGTGCAGCGCATCACTTCCTGGGGATGTCTTAGCTCAAGTATATTTTTTATTAAACTCATTCCATGAGAAAAGTTGCACCACACTTCTTTTTAAAACCAAAGCAACTAAAAAACTAAAGCTATACCACACTTGGAGAGTATCATCTTTTTAACCAATTCTTTGTGTTTGTATGCAAGTCAAATGATGAAAAACTGATCCAAGTTCATATAATCAGGGATGCTCATTCTCATCTCATTAATGTTGCCATTGTTGATTAAAATATCATCATCAACAATAACAACAACAACCAGCCATAGTTTCACTAGGTGGGGAGACTACATGAATCCTTTAAGTTCATTGTGTGACCAAATAAAAGCCCCTCCAAAAGTTCAAAATAAAGAACCATTACAATAGTATCTTCTCATATCTTTTTTAAACTTCTTCTACCTCTTTAAACATGAGAAAAATTCATAAACTCAATTATCCTACGGTCAATGCTTAATATGCCTAAACCACAAGTTCTCTAATTATCCACTATTGGAGCCACTCCAACCATGCTATGAATGAACTCATTTCTCATTCTATCCTTTTGAGTACATACCCATCCGTCCACCTTAGCATTCTCATCTCAGCAACATTTATTTTATTGGCAAGTTTCTTCTTCATTGGCCAACATTCAGGCCCATATACTGGCCCGATCATAAAATCACTCAATAAAATTTTCTCATAATTTTGAGTGAGATTTTTTGATTCCACAATACTCCATAAGCACTCCTCTAGTTCATCCAACTAGCTTGGATCTATTATCACGTCACACTCTATTTGACCATTATTTTGAATAACTGAACCATGGTATTTGAACCCCTTGCTCTTCTTGATCACATAATCCTCAATAGCTATGTTGTTAGGTTATGGCTTCTATTCCTATTAAGCTTACACTACGTATATTTAGTTTTAGATCTATTAAGATGAAATCCTTTAGATTCTAAAGTAGTCTTCAACTCAAGTTTTACTTTAACTCCACCCATAGTTTTATCAATTAAGAAAATTATCTGCAAATAACATGCACCAAAAAATCTCCTCTTGAATGTGTTTAGTAGGATCATCCATAATTAAAGTAAAAAAATATGAATTGCAATAAGTATGTCATTAAATTCTTTCTTTACCCAAGAAATTTTCAAACAACAATAAGGATGTCATTCGACCCTATAATTTTTACACTCTTCAACCTCTTTAAAGGATTTTAAATTTGTCTTACTAACATTTAAAATAAAAATGCAATTCATATTACTTTATAATAATTAAATTCACTTATATTAATTGTATTGGTACAATTTTCATTAAGAAAATTAGTAAAATAATATTCATCTATATTGAATATCTTCATTCATGAAAAGAATCTTTATCATCATCTTTAATATATTTTATTTGAATAAGTCCTTGACTCTTCAACCTCTTAATTTGATTAGTTTATATATATATATATACACGTACATTTACTTCAATAATTTCTAATTTATCATACAAATCATCAAATGATGTAATCTTATCATCACGAACTATTATTTAAATTCATGATAAACTAATTAATATTTCTTCTAATTCTCATAATAATTACATTTAAAGCATTTTTTATTATAATATATCTTTTTTAATATTACTTAAATATTCTATTTTCATTACAAAATATTTTTACTAATAGTTGCTTTATCTGTTGACTCGCTAAGAATACTTTTAGCTACATCGTGAATACAATTAGTAACCAAATTTCACATAAAGTTAGCTTCACGCTCAAATTTCTACTATCTAAATTTTAAAGCTTCACCCTTAAGAACATCGATATTATCTCTTTAAATTCCATCATTTAATATTATAATATATATTTTAGATTTAGTATTACTATCCTTACTCAATTTCAAATTTATAACTAATAATTCATATTGGGGCATAATACAATCATCTAGAATAATTTTACAATGTTGCAATATAAACAATATCTTTTATTTAAGAAAAAGTAATCAATTTGAATTTTAAAAGCTCTATTTTTATAAATGATACATGTTCTTTTTATTAAAGTATTAAGAATCATAAAGTTATTCTTTTTAATTCATTAATTCTCAAAAATCAAAATCATTATAAATATTATTAAATTTTTCCATCATTCTTTCATCATGTTCATTTAAATCCTCTACAGTAAATAACATCTCCATTTTAGGTATTTCTTGAATTAATAATTTCAAATAAAGCCAATTTTTTTTTTATCTTTATATCTAATTCTATTTAAGGAGCACAAACATTTACAAATTTAGAGTTATTCCTTAAATTATAATCTTTATTAATCTATAATTCTATCTCCCAACCTCCTTAACTTCCACTCTATTATCATTTAAATTCTTATCCAGAATGATATCCACACCATTACAATAATGATTCTTATCAAGCACCAGATTTTAAAGCATAAACTATAAATAATTTTTGCTTTCATTCCCACCCACTTCAAATTTTAAGACAAAATATTTATACTCTATTAATCATAATGTCTACCAACTTTAAGATCTTACCAATGAGAGTGCTAATATTCCAGCTCTCTATTCTAAGTTTATAATCATGGACTACTTTACTCACATTCATCCATAATGTGGGAACCCTTGCTTATTGTACGCTCCACCTGAGCATTGATGAGTCTCTTCTAAAGGATGCCCTAGCTCTAGCACAATTTCTTAAGAGATTTATGTCGAGGAAGATTCAACAATATTTGACGCCACTGGCAATTACCTTAACGAACCTTCTTTTTCATCTTAGAGTTGAGACCTAGCAACGACGATATTGCTGACAATGATATCATTATATCTTAATTATATTACGAGCAACAATTTAATAGATTAATCCCCAAATACTAGAAACAACTTCAAAGAGTGGCTTATAACCTATGCAATAGCCTACCAAATGACCTTTTAAATATTTGTTGTTATTTCAAACAAATCCTATATTATACAATCATATGCTGAATTGAGTTTCTAGAATTTTATTTTTGCTCATATTTATATATTCTTTTAGTTAATTTTCTTAAATAAGGATATTTACTTATGCATGCATATCGTAATGGTACATGTTTAATTTCAAATGCGTAGGAACTTTATTTTCTAATATTTAGTTATAACCTTTATTGATATTCTTTGGGACACATCAATTTCATAATACTCAATTAGTTACCTCAATCATATGAATTATGTAAGCTATTTGTAAATTTGAAATGAGAATATTCACATAATAATTAGTTATTATCTATGAAAATTACAAACTTCTAGATAATATTAATAACTTTAAGTGACACTTAAACAAAGTGAAAAATTGATGTGTTTACTCAACAAAAACTTTGATCAATCATTAAGAAATAAAAGCAATGAATACAGAGTTACTTCAAATTTTACAATGTGTCAAAATTGACCTTATTTTGTGAGCTTATCACCAATTTCTTAGGCTCTTCTCAGTTTAAAACTCTTCCTTTTAAGAATACATATAATCCTCTACCAAACACTTCATACAACTTCTTGAAGTTAGCATAGATGATAATTTCATATATGATCATGATTATAAACTCCACGTATAATTATTAACCGAGAATCAATCCAGCTTGGGATAACTCATGGGTTGTTTAACAAAAATTTCAAAATTTGGATCATAATGTGATTTGTGAATACCAATACTAAAATCAATGAACATTTGATGGAGAAATATTTTGTTGACAGATTTTTTAATTACAGGATTGGAAGCTGCAGGAGAAGCTTGGGATTCAAGAGTTAGAATTAAGCTTACCTCATATACAGCTAGTATGTTTTTGTTGACAGTTCCTAAAGACAAAATAGGTTAATGAGATCATTGCGATATATCAATTAACTTTTGAGAGTTTTTGTAACGTAAGCTGAGCATATTTTGTACTGACCTTATTTCTCTATGAAGAATGAGCGTGAGGCATGTGATTTCAAATATTAGTTTTGAATAATATTTCTGTTATTCAGTTTCAATCTTATGTGTGGAAATTCAACGTGTGATTTCTTCATTTGTAGTAAATACCTGATTCTGAGGAAGGTAGTTATCTTGTACCGATGTACAACAATTTCTACAAAGGTAGGTAATTTCATTGTCTATTTCTTCAGCAAAGTGTTATTGACCAGTTTAGTGATCATGATTTTGGTAAGCAAAAAATTCTAACCAAGGAAAATAATCTTTTGGCTCACTAATTTTATTTGTTTCAAAATTCCTTGTTGTAACTTTTGAAAATGTATGATAATTTCATATTACAAGTTTTCATTTAAATCATGACCATCTTCAGTTATACTTTACATGAAAGCATGCAGTGCATCATATTAGCTGCACTGAGAAACAATAATACTGAGTTGTCCTGCATGATTAGCATAGAAATAAAGTGCAAATTCTAATCTTACTAAAACTACCAGGCTACATAATTATGATGTTCAGCAATGAAACAGGAAATAGGTGAATAACGGTGATTATTATTTATAAAGTGCTAATCTGATTATTTTGTATTTTGAATAGGGATGATTACTTATTTGAGGATATAGATCCATTCTTAACTTACATGCATTATGTAGACTTATTTAATTGTCACTATGATCATAAGTTAAGGCTTTTTTTTTAAGTGGTAAGAAATACTCATCAATAAATAAAAAAATATTATTTGCTTATTTTCTTACTTAATTTTCTATGCTAACTTGATAACCTTTGGAATACATGCAAAAGAACAAACTTATAATTAAAAATAATTTATAAGTAAAATTTGCATATTAGTTGCACTAAGAACCATTAAATTGAGTTGTCCCGCATATTTCGCATAGAAATAATGTGCAAATTCTAACCTTATAAAAATTAATAGGTTACGTAATTATAATGTTTCAGCACTGAAACAGGAAATAGGTGAAGAACGGTGATTATCATCAGAAAACAGCTGGCCAAATATATAAAACTGGTATATTTGACTGCAAGCATAAGATATTTTAGTAGTTTATTGTTGTACTGCTTTTGCAGCAGCTGGGAAGAGGATCTGTCTTAAAGAATTATCGTTCAACTCAAACAAAAAAATAGCGATACCTGTGGCTGCTATAGGACTGTGGATTCAGAGTTATTTGGTTGAAGAGACAACAACCGAATGCGGGAAAAAAGGCTGTTGATGCAGAATCAATGATTGTTATTGACCAGCTATGGCTGGGATTAATTTCCTAGCTGTTCGGAGAACATGAATTAAGGGGAAGATAGAAACAATAAGAGAAAATAAGAACTTAAACTTAGAAGAAAATAGAATGATTATTAAGAAAAAGATGGAAAGAAACCTAGCAAAAAGAATTAAGACAAGAAGAGAACATATTAATCTCAGATTTTTTTTTATTCAAAAACTGAATATTAAATAAATTTAAAGCTCAATAGACGAAATATTCATTATTTAGAAAAAAATGGGATACTTATTAGCTGAATTCTTTCACTTTGACTTAGGTTAATTTGGATCTCTTTTGATTTGAAATAAATATGAATTTCGTTATTCATAATTTTTAAGTAATCTCTTGATTAAAGAATTTGAAATATTTACATAATGGGTTTTCAAATGTAAAAATAAATTTCATATCTCAATTCTCTTTAGGATCTTAATCTTGATGATTTTTAAATGTTTTCAAAATTGAATTATATGAATATATATTTTCATTATTCCCAAATATCAAACTTTTCAAAAATAGCTTTTCAAAATTGGTTTATATTTTTCTTTTCTTTGTATGGTAGTATTGCAAATGTGCAAACTCATAAAACTACACAGGCTTCCCTCTGCCTTACATCACCTACCCAAGTGTACCTTTTTCTTAAGAAAGATTTGGTAAGCAAGGAATTCGAAAAGCAAGATGAAAAAAATTACAGAACAATATATGGTAATATCCTATTAGAGCTCTGATTTCAACACAAATACAATAAAAATAGTGTAATTCACAAACCTCCTTGTATAAAGTGACTGCATTTTGGTAAAACTGCTTTTTTGAATAACCTTTTTTCTTCCTCAGAGTTGCAATAGCATACGCAGTTTTCATCTGCAATTACAGTCCAGAAAGTCAAACTATTACAGTTAGATAGGGAAACAAAAATAACATTCCTGAGTTGCATATGTGCACTACAAAATCATGAAGATCAAAGCCATAAATATAAAACTTAAGATCTAACTTCCAAAGTCAAGAAATCATATCAAAGTGAGGCGCTTGCTCAATTGCTCTTTTAAATTATATATGTTGATAAATAAGTTAAAGAATGCAATCCTCGATGGGTCTGGTTTCCCAGTGACACATCAATCACTTTTCTTTGATCATCCAACAGGCCTTTTAGAGGGAGAGAGAAAGATAAGACCGGTTAGCAGAATTCGGATTTTTCAAGAAAATGAATTAGAGTACTTGACTTTGACTTTTAAAAAGAGAATTGAATAAAAGTCAATTCAAAGCTAGGATTTGGATGACTCGAGAACAAGTATAGAACCACAAAAACCAAAAGCTGGATGACATTTATATATATTTTTGGTTGATCTTTCACAAACCTCCTATGCTTTCCTTTGTCTTCGCTATCTGATTCTCTTTCTATCTCTAATAGAGACTTTTAATTTTCATACCCCGTTCTTCTTAGTAAGTCTGCCTACTTCAAAGCTTCCCTATTTAGAGTTCCATCCCAGCTTCTAAGTTTCCAACAGTAAAAATCAAGTCCTTTGAAGCCTTTTCTACCTGAATGCTATGTTCGAATGCTATCTCGATAGAGTGAATATGACTTCCACTGAACCTCTCCCTGTCAAAGTATTATTGAGAGACCAAGGAAAGCGTTTAACAATTGCTATTTGAGTGTCTAATTCTAGTTCATCTAAATATTTAATATTATTGGAAAATAAAACAAGTTTGATATTTAAGAAGTGCTTGTTAAATTTCATCTAAAATGATATGGCTTTAGTCTACCAAACATTCCAATATTTAAAATTCATGCACGTGCATGCACACACATACATATATACCTTGCTTTCGGTTATAATTTTGCTATTGGCTGGGATTGGAGTATCCTTAATAACATCTTATCTGCTACTTTGTTTAACAAAATCCGCAATGAAAATCATGTGCTGGGATCCTTTAAGAAGGATAGCTCTGAGCTTGTTAATGATAAATTTTGTCAAGCTTGGGCTTGGCAGCAATATATTCCTACTCATCTTAATTTTTTTTCTAGAGACTTTACAATAATTGTAATAGTGTTGATGAGAGACTATCCAAAAAAAATGTTTGGGCCAAATGCCTTTGTTGTAACAATATAAAAACAATCAATCATGTATTCTTAAATAATACTAATAGCAAGCAAGTCTGAACTTGTGTTAACATTAGCAAGCAAACATTTATTTTGATGATATTTTTCAATGCTCCCCCAGGTGGAATCACTTGGTCAAATCTAAAAACATTCAAGTTAGCAAGATCATTGACATTTTTGCGGTGTTGGTCATCTGAAATGCTATAAAGCTTGCTAAATACTCTAACAAACCAATGAGTTATTGGATAATCATTAATCATATCACTAATGAGGCCCATCCTCTTCTTGAGGGGATTCCTCTCAATAAGTTGAATTGGAAGAATGTGGAAAGGACAAATTTAAAGCTCTTCTCAACTATAATAATAATGCTAAATTTAATAGAATTTGAGAGTTCGATTGGGGTTCCAGTGGCTAGTGTTAATGGTTTGGTCTTGTGGTACTGTAGGCTTTTGGTTGTTGGATGGTGTTTTAATGCTTCTATTTGGTTTGTTGTTGCTATCATGAATGCTTTTATTATTGTTGGTGATGAGTTGTCTAGATTGGTTTCTCGAATTAGAAAGCTGAGGTTTGGCTCTGAAGATCTCAAGGAAGGTGGATGCAAAAAGGTGGCTTCTATCTTATGGAAGGAGTTTGGCAAGGGATATTAGCATTAGGACTATTTATTCTTATCCGGTCTCTTTTTATTTTAGAAGTTATTTGGGCTTTTGTATGCTAGGCCTTCTGATACTATCACGTGCTTTATTTAATTTTATTTTTTGGATCATAAATGCTTTTTAGGTTACCCTTGAGTGGCTTCTTTTTGAGTTGCCCATATTTGTTTTTAGATTTTATTTCTTTTTGTTTTTAGGCTATTCCTGTACTCTAGCAACTCCTCTGTATCCTTTTATTTTTTATTAATATAAATTCTCATTTTTTTATATGTATAAATATACACATACTATATATATATATATATATATATATACACACACACACACACACACACACAACCTACTTCCATTATTAAGTCTGCAATAGATGTACAATTTATCACCATAAAATAATTCGAATCCCCTTCTCTAAAATAATAAAGTTCAACATATCTCATGCTCTTTTTTTTTTTAATTTGCCTTTGAGAATGATAGCATATTTGGGCCCATTCCTAACCACAGTACCAAGATCAAAGTCGATAGTCAAACTATAACCTAATCAGCATTGAAACAAAAGTCATTACTAACTGGGTTAAAGAGAAGGCATCCTCAAGCTTAAATTTCTTTTCAACTATTAACCACCCCCAAACTATTATACATACACTTTATCAAAAATTCATAATATCAGAGATATTCAATTCCTTCAAAATCCTGAATATTAGAGACACCAATAGAATTTTGGTAGAGAAATCCGTAGACAGATTTATCCAAGATAGATCCCAAAGGCAATAAGGTGGAATGGTTGAAGAGTGCCAAAAGTGCGGTGGATGAAGATGCATATGGAAAACTTATTGCATATGCTGTAGAAGAGGAAGGTGTATCCACAAGGATGATGCCCCAGAGTGATAAGAAGCAATGAAGGGCAGGTTTACCAATGCATGTTAGGTGTGCTGGAAGAGAAGATTTATTAGGTCCAGCACACCCAAGTATTGGAGTCACACGCAACTGAGTGCACCTAGGCGTGAGGATCCCCAGACATGCCCAAGCACGAATCTAAAAGCTCCCAAGCGCAGTTAAATTCCAAATAGACTTGAGGAGCACGTACCCTGACAAGCGAATGATTGCTCCATATTAAATGAGCAGCGAAAGTTTCATGTGTGAATTGATGGTTCATTATGGTGATGAGCTCATGCAAGTGCTGTCAATTCGCTTGGGTGTGAGTTGGGCAATAGTTTTGTGAAACCGCTGACAGTTCAACGAAAATCTTGATTATTATTCACTTGCCCAGAGACGCAAAGTGATGCTCCTAGGTGCACGTAAAACTTACTATTTAAGTGTTGGTTGCAATTGTTATGGTGGTTGGTCCAGAAGCCGCTCTCTTCTCTTCTCAACAACTATTTGGGTAATCTCTAAAAAAGAAGAAGGTTGATGTGCTGACATATCAAGTTTTGAGGTTATCGATGAATCGTTCGTAATCCGTGATGGAGAAAGTTTTTGTTCAAGTTTTTTCTTCTTAATGTTGAATTGTATTATATTATTTGTGCATTAAGATACAATTATATTTTTGAAAAACAATTTTATTTTTATAGAATTTTTCTTTTGGGAATAAAATGTGTTCCTCCATTGCTATATTTTATATCTTCTCTAACATTTTCAATCCTCTACACTTGCAATCAACTTAACATTAAGAAAATAACAAATCAAAGAAGCTTGAGCAAATCAGACATAGATATCATTTTGAATCTTCTAGGAAGTAGCGATTTTGATTTCATTTAATAAAATTTAACAATAACAACACTACCAATTGTGAATCTCTTGTTTCTATTGTGCATGATCTAAAAGAGGCCTTTCCCTAAGTTCTAAATAGAGTAGAACATTTCTAATAGTTTTTCCCATATTTTTTTCCTCTTCCTCTTTTAACATGGGAAAATTTCATAAAATCAAATTTTCTAGCACAGGCATCAAACAATCCACGCTATATATGCCCAAACCATCAAAGACGATGTTCTCCAATATATCCACTATTGGAGCCACTCTAGCCTTTCTACAAAAAAACTAATTCCTCATTCTATCCTTTTGAGTATACCCACTCATCAATTTGGCATCCTCGTCTCTAACTTTTATTTTATCAATAAATTTCTTTTTTGTTGGCCAACATTCAACCCAATATAATATAATCAGTTGTACGACTGTGCTATAAAAATTTTCTTAAAGTTTAAATGGAGTTTTCCAATTACACAACACTCTAGAAATACTCCTCCATTTCATCCAACAAGCTTGGACCGAAGTAATCACATTGCTCTCTATTTCACCATTATTTTTATTTCCAATCGCACAACCAACCCTAAACCCTAAACCCTAAACCCATTATAATATCTAGCAACCAATAAATTCAAACTTCATGATTATGGTAAGGAAACCATAAAGTACTTGTATTTAAAAACAGCTTCTATCCTATAACATTAGCCAATGTGATACCCAAAATAGTGTTGGATTGTCATTAATAAGGCTTTTAACTTTAATTTTAGAAATAACCATAAATACAATGGTATGCATGTAAAAGCCCCAAAAGAAAAATATCGAAAGAACTAGCACTATAGAAGAGCTAACAAGGAATTAGTATATCAAGATGAAAGTACCTCCAAAATAAGATCTTCCTTGGTCCTCCTCCAACCACTTGGTGTGAACCACCTAAGTTAAAAAATCTCAAATATAAATTTGCCAAAGAGAGTTGGTAATACAGAGTTGGTAATACAAAACAGAATGCAATACAAATAGTAGTGGAATCTTAGGCAAAGAATAGCCTTAAATTTTCCAACCAAACTTTGGTCAGCCGTCTTACAAGAAATCATTTTTAAAATCCCCACATAAACATGAAAACAGAACCATAAAACCAATGAACTTCAACAGAAACTAATGTAGCAAACATAAGGAACCTCCGACATGCAACTACATAATAAAAAAAGAAATATTTTTGCTTTCACTCTAAAATTGTACGCAAGAGAAATAATATCCAATTTATATAACCATTTCCAGTTATCATATATAGATTTATGTAACATGCCACCATGGTATTTAATTTTCAGCCAGTCAAGTTCAGTAACGAAAGCTATGTTATCCTGAAATATTCTCAATTATCTAAGAAACAGTGCCTTTATAATATCAAATACAACAATTTAACAGTGACAAAAACGGTTCTTAAAAAATAGCATTTACCTATTTAATAAATTTTCAGTCTTTCATCAATAATTTCCCAACAATTAAATGCAAATTCTGGAATGTGTATGCTTAAGCCTATTTAGAAGAACCAACAAAGATTTAACTACAAAACACGAGCCTTTGCAACACGTGCCCCTTGTAACCCTGTTTTGCATATGATATGTAAGGTTCAAGTTTACTGATTTTTCAATACATAAAGTTCAGCTACATGTTGAACTCTAGAAATTATATCATATTTATAGTAGGAAGCCATAGGTAACCTTGTATTAATTTCTCAAACATGAGTGCATTTTCATCTGCAGGTAAAAATAGAACCAAGTTTATTTAATAAAAGCATAGATAGAAAGTGCGAAGATTCCTTGGTCAAAAAATAAACATTTCAGATGTTTATATAGTGTCAAATATATGACAATTAAAGATAACCACAGAAAATTGAAAAAAAAAATATTTAGGTTGTGCCCAATAAAAAGTCAGATAAATAGATGCATAAAAATGAGCTAATGAAACATATGAATCATGGCTGTTTGAAATTACTCTATTGATCAAAAACTTCAATTAAACAAATGGAACAGACTGTTGTAAGGCTATGAGCGCATTCTCCCGCTTCTTGCATAGAGAAAAGATTTTAATCATGCATATCCCACACAAATTAAAACTAAGGTAGGTAAGTTATTAAGGAAAACAAAATAATACATTTCAAGCAAAGATGGTTAAGTTTAAATTAAACAAACTACCATATGTTTAAAAGGGGTTCACCTCTTCCAGAAAGGAATTGGTTTTCGGGGCTCATATGGCTCATAAACAAAACCAGGGCTAAGCATGGCCACCTTTATAGATGTCTGCATGCAAATCATAAAAGCAAAATTTTCAAAGGTGAGGATAAGAGCATATAAAAAACTCCGCAACAGTGATGAAAAGAAAGACCAACTAATGCCTACAGCATTAAACTGACATCAACATGAAGATAAAGTAAACTTGATTTCCCAATGTAACATTATTCCACCGTCATATTTAAACAAAAGAATATCTATCCAAAGCTGCTATGCAAACAATAAATAACAGAAAAGAAAAGAAACCGAGAATGAATAGGAGATGCAAACAATGTTCTGCCACAAACTCTAGCTTCTGGACATTTACATTCTGCATATACTTGTAAAGATAAGAAACATATCCAGTATGCACAAAAGAGAAGAATTAAGAGAATCATTTCTCATTAAATAATAAAAAATAAGATCTGTGCAGATGTTTGCAATACAAATGCTATGGTTCTCAACATGGAGTGCAAATAAGTTGAATTGAATTCAAACCTAATTCAAGCTCAACTGGATCAATTTTACTTGAGCACAAATTCAAGCTAACGCTCAAGTTCAACAAGCTCAACTTAGGCCAATGTGGGAATGAATTCACGGGCCAAGCTTTGAAAGATTGAGGATATATTTTGACTATTTTGAATTTTAATGAAAACTATTCCAAACTAATTAATTAATTAATTATATATATATATATATATATTTTAAATATTTTTTAGACAAGCCTAGTAACCTCAAGCACAAGCACATAGAAACATGCCCAACTAGAAGGCTTGAAAAGCCCAACTCATGGGCCTCAAAATAAATCAATATTGAGCTCACTCCTAAACCAGCTCGACTCATTTGCACATAAACGCCCCACTCATATCCCAAGAATTTCCAATAGTGCAAAACGTTGGGAGAAAGATTGAAAAAAAAATTATGCTGACTAAGTATTGTATCAACTATTTTTTACACCTGAGACCACTATATCATCAAAAGCTAATCTGATCTATAGCTCAAAATCAACTCACAAATTATTTGATATATAGCTGCATAATCAATCTCTAAGTTACTTCTAGCATTCAAATATGGTTTATGCAGCTATAGAGTTTCCAAGCTATAAGGGTTAACCAAGCTATAAGGGATTTTCCAAAATGTACAAGGATTTCTTTGATTTGGCAGTAATTATAATCCCCCCTTCATCTTAAAATCTTGATAGTAATGTCATATATACTCAGTCCATTTGTTCAATAAATCAGACACTAAGTGCTTCAATTAATTAAACACCCAATCTAAATTTGCAAATTTGAACAAAAGGATCCTAATAGAGTTCATTTTGGATGTAGGAGAAAATAAATCCTCAAAGTTGACTCCACAAGCCTAGACAAATATCTCTTTACTTCCCCATTTGATGCTATCTTAACTCTGAATATCCCCTAGCATCCTACATACATCCCTTCAAAGATTTCACTATCCCATGCATGATTTTCTTTGGAAGCCTTAATTTTGCTCAAAACAATAGTTTTTCATTTTTCATCCTTAGCATCTTAATGAATTGTGTTATGGTAATAACTTAAACAATTTTACATTTAAGCGCTTTGTAATTTTCAAATAAATTGTGATGGGATAGGTATTTGGATACTTTATAAGATCTTCCACCTTTCTTAAAGCAATGGGAATGCATGTCATCAATTAAGGCTCCACTTTCTCCTAACTTACATTTTTCAGATTTTCAAGTTTCAGCGATTTGAAAAAAATCAAAACTTTTGGATAATTTTTTCGCAATCAAGTCAATATTATGGAATAAAAATTAAGCAACCAAACACTTTGGTAGAAGAAAGTAAAAAAAACGCATATTAGAAATGTTTTTTAAACAATGCAACAGGGTCAAGTATTTTAAAATTTTCAAGGAAGTTAATGTTTATAGCATACGGTTATTAGTACACATGCCTTGTAATAAGAATGTGAAGAGTGGTTAATGATCAAAAATGATTAGACAAAAAAAATTATAAAAATGTGGCAAGTTTTCATTTCAGTAATCCCAATTTGTTGAGGGGTCTTATGAGCTTTTGATGGAATACACATTAACTACTTAGGTAGTCTTTGAGTTCATTAAAGAGCATTCCTTCCCTTTGTAAATGATAAATACTTTTATGTAAATGTAACCAATTTTCACGATTTTGTTAAATTATTTGAAATTTTGAGTGAACCCATAGGGTGAAAATATGATCATCAATGAGAAAAACCACCTATAACTTATCAAGATAACATAGCATTGCAATCCAGGTAGGATTGCATTTTAATGGGCAGTTACAAAACAACACTCAAAATTCTATTCTCTGTTATTTAAAAAAAAACTTCAAAGTGAAGAAGCGTTAAAACCAAAATTGTCCTAACCTGCTGTGCTCGATGGGGAACCTTCATTACCGACATCCACCTTGTTCCACCCAAATGGGTTGCGAATTCAGAGCCCTAGAAGAAATAGTTAATACCGGCACATAACAGATGAAGCCACTGCTTTGAATCATAAAACTACTAGAAAGGAGTTAGCTTGAAAGTAATGTATCTTAGTGAAACACTCACATTTTGACCACAAATTTTAATCACCAGGTAGGAGTAAGCTGTATACGTTTGGCCAGTGATTCCTGTGAAGAAAACAAAAAACAAGAAAAAAAAACCAAGAAATCCCCGGATACATGGCAATAGCAATTATATGCTTTTGAATTTCAATTGTATTTACCTTCACTTGCCGTATTAACATGACTCCTATAGCTCCCGAAGCTAAAAAACAATAGAATAGAAGGTAATTCAAAATATCGCTCACAATTTTTCAAGAGATGAAAACAGTTTATGATGTAGAAGAATAATACAATGGAGAAATCGAAACGCATTGAAAAGCTCGATGGAGACGATATATTCCCTGAAACCGAGTAATAGCCATAAATCACAGAGACAGGCACTGGAATATGATCTTGAAGCACAGCGAAGATCAGTGTTAGGTTTTAAGGAAGGTTTGCCAGTTGAAACGATCAAAGACCAAATCGGAAATTGAACATACTATGGTTGGCATAATTCTGTTTCTCATTAATTTTAGATTTTTTTTTTTTTTTTAAGTTCATATATTTTTTTCTTTAACAGCTTAATTTCAGAGTATCAACCAAAAACTCTGATTTTAACTAGCTTAGTTTTAACTTATTTAATTAGCTATATTTGTTAATAAAATAGCTATTTATTTATTTATTAATTAGTATTGTTATTAGTCATATAAGTTAATGATAATATTATTAATTTAAATAATTAATTACAAATTATTAGTCTCTTTGATATTATATTATAAATACTAGTATGACTCATTGAAAATATAATTAGTTATAAATAATTTTAATAGATATAGTTTAGGGTTTAAGATTTAAGATTTATAAATGGCTAATATAGCTAATATAATTAATTTTAAATATATTTGAAATGATAATTATGATAAATATTGTTAATTAAATAGCTAATATAGTTGATTATAATTATTTTTGTAACAACAATACTATTAATTATAAATAATAAATTAAAAATATTAATATTTTAATAAGTAAACAATAATTTAATTATATTTATTATATAACCCACTATGCCTATTCAAAATTTAAATTAATTACTTAATAAACTTAATTATGCATAAATTATTATATACATATATATAATTAGATAAGTTATGTTAATTACATTTGTAATTGTATTGATTATCATTGAAATATTTTAATAATGACTCCTTACTAATTAGTTTTATTATCAGGATAAAATTTATTTTAACAATATGATTATATTTAGTTAACTATATAATTAAGTCTATTGAATTATACTAATGATCATATTTTATTTTATTTTAAATTAGTTACTAAATTATTAATAATAATTTTATTTAATTTACTAATTACATAATATTTAAGGATTTTTTACATGCATATATGCAATATGAAATAAATTTTTGTTGTATTTATCTAATGTTAAAAAACATTGTTAAATATGAAAAAAGAAATGAAAAACTTTGAGGCGGTGCTTAAAACTCCTATAAGGAAATTATTATTTTATATTTTTATTTATTGAAATAAATATATAATTATGTTATTCATGCTAAATAATTATGTTTATTTTATCATTTAGATAACTCTTTTATACTAATTCTAAATAAGAATATTGGTATTATTAATTAGGATTGATCAAAATTAAGATTTGATAAATTAGCTTATGAAATATATTTCAAAGTATATTTAATTACCATATTAAACATGATTAATTATTTTACATATATTTTATTTTAATAATGTATTAAATGGTATAAATAAATTAAAAATTAACTAATAGATAACATGTTAGTCATAATTAATTGAGGGATTTTATTACAATGGCAAAAGTAGATTACAAAACTACTATTTTGATGATGTGATATTTATACATTAAGAAAAGTAATTTTTAATCAAAGTAATATTGTATTTATTATTCTTCTTCTCTTACTTTAATAATATTTTTGTTAAATTTCTAGGATACCATAACATTAATCTTAATTAATCATATCATCAATATAGAAATAAAATAAATAATACTTAATTAAGTCTATTAATAATTTGTGTTAGCTAATTATTGCATTTCATAATTATTTATTTGCATATATTAAATTATTTATGAAGAAACCAGGTAATTTTTAGCACAATCAATCTAATGAACTAAAATCATCTTATATTTATTTAGTAATCAAGCACTTTTTACTTAGAACCTTAGTATATGTTTACTTGTTAGTCTTAAATCTGGCAAATCCTAGGCTAATATGCCCTAAGATTATTTAAAGTTTAAAGTCAAATAAAATTAATCAATCAACAAAATTGTTTAAATATTAAGTACTTAATTTAAAATTTTATTATTGAAAGTTTATCTGTATGCAAATAATTAATTAATATACAAATTTAATAAATAATTAATAATAGAAGAGTTTGTTTATTTATTAATTTATTGGCATGTTAATTATAAAGTATTTAATTATTACAATTCACTATTAATAAGGCTTATTTATCAATTGTATCTAATTATCTCAATGCAATTTTTTTATAATTAGATTAAATATAATTATCTTTTTGTTAATTAATTATCATTTATACTGAATATTTATTTATTGTAAGTTAGAAAACAAAATTAATGTTTAATTATATTTATAATTAAAAAAACCATAATCACTTAACTAATAACATTTAATTGACATTTTTTAATAAATTTATTTAATGATAATTAGTATAAAAGGTAATATACCTACAATAATTAAATATAGTTATTATAATAAAATAATTATAAATTTAATATATGAATTTAATCTTTGTTAAATAGTCAAATACTTTATTAAATATATATATTTTTATCACCAAAAGCTAAATTAACTTAGTTTAAGAGCAATTGGGTTCAAATATAAGTAGGCATAATTTAAGTTGTAAGAAAATATTTGGGGCATAAATGTGTTAGTTAAGTTGAATTAGATAGTGAGTTTTGATATTACACTTAGCTCATGCACAAGCTCTAAGGGTGCAACACCTTTACCCATACAAAGCTTTAAAACATTCCATCACATTATTGGATTAAACCTATTTTTATATGTAAATTTGACCAAAGTAATATGATCTTCTTAACTTCTGTTAAAATAAATCTATTAGAGTATGAATAAATCTTTTAATTTAGCCATCTGTTTGATAATGGATGATCATATTTGGCTATTTTTAAATCCTCTTGAAAAACTCTCAAAATATAAAACTAAACTAACCATATATATTCAACACTATTGCCAAATTTCAAAGCGGTTCTAGCTTCCATTCTTGAACAAGTAAAAGTTGCACAAAACCACAAAGTTGATAGTGCTCAGCTTTAGTCAATTGTCATGTTTTAACTCTAAACACTAATAAAATGTTCTTAACATCCTTATATTGCTAAGATGAACAATGCATATTTCATAATATCTCTTATATTAACTTTATTCCTTAATAAATCATTGGAGGAACCTAAACCCAATTTGTACATTGGATGAATACATATGAATCAATTATCAAAACTATCCTTTTATCTTTAATAAAGAGAGATCAAAAGTTGATACTCTTAAGTCTACTACCTAAGCAACGATATGGGATCACGAAGAAGTAATATCAAAGCCATTGTAAAGGTAACACTTTGATCCTAGATTGCTTGAAATCATAAATAAACTTATCTTTGTATGGTAGTAGACTAAGAGAAGACTCCTTATTGAGGGAACTGACAATTACATGTCTTTCCTTGGAGGCACTAGATAAAAAATATCCAATACATGAGAAACTAACATATCTACCTCAAGTTAAGCACTATCCAAGCGAATATAAACCCGAGACTACAAAGATAACAAAAAATATATCATGCACTCTACATAAATAAAGATTCAAAATATTTGAAAATTATAACAGCTAGCATAAATCATGAATATACTAGTTACTTTCATGTAATGTAATTGCCTTAGTTTTTATGCAATTAAAAAGTTACATTGCATCAACACACACCAAAATTTTCTAAATTATACATACGAATAAATATGGAATCCTTGATCACAAGATGGTAAGGATAAGATGAGCGAAGAAAAACATCACATTTAGGATGACAACATACTCGCAACGTTGATCACACATTAAAACAGTTGAAATCTTCATCAATCGAGTTATGAGCATTATTACCTTTACTAAAATAGAATGCAACTTAAAAAATCCCATAGAAACATAAACATTTTTATGTAACAAATAATAATTAAAGATTATCTATTTCAAGTAGATATTCATCATATATAAAATCCCCCAAGAAAATATGTTGAAATCAATCCATAGACAAAACCATTATCATAAGGATTTAATTTTGTTTATTAGAAATCAATTTCTTAGAGTAATATTGTTTCACTTGATGGGTCATTAATAAATTACACAAGAGCATAATAAATTAGTGAAATTTTTTATTCAATCTCATGTAATTTTTCATGACACAAAGCATGATTTATACACTTAAAAGCCTTTCAGTTCACATGTGTACACACATTTTTTTACTCTTTTATCATCTTCATCTGATTGCACAAGATAAAGAGTAAGAGTATATGGAAAATGTGTAAATGAAGAGTAAACTTTATGAGGCCAACAAACAAATTCAAATACACCTCGTCGCTTATAGGAAAATGAAAGGGGCTGTCTTCATTCTCTACATCTTAACAATAAAAATGCTGATTTTTTTCCATACACACCAAAATCCAAGCTTCCTATTTTATAAAGTAATACAAAACCCCCATATTTAAAAAAATGAAACAGTGTTTAACATCACCAAATCATTAATGATCAAAAGAAAAAGAAATTCTTTCAAAGGATCCTTTCCATAGAATCATAAATCTTAACAAGACTAAACAAAATAGTGAGAATATCTAAAGAGAGTTAGATCCTTCCCTCAGTGAACAAATTGAGCAAAGAAAGGTCATATAGCATGAGCACAAACCCTAATCCCACGACCTCTTTTAGCACTTTAAGATTCATCAAAAAATGTGAGGAAAATGCTTTGGGGTGAGAAGAAAGATAGAAGAGCACTAGGGTTTGTGCTAACTTTTGTAGTTGGAAGATTCAAGTGGGGAGTGGCTAGCCATTTTTTGCTTGCAAGGCACAATGCATTTGATAGTGCCATTTGGTGCAATCGTAGCCGGGCAAGACTGTCGAGAAAAAGTTGTCGTAGGAGATTTGATTTTTAGCTAACCTAAAATTATCAACAAAAGATAATTTACCAAATAATTTTCATTTATTCAAAAAAAAAAAAAAAAAACCAACAGAAAAAGGAAAATTTGAATCTGGACTAGATAGTTTCCTTTCTCCCGCATAGAAGATCATCAGGAATTCATTAATTTGCAGAAAAAGGAAATTTACAATTACAATCGAATCTATATTCCCATCAGTCTGACGAGCTAATTACAAAGGTTGAATATACTTTAACATACCAAGTCGATGATGATATCAATTTTTAACGACGATCTCAGATCATTCGCCGCCTCTTCAATTCTGTTAAACTCTGCTCACGAAACTCTGGCGCCCAGGCAGTTGTTCACCTGCTCACTACCTATTAGTTACATGCCACAAAATTTCAAAAATAGTACCCAAAAGGACAGCAAAAACAATCAGATTAGGTTTCTGTTGGGGCAGTTTTCTCTATGGTACCGTTTGAGGGAGCGATTTTGTATCTCCTTGAAAGCTTTTAGAAAAGCAGTTTCCAAAGCGCAAAAGAGCTGCTTTCTGCTGTCTAGGTTAGAAAAATAATTATCTTTCTCCCTTACTATCACAATCGATGCCTATTTACTCGCATCGCAGCGCATCCAAACAACAATACTAACAACAGCTTTATTTACAACTTCACAATTGCTTCCTTTGCAACAGCATCTACAGCTGCCTCAAGCAAGACCAAAAATATCAAAACAAAATCTATTGCCAAAACAAAATTAATATTACCTTAAGGGGGGCGTTGAAAAAAGCCCATTGAAGTGTTTCATGCATGCAGGCCAAACATAATCACTGCAAAAATATGAAAATAGATTCAGATAACGCGCCAGATAAACATCAAACGCTCCAGGCTTTATTATAAATAAGCACTTATATTTACGGCTCCTATATAAATGCAAACTCATACGGCTACAAAAGGCGTTGATTGTCTGGGGAAGGAGCAACTGATGCAGGGCTCTTTTCCGTTGCAGGGTCAAGAAAAGATAATTGCGCCTCTGATAAATTCTCCGAATTATGATCTGCCGTCCCAGAAGAAAGATACATCTCTGCTCTTGCTTTTTCAGAATAAACAGAGGCTTTCTTCGTCATTTGTGTGGCAGAATCATCAGGAGCTCCATTATCAACCTGCATGATATAGGAGGGTAAGAAATTCAGCTCCATGGTGCCAGAACATTAAAATAAACAATTTGATTCTGTACATTGCACAAATCTTTGATGTGAACAAGAATGACTGTGATATCATCCGTTCGGCTTTCGTGCTCCAACCATATCTTGTATGATTCTGCAACAAGTGCGGAGCATGCGTCCCGTGGATCCTTGAAACTGCTCACCTAAAGAAAAGTTATTCTCGTTAAACACATCAAGAGATCATATCGGTTATGATGGTAACGCTCAATTGGAAATCAGTGTTTCCCATTTTTATATCAATCACTTGAATACTTAGAACTGAGCAAGACGTGTTTGCGTGCAACATCTTTATAATGCACAAATGCAGCACTAAAAATTCATCTTTATGAATATGGCATCCAATTCTTCCTTCAACATCAAGAAAGCACATAGCTTACTTACATCCTTCTTATCATTGCAAGAAGAATTCAATGGAATTCTATATTTGGGTATTGCACGCTAGCGCCCCTATAAAGCCCTATAGAATTAGGCTCTTTTTCTGTGGTATTGTTAATGTTGAAGGTTCAGTCTAACTGTTTAATAGATATAGATCCTAATTATATATATATATATATATATATATATATATATATATATATATGCATAACACAATCAAACCTATAATAACTTTGAACATATTACTACAGATAGGTTAGCTTAAATTAGGGTAGATTTGACTTACCAAGTTAGATTACCTAAACTAGGCTAACCTATGGGTATAGCCTAGATTAGTTAACCTGTTTTAACCTAGAATTAACTTAACAAATGTTTTGTTAAGCTATGTTAATGTAGGTATATTAATCTAAGCTAACTTTGGATAGGTTTGGTTTACGTATACTGAGTTAACCTATGCCAACTTCGGATAAGTTCACATACGATAGGCTAGACTTGCTTACATATGTTAAATTAACCTTAATTAGATTTACCTAAGCGAACACAGGCTAAGTTAGATTAGGTTGGTAACCTATTCAAAATGAGTATAGATTAACCTTAACTAGGTTAAGTTTGAATTACCTAAAAAGATAAATAAACCTAGATTATGTTAGCTTATGCTAACTAGTAAGGTATGTCAAATTTAACATAAATGAAGTTGTCACAGGCTAACCTAACTTAAATAAGCCAAACCTAACATCACCTAAGCTTATCTATCAGAAGATACCATAAGAATTAAATCTAAGTTAACCCAACTTAGGTAACCCAAACTTAACCTAAGCTAATTAGGTGGGCAAAATATTAGATTAACCTAATCAAGAATTTGATATCCAATGAAATATCTTCCTTATTTGAGCGAAGATTAAGTAAACCAATGAAATCTACAATGTTCTGAAAATTAGAATAACCAATAATAAACAATATGATAATTTCACCAACGGAATTCCATAGTTGGGATAAAATTAGGCTTGCCAAATTTTAATTTTGATGATATACAATTCTCTCAATAAACAATACCATGCAATGTTTAGAATCATAAAATTGTCCCTCTCAAATTCAAGCAAAATCTCTCAAATGCATTCGAATTTGAAGATTTTAAATATATGCTTGTAAGAAGGAATCACATATTCTATGGGATGCAAAATCATTAAAAAACTCCAATCACTAGAAAACAATTAAAAACAAGAAAACACCAATATATATCCTAAAAATAAAGATTAAAACAATTCTTACCAAGTATCCTAGAGTTATCAAGGAAACATAAGAAACTGAAGAGTAGATTGTCTTTACATCTCAATTTAAAAACAACAAACTGAAGCAACTAAAAATTCCTTCAAATAAATCTTTTCTGATGACAAAAACATAAGATTTGTGCCAAAACTTATACAAGTTTATAATGATAAACATGATTTGCAGTTTATTTCAGAAGATCATTTTGAAATGGAGAAAATCAAGAAAACCACATTTACTTTGTAAGCTACTAAGCCACCAAGTCCTGATGCTTTGACACCACTCTGCACCAATAAAAACTAAGTTAGTCACATGCATGTGCACAAACACAACAACAATATAGCACCATTACATACCCGCTAAAGTAAAACTTCACCTCCAAGCCCCAGCTTTCCAACATTCGCCACTTTGGAATCCCCTTGAACTTGTCCTCTAGAAGAGTAATGGGACTAGGGAAGGAAAGGCAAAAATCGCCCAATCATCCTCCACGCTTTAAGAAATACTTGGCCTTCTTTCTTCGACTTGACACCAAGTTGACAATGTGCACCCTATGTTGACGCCATGGTTGAAAATTCATAATTTCCCAACCATCTTGGCCTGAATTAAGTTCAACATCCGCTCCACCAAGGAGCTAATGGAACGACATTTTTACATCTCAACAATAGTGTTAACCTAGAATGAGCTCAAACACAGATGGCTTGTTGGGAGCCTAAACAAAATTAGGCAAGTCGTGATGCGGCAAGGAAATGAAAGCCTAAACCCATACCCCGAAGATCAACATGTTCAAGGAAACTGCCCTTTAGAGGATATTAACATTGGAAGCTCATGTAGCGTCGAAAGCCTCATCCTGACACTGGCCGAGACGCCACGCAAGCCCTCCATTGACCTTTACCAATGCAATAATCGCATAGGTCGAAGATGAGTTGCCGGTAAACACCTCCTTATTCTACACGTAGTTGGTGATTGCGACCTCCTCGACCTTCTAGGATCGCCATGACCCTCTCAGATTGGTTTGCCATCTGTCTTGCTGATTAGTGCTTTCGCAAAAGTGCTAGAAAAAATTTAGGGTTCCTAAGAGTGCACAAGAAAGAAGAACGTTGAGGGCAGAGGCTAGGGCTGGCAATTTTACCAAAACTCGAAACTCGCTCGCATTTTGAGTCGAATTGAACTTGACTCGAAATTTACGAGTCGACCATAAATTGAGTGGCTGACTCGAATCCAATTCGAGTCGAGTTCAGGTTAAGCTCGACTAGACTCGAATTGGGCTCGAGTCAATTGAAATATATTAAATGAATATAAATATAGACATTACAACATCAGAATAACATAAATTATTCGCATTGCAAGTAGTTGAAGTTCTCTTTATTTTTCATGAGGTCTTGGGTTCAATATGAGCGCTATTTTTTTTAAATAAAGCACAAATTTGGCTGCAGCAGGAACTGGTCCCCTTAGGGCTGGCTTCGAGTGGAGTTTGAATCGAGTCAGCCCTTACTCAAACTTGTTAGAGTTTGAGTCATTTCGACTCATTTTAAATAGGGTTCGAATCAAGATGTATGACTCGAACTCGACTCGAAAATTTTCGAATCGAGTCAATGTCTTGATTTCGAGTCTAATCGAGTTTGAATTTCAAGTTTCGGGTCAAATTATCAGCCCTAGGTCCCCTCTATAAAACAGAGGCAATAATTCCACTAGGCCGCGAATTGATTTTTGAAAATGGTAGAAAATTATACTTTATATATTTCAAGTCTGACTCGAACTCAAACCTTTTTTACCCGAAATTCACTCAACTCAAACTCAATCAATTCGAGTCGAGTTTGAGTCGAACTTAACTCAAACATTTTGAGTTCGAGTCTGATTTGACTCGCTCGAATTAGGCTCGAAGCCAGCCCTACTAAAGGCTTTTAAATTTCAAAGCTTGTGGTTCATTATCAGGCGCATCCCCTATAAATACCATAATGAAAGTCGTCCATCCTCTCGGGTTGATGCTAATAACCAAAATTCTTACCAAATTAACTCAATACAATGAAGGCTCCTGTTTTCTAGTGACACCAAAAGCTTTCCTTGTTAAAAAAATTGAATCCTAAGCAAGAGATGAGTACCAGGCCAGACCAAAAACTCGACCTGCCCCAACCACGCAAGAAAAATAGTGAAAGTGGCATGAAGCAAACAAGTGATGTTCGGTCACTATGATACATGCAAATATGTGTGGTCCATGCACGCACCGAGGTAATTGAGTGGTTGCAAAAACCACGGGCGGGGAATCATTTTTACGCCCACGGTATGTGTATGCTATCCCAAGCAAGCTCATTGGGCGCAAACTTAAAAACAAGCAAATACATGCAATTTTCCAACAAGACAATTTCATTAACAAAATGTATATAATTACACATGCTGAGTTAAGAAAACTTAAAACATGTATTAATAAGCAACATTAGCAGCCCCATTTATAAAAAAATATAATCTCAAGATAAGTTCAATAACAATATCTATATGTGTGCTTGACTTGTCCTGCACAAGTCAACAAAGGCTTGGGTTTGCATGTATCTGCGAAAATTACCCCAATCTCAACAGCGTATACTATCGTAATCAGCTATAATCCTCTTCAACATGGCAAATATGTATGATACTCCTAAGTTACTCGACCAAGCATGTGATCTTTTATCATTCATAATTTTGAGTCTAGATCCTAAGCATTAGTAATGTTAATGCACTGGCTAATATGCACTCAAGCTTCCTTTGTCAAAAGTGCTCATTCGAGATACACAAGTTCATCACATGAGAGTAATACTCCTTCAATAGTTTAGTATTTATGCTCACGTCGGCACTCAAATCCTCATGCCATAGTGCTTTTTCCTTCAACTACTATAAATTTTCATTATATACATTTATATGGTTAGCTAACAATTTGTCTTCCATGTGTTTACATTGAACAATGTTTTCAATCTTTACCAATCCTAGCCATTGCATTGTTACCAAGAAGCTTCTTTACCTCAATAAGTCTGCACCCCATTTAGTTCATCCTAACAACCAGCTGAGTAATTTTAGCTTCAGGTGCTTATTCTCATAGTCAGTTTTTCAAGTTCTCATTCCATCTGAGCTAACAGAGCCTCCATAATCAAAGGTCGAGGCAGCGCCAACTTGAGTGGCAGCACCCTATCCACTTAAGTGGAAGCTCCATGAGTGAGGTGCCCCATGATCATGGCTGCCCACCCCTTTGTAAATTGCAAGATATGCAGTTGGCGAAGCGCTCACAAAACCCAGCTGCATTCCACTTGAGTAGCTAAGCTCACCTGAGAAGAACCTAAGGTACTTCAAATCGTGCATCAAACTAAATTCGTACAAGTGAAGGCAACCTAGGCGGCGCCCCACTTGCGGAAGGACGCATTTGACTATCCTGCTCCATTGGATCGTCGATCAAACTTTCAGACCGATTCCTGCCCCACACCACTTGAGGAGCGGGCCACCTGGTCCTATTGAAGATGTAAAGTGTTTGTCCCTCTTCGTTGTTTAAGTAATCATCCAAGTTCTTGAAGAACACATCGTTTAGGCCCTCATCCTCGTTCCTTCTCTACCTCAACGTCAATTAGTCCGCATGGAATGTTTCATCCGGCCACTTTGCAATGCATCAGCTTCGCAGTCTGCACTACCTACACCACATACATGGCTGGCTACACCACAAGCATCGCCTTGCCTCCACCGATGTTCTCTTCTACATTGTACGGCGATCTCACTTCCCCACTGACCTTGGTGGTGTCATCACGTGTGACAAATTGCACCCCAACGTGTTGAATGAAATTTCCTAACTGAGCTAGTTTCAAGTGCCCGAACCCCAATGGGTGCACATGCTTAAATCTCCTAGAAAGCAAGAGATGTTACGCACAATTTTCATTCATGAATTGATCCAATCACGTGTCCAAGCGTAGCCACACACCTAACCCTAAACACAATTGCTAAAATTCTTTTTGAAGATGCATCCCTGCACAAATCGATCTCCTTAATTCCCTGGCAACTCATTCGGCGCAATCGTCGAGTTACAAAGAAGCTCCAACACTTGATGCTGAGTTCCGAACCATCTCTACACTTTAAGACGAGCAACAATAGAATTTTTTGTAATGAACAACATATCCTGACACGCACTGCTTGCCAATGCGCCTTTCTAACGGAATGTATGTGATGCTACCTGCCATAGAATCTTCTCTCAAAGGCCTATAAGAACTGCCAAATCAATCGAGTCCCAACACCCTGTTCTATGTCTCCCTAATATAAACCACCTTCTACTCCTTGAACAAAAGGTTCACATCCGGGTGCTCACGCTACCTTGCTATTTTACATTGTTGAGAGCTATCTCCGACACCAATTTGTTGAGAAGAAGAGTTTCCCACCAGCTACTTCTTGAAGTTCCCCTTTCATTTTTTTCTTCATTGTAATACATCGTTCGAGTCCCAAGTATGACATCTGGTAATACCCAAAAGTTAAACAGTATAACAAGAGGCCACAACCTCCGAATGAATGTAATCTCCATTTTTACGGTCGAACAACTAGAAATTTGTGTCCATGTTATCCTCTATTTGTTTTGCTTCTCTATCAATTTTTTGGTATTCATCTTCGTCGTCACCATATGTTGAGGCTACTTTCTTTTATACCGAACTCATCAAAATTCACTAGTACTAAGTCACTATGCTTATAAGTGGATATGGAAACCCTTGGCTCCTTTCACATTTGCATTATTTAGTTTGTTGGGTTTTGATGGATTAGACATAACAAAAATGTGAATATTTTATTTAAAGTTTTATGATAATTATATACACAATACCCCAAATTTGCATAATTATGAATAGTGTAACCCACCAAAAAATCAATGCAACGGGGATCTAATGCATTTATGGATACTGCAATCTGACAATTATATATTTTACAAAATTTAAAAATATAAGCTAATTTTTTTTTTGCTTTTCAAAATAAGTGATTTTATTGAAAAATATTGTGAGAGAGGGTTTAAGTAGTAAATCTGAAAGTTTAGAGTATTATATACAAACAGCACACCAGAACTTTTAGTAGTTCAAAAAGCAATGGCCTGCATTTACTCTGTGTTATCATTAATGTCGCATTATTTTTCATTTGCAATAATAGGTAGAACGACCCTCTTCTTTACAAGTATGCCAAAATTGCCTCAATTTAAAAGACGTCACTCTAGTATATAACACTAGATAGTACAACAAAAATAAATAAAATGAGCAGTCTTGGAGTGAGTCTCGAAAAACATACTTGATTACTGCATTGAACATGAAAAAAAATATTAAAGTATGTTCATCTATATAGGACTCAAAAAAGCTTGACATTCATGAACAACTCATGTTCAACTAAAAAAAGCTTGTGTTCAACTTCCGAACTTCAACATTGAAATTGAGCTTGGTTCCTCAGGCTAGTTTGTTTTACTTTGTGCATTTTGTCTTTTAAGATAAAACAAGCCAAGCCCAATGTCTATTTTTAAACTTGTTAAGAATTTGATTTTTCACTCGATAGTTAATTAGCTAAAAGCAAATAAGATAGTATTCACTAAATGCTTTAACTTATTCAACAACCCTACAAACCGGTAACTGGAGTACCTCTAGTTGAGAATAGCAACAAGAAAATAATCTTTAATAGTTCAGATATATTAATCGCATGTGTTATGAGATGCTCCAATTGACACGTGGTAATTAAGAGAGACAACAGTACTTGCCTTGCAGAATTAAAGCCCCAGAATATAAATTTCAAATTAAATCAATACTAAAACACCATCCTATAAAGTTATTAATTCAATTAGTAATAGATTCTTACATAATTATCCAATCTATTATATAAATCAATCGATTTCCATACGATCTAGAATAAAAAACAAATCCACAAACACTTAATATCTCACCTTCTCCCAATCAATACTCATGCACACACATCCTATATCTCTTTCTCAAAGCACACCTCATTAAAATATTTACTAAGTTTGATGTTTATTTTATTCCCCAATAATGTGCAAGTTATAAACTAGGTGGTCATTTTTATGAAATGTTAAAATGCATATACCTTATACCTCATGGGCTTATACACCATGCCTCAAGAATTGCATCCCACCCAGTAACAAATAAAATGCCAAACCCCACTCCCGCTACTTTCAAAACAATGATCATGACAATTATTTTCCCACTTTATAAAACTAACTATTTTAGTATCCACATTGATGATGCTTGAATTCAAAAAACTAGATGCAATTTTAAATAAGCTGCTGCATTAAACAGAGTATGTTTGAGCTAACTCACTTTTTATTGAGCTTGGATTTAGCTGCAATATAATCTGAGACATCAAAAGTTGAGCTTAACTACAAGTTTAAATCATTGACAAACTGCCAACAATTCCATTCCACTGAAATATAAAATGCAAACCTTTGCAAATGTTTAAAAATCCTTCATTAAAAGAGGCACAATTCTCACAAAGCTAATTACATTATTTTCTGAAATTTAAATGTTAATAATAAAAGTTTAAATTTCATTTATCCATCTAGCTAGTTGTTCAACAATATATCATATTCATGCTTTTAATAAACATGCTATTTTTGGAAGTTCATGTGATAAAAATTTGATACAAGTACAAAATAGCCTTCCAAATAAGTTAATGAACAATGATGAAAATTTGATTGATAAACTCTTCAAATAAGCACTAAGATATTGATAAATAAGTATTCAAATAAGTTTGCTTTAGCTTTATGATTACTAATACTAGTTACATGAAAAGAAAAGAATGCATTATCACTTATATAAATATGGCTTCTAAAATTCAAATTAATTCTCTTGAAAAGAAAAGAAATAGTTTATATTGCAAGAATTATATAATTATTCCAAGTGATTATTGGTTCAAGATTTGAAATAAAGAAGTAAGAAAAATATTACTAAATTTAAAAGGTCCTATAAGATTGTGAAATATTAAAAGAGTAATATAAATATTATAGCAATGAAGTTTGAAATAACTTTTAAAGCTTGAACACTGAGATTTTTAATGGTGAAACCAACCTTATTTGGAGTTTGTTCTAGTTGTATTTGCAATATAACTATAGATATACTTTGTGAATTAAAAGAGAGCGCCTAATAATGAAGATGCATGCGGCTAGAAACAAGATATTCAAATAAAGATTAAAAAATATGTTATAAAGAATAATCAAAGCATAAGAACGAGGAGAATTGAAAAACATATATAAGTTGTGGTGAATCCAAAAACAACGGTTTATAATGCTAAGATTGTTGCATTCAATAATTTATATGATGAATTAGAAAATAGCCGAAGAGAAGAGACATAATTAGCCATATTAAGGATAAGAGAATCAAGAAATTAATTCAAGTAAAATATATCAAAGAAGATAATTAAATAATTATTTTCAAGGATAAAGAAATTCAATATATAGGAATGGATTAGTTTAATAAGCATTTTAATGAAAATTGTGCCCATTCAATTAGTATGAGTAAGTCTAATAATTATAAAAATAATATTAATTACACTTTCATATGGAAAATTAGTAAACAAAAAAATGCTTTAAAAAAGATGAAAAGTAGAAAAGCAATAGGATCAAATGATATTCTTATTGATGTGTTAAAAAAAATAGGAAGGAGTTTCTTGGCTTTAAAGTTATTTAATATTATTTGAAAACTAAAAACATCAAATTAGTGGAAAAGAAATATTATTGTACCTATTTATAAGAACTAATGTGATTATCAAAGCTGTGCATATTATAAGAAAATAAGTTGATGAGCTATATGCTAAAATTTTGGAAGAGTGATTGAATACAGATTGCAAAAGAATACTCATATCTACAAAATCAATTTGATTTTTAGCTAGGTAGAACTAGAATAAAAGCCATGCATCTACTAAGAGGTTTAATAAAGAGATTTAAAAAATATATATATCTTCGTTTAGTTTTTATTGATCATGAAAAGCTTATGATAGATCACCAAAATAAGTTTTTTAAAGAGTTTTTAAGAGAAAAGAAAGTGTGGCATTTATTGATGTTAATAAAGAAATGCATAATGGGGATGTAACATGTGTTTGTTAGCAAGGTGGCTTGTCTAATGATTTACATATCATAATTGGATTACATCAATGCACTATTCTCAATTCATACTTTTTGCTTTAATTAAGAATGTTCTTACTGATCACATTCAATAGGTCTCTTAGAGAATGTTTAGCAGATGACATTTGTCAATTGACAAGACTAAAATGCAATTAAAGAAAAGCTCCAGTTATGGAGGACTACATTAAAATCTATAGATTTTCATCTAAGTGGATAGAACTAAAATATATTGAGCATAGTCTAATCGTAATAAAAACTATAATCTCGAGGACACAACTATTAAGAAATATCTGATCAAGAAGAGAGAGACATTCAAATACTTTGATTCAACTATTCAAAAAAATGGTAAAATAGAGAACAATGTGATTAATAGAATTCAAGCTGGTTAGATGAAATAAATGAGCGCTTTTACAGTGTTGTATGAACAAAAAACACACCAAAATCATAGAAAAATTTTACAGAGCACAATCATATATGTTAAATGGGGCTGAGTATTGGCCAAAAAAGAAAAAACTTATCAATAGAAAAGCATTACAAATATGAGTATGCTAAGATGGATGAGTGGTATACTTGAAAGATAGAATGAGAAATATATTCATTCATAGCAAGGTTAGATTGGCTCCAATAATGGATGATATGAGAAGCATAGATTGTTCGTTGCCCCTATTAAGAAAATTGAGTCTACAAATTTTGCCCATGTTAAAATAGGAAGATGAAGACCAAAAAAGACATGGGAAGAAACCATCATAAATAATCTTCTTTATTTGAAACTTAAGAGGAGTTTTTATTTGATCATGCACAGTGTAACAAAGGATACATGTAGCCAACCCTATTTAGCGAGACTAAGGCTTAGTGTCATTATTGTTGTTGAGCTCTCAACAAAAGACATTTTAAATAACAAACAAGTTAAATTATGAACCTAAATAGATTAATAATATGTTGTTTGTAAATCATACCTTAAAACCTTCAATATTGATCTATATAATCATACATGATTATGTATATAAAAGAGTATTAAGTTGTTGATTGAGTCTTCAATATTGATCTAAATAATCATACATGATTATGTATATAAAAGAGTATTAAGTTGTTGATTGAGTACACTTTGTATAAACCCTTCAAATTCAACTTTATTGAATTATTCAATTGATAAATATCTATCAATACAAGCTTCATTCTTAGACATTCCATAGAAACCTCAAAGAGACATCACATTCTCTCCAACAAATATACATCTAATATATATTATTAGTATTAAACAAAAAAATTCTTCATTCGAAATTGCATTATTATCAAGCTAAAATGTTACCAAATGGGATTAACTACTACTGATTCCAAAACAAAAGTGAAAAAAAAATAATTCAAGGCATTGATTGATGAGAACATGTTGAGAAGTAGAATCGTCAAAAGAACCAAACACGAATACATAACTTGACACGAAAAAGGCGAGTCGGGTTGACTCACTTAATGCCCAGGTTCAATTCAAGTTGGACTTTTTGACATGTATGGTTTTGTATCGAGTTCAAATTGACCCACAAAACCCAAAACCAACTCGATTTAACACTACTTGAACATTCATGTTGGTTCAAATTCGAGTCAAAATGTGTAAATGTTAACTAGAAATGAGTCATGTTTAGGTTTGGTCTCAAGCTGAAACAAGTCAAGTTCATGCCAAAAATGTAAATCCTACTATAATATTTTACTACTCATATCAAAATGAATCATGTTCTAATCAATCAGGTTAGGAGCACGTTTAGCTCAAGTTGAGTATTTTGACCTATTTAACAAATAAGCCAAGTTCAAGTTGGCATGTTTCAAGTTAAGCCATTTTTAAGTCAAGCTCAAAAATGACATGCTGACCCGGTTTTGCCACCTCTACTACAAAGTCAAATAAAATTTCTTTAATACTTCATATGGCCTTAATTTATTTGATAATAAGCTATTTTTACATGACAAGAAGAAAAATTATAACTAAAGGGATCATTTTAACTTACTATAAATGTATATGGCATTTCTATTGAGGATTGAAGTCATCAAGTAATGGTAGAATATGAACACAAGAGTAGGCACACCAAAAAGAAATTGTGATTTTATGTGGAAAGCTCAAATAAAAAAACTACAGAGCAAACACAACCAAAGAGTTCATTATATAATGAGAAGAATATATGCAATATTTCTTTCACACCCTCATCAGCCTGCACTTGAATATGCAGCTCAAGTTATCATGTGCCTGGGCATGTGTCTACGCACACCTGAATATGTGGCGTTGATAACCCCGCACACATTTTAGGTTAATCTGCATGCAACTCCCTATGCTAGGCATGCACGCCTAGGCGCGAATTTGAATGCGCCTGAGCACAAGTTTGAACGCGCCTGGGCGTGATCCCATTGCTCCGCCATCAATATTTGTATGTTTAATGTTCAATCTGGTTTGTTGATACGCATCAGCAAGCTTAGGTGCAAGACAACTGTCCCATCAATTAATGATTAGTGGTTGTGTTGGTGTCTAACTACATCACGCTTGGGTGCACCCATTGGTGTGTATGGTTCAGCGGAAACCGTTCGGGCATCGGGTGTCCACTTACTGCAGGATCATATTAAGTAATTTGAGAGAAAAAGAACACACATATAAAAGCAAAAAATACATTTCATTTATAATATTTCAAAATTACAAGATCTTTTCAGCATTTCTCATACAAAAATGAATAAATAAATAAAAAAGATAAAATACAAACAAGCAAAAAAATAGCGTCGTTGATCTTATTAGCAGTTGAACATTTTAAGCATTAGGGTTCTTGCACGTAATCCCATAGGAGCACCTGACCTGGTATTGTACAAAAAATAATATCGGAATTTGAATTCCCAGTAATTAGAAAATACTCTAAGTACTGCAGTACACAATAATAATTACATTCTTAAGAGATATGATTAGAGGAAGTAAGACGAAAATAAAATGCAGGAGAAAACAAAGCAATAGCGCGAAATAAACAATTTCCTGCAGCAAATATTATTTATCAAATAAAGATTACTGATGTCATTTTTCAGTAATCAACCCCGAATGTTACCGATGTCATATTCCAGTAACAACTCCGAATGTTATTGATGTCATTTTTCAATAACAACCCGAATGCTGTTGATGTCATTTTTCCAGCAACAACCCTGAATGAAAAGGATGTTGGTTCTTAACAACCAACCAAGCATTAATATTACTAATGTCATTTTCCAGTAACCCTCGAATGAAAAGAATGTTGGTTTCTAACAACCAACCAAGCTTCAAATGAATTTAGCTCAAAGCAAATACGTGAAGCTAAGCAACAGTAAAAGTGCAAAATGTAATACAAGTCATATATTAGGTACCATTGTTCCTTAAGTTCAGAAATTCAAAAGTTCAAAAGATCGGATGAGTGATAGTTCGCTCAATCTGCATTTAAGTCCCCGATATTTCTTTAAATTAGTCTCTTTTTAAAAGTGATGTGATATTTCATGATTTTTTTTATAATCTTCTTTTCTATTTTCCTTTATATTCATATAATGATTTAAGTCCTTACTTTATAATAATATTAATGTATTGAAAGAGTAACGATAGGAATGAAAAGAATACTATAAATAAAAAATAGTAATCATTTTATAGCATTTTGAATTGTTTCCATTATTAATTAATGAGAATGATCAAAATGCGAATGACTAAATATAATTTTATAGCAATGTATGTAAAATTAGCAAGAAAGTATTCTCTTCAATTTCCTCTTTTTCCAACTCTTCTTACCTTAGAGTTAGGATTGCTGAAAAGAAACAGAGGTTGAAATGGGTGGCCGGATGGCTGGTCGAGGTGGCAGCGACAAGAAGTTGGCTAGCAACAGCTACTGAGTGGTTGGCGACTTGCTGGCTGGCTGGAGGGGGCTGTTGTTGGCTGCCGGAGGCTGCTGGAAGGAGGGAGGCTGGCTGGAGGGGGCTGTCGTTGGCTGCCGGAGGCTGCTGGGAGGAGGGAGGCTAGCTGGAGGGAATTGTCGTTGGCTGCCGGAGGCTGGCTGGAGGGTGCTGAGGAGGAGGGGCTGGGAGGAAGGGGGGACTGGCTGTGAAGGGAAGGAGGGCTGCTGTGGGTAAGGAGGGGAAAGGGGTGGGTTTAAATGGAGGGAAAGAAGGGGGTGGTCGGCAAGAGGGCCGACCAACCTGCGCCAAAAACGGCGCAGGTAGCAGGCGTAGGTGTCAGGCTTCCGCCTGGCGCAGAAGCTTCTTCCGCACTTTTGGCGGAAGAAAATCGCAGGATGCGATTTTTAAGGGGGGTGTAAAGGAATTTGGAATTTCCTTAAGGAAATAAGGAAAAAAATACTTGAACTTAAATTAATTGCATTTTTCCGCCGTTTAGCATCCAAATACAATGAAACTTGAGACTGAGGCGTGTTATGAAATAACGAACATCCAATTTTCGATTCGAAGCAAAATTTTATTTTATTTTAATTTTTGAGGTTTAAAACTTCAAAAATTTGCCACGATCAAATCGGAGCTCAGAATTTGATGAAACTTCTCGAGCAGCCTTTAAATAATATACTTAACACAACGACACTGAAAACGATGAATTCGGACACGTATTTCAATGTTCTTGATTTTTAGAATTTAAATAATTCAGAAAATAAAATGGGAGCTTCCGTTATTCGGATTTCTCCCAAACTAGGGCACTTTGATCTAAAGATTATTTTCATCTATTAGTAAATTTGTTTGCCCTAAATTGAAATTCCCCGGGGTCCTAATGTCAGCGTCGGAAATTGACCTAACTCGCAAAGTAATGATTTTGGGTTGTTACAGCATCTCTGGTGTTGGGACAAAGAGCGCGATACTCGAGCGCATCCGAGCATCAAGTACTAAAAAATTTTTTTGAAGGTGTCTGGGCGCAAACAATGCTCGCTTCGCCTAGTACTTTGGTACACCCAGGGATGCTTGACGTGCCTGGGGCGTCTACAAAATATGTGTGGGTTGGACTCAACAGTTTCTTATCTAGATGTTAATTTCTTACAGATTCATGGGGTTTCATGAGCACATTAAATACAAGCTTTAGAAGTTTGATCATTATTAATCATTTAAAATGTCAATTGAAAGCAAGTTAACTAACTACCATCTTCATTGTAACTAACTAATAAACATAATGTGGTAGTACGGGTTCATAAACATTCAATACTATTATTACCAGATGACACCAAAAATTGATCATGTGTTTAAATTTAATCTATTTATTTCATGGCACATTTATTGTAATTGATAGGGAAATTTAAGCATTCTAATTCTCCCCAACACTTAATTAAATCACGAATTATTTTTTTATTGGGTAAGACACTGAAACAAGTAAGGAAATTCCATGTTAATTTCAAGAGACTACGTATGAAACCCAAAATTTCCAGTTAAGTCACAAGAAAAGCAAAAAAAAATCATGAATAGCTAGCTAGTCTTTTAATATGAATAAATACAAAAGGGATCAGGTTATCTCAATATAATCTTGATTAGGAAAACATAAAAACTCTTAGATTTGATTTGAGAATACTGCACTTTAATGCTGCTTCTATTGCAAACCAATTCAATGACTTTCAAGTTCTTCCTGACCAAAACTTAGATTAAGAAAGCAATGGCTCAGTAATTTTCCAAACAAACACCAATTTCACTTAATTTGCAAGTATATTATTGCCAAAAGTATGAGAAAAAGAATAATGAGCCATACCATACTAACCACAGCCTGGCTTGAAAGAAATTCGAAGATGCCATCACTGGCAATGACAAAAAACAAATGATTCGGAGTTATCTTTACTTTCAGCACCTCAGGAATAGCAATGACCCCTATGCTCTCTGCAGTATAGTCACCCACACTCCTAGTGAATGCAGTTCCAGGATACATCGCATTCTGCATCCATAGCCTTGGTGGATCTCCTTCATCATTCTCCTCATCGCCCCAGCACTGTATTCTGGGATCCTTTATCCCCTCAACCTGATCAACAGTCAAAACCCTCGCGCCACAGAGCCTTACCCTGTCGTACTCATCCTTTCGGAAAGGAGTCTGATCGTGTGAAAGGTTTTCAGCTACCAAGCGATCCCCTTCATAAATACCAGCAACAGCTCTGGAGTCCCCAACATTTGCAACAAACAGTGCGTCGCCACTAACAAGAACAGTTATAGCAGTGGTGCCGCTCATTGAATCATCGATCTCACTCTTATGTAGAAGAGAATTCACCGCAAGAAATGCTGAGTTATAAGCCTTCACAGGGTCCTCTACTAGTTCTGCGTCGGCAGACAAGAGATCAACCAGTTTATCTCGGACAAAATTTGCACATTGAGCGCCGAACTGACCGTGGCCATCAAAAACTCCGAAGAAATGAAGATTAGGGTTTCCCTGGAGATTGGTCCTGATGCATATTGCGTCCTGGTTCTCTCGATCAGGACTTTCAGGGTAGTAGCCACGCTGTGTAAGGGAAGAATACTGAAGAGAGAGCCCATGAGAGATAACGGCGGAGACGCCCACCGTGCTACCAGTAAGAACATGATTCCGAGGCAGACTGGCCTCGCTGATGGCTAAGCCGCCGCGGCAAGGGCCAGAAGATCCGGCGGATGAGGGGGCGTAACAACAGCAGCCACATCTAGAGAAGCACTTCGCCTGCACACAACCCATCAAGACGAGCGACGCCGACGCCTGTCTGCTACTTCTCGACCAATACCCTGGTAAGTACAATCGCAGGAAATCCTTCGAACATGGATGCACCAAACAAAGGAAAAAACAGATTCGAAACCGGACTAATGAAGCAAAAGGGTTGCCGACAAGCGAGAAGGACAGAATCAGAGGAGCTGGAGTGTGCTGGAGGAACGGTGGCTAAGCGCACCGGAAAGGGGTGGGTATAGAAGAAAGGTAAGGATTTCTTGAAGACGCAAGGAAGCAACAAACTTACAAAGCTACACTCAAGAAAGCGGAGGACAAAAGCTCGGCGAAAAGGACCAAGTAGCCCTGACTCTTAGGGAAGCTGCCCAATGTAGACGGGGGAGAGAAAACTATTACATTTAAGAAAAATGTTACTTAAATCAGAAAAAATGCTATTAATATACACCCAAAAAAAATGTTTAATATCAAATATAATTTTATATATATATAAATATATATTTAATTAATAATTTATTTATATATTAAATTAACATATAATATATATATATATATATATATATAGTGTAATTTAACAATACTCTTAAATCAATTTTTAGAGTGAGAGATCAATTAATTTAATCTAAAATTATTTCTTAGCAGGCTCATCATTCCTCTTAAAAATTAGAATTTAGTGAAATATAAATTTGAATGTTTTATATTAGAGAAATTTTAAAAATACATCAAATAAATATATAGAGTATTGATATATTTACACATTAGTATATATCAAAATATATAAATGATGTATTAATTCATGCATAAATAAATAATTGATATAAGCATAACACTCTTCAAATATATAATGACATTTATATATAATTAAGAACTTTCAATAAATATATATTATATTTTAACTTCTTAGTGTCGTGTCATGAGCAAAATCACATGATGATTACTCTCTTGAAAGCAGCCACACTCGCAACAAACAATGGCGCCAACACCGATGTGGACGGCAGCGTCTTTTCTCGAACCACACTTCATTTTATTCACTAACTGTAACTGCAATAAATAAATAAATAATACTTTGATATAATTACATCCTTAAAAACATAATAATATCAAAGTTTTATATATATATATATATATACACATGAGCATCAAATTCTTGCAATGCACAGGAAAAATTTGTGTATGCTGCCTAATTATGAAGCTTATTAGTGCTGTAATGGCAAATCTATTACAAATGCGGTTGTTTTATTGTTGGTACCTTAGCTTCTCTCTTGTTCTTCGTGATGAGATCACCCCTTTGTGGAGGGTGATGATCCGGAGCAACAGCTCTATACTGTGCTTAGATTGGCTGATTTGTTCTCTTTTTTATTCTCTCTGCCTAATTGAATATCTCAATATCATTAAGGTTCTTAAATTTAATATCTTTAACATATATTAATTAAAAATTATGGGCCAAAAGTGAATTTAGTACTTAACTCTTGAAAGATATTTGAGAGTAATACTTCAAAAAATTAAGAAAAATATTAATTCGCTCTCAAATATTTTCTAAAAAATATAGATGATTAAGACTTAAAATTTAAAATATGACTTCATAATATTATACAACAAAGAGGAAAATTGACTTGGATATGAGAGCTTCATATTTAATTTCTGGTTGAGTATTGGTGTATTTTTATGTGCTCTATAATCAAAGTGAATTGAATAATTATTTTTTAGTTCACTTAACTTCTTAAATTTTAATCATTTATATTTTTTAAAAGATATATGAGATATATGACTAAACTAAAAAATATTAAATATGATGGGTCTATAGCCCTCAATTTGCGAGCAATGGCTTCTGATTAATTCTTTTTTTTATTCTCTCCTATATATGAATATATATATTATTATATAATAATTTTTTTTTTGCAAATAGGCTCACATAAAAAATTTATTTTATCAATTGTGTGCTTATACATAAATTCGTGATATTATTTGTATATTTTTGCTATTTTTTGACATTATAGTGTCACTTAATAATAAAAAGAGAAAAAATTATTAGTCTTCAATATAGATATATATATATATATATATATATATATATATATATATATATATATATATATATATAATTTGCATCTACAAAAGAATAAGTAAAAATTTTTGTGATGGAACGATACAAACGATTTCTGTGAAGAACTCACAAGATCTGATGAGACAACGTCATAACACTCTTCTTCAGAACAGGCTAGTGCGATATTGGAAATTAAGTATATGATAATTATGATAGTTTCGATCTAAACTGTTTGCTTAATTTATTTTTTTGATTAAAAAGTAGTGGTTCACTTAAGAAGTTGTTGCATTCCATTCATCAATACAAGTGTTAATTGTGTGTCTAAGCATGTGAGCTGTTACGCATCAGAATCTGCAATTTTGCTCCCTGCACATCTTGACGCTTCATGTGCTCGCACCTCCTAAACTCGTACATGGGAGCGATTCATGCTCATGTATGGGCAATACTCTTGAGCTTTGGTGAACTAGACTCAATAAATCTCCCCCTATAGTACTGTGACGGCCCATATCTGCCGTCGAGTTATTACTTGTATTAATTTAACGACTGATAGTTGGTTGATCACTAAGTACGATCTTCATATGAGCCAAGCATAATTACATGCCGATAATACCAACATAAGAGTGCAAAAGCTAAAATTATCATCTATACATTCTATTCATTAAGAAGAAAAAGAAATCATATGTCTCAAAAAAGAAATAGAAAATACATTCATAACAGTTATAGTTATACAAACTGAATGAGAAATATGCAAAAGTAAGGCTCTATCTCTATAAAGAAAGTTAAAGCTTCATAAAATAACTGAATATAAAAGCTAAGTGATAGGCTTCTCTTCGAAGACTGGCTCCACGAACAACTCTAGATTTGAATGTCGATTTCACATATCAAGGCTCTAGCAAAAAAAAAAAAAATCTTATGTTAGATAATTGTGTATGTACATTTTAGACTAATTTAGTGGATTCTTAAGTTTAAGGATATCATATTTACATTGTTAATAAAAGGTTCAACAAAGCTAAACAATAAAATATGTGAAGTTATAATTGATCAAATTGAGGTGAATCAAAGTACATATTTCTATCACAAGCTGCATAAGAGATTAAGCAAATACAATATAATTAATTAAACAAGAAAGACTAATATGAAAGATGAGCAAAAGAGTAAATGTTGAATATACTGCATTGTAAACAAGTACCATTACAAATATACAATTAGATAATAATACAATCATAACTACAATCATGTTGCTGAAATTAAATAATGAAAAGTAAATTGAATTCATAGCTGAAAGTACTGAAAGTAAAATTGCACTATCTGATTAGCTACTAAAAGCCAAAAATTGGTCAGATATTTGACTAGTTCCTGATAGCTAGAACTGAACTGAAATAAATAATAACACAAATGTTATTATCGTATTTTACTTCGCTCTGCGGGCACGTACATAAGTATTTAATGAGTCAAGCATGTTTGCAAGACTAAGTATGGGCTCCCCAAACTTAATATAGCTCTCCCCAATGAGTACATGTGTTACGATCCAAAGACCAGGGTTGTGGCACCTCGCTCACTAAGCCCACAATCATTAGGTTAAAGAGCGGAGGGTCACTTGTGCAAATCCTTCACTTATCATTGGATTAGGTAGATCCACAATCCACTAATAAGAGAAGGATATGCACAGAACATCTGAGGGGATCAGTCACTATATCCAACATACATACAGAGTGCGGAAGCAAAATAACTAATTAATACATTCATTCACCATGCATCACATATTAAATAGTAAGAAGATAGCTCAACCAATAATAAAGTGAAGAAAAGTGAATCACAGTCATAGTACCTGCATTATTACAATATTTAAATAAATAGTTTAAAGATTGAAAGTAAATCTAAAGTCACTCATCCTCATAAAAAATTGAAAGGTACTAAGCAGTATCCAGATCTCCTAGCTGAATATCCTCCTCTAAGTAAGGTATCTTGTAACAACCCAGGTTGTTACTTTACTCAATTAAGACTAATTTAAGTCTTAATTAAGGTTCTAAGTCATTAATTAAGTAATTTGAAACTCATCTCTGAAACTTAGGTCAAATCTGAAGTCAATAAAGTCAAATCAAGAATTCTACAAAAATTCCAAACCCTGAAAAAAATTTGACTTTTTATTTAGACCTCAAATTAAAAATCCGACTTCGCCATTGCGTTCAGAGCACCCAAATTAGCTAGGGGTGCAATTTTGGAGGCATTTGGAAGTCATTGAATTTTTGTCGAATATTTTAATAATATTTAAATACCTGAAAATTCAAATAAATAAATACTCGTCAAATAGAAAATCCAAATGCACCGTTGCGTTCCTCACCCCTCAATTAGCTAAGGGTGATTTATTGAGAAATTTTGATATTCGTTTAATTAATTAATTTTAATTAATAAAAAAATGTGTGAAAAGTGTTTAAATATTAAACTTAATTAAAGCATTTAACGAATTCCATTCAGTTCCCTAACGCACCGTTGCTTTCCTTTGGCACCATTTGGTCGCGTATCATACATTTTGGACCGTTTGATCTAGGTTTGATCGAACAGTGATGATCCTTCCCTGCCGATTTGCGCCACGCAAAGTTCGCGTGGCAACCGCCGATCGCACCGCAGAGCTCTGCTCGACAGGTGCAGCTCGCCGCTTCCAAGGAATGGTTAAGGCTCTCTCTCTCGCTCAAACTCATGGCAGGCTTCTTTTGCGAGGGATCTTCACGTCTCGGCAGAGCACTTCGAACACCCTAAAATCCATCCTGCGATCGAGAAGGTACTTCACTTATGTACCTCACTTCTCCAATTTACTCACTTTCGAATTCATAATTATTGTGTTTAGTTATTTCATTTCCTTGCTTCTAATGTATTTTGTTCTGCGACAATTATTCTGCATTTGGAATCGATGTTTTCTTCAGTCAATCGCTAATTAGGATATCTCCTCTGACCCTAAGTCGATTTTAGGGTATCATAAGTTCGAATGATGGAGGCCGGCTTATCTCGATTCTTTTAGCTCACTATGAAAAAGGGATCGAGGACTTGCGTCCAGCATGAGTTCGGTCTCTGGAAGTGCCGTGATCATCGATTAGGGTGATGCCCTAATTTCTTTTGCCTTGTCTGCAGTTGGAAGGAGGCGAAGAAAAGCCCGACCCGCTGTCACCATTCATGCCGGAAGCGGGGCCCATTTGCAAACGATGGCGTGACTCTGACCCGCGTCACAGCCCGACGGGTTCCGTTTCCCCCGACCCTCATTATCGCAAGCCGGGTCTTGGCCCGGGTCCTGCCGTGTGGATGAAGGGTGGGGCCCATTGTCTGGCCCGTCCACTATGCATTTTCAGTCTCGTGGAGGGACCCGCCAGCAATTTTAGTGTGGGGCCCACTTCTGTTAAATGGATTAACAATATACAGATTAAAATCAAATACTTTAAATGAATTAATTAAAATCATAGCTTAATTAATTAAAATTCAAACACATAATCACTCATATCTTTAAATCTACTGCTCCAAAAATATTAAAATTATAGGTCATTTTAATCAGTAGAAAATGAGGAATAATTTGGCACCGTCAAAATTCCATTTAGTTCTGTATATCACTTAATGACTTTTAGAAACCCTAATTAAGCCCTAAATATCACAAAATTTTATTTGCCCATAATTTTGTAACCAATAATCCAAACCTAATGAATATGGGTCTTAAAATACTCACAAAACCCTAAGAATCATTTTAGTAGGGTTAGCTTTGCTGTTTGGATTAGTTTGAGCCTAATCACATTTATGACCTAATCTTAATTACCCTAATTAACCCTAGAACTTTAATTGACCATAACTTGGTCAATTGAGCTCCAAATTGAATGATCCAAACACCAATTTAGATCAGCAAAACCTAATGTACAAAAATCTATAAAAATATTTAGGATCCAACGGTTAGATTTGCTAATCACCTTTAATTACTCTAAATCTTGATTAATGAATATTAGCAAATCTAGTAATCCAATTTGAGTGATTTAAGTTTCAGAGGACTCATAAAGTCATTTAGAACCTAGTTGTAAGGTTTGATTAGTGTTTGAGTGATTAATTTCACTAATCACTCACTAATCACTCTTAACCCTAAATTGGTCATAACTTAGTCAAATTAGATCCAAATTGAGCCTAACACATGTCATTGTGATCAGTGGACTATTTATAAATCATAGACACTGATTTTGCTCAATTTGGATAATAATTATCAAAGTTAGGGTTTTGACCCATAAATTAAGGATTCCTTAATCACCCTTAAACCCTAAATCTTGTATTGGCCATAACTTGGCCAATACTTATCAGAATTTAGTAAATTTAGGTTCCATGGAAAGCTTAGGCCGTAAAGAACAATAATCTAGAAGAAAATTTAACTTTCACTTAGTCAAATTACTAATTTATCCTTATGAGTTAAATTCACTATTTTGATCTCATTTGGCATAACAATAACTCAAAATTAATTTAGTTGTCGTCTAATCTTACATTAGACAATAAGAATCACTTTCCAAAAGAAAATTTTAGAATTTAAGTCTTAGATCAAAATTTGATCTTTTGAACCCTTAAGTAGGGGCAAAATGGTCATTTTGCCCAAATTTAGGGTTTAGCCTTTAAAAGCCCTAAATTCAGTTTCTAATCACTAAAATTAGTAAATAGAATGATTTAGAACTGAAATTAATCAAATCCAAGTCAAAATTAGATTTTGATTAAAAATCTCAAAATTTGCTCCTTAAGGAAAATTTCCTAAATCTTAAGTGAGTGTTTCTTCTTCCTAAATCATTCTTAGATCTTTCCTTAGGTTCTTATAACATTAGTTGGGATGTGTGTCTTGAGAGATACTCTTAGTAATTAAGAGCCTTGATTCTTAAGATTAGGGATAGATCTTAATTTAGAATTTATCTATTGAGTAAATTGGGTTACTCAATAGGTGAAACCTTGAGTTTTATAGTTTATAGATTTTTTTAGTTTATTAAATGATTATTTGATCTTTAAACTCTAGAATTAGGAATAGAAAATCTATCCTAATAAATTGATTTATCATTAGGACTTGCCTTAACTTAATCTGTGAGATTTGGGTTCTAAACCTTAATCCAAAGTTATACCTTTGGATTAAGTAATTAGACCCCATCATCTGGAGTCTAACTCTTAATCTTTTCATCTTGATTTGGCTAATCAAGATGAGGTTGGGATAAATTAAATTACAAAATTAAGTCGATGATTTATTCACTTAAACCAAATAGTCATCTTTTGATTAAAGTTATAATTAGGACTTGGCCAGTCCTAATTATCTTCAACTAGTAGGATTCGTGATTCTAAGTTACATATTGTGTAAGAATTTATGATTCTGAAACTTATGTAACTTAGAGTAGATAGAACGAATAAAGTAGATAACAATGGATATCACCTGTATTTTAGATGGAGTCTCTTGCACTTTGATTTTGATGCTTCGCATTCCTTGATTTTGATCCTTATACCTTCAACATGTATTATGTACTTAAGATATTTGATAAATATCTTATGTTAATTTGGAACATTTATAAGCAGCATTGTGTATTCGTTTCACAAGTGGTTTGTAAGGTGTAGCTTGATTAGTATACCTCTTCGATCAACTCGTTCGGGGTCGGTAACCTTTCGAGGGTTTAATGTCCGACAGTCTATTGGCCATGCCTAGTCCGAGTGATAGGATGGATAGACTCTCGCCCTACTGACTATAGAGTCAGGATTCTGATATGGTTATACTAATTTAAGTACACTTACATTCAGTTCTATCTTAGCTCATCAAGCTAAGAGTTTTCAATGATGTTCAGTTCAGAGTTTCTTAGCTCATCAGGCTAAGATTTGTTAGTTCATGTTCAGTTCAAGTGACTTATATAGTCACTATAGTTTCAATTTGCAGTTACTATTTTACTTGTATATTCTGCATTATAGCATTGGTTTACTTACAGTTTTCCTGCACTATATAGGATGCTAGTCTTACTTGCTATTTTCTTATGTTTTTAGGATGTTAGTTTGTTTCAGTTTCGCACTGTTAAATGTTGCATGTCACTTAACATATTTTTGTTTGATCATATGCATATTTAGGTTGTATTTTCTTACAGCTTTACTTTTCTTTTACTTACCTGTCTTTGTTGTAGTTGCTTGGTGGAGGTATGTATTACTTCCTAGTTGCTTTAGTTATAAACTGCTTGTTTATAACTTTATACTGTTCTTTTGTACGCTTTTCTGCACCTATTTTGCTCAGTTCTATTTTTATGGTGATATCTATTTAACTTAATAAAATTGTTTGCCATAAAATGCACTTAGATATATTGTCTAATCAGTTTTTCTTTTGTTGGCTGGGGCCCTACCATTATGAAACTGATAATGGTAGGTTCTGAGTTTGTTGGAGCAGCAGATCCAGTGGAGAGCTTGCCATTGGAGGAGGAGCCCGTCCTTGAAGATCTGTAGTTTTAGTTTTCTTTCTTCCAGTGAGATTGAGAGTTTCTTTCAGTTCCTTTGAACTTATTAAATGTTATAATAATATAGGTTTATATTCTCTTTCAGTACTTTACTTATTCTGTATTGTTGTATTTATACTATATTGGATGGATGTTATGTTTTATGCTTCCGCACTCTGAGTTCATGTATGATCATTTAGTGATAGTATTTTTGGATGAATGGCAAAGTCCTTAGTTAAATTGGATTAGAATGTGTGTCTAATCCAATCTTAAGTGGGGACCTTGTCATTTGGTGACCCCTCCACCGTAATCATGTTAACTTAAGAGTTAACAGAATCACGGCGGGGTAGGGCCGCCACATATCTCCTCTTCAACACCTAGCTCCTCAAATCTAACTAAATTTGATATTTTCGATTTTATAATGTCAGGGCCCTAGTGTAACTACCCTGGTTATTACCATAGCAAAATCTAGATTAATTAATCTAAACTAATCTTTGATTTTGATTTTATTAGACACAATGGGCCATTTAAACCTAATCTTATATGTTTGAAATCAATCAGAGCTAAATTGAAAATTTTGGTATTTTTGCCTATTTTTGAACCCTAGAAAATATCTAAATTAGATTGATCTCCAAATCAAAATTTGATTTCATTTTTGAATTTCTCATACCTTAATTAGCTAAGGGTGAATTTTTGGGAATTTTTGGAGCTCATATAAGCCTAAATTGGATTTAGAATTAATTAGAGTTAATTATATATTTATTAATTGATTTTATTATATTTAAATTAAATTATTAATTAAAATAAGTCGTGATATTTGCTGTCGGGACCACAGTAGATCCACTGCGGGGTCCCGACAGCGGAGCACCAAACTCATATTATGGATGCTCATGCACGCATCATAACGCTTGTGATCCAATGGCTCACATAACTCGCGCCGTGATCTAATCCTATTCGCTCGATCGGCATCTAGTATCTGACGCTTGACATTTAATCCGTGGGTCCGTTATGCGGGAGTCGTATTAGACCGTTTATCCATAGCAGCTTTGTAGATCAGACGGTGGAGACAGCCCTAGCCGCTGTAGATCTTCATCTTCATTCGAGCGCTGGCCAATAGAAGAAATTCGCCTGTACCAAGCCATGTCGATCCTGTCTGCCACCCCCACCGCCAGGTCACCTAGGCCGTTAGGACCTTCCTATTCATGGCCGAGCCTGCTAGGGTGACCTGGAGGATGGGATTATCCCATTTTAGGGTGGCTAAAGACGCCCTCGGTCCGAGCCCAATTCCTTGGCTCCACCTAGAATCCTATCCTAGCACCCCTATAAAGCCTATAAATAACCCCATTGATCTCACAGTGAACACCTTTGCTCACTGTGAAGCTCAATTCTCCAGCTCTCCGCTCTCAGTGCTCCCAACTTCTCTGGGGATTCAAGTGCTGCGAACCGCTGATAGTGGTGTATGTCTGAAGTTCTAACCCCCAGCTAGTTTCTGCCACTGTCTGGAATACTCAGAGCCCTCCCTTTCGCCTCATACGCGGCCAGCTATCGAACTTCAGGTACAGTCTCTTCCCTCCCTCCCGTCAAACTGATTTTAGCTTAATTCATGACATTCCACCCCTAGATGCTGAGTTAGGATCCCTCCTTAACTCCCCAGCAGGCACCTAGCCTCTAGCAAGGCCTGGCAGTGGACCAGACGATGAATTCGCCGTCTGAGTGTACACTGCCAGTCGGATCCTAGCTCGTCGAATCCTCCATTTCCCCTCATATTCATCCAGCCAATTGGTCCTAGGAGCTCTCAGTGATGATTGTCGAATTGTATCGAAGGATGGGTTCGATCAGATCAATCGATTTGACTGAGAATCGATCGACCCGACATCGACTCCCGTTTGCGCTCCACCCCGAGTAGCACTCCAATGATCTAGCTCTTCCCAGAACCCCTCGACTCACCCAATCAGTTCCCCTTCGATCCCTGAACGTGTAGGGATAAGTCTTAGCTCGTAATGTCGATGCCGTAAGGAGAGTTTGATCTCCCCATTGTCGCCTTAGGAGATGTCTCGGTCGAGTAGCACCCCGGCGACCCGGTGCATCACAGATGGGGATTTATGGTTCATTCGACGCGCCTTCGATGCCTGAAGGTGTAGCCATCGAACTGGTGGTGTGGCGTGGACGGAGCCTGGCAAATTTAGTGAAGGAAGGTTGCCTTAAATCGGAGCCCGTCGAGAGGTAGGAGACAAAGTCACGGGTCGGGCCGACCTGTGACCCGTGCCTTTTCAAATATGGGCCGACTGAATTAAAAAGATTTCTAAATTAATTTCCTTAAGGAAATTAATTCAGAAATTCAAACCTAAAGTTTTATTTAAATAAAAATGTAGAAGAAATTATTTAAATAATTTTGGCTATATTTATGCAAATGGTATGATCCAATATACCATTTTAATCAGAAAAATACAAGAAATCTGAAAATAAAATAAAATCAGAGATCCAATAGTTAGATTTTAAATAATTGCCTAATCTTTTTCTATTTTTGTTTAAATCATATTAAATTCATTAATTATCCAAAAAGATTGATTAAGGTCCTTGGTTGCTCATATGACCCCATAAAACTTATTTAGACCATTAAAAGTGATTTAGGAATCTTAAATTTTCTATTCATCCCCTAATTACCCTAATTAGGGATTAGTGAACGAAACTATGATTAAGCCTCTAATTTTGGTAAATCTAGTTTCTAATGCTTTCTTAAGTATCGTAAAACCTATGAATAAGGTTGGATTGCCCTAGGATGCTCTAAATTCTTTAATCACACTAATGGGCTTTAAATTTGTGATTAGTGTTAATTAAGCAAATTAGGTTACTAAAATCTAAGATAAGTATATTTCCTATTTCATTAATCATTATGGAACTCATCAAAATAAGATTTGATTCAACTTGGATAATTAAATCATAAAATCCCAATTTTAGCCTTAAGAGGGGTATTTTGGTCATTTTGACCAAAATGTGTTTAAGCACCTCTTAAACCTTGAAAATTCAGTAAAATACCTCTAGTTAATACATTTAACACCTCTCTGAAATCTTAGGTTGATAATGATGATATTAAGTGAAGAAACCTTAAATAGCTCTTATTAAGATCTTAAGATCTTAGGAGTACTCAAAATCACATTGACTTAAGAACTAAACCTAAATATCTTAAAGTACTAGATCCTTAGTTAATAACTTAATTAAGTTGATTCTTATCTACAATCTTAAGAGAAGTATTCTTATAAAATCCTAAATTTAAAACTAGCTTAAGTCTAAAAGTGATCAAACTTCAGACCTTAGATCTTAGATCTTAAACTTTAGATCTTCTAATTGAAATGGAACTACCTCCATTTGAATTTCCTTAAGTGATTTATTGTTTAATTCTTTTGAAGCCTTCCATGTGGGTATAGGAATGATTCAATCTATAGGATAATATAATTATCCTAAAGATCGAATATAGATCTTAAATTCTTAATTCTTACTGATTATTTTATCTTATAACCAGTATAACAACCTTTCCTTAGATCATAATTTCTGAATCCCTCATCTTATAAGAGTTATTATCTTTAATTTGGGTTTTAAAGTGTGAACCCTAGATCCTTATTAAGGGTACCACCTTGGATTCAGGATTTGAACACCAAGTGGAGTTTGGGTCCAAAATCCTAAAGTCTTAATTTATTTAATCAAGATTTGGGTTAAGAGAGGAAAACAATAATAATTAAGTCATCAATTCATTTATTTTAACTTCTTATAGTTGTCATATGATTGTGAATTAGAACTTGTTAAGTTCTAATATTAACATTAAGGTCGTAAGTCTGAGATCTTACTCGATAGCTGGACATTGGAGATCCTAAACTTGTATCTTCTCAGAATAGTTAGATTTGGATAAAGTAGATAATAATAGATATCATATAAGTCTAGATTGAGTCTCTTGCTTACTTTGAATTGATTGCTCTACATACCTTGAATATTGAGCCTTTTTCCTTGAGCATAATAGGTAAACTTAGGATATGGATGATACATCCTAAGTTAGTATTTGAAAAGCATAACATTTATTCTGTTCTTTTAGTGCTTTTAATTAGTAGGGTATGTCCTAGCATAGTTTGCCTCTTCAGTTCTAGTTTTATTATAGAATAGACTCAGACCTAGCTCGATGGATGTCTAGGATGGATTCATGTCTTATTCTATAAGTTCAACTCGGACCTAGCTCTGCGAATGCCTAGGATGGATACATGTTAAACTTTCAGAGGTCCTGTATGACCTATTTTTATTATGGCACCACTATGCTTTAGGCTTACTGCTACTTTAGTTTAGTTGTTAGTTTTTAGTTTTGCTTTGCCACATGCTTCAGTGACCTTTCTTTTAGTGCTTGACTTGCTTTGTCACATGTCTCAGTGGCTTTACTTTTGCTCATGCATCATTTTGCATGCTTGTATACATGCTCTTATTGATTAATACTAATATATTATCTTGTTTATGATGCTAGAATTGTATGTTTATTTTCAGTACTTATATTCTTATTGTACTCAGCATGTCCCCATGTAATCATAAGCATATTAGGATCAGATTTATTTCAGTAGTCACTATTACTTTTGCTTTTAGCCTCACCATGTTTAGTTGTTATTTTTGTATGTTATTTTACATACCTATTAATTAGCTATAAATGATTAGTTTATAGCTACCCCGTTCTTATAGCTTGTTGCATCTTTTTAATGCTTACATGTTTAAAACTTTTAAATGTGATATCTTAAATACTCAGTTGATATAAATAGCCTAAAATGTACTTAGATAATTGTCTAACTATAACATTTTTCTTTTGTTGGCTGGGGCCCTAGCATTTGTGATACCGACAAATGTTAGATTCAGAGTTGTTCATCGGCAGTGCTACAGGATCGGAGCCGGTGTAGGAGGAGGATCGGCCTACTACTACTTAGATAGATTTTTCCCTTTTTGTAGTGAGATTGAGAGACTTTACTTTCATTTAAATTTAATTTGTAATAATTAAACTCTGATGTATTTACTTTTCTGCATTTGATCTGAGTTACTATTTCTCTTACTCTTATACTATGTTATGCTTGTGGATGTTATAATATATTGTTTCTTGCTTTTGCCACTTTGATCTGTATTGATGTATGTTCACAGTTCTCTTTTATCAGGATGATAAGTACTTGGCTTGAGGCGAGTTGGGTCATACCTGACTTTACTTGAGTTGGGGACTTGCCACCAGAATGGAGCACTGTACTCCATGCAGTTATGCTAATATCAGTGTTAGCGTGGTCGCGGAAAGTACGGGGCCCCACACCTAGTCAATAAAAGAAAAATCTGGTTAGACAATTGTCTAAGTATATTTTAGGCTGAATATTTAATATGTGTTATTAATATCACCACTTTAACTTGAGCACAACAAAAATAACTAAGCAGGAGGAGCAATAAGCATACAAAGAAATAGGGATAATTATAAATATAATATTTATAAATAAGCAACAAATGAGGCAAAAGCACACCTCAATAACTAAACAAGGAATGGGCATATACATGTATAGTACAGTAAGTAAAAGTATTGAAAGTAAAGTCTAATCCTAAATATGCTGATGATCATATGACATATGCACATTAAATGATAGAAATTTAAAAATGGTACAAGTAGTAAGCAGTAAAATTTAGCACCCTATAAATACGTACAATTGAGCAAATAAGTAAAGAAAAATAGTTGATTGAAATATACATCAAAGCACAGTACACTGTAAGCTAAAAACTGAAATATGTATATAAAGACTGCCATATCAGAAAGTTGGCCATTAGGCCGGTGAAATCCCCAAAGCCTTTCTAGGCTTGGACAGACAGAAATTCTCATAGCCTTTCTGGGCTATGGCAGACAGAATCAGCAGCAGAACTGAGGAGACAGTAAATACAAATGCAAAATCTTTTAATTATTTTACTTTATTTCTATGGACACGTCCAGAAATAACTGAGGAGTCAAGCATGTCTACAAGACTGTATGGGTTCCAAGCTTAACACACACTCCACAATGAGTAATGTTAAGCATCCTTATTATTCCTTACCCTTGTCCATTAAAGTAAATATGCACCAGAATCTACTAAAATATATTGAACCCAAAGGCAACTGTTATCCTAATTATTATAAGTTTTCATTTCATGCACAAAATTTTCTTATATAATATGTCTAAGGAATTAAGCACAGAAACAAGGAATGCATAGCAACAAAATAAATCAAATAAGCAAGGGACTCTCTACATATGGTGACACTGTTGTTATCTAGTTTAATCATTCTAACTATTCTAAGTTACACAAGTTCAGGATCTCTAATTCCCACTATCGAGTGTAACTTAGAAGTACAACCTTATAATTTAAAAGAATTAGAACTGATCAGGTTCTAATCTAATTCAATCAAATGTGACTACAAGTTCAATCAATAAATCACTCGTCATAAATTGATGAATTTAGACGTTCTATCTAAGATCTGATCAAGATGTACTAAACTCTAAATTATGGATTAATCATCACGAGATTAGGTTTAATCCCATAATTCAAATGATAATACTTAAGATCTAAGTTTCATTCTAAAAGTGATCCATTGATTAAGGCAAATCCTATTAAATAAATCAAACTTAATATGATGATTCTCATATCCTGAATATATATGGTTAAAAGACAGAATAATCAAAATAAGTTGTAAAAATATAGAAACTAATAAAATTAAGAATTTATTCATTGGATAACCCACTTATCCAATGAATAAAATCTAACCTATGAGCTAGTCATAATATCAGGAGTGGTCCTAATGTGAGGTGAAGAATTCTAAGGAAAAAACTTAAAAAATTTTGTAGGGATTTTAATTAATTCGACCTAATAGCTTATTTTTCTCACTTTAATGATTCTAATATAGTTCTAATAATAATTTTAGTGATTTAAAAGATAATTTAGAGGTTGAGGATGCTTAACCTAAATTTTAGGCAAAATGACCATTTTGCCCCTACTTTAGGGTCCAAAAAGTGACTTTTGAATTAATGGCCCAAATTAAAGTTTCTTGGTACTAAATGATTCCTTACTGTCTAACTTGAAAATAGACAGTAAGTACGCTCAATTTGGACAAGAAACAGATCCTATAGGTCCAAACTAAGGTTTTGACCTAATGGCAATTTTGTAATTTACACTTAATGAAACCAAAATTTTTATGCAATTTACTATTGATTATTGTTCAAAGATTTTATAGAGTCCAAGAATACTGCATTCAGAGGTCAAATGATTAAGTTATGACTATTTCAATTTCTATGGGTAACGCGATAATTTTGTCAGTCAACGAGTGACAAAAACTGTATTTTTCCATTTGAAGTTCAATTTCTATAGCTTTCTTATAATATATTACATGTATTGATAGGGAGTAGACCCAATTTAGACCTCAAATGGTCAAGTTATGACCTAACTAAGGTTAGGGGTATTTTAGTTATTTTCTAATTTTCTAAAGTTCAAATCCTAAATATTATTTCAGTTTATTAATGACATTGAAATTTTAAGTTAGTTAGCACTTTGAATTTTTAAATTTGGAGTTGAATTGACCAAGTTATGTCAATTGAATTCTAAGGGCATTTTAGTCATTTTTTTCCTAAAGTCAACTATGGGGTCAAGGGTTGACTATTTATCCTGATATCCAAATGGAAAAACTAATACTCCTATAGTGTTGGGGCTATTCTCCTGAGTATTTTAAGACCCATATTGTCTATATTTGGACAACTAAGTTAAAAGTATGAAGGTTTAAATAGGTCCTAAAATATCATTACGTTATACGTATCCCAAAACTAATTTTTACATTACGCTATTTGATTTATTTTATTTTTCTGAGTAAAGAGACCTATATTGACTATGTTTGGATCATCCTACAAAAAGTTATTAAACTTTCAAGTTTAGTTTTAATTAATTTAATTACTATTTAAAAATACAATTTGTATTATTTACTACTCATTTATTCAATTTATATTAATTTACTATTCATTCCTAAGTTAAAATATATTTTTTCTGTATTAATTTATAATGAATTAATATTAATTATTAATTAAAAATTAATCTATTATTTAATTATATTAAATGTTTAAATTATATTTAATATTAATATTACTATTTAATTAAGATTAGATTAATTAATTATTGTTTAATTAAATTAATCCTAATTAATTTAATTTTACTATTTATTTGTATTAATTAACTTAATCACCATTTAATTAACTAATAAATAATTAAATATTAATTAATTAGTTAATTAAGTTAACTTATATTAATATTTATTGTTACTGTCTAATTATTATTAAGATATTCTTAATTATGTCTTAATTAATTAATTACTAATATAATATTATTTAAGTAATCGGTAAATCCTAATGATTAATAGTTTAGTAGTTTAATTAGTTAATTAATATCTTCTATTTATTATAAATTAATAATAATATATCTATTAATCTAAATTAGTTACTAATTAACTCTAATTTAATATTAATAATATAATCAAATTAATATTATTATTATTAGTTATTTTCTGTAAGATTTGATGGCTGTGGGACCCACTGGACACGTGACGCTCTCTGGTTGGTCGAACCAGAGGGGGCGGGTCCCACTGCTGGCGTTGGACGGGGCTGCGGGCCCCACCAGGGCCATGCGGTGACCCTGGATTAGGCCTCGAGATGCAGGTGGGCCCCACGGGAGGCAGTCGATGTGACAGCGGGGGCCACCGCCAGACGTGCGTAAAATTACGAGTTGGCGGGCCCCACGCGCTCCACGCGGCTGCACCCTGCGCACGACATGCACGAGGCAGGCCCCACTCTCGGTAGACGCGATCCTGACGCGCCTTGGTTGGGCCCGGGTCGACCCGGCCCGACCTGAGGGATCTCACCTTCGCCTCCATGCCGACAGAGCTAGGGTTTGCTCCTAGCGGCGCTACCGACGACCAGGCGGCTCGGCTCTCACGCCGTTGGGTAGGTCTCACCGAGACCTACCCGATGAGACTAGGTCTGAGGCCGGAGGTGGTCAGGTTTAAGAGCTAGACCTAACCCTAGTCGCCTATGGCTCGGTGGACGCGGGCTCTAACGAGAAGTACTATGGGTGAGGTCCTAAATTGACCTGATCAAACCGTCTAAACGACGATCAGACCCGCTCAATACTCGATCGTAGTTGCGGAATAGCTCTATCGGTCGATACATAGCAATGATATTGAATGAAAGGAGGGATCGAAGAGTACCTGCAATGGACGGTCGGTGTGGTTAGGGTTTGTAGAGGTGACCTCCAGAGAGCTCCCGACGGTTCTAGGTTGCGTGGCGCGAGTGGTGAGTCCCTTAGGCAGTTTAAGGGGGAAGGGCGAATTCGCCGAGGCCCTTCCGGGCTGCGGTTGGGCGGAGACGCGGCGGGCACGCCGCATGACGCACGGCTGCAGAGTCTTCGAGAACGAAGATCCGCAGCCGTCGGATCATCCCGATCTGACGGTTAGACGAGGCGCCGTCTGATCAGACGACGCCGTTGAAGATCCTAACGGCAAGGCTAATTAGTTAACGGCGCCGTTAGGGTTTATTAAATAATTTTTTTTTTCAAATATGTGTTCCTAGCTAATTGAGGGTTAAGGAACGCAATGGTGAGGTCAGATTTTTGATCCAACGAGTATGTTAAATTTTCCAATTTTCGGGTATTAAAATATTATTAAAATATTAATCGAAATTTCGACGACTTCCAATTGACTCGAAAACTTCACCCATAGCTATTTTGGGGGCAATGAGCGCAATGGAAAAGTCTATTTTTCAATCTGAGTTCTTTTTAAATAAGTCAAATTTTAGGGTTCCTGAATTTTCTAGAAATCAGGATTCGATCCATTTGACTCTTGATTTGGACTATATCTTAGATGTTGGCTCCTAATGACTTAATTAACACTAGGATTATGATTAAGACTGAGATTAGTTCTAATTGACTAAGGTAACAACTTGGGTTGTTACAGGGGTTGGGAGATTTCAAGCAATAATTCAAGAATAAATATTCATCTCAAAAATTACTATATAAAATAATATCAATATATCACAGAGCAAAAAAATTTAAATCAAAGTTATACAAATTATCTTAACTTAATTAAATATAAAATGATATAAAGTTCAATAATGAGTCTTCATCTCACTCTTAATAATAAAATTCTTTCTAGCTCTTAAAATCAAGTTAGCTTCCACTTTTAATTCTCATGAACATGTATTAATTATCAACATTACAAATCAGGCAGGAGTTTGTAGAGTATCTAAGAGTATTAATCTCTAGCATCCTATATATGTTACAAAATCAATACAACAAACTATAAAGGAAAGATCATCATTATAATTGGAGGGTTATGCTAATTTTAATAATAAGTAATTGACACTGCTCAAGCGGCTCAAATAATTTCAAAGCAAAAATTTAAATTGATATGAATGGAAATAACTTAGTATAAATTAAATTGGCACGAATGAGAATAACTGTGATGACCCCAATATTATGTAATAACAAATCTCAGTATTGATACGTCACAACAACATCTAATACTAGATTAGAAGGAAACTGATCCAAATCGTTAGGTGCTGTGTTTGGCCAAGGATTTGGAAGATGGTCTTAAGTTAAGATGAGAAGAATTTTGTGAAACTATGCATGATGTACGTATGATGAATATGAAGTGAGAATGTAAGTGCATAAAAAATTACATATTCTAATGTGGAGATGATAATAATATGCATATACAATAAGAATGCACAATATAAGTTATATGTATAAATCAATTAATTATTAAGAACTTTCCAAATTATTCTTAAAAATTTCGGTATGATTTCTACTGTATTTGATCAAAATAACACCCATAATATCAACATATAAGTCTTCCATTCAATTGGAAGATTAATTAAAAGGATTAACAACCTAAAACTAATATAAAGTCAATCTATTATATGGGATTGCTTATTTCCAATTCTAATATAAAGTCAATCAGTTATATGGGATTGCTTATTTCCAATTTTAATAAAAAGTGAATCTATTACATTGGATTGCTTATTTTTAATTCTAATAATTTGAAGTGAGAAAAACATATGGAGTAATTTTCTATCATATGAAACATATCCTACATCATTTACAACATTTAAAAATAAGAAATTAATAGCTAAATTCCAGACAAATATACAACTATATTCCAGATGTATATGCACTAAGTTCCAATTAGGTATGCATTAAGTTTTTATTTAAGTATCTATTCATATATCCATTCATATATCCATTCATCTCAAACCAAACATTTAAGTAAAGATTTAAATTCCATCACAAGCATAGAATATACAAAACAAATGACTTTAATTATTATAAACTAAAATAAGCTGTAAAGAAGTACAGAATGAAAGTCTCTCCCTCACACTAATGTAAAGCAAGCAATTAAATTATTAAGCGGAAGCAGAAAATTTCTTTTAAGTGCTTGGTCTAGCTTCACTAGCCTCCAAGTGCACCTGATCTATCACATTTTGGTATTTAAATGTGATAGGACAAAGCCAATAAAGAGAAAACATGGTTAGACTAAATAGTTTAAGTACAATTTAATATTGACTAAATTTTAATTATAGTTTAATTGGATATCACATATGCTAATTTATAATCAGAAACTACAACGGAGCATAAACAACATCAAAGTAAAGGAAAGAAAGTAAAATTGTAAAGAAGGACATTAGAAAGAAAAAATGAGTAAAAACTCACAAGTAAGTTTGCTCTAGCCTACAATAATAAAGGAAAATAGGTATCAAATAAGGCTAGAAACTATTAATATGCATATGACAACATACAATAAATACATGAATATGTTTATTGAGTATTGTGCTAAGTAAAAGATGTTAAAGCAGTGAAGCATAAAATGTAAGTAAAATAACCTGCACTGCATAAAGTAAGACTATAAGTAAAGTAAACTACAGTACAAAAAGTAAAACTAAATAGTAACGTAAGGTTAAGTAAGTACAATGAAGCTTAGCCTCAATGGTTGAAACATAATCGAAGACTATGATAAGTAAGCATAGCTCAAAGGCTATGATGAGTTATCACAATCAATTAAAATTATGATAACCCAAATAGAAAACATAGCTCAAAGGTAACAAGTTATCACTATTGATTAAGATTATGATAACCCAAAATAAAAAGCATAGCTTAAAGGCTATGACAAGTTATCACAATCGATTAAGATTGTGATAACTTCATTATTTAAGTTATTTTTATTTTATACAGAATGTCTTAAATGAATGTTCAATGTTATAATCTCAAAGCAAAGTAGTGTATCAAGAATTTCAAATAATTGTAAATTATGTGATATCTAATATTGTCTAATATTTAGATTATCTAACTTACTGGTTGTAGCTGATTAAGCTCCCTATTGGCTTAGAGATAGTGATCTCTAAGTCAATTGAATGTAATATTATAAGAGACATGAGTTTGGAAAATAGTAAATTGGTTTAGTTTTATGTAAGTGACCAAAATAATTTATGTATAATAATGCAATATGAAGTTAATCCTACACTTATCCTAAGTCACATAATAATTATAGGTTATCATGCTTAAAGCTTAGGGTGTTAATATGAAGGGATTTAAGTTGTACGTTCTTTGCATTTATACTAGCCAAACACTTTAGTTAATACTCTCTCATAAGTATTCTATTTGATTTACATCTTAATGACTCTATGCTTAAGAAGTTTCAATTAGCTAATTACTTCTAGTATTTAGTCTTAGAGGTGATACTAATAGAGTAAAACTAGTTTACTCTTAAACTTATGATCTTATTAGATCTTCTATCCTAATAAGGTAATACTAAAGGGATGATTATCACTTAAGTTATTATTATCTAGTGCTAGAAGTAATCTTAGCTCATATCACTAAGTCAATTGATAAAGAAGTTTAAATTTAGAGATAATGATACTAAGTCCTAATTCTCATGTTGATGATTTCACTTTAAGAAACTCTAGTCTCTTAGTTTTGACTTAGATGGTAGTCCAATTATGGTTCTATTCTCCTTATTATTTGAGAACTCTTTTAATCTTAGCATATTGATTTAGTCTTTCTAAATGATTTTTGGCATTTTACTCAGGATAAGATGAGTATTTATATCATACTAAAGGTTGCACTCAACTACTTAGATAAATCTCTAAGTTATATATTTATCATGCTAAGACTATCCATATAATCCTAAGCAAGTTTTATTCAATCACTTAGGCTATTCCATACCATCAAATGGAAGGCACTAGTCTTTCTAAAATGTCATCATTCAAATTATCTAACAAATCATCTCTTAGGTAGAACAACTATATTGAGTATTACTTAATATTATTCTAAATATTTCACATATTTTAAGTGTGATCTATATTTTTACTATCTTACCCTTAAGGATTTACCTGAAGTAATTTATATGACTCTTAATGGGAAGATACAAGTCTAATGTGAGTTAAGCATTTAGCTTACAAATAACATCCTTATTGTTGTCAAACTACTAACCTTACATCAAGGCTAAAGTTCTATAAATATGAAGATGGAATATAACTCACTATATTGAAGCTTACTAAACAAATATAGATTTAAGTGATTCGAGCTTATAAGTTCACTAAACTAGATAAATACTTACTTGGGAGGTACTACTAGTGAGGTTAAAGGAAATACTATAATCTAGAAGCCTTAGTTTTACTTAAGTCAAAATGAGAGCGAAAACTTGATAAGGAACTAGAGAGGTTAAGAAAATGTTTAAGGTTGAATGGGAAGGTTTAACTAAGTTTAATTTATGCTAGCAAATAATCTTAAAAGAAGCGCCTACCACAATTAAAGGCAAGCTAAAAGCTAAGTGCACTATATATAATTACATATGTTTGCTACACTTAGAAAGCCAAATACCCAAGACTAGGGATGTTCAACTATCTCTCTAAATATTAAGGCTTAAGTCACAAATTTACTAAACTACACAAGGCTTCTAACTACACTAAACAAGACTTAATCTCATAATTAAAGTGACATGAGGTCCAAATAAATGAACATGCTTGCTGTCCTAAGGCATTAAGGTCTATACATGCAAGTATTAAAAGTTAAGGGAATCACATTCCATGAAGATTTGGGAGCAAAATACCCAATTTACACAATTGTTGTCCAATCATAATAATAATAACATATATGAAATTCTCATGTTACAAGGAGAAGAATGACACTAAGTAGGTCATATTTGGACAACATTGGAAAACTAGAGTTTTATGAACTCTTTAGTATAATTAAAAAGTGATTAGGAAAATTAAAGATTTAATTCTAAATCTAATTTTATTTTATTATCCTGCACATTTTTGTGATTAAAGAGAACTATTGGATTGCCAAGTTTGAACAAGAATCGGCTAAGTTATAGCATTTGCAAGATTAGGCTAATCATTGATTAGTTAATTAAATAAAATATATTATCATGAAAGAGGTCTATATGAGCGATGATCACACTGCACATAAGTCTCTAATAATGTAGTTTAGTCTATAAAAACTAAATGTAGGTTCTAAGTACTTAATGTACCTTGCACGAGCAATTTGAAATTGAAGTTCAATGATTAGTTGGAACAAGATATTAATTACATCACCTGCAATATTTAGACAAGATACAACAAAATTATAAGTACTTTGACAAGTGTTGTTTACTTAATAACTTTCAAAACTACTAGAACTCTATTCGGAGAACTCAACAACTAAAGATGAAAGACTGAAATTTAACATGCTAAGGAGGGATCTACAATAACATATGAAATAGTTTGGTAAGAGTGATAACAATTATTCCTATGAGAGATTTATGGATACACATTGAACATAATCCCTTACAATGCAATTGAATGAAAGCAAACTTATTGAAATAGCTACATTCTCCATGCAATTATTAATTATAATTAAAAAGAGAAGTTATAAGCAAGAATTATGCGATGGATTGCTGAATCAATTCAGCTAGCCTTACTAAGATCTAACAAAAATTAAATATGAAGATCTACAACTCCTTAATTTCATGAACTAATTAACATAAAGGACCTATAAGCCTACTACTTTAACATAAACCATTCTTACATAATTAACAAGGAAAAAAAATGAGGGTTGCATGTATGACAACCGCTAGCATTCTACTAGAAGCTATAGACATCATTTTATAAGAAATTAAAGGAACTATCCTTTAATTGAATAAGAATTTATACATATGACATGAAATGTAAATAATCTCACTACTAAAGTTAAACTACAAGTATGTAACAAGCACTAGAGAGGTTCACCTCTAATATTTTATTTGTTATGATTATCTAATTGTAATTAAAGCCTAAGTAGTGGTTTGGGATTCACACATGAAGATCGATCTAACCTATGCTCATTTTGAGCCATTCAAATCAGTTAAAAGAGCAAGCAACATAAGTTACCGTCGGCAGATCTTTTTTGTTTCGACAGTGGATGGCTTTGCAAAGGAAGAGCTTTGAGGAAGAATCAAGATCAGAGCAGCTTCTATGCATGTGACAGGGAGAATATTGATGGTTTGCAAGTCCTTAAAAGAAAGGAGGAGGCGATCGACTCTTTGCAAGACCCTTCCAAGAAGGAAGTGCTGAATGGATGTCGTAGTCTCCCAGATTCAGGTAAAGGCTGCTCTTGTTTTAGGGATTAGTTGGCTGGACTCTCAGCCTCCTGCTGAGAGGGAGGAGCTGACACCTCTCGGCCTCTTGCCAAGAGGGAAGAAGATGGCAACTCTCGGCCACATAGCCAAGAGGAATCGAGGAAGCCCTTGGTTCCAAACCGAGAGTTAGAGAGAGTGTTCCTTGCATGGGAAAGAGTTGGTAATTTGGATAAGGGAAGAAATTATGTTAGATAAGATATAATCAAATTTATGATCTAATTATGTTGTTGGATTTAAAAATGAATGGCTAAAATTTCCCGAGCCATGATCTGTAGCCATTCGAACTCCAAAAATTACAAACTAGGTACCCAAAATGAGCGTCTTGACGAGATGAATGTACACCTCTAAAACTTATTTAAATTCGATGAGTATTTTATTTTATATTAATTTTTAAGTGAAAAACCTTGAAAATTAATTACGATAAATCAAGAGCTTGAAAATTAGCGAAACTGAAAACATAGCATCCTTAATTGATGCATAACTTAAATATACATATGTTCAAATTCCGATTTATATTTTTCTTATTATTTGCCTTTGAAGTTTAAACTTCACAAATTTATTTAGGATAATCCAGGATCCCAAACATGCTCAAAATTCGAAGTAGGATCTGCTCAATAGGCATTATAAGAGGGTATTTTTATTTTACTTGAATTGGAATTCTGATTTCGACGTAATTTTCTAAGCGCTCGAAATACAATAAAATATCCAGGAAATTCAACGACTTCCAAAAAATCCCAGAATATTATCCCTAGCTAATTTGGAGCTATTGAGTCCAATGGTGGACTCCATTTTTGATTCTGAGTCTAAATAAATTAATCATTCTCAGAATTTTTAGAAAACATGAAATATTAGAAATTAACAAATAATCTCTAATTCACAATAAAATTGAAATGGAAGCTCATAATACTATTATAAGAATAATAGAAAAAGATTATAGTCAATTAGGTCACTAATTGATGGGTAATAACATTAGGATTGTTACAGATTTCCTTCCTTAAAAAGTGTGTCGCCTACGACATACAACTAACAAACATAAGAAATTGAAAAAAAAATTACGAAGGAAGTCTAATGATACAACAATGAGATTGAAAGAACTAATTCTACCTGATTAGAAATTCTAAGAGTTTGTGGCAAGCACCACATTAATTTATTGATCCTTCATGCGCTTCCAACCAAATACGCTTGATCAGAAGGACTTTTCTGCCCATCCCTTCGACCAACACAAAAATCCAAATAGCTGAGCATCACCCACACTGGTCCATGCTCAGGAGTATTGCATCTCCTACAAAAAAAAAGATGCATAAGGAGCGTTACTAATGCTGAACTGATAACTAAAATTGCAGGTGAACTTGACTAAGGTGAGGTGATCATCCCAAGACCCATCGATATATAAAATACAAAGATGCAAGAGAACTTTCAAAATTTGATTTACTCATTCAGCTTGACCCTCAGTCTGGGGATGTACCGCAGTACTCATAGGTAGGATGGTCCCTAGATCTTGCAAAATAGTTGACCAAAATCTAGATGTAAGTATGCCATCTTTGTCATAAAGATTATAATTCAGTGTCTCGAGTAGATAAATGATCAATAAGGAATGGAGCTTGACTAACCTTTCTATTGAGTTAGATTGAAAATTTGGAAAAAAAAAAGAAATGACTTGGTGAGTCTATTGACAAACACCCAAATCACAACACCTCCTTGGTTTACTCTTTGGCAAGCTTAATAACCATGGAAATGTTAAACCACTTTCATTCAAATATTTTTATCAGCTTATGAAGTCTACTAGGCTTTTGGTGCTCAGCTTCTACCAACAATAGGATAGGAACTTAGAGATAAAAATAGAAATGTCTCTTTTAGTGCCCAGCTACCAGAAGGACTCCCACAAAAACTAATACAGCCTACTGCCACTTAATAATATTAAAGGAACATACACAAATGTAGTTTCTGTATATTCATATATAGCCGAACTTACAGATTCTATACTTATCGTTCACTTTTCTATTATTGGTAAAACTTTCATTCTAACTATACTGGGAATACACAATTTTAGAATCCACAAGATTCTACTATCAGTGTAAATTCAGTTGAACGGTCCTATAAAGTCAAAGCATTAGAACTCAGCAAGTTCTAACTTCAATAAATCATTGTCGTCTAATAAAGTTAAACAGTTTAAATCAATCGTCATATTTTCAATAGGATCAAACATTGATATAATCTATCAAGATTAAGGGTCAAGAGATCAAACCCAAATATGGTGTTCAAGTCTCTTAACTTATGATTCTAAACACATAAAGGTTAGGATTTTTAATCACTTAAATACTAAAGTCCTAACTATCAATTTAGGTAGGAATTTAATAAACTAGTTATCCTATTGCTAATAAGATCTACTTAGATACTATGGCATCTTCCTCAAAGAATTAAGCTAACTCATCTTACTTCTTAATAAAATCTAATCAGATGCTAAGGCAATCTTATTGCCATTCTATCTAAGAAGAAAAGAAATAAGATTTCTATCTAAGCAGCACATGAACAAGGTATTAATCAAATTCTTAATTAAGAAGTTAACTTAATTCCTGATGCTCCGCAATAAAGAATAAGATTGCAAAAAGTTAAGATAGAAATGACTGAAAACTATAGAAATTTAAATTGAAATCAAGCTTGATGCAGCCTCCTGCCTTCATTGGTGACAACGGAAACAAGAGCATGCACCCTTGACATAGCAGTAAGTAGATTAACTGCATTTCCATTCTGATCACTCCTTGGAAAAGGAAATGATTTTGCCACAGGGTAAGGCATGATTGCAAGAGCTAGAGTTATAGATCTAATAGGAAATAGATTTCAAACTAAAGGATGATGATCAATCTTCACCTGCTTCTATAGTTGCTAAGTCATTAGGAAAGCTTGAGGTGATTGGATTATATCCTCTTAGGCTACTTCATAATCCACTAAGGAAGATAAGGTTTCTTCCTCAGCATCTATTGCCCCAAATTGTATTCTATCAATCTTGTACCTTCCAATAAATTTGAGAAATTGATATAGTGGTAGGATACAAGATGTTCCTAAATTGAGTCTCCTAAGCCTTTGAGGAAATGACTAAATCTAGCTTCTTCAGTCCTCACCAATTCAAGAGAAAATTTTGGTTGCATCCTCACTTAAATTTCATCGATTAAGACTCACTTAACACCTTCGGTCGATTGGATTTACTCAACATTTAGTAGCGATTGAGCAGAAGGAGGAGTGAACTATTCTCTAAAGACTGATTTGAATTCAACCCAAGAAATCTCCTCAACACTACTTCACCACTAAAGAATTCAGCTTGCTATTCCACCAATACTTGACATCTTTGACAAACAAGTGAGTGGTTAAGCGGATAGCTTAGCTGCTATGGCACTTAATATACGAAAGGTCTTTCTCAATTTAACATTAACCAATTGGTTGCTTCAATGGAAGAAGCAGACCCAACAAAGGTTGGAGGATTGAGTTGAAGAAAAAAAATATAGAGGAATCCTTCCACAGCTAAACTTGATGCTGCTTTAGGATTGGCATGAAAGATTTGTGGATTAGGCAGATTAATTGCTCTAAGAGATACTTGATCTTGCAACTCACCCAAGATTTTTAAATCTCTAGGTCTTCATCATAGCTAACAAGGTTTTAATCTTTGCTAAAGATGAAGGAGAATTGGAGATTGATACCTCTTCACTAGAGATGATTGAAATGATTGATTCAAAATTTAAAGTGAAAGAAAGACAACTCGCAAATTATGAAATGGAAGGGGTATTCCTTAATATTAGAAATCTCTGGAGTAAAATTTAGAAAATACTTAAGGAACGTCTTAGATTAAAAGTCTATATTGACTTGAAGATTGATATCTAAAAGTTCTTATGATTAAGGTTAAGTTTGTTATGGATACGATAAGGTGTTTAGTAGCCTAAGATGTCATTTAATTGTCTTTACTATTCAGTGTTGTTTGCTTTTGGATGAATGGATATCTTTTATCTTAACTTAAAGTTTAAACTTCATAAATTTATTTAGGACAATCCGGGAACCCAAATGCACTTAAACTTTCGTAGTAGGATTTGCACAATAGACATTATAAGAGGATATTTTTATTTAATTTTTATTTTACTTGAATTAGAATCCTAATTTTGACGTAATTTTTTGAGCGCTCGAAATACAATAAAATATCTGAGAAATTCAACGACTTCCAAAAATTCCCAAAATATTATCCCTAGCTAACTTGGAGCTGCTGAGTCCAATGGCAAATTCCATTTTCGATTCTGAGGTCTAAATAAATTAGGCATTCTCAAAATTTTCAAAAAATCAGGAAATGTTGGAAATTGACAAGCGATCTCCAATTCGCACGAAAATTGAAATAAAAGCTCCTAATACTATTATAAGACTAATGAAAAAAGATTAGAGTCAATTAGGTCACTAATTGATGGATAACAATATTAGGGTGTTACAATAACTTAGCATAATTTAAATTGACACGAGTAGGAATAACTTAGCATAAATTACTATGTAACATAATTATATTATTTTGGGTCTTGGACCTCCAAGCTTCACTGGAAAACCCAGATATTATCTAAATTATTATAGGAAGGCTTACAATTATCAATTGATAATTGTTCATGTAAATATTATTTTAGTTAGTCTTTTCTCTGGATCTTTTGCCATTTCCTAGTGGACTAGGTCCTTCCTCATTCCTTCATGAGTTACTAGCAAACCCTACTTGTTCAGGTTCAATTTTATTCTACCTCTAAAAACTCTCACAACATATATTTATCACAAGTATTTATGAAAAGAAAAAGTGCAATTTAACTTAGCATAATCATGGGGTACATGCAATGGTGATATATATTCAAAGGAATTAAGCTCAAACAATGCTAAAAAATAATATAATTAGAATAACTCTATATACATGATTCCCCAAACCCCTAATTTATAAAAGGAGAATATCACATCCAAAATCAAAGTTTGATCCATTTGACATTTTATTTGAACCAAACTTCAGGGTAAGGTCTTAATGACTATTTAAGAGTGATATAATCAAAATTAAGACTTGATTTAGTCCTAATTAACTAGGGTAACAATATTAGGTTATTACAAAGGTCCTACTTCAAAAAGGAGACAATTAAGACATTTTTACATTAAGGTGACTCTATTAAAGGTATAACATTTGCTTAAAATTAGAACTACCTTAACACCTTAAAGATCTAAAGTTCTTAATCATGTCATCTACCATTTACAAATGCTAATGACTAAACTAGATTCATGATAAGTAGGATTCTATGCAAGGTCACATGTTAAATTATTGATTGAAAAAGTCAAATCAAGGATGCAATTTACTTAATACTAAATCTCTAGAAATTAATATTCAAATTATGAGATAAGTCATTACAATATTAAGATTGGGTTGTTTAATAAATCAAATATCTCTTATTAGTTAATTAAAGATCATTACATGCTGGTTCTCTTATTTAAGAGAAAATCAAGAATGTGTAAGATTAAATTCAAGATAAAATCAAAATACCTTAAATCCTTTTCAATATTTAATGATCTAAAATACATAATTTAATTCAAGAAATAAATCACATGTTATTGATTCATTCATTATTAATAAATACAACTGTGAAATAATAATCAAGATAATTCTACCTAAACTCTCACATTTTAATTGTAATAGCCCAAACTCTTAAGCACTAAGGTATTATCCATTTTGGCCTGAAAGGCCTCACAGTTTTGCTCTTAGAAGATAACTTTTTAGCAGGTCACCCATCCTGGGAGTGCTCCCACATGAGCACACTTAACTTTGGAGTTCTTATTGAGAATTCCACCATTATCTAAAAAGGAATCTCGATGTTTAAGAGTTTCACTTATCACTACTTAAGTGGGTGTGGGCCCCGCACCCCCCCCGCGTGGTCACCAACATAACTACGGAGAGTACGGTCCCTGTGCGACAACCTTTTTAATTATAGTAAAGTTCGGTATTGTGGCTCCCCGCCCCCTGATCCACAAAATTAATTCAATGGGAGGTGTGCCACTCCGGCAAATCCCTCGCTTATCATTGGATTGTGTATAATCAACAATCCACTAATAAGGGAAGAATGTTCCCATAATATATATAACAAGATAAATCACTAAGTAAATACAAATACAGAGTACAAAAGCAAGGTAAAGTAAAACCATCCAACTCACCACCATATAAGTAAGAAATAGAAATATACGGCTCTGAATAATAAGTACAGTAAGAAAGTACAATTAAGGTACCTGTATTATTACAATATTTTAAATAAGTTTTAATGAAGAAAATATGCAATCTCTCATTCTCACAATAAAGCTAAAAAAGGATCTAAATGACTTCAGCTTCACCCTGCTGCTCCTCCTCAAAAAAAGGCTCCTCTTCAGGCATAGGCTTCTCAAAGCAATCAGATTCTAACATTATCGGTTTTACAATGCCAGGGCCCCAGCCAAGAAAAGAAAAAGCTTGTTAGACATATTGTCTTAGTACATTTTAGGCTGATATATTATTTCATGAATTTATTAATGTCACCATTCAGTTGGACGACACAAAATATACTAGCATAGAAGCAGTAATCATACAAATGGAAGTGGTAAATTATTAAGATATACCTCAATAATAAGCTAAGATAAGACTAGGCATACATATATAAATATAATAAGAAAGTACTGAATGTAAAGATTAATCCTAAATATGCTGATAATCATATGATATATACAAGTTAAAAATAATAAGTTTGAATGTGATATATATAGTAAGCAGTAATAAAAATTAACATTTTATAAGTAAATGAGCAGGTAAAATAAAGCTGATTGAAGTAAAATACCACAATAAAATAATAAATATTAAATAAGTATGTACAGACTGCCATATCAGAATTATTGGCCAATCGGGCCACAGTAAATTTTTATAGCCTTTCTGGGCTAGGGCATAATAGAACAAAACAGCAGGACTGAGGAGGCAGTAAATACAAATGTAAAAAAATTTAGTTTTCTTACTTTGCTACTGTGGACATGTCCAGAAGTAGCTGAGGAGTTAAGCACATTTACAAGACTATATGGGTTCCAACTTAACATTACACTCCTCAATGAGTAATATTAAGTAATTCTTATTTCTCCTCTCCCTTGTCCATTGGGGTAAATGTGCACTAGAACCAACTAGAAAAATTGAACCCAATGTAAATATTATCCTAATTCTTCTAAATTTTTCTTTCATGCAACGATATTATATTATATGACATGATCAAGGTATTAGCACAAAATACAAGGAATGTGAAAGTACAAGTAAATCAAAAGTGAGCAAGGGACTCCACTACACAGGGTGACATCAGTTATTGTCTACTTAAACTATTCTAACTATTCTAAGTTGCACAAGTTCAGGATCTCCAATTCCTATTATCAAGTATAACTTAGAAATACGGCCTTATAAGTTGAAAAGCAATTAGAACTGATCATGTTCTAATTTAATTCAATCAATATTGGCTATAAGTTAAATAAGAAATCAACATGCCATAATTATGGATTTAGACATTTTAAGCTAAGGTATGATCAACATTTATTAAATTAGGAATTATAAATTAAGCTCCACAAATTATAGTTAATCACATAATCTAAAGGTAAAACTTAAGATCTAGGGTTTTAAATTCTAAAAGTGAACTAATAGTAATGGCAAATCCTATTAAGTAAAGTCAAGATTAATAGGATGATTCTCCTATTCTTATTCTAAAGTTGAAAGATTAAATAATCAGAATTAAATTATAAAAGCCTGGAAACTAATAAAATTAAGATTTCATTCATTGAATAACACACTTTATTTAATAAATTAAACCTAACATAATATAGATTCCTATTCATAAGGAAAAGATCTAAAAGTGAGGTGAATATTCCTAATGAGCTCCTAATTAAAAGACTTAGAGAGATTCTAAGAATTGAATAAATTTATTTGAATTTAACTTAATTTATTATTTTTATTTAATTAAAAAAGTTAAGAACAAATTTTAGCTAAGTAAGGTATATCATCCTCAGAGATTTTCAAGCCTAAATTAGGATATTTGACAATTATTCAAATTATGGAATTTTAAGACTTAATTTAACCCTAAGTCAGTTTTATTATTGTTGTTAATAATCTAAATGATGCTTTAGAGGTTAAGAGCACTTAACCTAAATTTTGGGTAAAATAACTATTTTGCCACTAGTCTAAATGCTACTTTTTGGTGAAGGGCTCAAAATTGGATATTGTTGATGCTAAATGATTCCTTGCTATTTAACATGAAGATAAATAGTAGGTATATCAAATTTGGAGAAGTATTAAGTCCTATGGGTCTAATTTAAGGATTTTAACCTATAAGGGCATTTTGGTAATTTTATTTGGTAAAGTCTAAAAATTCAGTTAGTTTATTGTTGTCTATTGTCCAAGAATTCCATAGAGTCTAAGAATACTGAATTTTGATATCTAATGATTAAGTTATGGTCATTTTAATGTTAGGGTTCTATTTTCATGAAAGGGGTCAAAACCTAATTTTTTCATATTCAAAAATCACATATAATTTTATACAATACTTAATTTTACTAAAACTAGGTTCAAATTTGATATATTTCAACCCCATTAGGGTCCTAGGATCATTAAAATGTGAAAAATATGAAGTTTCAATTATTTAGGACAGTTATGGGCGCTACAGTGCGCTGTGGCGCCTTCTGGCAAAAAGCCAGGCGCGACAGCGCGTTGTGACGCGCTACGGCGCACTGCAGTGAATTTAGGCACAGTGGCGCGATGCAGCGGGTTTCGGCACTGTGATGTGCTACGGTGGACCTAATTTTTAAAACTCGGGAGTTGCGGCGTGCTACGGCGAAGCCGAATTTTGATTTTGAGGTCAAACTAAATATCTCAATTTTCTAATTAATTAAATATTATTAAATATTTCAATTATTTGAATGAGTTCAAAATCACTCCAAATCTCTGGGGTTTGGTAATAGTTACTAGATTAAATCAATAAAATAATAATTAGGATGCGATTAAGCAAAAATTAAGCAAAGTAACAACCTAGGGTTGTTACACTAGGTCTTGGTGGTGAACTCCTAATCACTTAACTAATGTATAAAGATCAAAATTAGGACTTTGATTAGTTCTAATTGGCTAGGATAACAACTTAGGCTATTACAGGTATAGACCCAACCGCCTTAGCTAAAAGGCTTGCCACATGAAACTAGAGGTCAAGCATCAAAATATCAAAGTAGCAAAATCAAATAAGAGTATATCATTGTAGCGCCCCACCCCGTCGCCACATGCAAAAAGTAAAACAGATTGACGGCGGAGTGGCGCGTCACTCGGGGAGGAATATCCCGTCTCCCCGAACTGCTGCAAACCGAACCCATCTGAAGGGCTGCTAACTCAACCTCAAGGAAGATTGAGAGCAAATACTTAAGATAAGAGTAGTATCCTTATTATAAGTATTAGACCAATATATATATTAGATGTAAAACACATGAGGAATCTAATATATGTATAAGATATCAGCATTTCTAATATACTGATTATATCACAATACTAAGTATAAGTAGTATATAACAGAGTGTGGAAGCTAAGCAGTTATCCAGAAATATTTATCATAGAAGCTGTATAAAATATTTGTCTCAAAAAAGAAAAGAAAATATATCCATAATTATTACAAATAGTTTACTGAAATATAGACATAAAAGCTAAGTACTGAAGTCTAATACATCGAAACTAATCTAAATAGTTCTAGTTATTCATTTAATATTTACATAATATAAATAAATTTGCAAAAAAACTGTAAAATAACTAAAAGTATAAAACTGTACAAAATTGAAGTAAAATAAAGTAAAGCTGTACTAAAAACTAAATACTGAAAGTAAACAAAAATAGTAATGGATTTAAAATTGAGTAATAGCATATAAAACTATGTTGTATGATACTAAAACTATACATTTGAATATGCCACAATACTATATGCTACTGATATGCAACTGAAATATCACTAAACTGTTATGAGTCGTACGGTCCAATGTAAACATATATCTAGTTGGGAACTGCAAGCTGATGCATTCTAAAATTCCCTAGTCTATGTATGTAATATTTTGTAACTCATAAATCATCATTGATACTCATACATCCTCACTGGTACTAAACATCATGCTTATGCTCATGCTCATGCTTCTAAGCTACATGAGATAGATCTAAAAATCCAAAAAATGCTTTGAAATTTGATAATGAATTCAAAGTCTCCGTTATGTAATATCCTGCTAAAAGGATTCTGACTCCTAAATTATAATCTCAAAAATTAGTTAAAGTTGAGAGTTTACTTAAAAATCATTAGATGGGATAATTGTGTACACATATTTAGCATATTTCCAAGAAAGGTGGTTCTTAACACTTAGTTTGATTAAGCCACCATAATGAAGCGATCTTCAATAGGAGGCATCACCCGATGGCAATTTGTATCTCAAGTTAAGTTATTAGGATACCCAACTCACAATCACACTCAGTGTCTTAAAGAAGGTGACTCAAATTACTTAGTTTGTTTAAGCCACACCTATTGAAGTGATCTTTGCTAGGAGGCATCACCCGATGGAGATTTATATTTTAATCAAACTAAGGAATGAGTCCCTATTTATAACACTCTTAGTCTTAGAAGATTTACTCTAATGAGACTGTATTTATCTAATCCTTTAGGATAACACCTGGTCATAAGTCCACATTGAAGTGAATTAACCAATCCTGAATACTACTGAAGTAATCCAGTACTATGGATATACCCTACTATACCCAACCAATAATTTGGGGTTAGAAGATTCTATTTATTCAAAAAGGATTATCAAAGCTGTTAATCCTTACTCTAAATGGATGAGTCCTACACATAGCTCCAAGGATGTGATCAAAAGATCACTCAATATTGATTTTTATCACAAAGGAGAAGTTCCATTCTAACTGCTTTAGATGATTCCTATCACAAGGTATCAAGTTCAACTTCTAAGGTTATGAAAGATCATCTAAGTTCCTACCTCAATAAGTTACAAAAGTTTTTCATACCTCAATGTATCAATAATTAAAGTCTTTAAATATCTCAAGAATGATCATATAGCAAGACCATTGAGATCTCACTTTTTTACTTCTTAAATTAACATTCAAGATTTACTTATTAAACTTGGATTAAAGTGATCAGATCAGATGATTAACATCCATCTAATCATACTCTATTCTGCAATCATGGGATGAAATCAAAGATATTATTAGAGTTAGATTATTTCATAAATCATTACAATTTTATTTTTAATTTTATGCTAATGGTCTTATATAAGAGAAAATCAAAGATCTAAAATTTAGATTCAGATGATTCAATCACACAGATTTAATATTAACCTTAGCACTTCTAATTAAATAATTTAAGATCAATGTCAAATCATATGCATTATTGGAATTATGCCGATTAAATTATATTTCAATCAAGGATGCTTTAATTAAGGTGATTAAGATTTAGATCTTAATCAAGACAAGTTAGGGTATAACTCCTAGCCTTCCTAAAATTAAGACCAAATGGTTGATTTATAGATCAATGACAAATCAATGTATTATTGGTGTATTATTATTGTCAAATTTCATATTTAAATTAAGTATCATTTACTTAGCCAAGTTCTTAAGATTATTATATCCCATTATAGTTTATGTCAATTAAGCACAATTATGTGTCCAAATAAATATTAAAGTTCTCTAGCATACATCCTAAAATTATGAAAAGCATAGGGATATAAAGTAATATAAAATAGAAGGTAATTAAGGCTAACCAAATTCTAAATTAAACAAAAAATGTTAGCACTTGATTACTTAAGTTTTATGTCATTTAGTTATTGAGGTATACTTGGTTAATATAAGCAATCAGGGGTACTATTCCTTAATATTTGGCACAAGATTTTTATAACACATAAAAGCACTTGTTAAAAATGACAAAGTTTCAATTTTAATTTTTATATAAAATTTTATGCAATGCTCAATTTAACTAAAATAGGTTTAAACTTGATGTAATTCAGTCTCACTAGACTCCTAGGGACCTTAAAATGCAAAAACAGTGAAGTTTTGGTCATTTCAGCCGATTCTGAGCATTTTTAAAAACTTTTGGGGGCTACGGCGCGCTACAATGGAAAGCGATGATGTGGCGAGCGGCATCACTTTTGATGTTGTGGCGCACTACGGCAGGACCAATCCAAGAGCTGGATGTTACAGCGCGCTGCAGCGCTTTCAGGCTTTCAAGCGCTGCGGTGCGATGTGACAGATCAACTTGCGGAAACACTGTTCAATTAATTTTTCTTCTGGTTTCATATAGTTTTATAGAAATGACACTGTGGCCCGCTGCAGTAATCCAACTTGCAAGTTACTGTTCAATTATTTTAATCTTGATTTCATATAATTTTCCCCGAAATGACGCTGCAGCCCGCTGCGGCGCGCTGCAGCGGTCTAATTTGCGGGTTACTGTTCAATTAGTTTATTTATCAATTTCATATGATTTTTCCTAAAATGATGCTGCAGACCGCTGCGGTGCACTATGGCGTGCTGCGGCGGAAACTATTTGAGTTTCGGGCGCTACGACGCGCTGTAGCGCCCAACGATGATTTCACTTGTGCGAAAATAGTAAATGGTCATATTTCGAGCTCAAATACTCTTAATTCAGAGCATTTCATGAGTAGTGCCATATATCAATGGAATAGTCTTTCCGATACCTTTCGATCGATACCAAAATCGGCACAAATGAATTATCATAACTATACAAACGATAGAGTTAAGGATTCAGATATACAAAATGGACGAAAAATAGAGCATGCGATTTTCAAAGTAATATGATGCTTTAATGAACCTTAATGACTTCCAAATATAATCATGGATCTTCTAAATATACAAAATAGCATAATAGCAACATGAAGTAGACAAGGAATGGGAGCAAATGGGTACCCTAGCCTTGCAAGAAGTGGAGGAAGAGGGAAGAAGAGGACTCTATTTTCTTCAAAACCTTGGAGAGGAGCTGAACTTCTTCTTCTTTAGTACAAGGGCAGCAATGGAGGAAAAGATGAGGAAGCTTCAGAAAGAAGAAGGAGGGGCTGTGATTCCTTCTTAAAGGAAGGAGGAAGAGAAATGGGGGGCATAGCCTAAGGAGATGGAGCTCAGCTCCTTTGCATGTGATGGCGGAGAGGCATTAAATGAGGGAGAGGGGGAAGCCAGGTAGGAAAATAAAAAATAGGAAATAATTTGGAATAATAATTTAAAAATTCAGATTTTAGGAATGCGCTTAGAAAAATCTCAAAAATTCACCCCAAGCTAATTTGGGTGTGAGAAATTCAACGGTGAAGTCGGATTTCTATTCTGGCGACTATTTAATACTCCTATTTTTTTCTGAGTATTTAATTATATTAAAATATTTATAAAAATTCGACGACTTCCAAACGCGTCCAAAACATGACCCTAAGCTAATTTGAGGGTGATGATCGCAACGGCGAAGTCGGATTTCGATTTCAAGGTCAAATTAAATATCTCAATCTCCTAATTAATTAAATATTAAAATAATCCAAAATTTTTGATTTAGCTCTTAATCACACCAAATCTTTAGGGATTGATTCTAATGGCAAGATGAAATTAATAAAATGATAATTAAGATACGATTAAGGTGAAATTAAGCTGGGTAACAACCTTGGGTTGTTACAATCATTCACATCACAGCACAGTAAAGGAAAGAAAATACTATAACTCAACTCAATATGAAAATACAAAAAAAGAAATACATCAAGAATATTTAATTATTACAAACAAGATTTAATGAAAGAGAACTCTCTTATCCTCACAAGCAAAAATAGAAACTAGCTAAGTCTCTGTAGTAGGAAGATCCTCCTCCTAACCTAACTTTTCACTTGAAGCAACCTCAACGAACAGCTCTAAATTTGATATTATCAGTATCACAATGCTAGGGCCCCAGCCAAGAAAGAGAAAAACTTATAGTTAGATAAATTATCTAAATATATTTTAAGCTGATTAAATGAGACTAGATGTTCAAGATATCACATTTTACTAAGCATGCAAGTATTCAAGGTGCAACAAGCAACAAGATCAGGATATTTATAAATTAAGCATTTATAACTTAAATAAAATGAAGTATGTAAATTAACATACCTCAACCCGAAGCTGCAACCAAAGTTAGGCAGTATATATATATATATATATATATATATATATATATATATATATATATATATATATATATATTTAACAACTGAAAGAACTGAGAGTAAACTCATCCTGTCATATTTATGATTAATTAAATATGTGCTGATTTGCATAAAGAAAATCTGTACTGAAGTATAAAAGAACTGAAATAAAGACTGGCAACCTAAAATATACAAGTAATATGACAAAAAAGAACTAAACTAAAATAATTATACTAAAATAGATTGAAAATAAACTGAGAACAAAAAATATGCATAACTGATAATATATATAAAACTTAGCTAAACGAAGCTGCTGAACTGAAATAGAGTATAACAAATACCATCCTAGCCAACCATAAGGTTAAGTCTGGTTAGACTTAAAAGATCGGGATAGAGAAATATATCTAAACTAGTACTGCCATAATAGAAACGTGCGAAAAGTCTTATGAATAACATCCTAGCCAACCATAGACCTAGGCCTAGTTAAACTTACAGAAACAGACGAATACCATCCTTGCTAACTGTAGAGCTAGGCCTAGTCTGTTCTATAACAAAAGTACTGAACAGAAGAGGCTGACTAAATATAATACACTCTAATGAACTGAGCACTAAAAAACTGAATATACTGAAATATACTAAATAAATTGAATTACTGATTTAAGTAATGAAGTATTATGCATTCAAGACTGATATAAGATATTCATCAAAATATCTCATATTTCAACAATTATGTCCACGGTATAAAGCTTAAAATACAAGGTATGCGAAGTACAATAATCACATGAGCAAGAGACTCAACTAAATATATGTGATATCTATTATTATCTAATTTAATTTGTTCTATCTAATTTGAGATAGTACAAGCTTAGAATCTTCAATATCCATTTATCTAGTACAAACCCATATTTACGACCTTACAATTAATATTAGAACTTAACAAGTTCTAATTTATAATTAGAATGATAACTACAATGGTTAAATAATAAATCAATGACTTAATTATTGTATTTTGATAGCACAAACCCAATTTTGATTATGCTGATCAAGATTTAAGAATTATGGGTCCAAACTCCAAATTGGGGTTTAAACCTGAATTCTATGTACTAATCTTTTAAGGATCTAAGGGTTCACACTAACACTTATTCTAAAGGTAGAAGATCTTAGAAGCTGAATGATTAAAGAAATTATGATCTTATAGAAAAGCTAAATGTAGTTGTCATAAGATAAAATAATCAAACAAGAACTTAAGAATTTAAGATTTAAACTCAATCCATAGAATAATCTCATTATTCTATAGGTTGAATCAACCTAACCCCACTACATGGATTTCAAAGGATTCAATTAATTAAGAATTATAATAATATAATGATTCAATTAAAATTGGATTTATAAAATGATGAACTTCTAAGGATCTAAAATCTTAAGGTTAAGTTAAGATTATAAATCACATAAATTATTATAAGATTTAAGAACTTATGGTTTACTATCCTAGACTTAAATATTAATCAGCAAGAATTAAATGAATTCATACAGATTAATAATTTTCAAAAAAAAAAGTTCAATTTAGATCAACTTTCTTTTGAGGCCAATTAAAGTTGATTAAGGTCAAAATCAATGTTGCCATACGAAATCTATATCACATGATAAATTAATAATATTATATAGAAAATGAATATCATCATTAACTAATTATGACCACAGCAAATGACTCTTTAATTAACAACTCAAGAAATTCAGGACTTAACTCTAGCTAAACGAATAAATTTCTAAGCATTCTAAGCATGTATTTAAAAATCACTTTTATATTTATTTAATGCATGATTTTATTAAAATCAGGTTCAATTTTGGTATAATTATTATACATTATTAAGGTCCTGGAGTCATTAAAATGTGAAAAATTTTAAATCTGGGAAATTCAAGAAAGTTTTGCTCGCTATGACGCACTTTCAGGTGCTATGGCGAGCAGTGGCAGATTTCAATGTTGTGGCGTGCAGCAGCCATTTCCGGTGCTGCGGCGCACTATAATGCCAGATTTTCTGAGACTCGGGTGCTACGACTCATAGCAGCACTTTTAGGCGCTGCGACGGATTTTGGCGCTCTGGCGCGCAGCAGCGATTTCAGGTGTAACAGCGCACTACTACACCAGATTCTCCTAGAACTGCGTGCTACGATGCACTGTAGTGTCCCCTAACTGAGAGTCAGGCGCTACGACGCGGTGTGGCACGCTACGACGCGCTACAGCGTAGCCAACCCAAGACGTGGGCACTGCAAATGGAGATACCTTAAACTTGCAAATGAAGATTTTTCTAAAGATCCTTGGGAGATTAAGCTTGAGAAGAGAAGCTTCTTCTTCTTCAGTTACTATCAAGATGAGGAAGAGGGGAATGAGCTTTAGCTAAGCAATTGGAGAGGGAAGGTGGACTGAGGTTCCCATTTAAGGGAAGAGGAGAGCATGACTTTTGGATGGGATGAACTTGACTCATCCCATCACAAGCATGGGAGAGCAGGACTTGCAAAAATGGAGAGATGTGGCACCCCTATTGTGGTGACCCGCCACTAGGTCAGCATAACTAATAAAGTATTAGGTGCTCACTCTCCAGGATCATATCAGGGTTTAGTATAATAGTGTATTTAGAGGTATATAAAATACACACTTCCATATTCATTACAACATTCAGAAATACAAGAATACTTATATTAAAAATTTTATTACAAAGATAATATATATTTTACAAAATCTGTTACACGCTAAGCAAAAATATAAAATTTTAAGAAAATCAATGTCTAAGTTGCTCCATATGTATCAGCTCCTCCTCAAAGGATTGATCCAGATATTATTCTAAAATTGTTATATATATATATATATATATATATATATATATATGTGTGTGTGTGTGTGTGTGTGTGTGTGTGTGTGTGTGTGTGTGTGTGTGTGTGTGTGTGTGTGTGTGTGTGTGTGTGTGTGTGTGTGTGTGTGTGACAAGGTGAACCAAGAAAAAAAAATATTTAATTAGACAAAAAGTCTAAGTAAGATTTGTAGAATATCAAAATTTATATTTAAGCAGCATGATTCCACATGAGAAGCATATACAAATAAAATGTGATATTTAAGTATGATATGCTTATGATTATTTACATATTTAAGATATGTGCTCATTTTGAAAGAAAATACAGCAATATATAATATTTATTCTATTGGACAAATTTACTAAATAATTGAGGAGTTAGATACATCTATATAACTATCTAAGATGTGGGTTCCTGACTAACTACACATTCCCCCTCAAAAGCTATGTGCGGATTCCTTATTTATTTAGATATCAGCCTATCCTGGCTTAACATATTATCTGTACAGACTTGAGATCAACCTAAATGAACTCATGATACCGATTTCTAATCATTTATTTCAAGTTTTGAGCACAAAATCTCATATAAATATATTAAAGTGGATCAAAGCTTAATAGCGATGCAAATATTGCAAATGAAATAATTAAATGAAAAGAATAATATTCTTTATTTTATTTTAGTAAAAATATCAATATTAATATTATCTTGGTTATTTATCTTTATATATTAAAAAAAATAATTTTTATTTTTTTATTATTATAAGTAATATATATACACATATATAAAAAAAGAAAAAAATAGAAGTGAAAGTTACAGAATTAAGAAATATATACATATATAAAAAAAAAGAAAATGATAGAAATGAAAATTGCTAAAATTAGAAAATATAGATATATATAGAAAAAAAAGAAAATGACAGAAATAAAAGTTGCAAAAATTAAGAAATATATACATATATAGAAAAAAAGAAAATAAAAGAAATAAAATTGACAGAAATTAGAAAATATATACATAAATAAAAAAAAAGAAAATGACAGAAATGAAAGTTACGGAAATTGTAAAATATATACATATATAGAAAAAAAATGGTAGAAATGAAAGTTGCAGAAATTAAGAAATATATACATATATAGAAAAAAAAAGAAAATCACAGAAATGAAAGTTGTAGAAATTAAGAAATATATATATATATATATATATAAGAAAAAAAAATGATAGAAATAAAAGTTGTAGAAATTAGAAAATATATACATATATAGAAAAAAAGAAAATGATAGAAATGAAAGTTACAAAAATTAGAATATATATATATATATATATATATATATATATATATATATATATATATAAAGACAATAACAGAAATGAAAATATAATAATAATAATCATAATATTATTATTATTATTATTCAAAGAAAGAAGAAGAAATAAAAGAATAGAAAATATTTCATTTCTTTCTCTTTTCTTATTCTATATTGACGTTAATGAAGTTTTACTGGAGGTAGACGGGGGGAACCGGTGGTGGATGATGAAAAAGAGGGGGAGATGAGAGGAGAAGAGGGGTGGGGGAAGAGATGGAGTGGGGAAGGGAGTAGGGGAGGAGAGGAGGAATGTGGGAGGGGATATGGAAATAGGGGGGGGGTGGGGGTGTATTTATAAACTTTTTTTTAAGAATTTTTTTTTATTAATTCATTAATTATTTTCTCTCTCATTCATTATTTGGATGAGATGGATGAGAAAAAACTTGTCATGATTGTTAGAGTGTTTAATTTGATCTTCACTTCCTCCTTCTTATCTCTTCTCTCTCTCTCTTCTTTCTCTCTCATCTTTCTCTCTCTACTTTCTCTCTCTTCCATTTCTTTTCCAGAAAATAATGAAACATAACATGGAGGTGTATCTTAATGAGAAAAACACACTCGCAAAAAAAATTTTCAATTTGGAGAAATATTTTATTTTTTATTAATTTCTAAGGATAAAAACTTCAAAAATTAATTCTAGTCAATCCAAAAATCTAAATATGACAAAACTTTTTCGGTAGCCTTTTTTATAATATTCTTAATCCAACGACACTAAAATCGCTAAATTTAGACTTGTATTTAATTTTTCTAATTTACTGAATTTAAATAATTCAAAAATTAATTCAATAGTTTTTATTATCCAGATTGCTTCCAAACTTGAGCATTATGATCATAAAAATATACTCTATCCAATAGTATTTTTAGTTTTCCCTAATTTTGAAGACATTCAGGATCCTAATTTTTGAGTTAGTTTAGTCATAATTATCCTAGTAACAACTTAGGTTGTTACACCTATCCAACAGTGGTCCTATTAACTCTTAAGTTAACATGATTATGGTGAAGTGGTCATCAAATAATAAGTTCCTCACTCATAGATAGATTAGATATTACCATTATCCATTATAATTAAGGAGTTTGTCATTCACAAGAACTATTCACTAAATGTCCATGAAATATTCAGAGTGCATAAACAAAAATATAAACATCTATTACATCATAATACAGTAAGTAGAACATACAACTCAGAATAAGTGCAGTAAAAGAAAATATAATTTAAACCTATATTATTGCAAAATATTAAAGAGTTTAATTAAACATAAATAAAAGTACTTATCCTCACTAATAGAAAATAGAAATAAAGCTAAGGATTTAAGAATCTTCAGCACCATGCTCCTCCTCCTGATGCAGATCCTCAGACGGCTCCACAACCTCAAATAGCTAAGAATCTATCATAATCGATTTCACAATGATAAGGACCCTGCCAAAAATAGAGAAAATCTTATTAGACATATTGTCTAAGTATATTTTAGGCTAGTTATAATTCATATTCTTTTAGATATTACCACTTTAACTTAGCAACTAAGCAAAAACATAGGTGCAGAAAAGCACATAAAATAAAAAAGAAAAATTATAAATAATTAGTTTATAACTTAAACAAGAGAAGGTAAGTACATACCTACAAAATTAATGGTGCAACAAGATTAGGTAATAAAAAAAGATAGTAAATGCTAATAATTGAAAGGAAACTCATCCTAAACATGCTTATGATTAATGTAAATTCATGCTAATTTTCATAACATAAATGAACATGTAATACAAATAAATAGTCTTAAAAGCAAATTTAACACCTTAAATATATAACCAAGTGTATAAGACAAGCATCCCATAAGTAAACAAAATTAACAACATATTTATAAATAAGTAAACAAAACTAGCATCCTAGCACATGAATAAGCTAGAAAATGACCATACAAATTAACATCCTATCATATAAAAAAGCTAGTAATCCAGTAAGACAGTAAATAACAAGTGCTGAAATACAATAAAAGCAAGCTGAAAATAGTAAATGCAGAACTGAAAATTACAATGCTTAAACAATTCACTTGAATTGAAAACATGTATAATCTCATTTAGCATGCCGTGCTAAGGCAGAAAGACTAAACTGAAAAGTAGAAGTGTACCTAAAACTAGTACTGACATATCAAAAATTGGCTAAACGAAGCCACTAAACGGAAAAGTCTAACGAATACCATCCTAGGCAACCATAGGACTAAGATTAGTTAGACATACAAAAAATAAGCGAATACTATCCTAGTAAACCGTAGTGCTAGGCCTGGCTTGATCAAAAACAAAAACACTAAACTGAAGAGGTGACTAATTAAGTCACACTCTACTAAACTGAAAAATCAAGAAAATAAAAGCCTTGACAAAAATGCAAATGATGTTTATGCAATTCAAAATTTGACATGTGATATTCATCAAATATCTTATGTCCACCAACTATGTTCAAGGCATAAAGCTTAAATACAAGATAAGCAATGCATTAAATTTTAAAAGTAAGCAAGAGACTCTACGATCACAGGTGATATCCGTTGTTATCAAATTTATTTGTTCTATATATTCCAAGTTACATAGGTTCAAGTTCTCCAAATCTTACTATCAAGTGTTACTTAGACTCACAGCCTTATTAATTGAAAACAATTAGGACTAGCTAGGTCCACATATGATTTAGTCAATTTCGACTATATAATTTAAATAAGTAAATCAATCGACCTATTTTAATGATTTAAGTAACACATACCCATCTTGATTAAGACAAATCAAAATGTAAAAATTAAGAATTAAACTCCAAATATTGGAGTTTAATCACTTAATCCAAAAGTGATCCTAAAGGACTAAATCTTAAAACCCAATCTCATAGATTAAAGATTAAAGCAAATCTTATTAAGCAATATTAGACTTAATATGATGGATCTCTATCTTAAATTTAAGATTAAAAAATAAAATAATCATAATTAAATTATGAACAATCTATAAACTAATAAAACCATAGTTTCATCTATTGAATAACTCATTTAACCAATGAATAAAAATCTAACCTAATTATATTTCTAATTCTTAAGGAAGAAATCTTAAGGATGTAAGAGATCTTAAAGAGATAAGGTGAACACTTAAGCAATAAAACTAGCTGATCTTATTATGCTTAATTACTAAATTAAGGAACTTAGAGGAGACATAATGTGAGATGAATCTCACATTATGAAACTTAATTTAACTACTTAGGAATGACTTAGAATTTCTCTTAAAAATCTAATTAGTAGCTTAAATCAAGTGAATTTGATTCTTAATCACTTCATTTACTAATTTTAATGATTAGCCTATGTTCTAGGGCTTAAGAACACTTAAACCTAATTTTAGGCAAAATAACCATTTTGCCCCTATTTAAGGGTCTAAAAAGCTACTTTTTGATTTAGGGCTCCAAATTAGAATTTATTAATAGCAAATAATTACTTACTGTTTAATATGAAGATAGACAGTAAGTACACCTAATTTGGATAATAATTAAGCCTTATGAGCTCAATTTAAGAAAATTGACTTATAAAGACAATTTTGTAATTTTACATAATAAAGTCTAAATTTTATTTAGTTTATTAATGTTTACTGTTCAAGGATTTCATAGAATTCAAAAATATTGAATTATGAGGTCTAATGATTAAGATATGAGCAAATCAATTTTGGGGTTCAATTATATAAATTTAGGGTTTTATAAAAGGGTCAAAAATCCAACTTTTTCATTTAAAGTTCAAATTCAGTAAATTCAGTGGCTATAGCTTCCCTATTATACATTGAGTACTTTAACTTTGAGTGGACCTAATTTGGACTTTATTTGATTATAAGTTATGACTTAATTAGGATTAAGAGTGATTAGTGAGTGATTAATGAAATTAATCACAAATTCATAAAACCAATCACACCACTATGTTCTAATCTCCTTTAGGAGTTATCAAAAACTTAAATCAATCAATTTGGATTACTAAATATGCTAATTTTCACTAATCAATATTTTGGGTGATTATATCTAATTTAGGAATTTAATCACCAAAACATAAATATTCTTACAAATTACTAATATACACATTCTCTTGATCATATTGGTATATTGGAAGTCTTAATTTGGAGCTCAATTGATCAAGTTATGATCAATTGAATTTATAGGTTAAGTTATGGTAATTAGGGTATGATCCTAAAAGTGATTAGCCAAAATATAACCCTAACAGAGAAATAAATACTATTAGAACATTCATGAGGATCTCTTGATTAAAATGAGACCTATATAGAATATATTTGGGTGAGTGTGTGCAAATTTATGATCAATTGAAGTTTGGGGGGGCATTTTGGCAAATAAATAAGGGTCCTAAATGTCACTAAGTGAAATATATATCCAAATGGAAAAATTGACAGAGCCAAATCAATCCTCTGATTTGACTGATCGAAATATCATATAATATTATTATGTTTGGATTATTGAAGTTAAAGTTATGCAAACTTAAAGTTTAATTATTAATTGAATCAATTTAATCCACAATTAATCACTGAATATATTAAATGCATAAACATATATATATTTATTACTTTATTTATAGCAGAAAAGGTGGCGGGCTGGGCCAAAAAATGCGGGCTAGCGGGCCTGCGGGTGTGGGATAAGCGGACAAGGGCTAGCGGGCCCAGCACGGCGGAGGAATGGCACAGGAGGAACAGGTATTGGGTCGGTACAATTGATCCTCCAGCCAGCTGAAACGGGCCACGCAGAGGCCCACGCATAGACACGAGTCGGGCCCGGTCTAAATCGACCCGATCCTGATGCCCCCTTGCCTTCCCTCACGCAGAACTGACAGGAGAGGCATGAAAATTAGGGTTAGCTGATCAATTGAATGAGAAGAAGTGAAGCACTACCCATCACTTTCAATCTCAACCGATCGAATCCTCACGCAAGACAACATAAAGGATTGATGTGTCAAACATGCAATCACATTTAGAATGAGTAGGATCGAAGAGAGGTACCTACGATTCTGATGGAAGGCACTTCATCCTTAGGATTGGTCTCAACCAAAAATTTAATCTTCCAAAGGCATTAATCCAAAGCATTGGAGGCTCCTAGGAGGTGTACCTGCTATTTGGGAGTTGCGGCAGACTGACGTGTGCGCGGGAGTGCCATGCGCAGGAGATTAGTTGAGCATAAGATGTGATCAGTTAAATACACATGATACAATTAGTAGAGCATAAACTACACACTAAATCAAACATAAATTATTCACAAACATAACAATTAAAAATTTCTCAAATGCACATGCGTGACAATACAAAATTTACTCATGCAAAATCATCACACCTATACAAAGCTCAAATATGCAGTGTTTAACAATAAACACATAAAATAATTGCACAATTTTTATGCGCACACTTGCATACAAAAGTTCCAACACTCAATGTTCACAAAAAATAATATTATACAAATAAATTTAGAACATGAAATGTCTCTGTCACATCAAAATTCACACTCAAATATTCCCTCGCACAATATTTGTTGTTGATTTGCTCAACCTTCTTTAGTTTAAATTTATACATAAAATTTGGCACCTAAATTGTTTTTCTCCCTCATTCAAAATTTAAGCATCATAATATCCATCACATATATTATGCATTTTATAGGCTTGGCCTATTTTGGTTTGAAGATATAAATTTTCAGTCATTTGCAAGTGCTCACACCTAATTCTTACAAATACATAATTCTCATATAAATTATGTGCATATAATTTTTTTGCTATCAAAACACACCTCAATGTGTTCACTAAAAATTTAACAACCCAAAATTTTATAAATGCACACAAGTGATTCAAAAGTTAAAATGCATGTTTCAATCAAAATATTGTAGACCACAAAACTGACACATGCACACAAATATCTTCCATACACTTTGAAAAATCACAGATTCAAAATTCAGTTGATACACATTTCTCACATCTAAACCACACAAAATTCATACTTAGTTTTGTACAAAAACATTCATATAAGATAAAATTTAACACAGAGCACCCATTCATAATGCACACATAGGCACCTGAGTTACATATGCAAATAAACCCACATAATTCACATGCACAACAAAAAATTTTGATGTTGTTAGTAGAAATAAAACCTTACGCAATCTAAAACAAAAAAATTTCTAGAGCAAATTATTACAAAATTATCAAATGAACATGCATGACAACACACAATTTGCCAATGCAAGAATATCATATATCATATCGACCGATCCAACGGTTATCAGTTGCCGTTAGATCTGACGGTGCGAGTAAGGGAAGAGATGACGTAGGAAGTTGACGGAGGCGTTAGATATTATAATAATAATTGTTTAATTATTTAATTCAAATTTTCTTAATTAATTGTAACTAATTAATTGCATTCCGAAAAATTCTCATAAATCACCCCTAGCTAATTGAGGGGTGAGGAACTCAACGGCGAAATCAGATTCAATTTTGACTAGAATTTTTTTTATAATTCTTTAAATATATTAAAATATTTGTCAAAAATCCAATGACTTCCAAATGCTTTCAAAACATCACACAGCTAATTTTGGGGTGATGAGCGCAATGACGAAGTCGGATTTTTTATTTGAGATCAGTTTAAATAGGTCAAATTCCAGGGTTATTGAAACTCCTAAAAATTAAGATTTGATCTATTTGACTCCTGATTTTGTTTAGGTCTTGATGGTGATCTCCTAATAACTTAATTAAAGTACTAGAATCACAATCATGACTTAGTTTAGTCATAATTGACCTAAGTAACAACATGGGTTGTTATAAGAGGAGAGGGAGGCAGGGGCTCTTTTGCATGTGCTGGAATGGAGAAAGGGAGAGCCGTTTACAGGAAAGAGGAGTGGTGCCCAACCAGAGAAAAGAATAGAAAAAAAAAATAAGAAATATATTTTAATTTAATTTTATTTAATTAATTAATGCTCTAAAATTCAAATTAATAGACGAGCTTCAAAAAAATCCTAAAAATTAATTCATAGCTAATTTGAGGGTGAGGAACTCAACGATGAAGTTAGATTTTAATTTAAAGGTCAATTTAATTATCCTAATTTTTGAGGTATTTAAAATACATTAATATATTCGAAAAAAGCTGACGACTTTCAAATACTTCTAAAATATAACCTCTAACTAATTTGGGAGTGACGAGTGCAATGGCGAAGTTGGATTTCAATTTCGAGGATTATTTAATTATTTTATATTTTGGGTATTTAAATATATTAAAATATTCGTGAAAAACCCGACGACTTCCAAACACTTCCAAAACATCACCCATAGCTAATTTGGGGGTGACGAGCGCAATGACACAGTTAAATTTCAATTTTGAGGTCAGATTAAATATCTCAATTTTCTAATTAACTTAAATATTAAAATATTTCAAATATTGAATTGAGCTCCGAATCGATACAAAATTTTAGGGTTTAGTTCTAATGACCAGATAAACCTAATAAAATAATAATTAGGATGCGATTAAGCTAAAAAATTGGCTAAGTAATAACCTAGAGTTATTATAATGGGTCTTTACAAGCTCTCAAACTTAAGTAACTAACATCCTCATTAGTATCCACAAACTGATCCAAAAACCATCCATTAGGTAGATAGGACTAGAGGTGGCCCCTATATGCTCAAGAGGTACTCATAACCATGTAGCACCTTAACCATCATGGGTTCAAGGGGCTTCTGACATGAAGTGGTACTTTGCCCTATATGGCACTTAGCTCAAATCTGACACCCTATGACCTGCTCTGATACCATTTGTAACTGCTTAAGCTCTTAAGCACCAAGGTATTTATGGAAACTCGCTGTTGGATCAACATAGCTTATCTAGCATTAGATGCTCACTCCCCAGGATCATATCGGGGTTTAGTATAATAGTGTATATAGAGGCGTATAAAATACATGCTTCCATATTCATTGCAACATTCAGAAATACCAGAATAATAAAGAAAATATATTCATTACAAAGATAATAATTATTTTACAAAATCTGTTACACACTAAGCAAAAATTTATAACTTTAAAAAAATCAACATCTAAGTTACTCTATCATATATCAGCTCCTCCTCAAAGGCTTAATACAGAGATTTTTCCTGAACTGCCATATATATATATATGACAGGGCAAACCAAAAATAAAGAAAAAAAAAAGAAAAAATATATTTAATTAGACACAAAGATCTAAGTAAGATTTGTAGGATATCAAAATTTGCATTTAAGTGACATGATTTTGCATGAGAATCATATATAAATAAAATGTGATATTTAAGTATGATACGCTTACAATTACTAATGCAATATACATATTTAAGATATATGCTCATTCCGAAAGAATATACAGTAATATATAATATTTATTCTGTTGGATAAAGTTATAGAATAATTAAGGAGTTATATATGCCTATCTAACTATTTGAGATATGAGTTCCTGACTGACTATACATTCTCCCTCAAAGGCTATGTACAGACTTCTTATTTCTCCAAATATCATCCTGTCTTAGCCTAATGTATTATCTGTACATAGGAGATGTAGAAATGGGGGTGGGAGTGTTTTTTTTTTAATTAATTAATTATTTCTCTCTCATTCATTATTTAAATGAGATAGATAAGAGAAAATTTGTCATAATTATTGGAGTGTTCAATTTGATCTTCTCTTCCTTCTTCTTATCCCTTCTTTCTCTCTCATATTTCTCTCTCTACTTTCTCTCTCTTACAATTCTTTTCCAGAAAATAATAAAACTTGACATGAAAATGTATCTTAATAAGAAAAACACACTTGCACATAAACTTTTCAATTTGGTGCAATATTTTATTTTTTATTAATTTCTGAAGATAAAAACTTCAAAAATTAATTCTGGTCAATCCGAAGCTCTAAATTTGATGAAACATTTTTGTAGCCTTTTTATAATATTCTTAATCCAACAATACTAAAATCAATGAATTTGGACTTGTATTTAATTTTCCCAATTTACTGAATTTAAATAATTCAAAAATTAATTCAAAAGTATACATTCTCCTGATTGCTCCCAAACTAAGGTATTACGATCACAAAAATATACTCTATCCAATGGTATTTTTAGTTTTCCCTAATTTTGAAATCACTCTAAATCCTAATTTTTGAGTTGGGTTTAGTCTTAATTACCCTAGTAATTACTTGGGTCATTACAGTATTGTCCGCTTTGGTCTAAAGGCCTCATAGTTTTTCCCTCAGAAGATAACTTCCCAATATGTCACCCATCCTAGGAGTGATCCCACATGAGCACACCTAACTTTAGATTTCTTATTAGGAACTCCACCGTTATCTAAAAATGCACCTCAATGCTTAAAAGTTTCACTTATTACTACTTAAGTGTGTCTTTACATAGCCCTAGCCAGTAGTTTATAAAATTTTCTTCAAAATATTTTACAAATTAAGTGTAAGTCTTAACACAAGATTCAAGAAAATAAAAATACATTAACAGCAATAAGACCTATGTAAATGATATATGCACTCTACATAGAACTCAAGTAATGTAATTTAGTTTTTCAGAATTCAATACAAGTTCTAAGTACTTACGTATCGGACATGACACTTAGAAGCCTTAAGCCTTCTGCTTTCTAGGGAGTATAATCAAGTTTCCATGACTGAGAAATAAAACAAACAATGGATTGATTACAATTCTTATTCCTTAAGTACTAAGCTTATAATCTAATTTCAATATTATGATTGGCCATAATTAATGGTACCTAAGTATAACTTTTAAATGTTGATTCAATGCCTCCCTTAATTAAGACAAATTAATTATATGCTTAGGATTCCACTTTCATGTTAATTCTGCCATTCTATTTCAATTTATATGGATGTCAAATGAATAAAGGTATGCATTAGGATGACTAATTATGCAAAGATTTAAGTGCATTCAAAATATTCATTATTTATATCAAATTATTATTTAAGAGCAATGATAAATA